>CM041641.1:24320034-24359785 GCA_023333625.1 Bothriochloa decipiens | reverse complement strand
CCAAGAACTCCACTCAAAACGCCTTAGTAGTAGGTTTGAATAGAAGGTGCAATGCTTTGGTGAGGTAATCATACACATTCAGCGATCGAGAGAATCATTTGAGGAACTTTGGCTTTCTTTTGCAAAAACTTTCAAAACATCCAGAAAGATGGTCAATCTTGGGATCAATGATAAGCAATGTCTATGACTCTGTTCTATCTTGCAATCACCCAAGACTCGAGATAGCTAAAAGCCCCATTTGTTTTGAGATAATAATAGGGTGGATAAATGCTGGTACACTTGAGATGTAATCAGCATTAAAGCAACTCCTGATCAACAGCCAAAGCCTAGCTTTGCTCGAGGATGAGCAAAGGGTAAGCTTGGGGGATTTTGTTGGCGGTCCTTATCGACGATTTTTTACCGCCAAAATTAATCCAAAAAGGGAGAAACTAAATACTTCTATGCACATATACCTTTACTACTAATAGAATACCACTTGTACTGGAAGTTGTGACACTTTGCAGGAAATACACCAAGTACAAGGAATATCTACACTAAAAAGGCACCTTTCAGGAAAGCGTATTTACCAAACCAATGGAAGATAACCCAACCGAGGCAACCTCGGGCCAAACCCACGATGCACGAATAGGCCCAGGTAAAACGAATGCCTTGGATGAATACGGACTCTGATTTGGACGATTTAACAGGCATTGGAAAGCTAACTGAAAGGCCCATGAGCTAATGTCAAAAGATAGGGCCAAGAAACCCCAGGAGGGGGCCGGCCAAACCAGGTGGGTCGGCCGGCGCACCCCGAAGGCGGTTCGGTCCTAGCTTTTTGGAGGCAGTACATTCAATGTTGTAGGAGGGCAGTGCACTAAGGTTTTCCCATTCTACCCCCAAACTGACCTTGGAACACTATAAGAGGAGGGGAGGAGGCACTCTCTAAACACACACCACACAAGAAGAGCCTCTCCCCCTCACAATATTCTCTTTAGTAGTTTTAGGATGTAGTAGTTGGAGTTCGGCAAGGAGCCTTGTAAGGAGAGCAAGGATATATAGAAGGAAGAGCTTTGGTACGAATACTTTAAAGAATCCTTCTATGTTCTTGTTATTATTCTATCAATATAGCTTTGTTATGAAATTAGAGCTAAGTTCTTTTGCGCATAGAACTTTATGCTTATTCTATCATACATACATGTTTAAACCTAGGGCTAAGTTAAGGTGATGGGTTCTACTTTAATTTAGTCTCGATCAAGTTGGTTTGAGGGTTCGTCATCCGTCCATGTGACGGTTGCTCTAGTGGAAGGACCCTGGGGACGGGTAAGCCTTGACGTCACGCTAGAGTAGTAGTCGATAGCTTAGACATGGTGTCTAGGCTAGAGCTACCTTCGTTTGCACCTTTCTCGTATGGTTGAGGTGGTAGGTGACAGGGAGTGACTTTGTCCTCTTCATCCCTTGTAATCCCCCACGTCCGAGTTTGGAGTAGAGCTGTATACCAGTATCGCCTGGCAAACCAAGTGCGCTCCGGTGCCCGAAGTAGATCGACAGTGACTAGACTATCGTACCTTAGAATCTCTGACCCTATATAACAATTATGTATTTGTATGATCCTGCTGTCTTGACATAGCTATCTAGGATTGCCTGCTCTAGTTTAGGTTATTCTTTATTCTTTCTTTTATCTTTATCCTTGAGCTTTGCTCGAGTGCATGTGTCAAGTTATCCAAATATCCTGTTTACTTACCTCTGTTGTGAACATTGGTCTATTTTGTAGACATGTTATCTTGTTCATGTCCCTATTATACTCTTTTACACGATGCCTTCTTTTGGGAAAATATAAATAACGATACCTTGAATACTTCTGGGTGAAATGCTACAATGGTATTTTCGTGCGCTTGCGGACTTGTTCTGTAAATGCTACAGAATACCTTTAGGTGCTTCTTGGTGTTGTTACTAGGATATACCAATTCTAGTAATTATGCAGAAATGCCAATAAGGCTTCTTCGACGAGATGCTAAAAAAGCCATGCCCCTATCATAAGGGGCCCGCCAACCACAACCTCAAGGACTGTCGAATGCTGAAGAAGTACTTCGAGGGCTTGAGGCTCAAGAAGGACGACGATAAGGAGGAACCCAAGGACAAGGGTGGCGACAAGGAGGATAGCTTCCCCGAGGAATACGACTGCTACATGATCTTTGGGGGGCCCTCGGCCCGGCTCTCACCATGACAACGCAAGAGGGAGCACCGAGAGGTCTTCTCTGTGCGGGTTGAGACCCCGCATTACCTCAACTAGTCCGACACAGCCATCACGTTCGACCGTAATGACCACCCAGACCACGTCCCCAGGCCAGGGGGTGTACCCGCTCGTTGTCGACCCCATCATCGTCAACACCCATCTCTCCAAGGTACTCATGGATGGAGGCAACAGCCTCAATATCATTTATGCAGAGACCCTCGACCTCCTAGGGATCACAAGGATGAAACTCTAACCTAGCGTCGGGGGCTTCCATGGAGTTGTACCAGGGAAGAAGGCTCTCCCCATCGACCGCGTCAACCTCCCAATCTGCTTTGGCACCTCCGTGAACTTCAGGAAGGAGACGCTCACCTTCAAGGTGGTCGGGTTCCACGGCACGTACCTCCTATGAGCATGCCTATGACTGCGATGTCGAGTGCTTCAAGAACGGAGAGGCCATCAAGGAGTCTGCGATGCTGACGGCGACCCTCGAGGGCCTCGCCGCCGAGGTCCCCAACCACAAGCGCCACGCCGAAAGCTTCTAGCCCGCCGAAGACACAAAGCCCATCCTCGTCGACCCCAGCAGCTCTGACGGGAAGGCGCTGACGATCAGCACCACCCTCAATGACAAATAGGAAGTAGTGCTCATCGACTTTCTTCGCGCGAACATGACATGTTTGCGTGGAGTCCTTCTGATATGCCGGGCATACCGAGGGAATTCACCGAGCATGCCTTGGAGATCCGGGCCAGATCCAAGCCAGTGAAGCAACGCTTGCACCGCTTCGACGAGGAGAAGCGCAAGATCATCAGGGAGGAAATTCACAAGCTTTTGGAGGCTAGATTCATCAAGGAGGTTCATTATCCTGAGTGGTTAGCTAATCCTGTACTAGTTAAGAAAAAGAGTGGGAAATATAGGATGTGTGTAGACTACACCAGTTTGAATAAAGCATGTCCAAAAGTTCCTTTCCCTTTACCACGCATTGATCAAATTGTCGATTCTGCTATGGGATGTGAAACTCTTTCCTTTCTTGATGCTTACTCCGGTTATCACCAAATCAAGATGAAGGAGTCTGACCAGCTCGTGACTTCCTTTATCACCCCTTTTGGCATGTACTACTATGTTACCATGCCCTTTGGCCTTCGAAACCTAGGGCGACGTATTAGCGGTGCATGCTCCATGTCTTCGGCGAACACATCGGGTCAACAGTCGAGGCCTACATCGATGACATTGTAGTCAAAACCAAAAGGGCCGACAACCTCATCTATGATCTCAAAATTGCGTTCAAGTGCCTCCGAGCAAAGAATATCAAACTCAACCCCGAGAAGTGTGTCTTCAGTGTCCCTCGAGGCATGTTATTGAGGTACATAGTTTCTTAGCGTGGTATCAAGGCCAACCCTAAGAAGGTCTGGCAGGCACCAGGATGGGTCCGATTCAAGATCTCAAGGGCATTCAGAAGGTTATGGGTTGCCTCGCAGTCCTCAGTCGTTTCATCTCACGATTGGAGAGAAAGCACTGCCTCTGTACCACCTCTTGAAGAATGGACCCTCGAGGCCGAGGAGGCCCTCGCCAAGCTTAATACTATGCTGACCTCTCCTCCAATCCTCATACCACCAAACCCAGGTGAGCCTCTCTTGCTCTATGTTGCCACAACCACCCAGGTGGTCAGCGCAGCCATAGTAGTCGAGAGGGAAGAAGAAGGGCACGTCTTACCTGTCTAGCGGTCTGTCTATGTCATTAGTGAGGTACTTTCAGAGACCAAGATCCGCTATCCGCAGATCTAGAAGCTGCTCTATGCCATCGTGCTCACGCAGCGTAAACTCTGACACTACTTCCTCAGCCACCCGGTGACCGTGGTCTTGTCTTTCCCCCTCGGGGAGATAGTCCAGAACCCGGAGGCCACAGGGAGAATTGCAAAGTGGGCGGTCGAGCTCATGGGCGAGACCCTCTCCTTCATGCCATGCAAAGCCATCAAGTCCTAGGTACTAGTGGATTTTATTACAGAATGGACCAACACTCAACTACCTCCTGCTCAGATCCAGGCGGAGTTGTGGACGATGTACTTCGATGGGTCCTTAATGAAAACAGGGGTAGGCGTGGGCCTACTCTTCATCTTGCCCCTCAGAGTCCACATGCGGTACATCATACAATTCCACTTCGTCGCCTCCAACAACGTTGCGTAGTATGAGGCCCTCATCAACAGCTTGTGCATTTCCATCGAGCTCAGGGTTCAATGCCTCGATGTTTGTGGCAACTCACAGCTCGTGATCGACCAAGTCGTGAAGGCCTCGAGCTGCCACGACCCCAAGATGGAAGCCCACTACAAGGAGGTCCATAGGTTAGAGGACAAGTTCTACGGCCTTGAGCTTAACCACATCGCACGAAGGTACAATGAGGCCGCAGACGAGCTGGCAAAGATTGCATCAACTCAAGGTACTATTGCACCTGACGTTTTCTCCAAGGACCTGTATGAGCCCTCCATCGATCTAAGTGCAGGGGAAGGAGCTGCAACACAGATAGTCGACACCCTCCCTCGACTGAGGCCATAGAGATCGAGGGGTCACCTCCTTCGCCAACCCCGAGTCGGACTGGCGTACTCCCTTCCTCGACTGCCTTATTCGAGGTGAACTTCTAGAAGATCGGACCGAGGCCCGACGGATCGCTCGACGGGTCAAGACCTACGTCCTCTACAGTGACGACAAGGAGCTCTATCGACAGAGCCCCATCGGGGTCCTTTAGCACTGTATTACCATTGAGAAGGGAAGGAAGCTACTCAAAGACCTACATTCGGGGGCTTGCGGCCACCACGCCGCTTCGAGGACCCTTGTTGGAAACACCTTCTAGCAAGGTTTCTATTGGCCGATCGTAGTCTCTGACGCCATCAACATCATTTGCTCGTGCGAAGGGTGCTAATTCTACGCCAAGCAAACCCACCTCCCAGCCCATGCTCTGCAGATGATCCCCATTACGTGGCCGTTCGTAGTTTGGGGCTCGATCTATTGGGGCCACTAAAGAAGACAACTGGGGGCTACACCCATCTGCTCATAGCCATTGACAAGTTCTCCAAGTGGATCGAGGCTTGTCCCATCACCAATATTCGGTCCAAGCAGGTAGTACTATTCTTCACCGACATCATACATCGCTTCGGGGTCCCTAACGTCATCATCACTGACAACGGCACACAGTTCACCGGCAAGAAGTTTCTGGATTTCTGTGACCACCATCACATCTGTGTGAACTGGTCTACCATCGCTCATCCTAGGACTAACGGCCAGGTCAAGCGTGCTAACGGCATGATTTTACAAGGTCTTAAGCCTCGGATCTTCCATCGGCTGAACAAGCATGGCAAGAAGTAGGCTGCTGAGCTGCCTTTGATCCTATGGAGCCTAAGGACAATGCCAAGTCGAGCCACGGGGTTCACCCCATTCTTAATGGTCTACGGGTCTACGGCCATCCTCCCCACCGACCTTGAGTATGGGTCCCCTCGGCTGAAGGCCTATAACGAGCAGACGAACGAAGAAGCACTCACAAACATCATCGACCAACTTGAGGAGGCTCGAGATGTGGCCCTTCTCAATTCCGCGAGATACCAGCAGAAGCTCCGACGGTACCACGACAAGCACGTGCGCAAGAGGGATCTCCAAGTCTGTGACCTCGTCCTCCGCAATGGCAGAACAACAAAGGCCGCCATAAGCTAACTCCACTGTGGGAGGGCCCCTTCATTGTGGCAGAGGTGTTGAAGCCCGGAACGTACAAGCTATCCAACGGGAAAGGCGAGACCTTCGCCAACGCATGGAACATCGAGCAGCTACATCGCTTTTACCCTTAGGGCATCGAGGCCTTATACTTTTTTGCACCTCATGAATGAATAAGAAAAGTGCTTTCGTTTTTAGTATGATTTTTGTTCATTTCCATGTCATGAATGAATAAGAAGTACTTTCGTTTACAATTCATCTTTTTGTCCATAAGTTTAAGGTAGCCTCGACTCTGCTTCATCAGAATCGAGCCTCCCTCGAGGGCTACAAGGGGGAACCCCCTAAGTTCCTAAAAAACTCGTATGTTTTTTGAAACTCGATGTCTATTCTTCCTTATACACCTCAAGATGTGTTCTTACTTAGTCAAAAATGCCATGAAAGTGTCCCAAGGGTCAACGGCTGTTGAGCCACGAGATCGCCTACGCCCCTACGCTATAGTACCTCCACTTACTCCCCCTTCGAGGGGCATGGCCATGCACTGAGTTTACTAAGTAAAAACACAATCAAGCTGGCAAGAACAAAAATGACTTAAAAATCACGAAATATTATGTCAATGTAATGTTTCATAAGGCCATCGAGGCCACAACATCACGGTTCACAAAAGCTAACCTATTACATGGGCCTTCCTACCTAGATTTGACTCACAGGTCACCTTCTTCACCGTCAACATCGGGAGGGATGACCTCCGACTCGAACAACTTCACCAACTCACCCTAGGAACCTCAGCCGCCTCAAGCAAGCTAAGTGCATTTTGTGGTTTTCGCCCTCGGACTTGTTGGGGTCAGAGACAAAGCCGTGGGAGACTACCCCCATGTTGTATGTGTAGCCCGAGCAGACAATGGCCAGCGTCCTCTTCATGCCATGATGAAGCATGCCACGGACTCACTCCTGCATGACACGGCCGAGGGCATACATCCGCCGGAGATAGGAGCCCCCACACACGTCGCCCTCGACCTCCACCTCGGGGTCGACCTCCAGGCTATCGCAGACTGAGGTAATGGCACCGTGAAGCCTCTCGTTCAGCGTCGCCTCATCCCAGTAAAGCTTTTGAAGCGTCTTGGCATTGTGCTCAGCCTTGAGCTTCTACTTCTTAAGGTCTAAAGCACAAAATCAAATCAGTCACAATGGACAAAGCACATAAGCAAAGAAACTAAGGCCAAAAAAGAAGACTCAACATTAGCATGGGTCTCTAGGGCCACGAACTCGTCCTGTTGGCCTCCGCCAAGGCATCAGCCACGTCCCTCTTCTTCGTCCTCAGCTCCTTGATCACCTTGCCGGTGCCCTCAAGGGCCTCATTCTTTTGCCGGATGGTCCCCTTCAATGATGTGATCTCGCGGGCTTGAACCTCCACGCAGGCAAATGCCTCCATGATCTACGTGTTGAGGGTGTCACACTGGCTTGTCATCCGAATGAGGTCGCCCTCGAGCTCTTTAATGCGCTCTGCCATCAAGGCTGAATCCTCGAGGGCCTTGCGCACCTCCTCCTGGGCCTTGGTGACGTCACTCTTGGTTTGGCCTTCTCCTCCTTGGCCTAGGTCGCCTCCCCTCAAGTCGCGACGGCATCTTCTTTGGCTTGGGCTGCCTCCTCCCTGGCCTTGGCCACGTCCTCCTTCGCCTTCACCGCCTTGGCTTAGGCGGCCTCGAGCTCCGCTCGAAGCATGGAAACCTGCTCCCATCCACCTTTCGTTGCGTGGATGAATTGAGACTTGATTTGGGAGCACCCCCTCAGGTCCTAGAAATGAAAGGCACAAGGGAGGATTAGGCGTTAAAAGAAGACAACTCAACACCAGGACCGTAAAGGAAGACCGATTACCTCAAAGGTCCTGGTCAAATCTTTGATGGCATTGTCGATGGCCGTCCACAGAGAATGCGGCAACCAAACACGAAACTCCTCGACATGCTCCCAGCCCTCGACCTCCGCCGGGTCGTCCATCTCGAACAAAAGCTTGTCGGGGTCCACCGGGTCCTGGAGTCGAAGAGCCTCCAGGACCCAGTGAGGAAGCTCCTTTGTCGTCTGCTCCTGCATGGCCACCGTGATGTTGTCCCCCATTTTGATTGAGCCACCGTGACGGAGCACCCGATCGGCCAGAGTGGGGAACGGTGACTCGCCCTTGGCCCCCGATGACTCAGTCTCCCTACCTTTTGTTTCCCTTTGGCAAGGGATCCAGGGGTGTACAGGCCAGGGGCGTACCAAGACCCTCGACTGGCCGATGCCCCAGCTGGCGGTGGGCGAGGGAGCATCGCCATTGCAACTACCCTCGTCGTCGACACCTCCGGCGGGACCGCTTGGGCGATCGGCTGCCCCGTTGCTCTCCCCGCGTCTGGCGAAACATCCTCGGACACTAACTCCGGCAGATGGCTCGAGGTTAACAGCTCTAGCCACCTGTCCTCTTGCCCCATGTTTAGCGGGGCCTCCTCCTCATCCCGTGGCTGCTGTGGCAGGCTCGAGGCCACCGCTTCCTCCTGCCTCTGCTGCTATGGCGGGCTCGATGCCACCGCCTCTTCCTGTTGCTGCCGTAGCAGGCTTGAGGCCACCAACTCTTGCCTCTGCTACTGCGGTGGGCCTAAGGCCGCTGACTCCTCCAGCTGCAGCTGCGGTTGGCCTGAGGCTCGTAGCTCATCCTGCTCCTACCTCTCAGGGATGATCCACCCCCTCCGCATCGCGAGCGGAGGGTTCGGGCCCTTCATCCACGGCGACCACCGGGACCCCCTCCGACGACCCTAGCACGAGACCGCTAGTGGCTCCCTTGAGCTTGACGGTACCGAGGGGGCCTTGACCAGCCCCCGATCTCGGGCGTTGTCGCCTCCCGCCACAACCCCTGGAGCGCTCGAGCCCACCACGGAGGCGGCGCCCAGTTGCTTGCCCCGAGCTAGGGCGGCTTGCCCGTCCGCGAGCAAGGCAGCCTCAACTGTCGACCAGGGCCTGAGGCGCTCCTTCCGACGCCGCCATCATCACGGTGGCTTCGGCCTTCAGCCGCTTGGCTGGCATGGGGGCTGCCTCCTCCGTCGGGTGTTTGAGCCTAAGAACATGCAAAAGTGAAAACATTAAACACCCTGCAAACAGCAAAAAAAGGGAAATGAAACCGTAAAGCACAGAAACTTACCCCACCAGAATAAGGGGTGCCCTCGCGGGTACCCTCGAACCACCCGGGGGTGTAACAGAACTGCCCAATTTATATATGCTTAAGTCCAAATTAACTGCTGAGATAGCTTAAGTTGCTCCTAAGCCCATATAAACCCGGTAGTCCGTGAAATCACGAAGAATTTCAAACCAACTTACAACCAAGATCGTACATAGTTCAGCAACCACAGTCCACATGTTACATAAAGTTCATAAGTACATCTGAGTTTACATAGGAATTATTACAACATCCTTTTTAATAAAGAAATAGCGGAAGCAAATTACTTTGAAACACACACACTCACATTTACTTAAATACGGTGCCAGCTCATAGTCAACTCCAACAAAAGCATTGGAGATAAGATATAAGAAATGACCATGCCCAAGGTGTGATTATCTCCCATAGTGGGATAGAAACCCATCTCGCAGCCACAACAACCTAGATGAACACCTGCAACAAGTGGGAATAAAACTAAGTATGAGATAGAAACCCATCTCGCAGCCACAGCAACCTAGATGAACACCTGAAACAAGTGGGAATAAAACTAAGTATGAGAATGTACTCAGCTAGACTTACCGATCATAAACCAAAAATGAATTGACTCCAAGGAGAATGCAAGGCTTTATAAGTGTGGTAGCTGACTCATAAATTTGCAAAAAAAGCTTGACCTTATTAAGAATAACTATTATAACCTTCTAGCTTTGCATTTTGAAGTCATTAACCTGATCATGCTAGATTAGCACCTGAACTAAACAAGCATGGTATAATTATTAAGCAAGCATAGTAACCATTTTCGGTTGAGCATCTTTGAGCATCAACATCATGACCATCTCATCTCTTTGTTCATGTTCTTACTATGATGCCGTTGCTCAAGTTAAGTGTTCACTCTCCAGGAACGATGGCAATTCGAATCGATTACTAACTAGCTGGTGGGCATTCCCCACACAAACAAGGCATACTTTGCAAGAGCAGCCTTAGTCACCAACTGTCCATTTGGGTAAAGTCGCGGGTTCCATAGGTACCATCGTACCGAGGGACCGCCCGGCTACCAGCAGGGCGCACCATACTCTATTCAGTACTTACCACCGTGCCCCCGTGGCCCCCCATCATCTCCAACACATTAATAAAGCTACATATAAAAGTACCACCAAAAGGGCATATTATATTTATAACATGTTGATCTCATCACCATAAAAATATAGCAACTTGAATCACCCAATTTGGACCATTATTCTAGGAGATATGGATTTTAGAATATTAAATAGGATTTCTGGAAATCATTTTTGGAAATAAACCAATAATCCATATAGGACAGATGCTTTCCACAAAGGCCCCTATACTTTCCTTGAATCAACTAGGCCTAGATCTGTAACTTGTTGTGCCTGATATTTTTGCAGAAAGGACTGCACTCTTGTTGAATTCAAGGACGACGTCCTTCACAGGGGATAAACAGGGGAAGTCATCGGTGCCCGCTCTTTCGATCGCGGTGGCTGGACTCCGGCGCCGACGAGAGGCGGTGAGGCACGCAGGGGCACACACACATCTCCTAATGCCCCCAGGCGGCCTTGTGGCGGCTTGATGCGGTCCGAGCATGGCCACGGCCATGGCACGGGCGGTCTCACAACGACGGATGGTGGGCGGAGAAGAGGCGCAGAAGATGCGGTACGAGGCAGGGAGGATGATGGCAGCCTCGGCCTAATGTGAAATGGCCCAAATTGGTGGCGGCGCAGAGAAAGCCTTTCGGCGATGCGACGACGTCGAAACGTCCGATTCGGTCGAGACCTAGCACCACCTCGACGGAGCGAACGCAGGCGAGGGTGGAGGAGAGGATGGCGAGCATGATGGCGCTTTTGGAGAAGAAAATGGCGGCGCACGGAGGGAGAATGGTGGCGGCGGCTCTCGCGGCGACGACGGCCTTTGCCGCGGTGAGTAAGAGAGGGAAAAGGGATGGGAGAGAGACTGCGGGCGAGCTAGGTGGTTCAGACAGGCCGTCGGCGGCCTTAAAGGCTGGTCGGGATGCCCTGCTGCCTACAGCGGCCTATGGCCATGCACCACACGGCGCTTGCCGGCCGGACGCAGAGGTGAGGAGCGGCCTGTTAGTCTTGGGACGCCGACAGGAGCGCCCCACACCCTTTTTTATTTAATTTAAAACGAGTACAAACTAGCCTGCCCTGTATCTCTCAAACTAAGCCGAATTAGGCCAAGTTTATACTGAATGAAATGTAGCCCATGAAGAGTAGAACATTTCATCTTCAATGACCATGGCCAGATTCTGCATATATTTTGAAATACAAAATTCCAAAAGAAAATACCTCATAAAATCACTTTAATAGGAAAACAGCCCTCAAACCTACCTTTTTCAACCGTTTTGAACATTTTCCAATCATTTTCATGAAAAGTGAGAATTAAAAATTTTGTTCCTTATAAAATTCTCTACAAAATTGGTTAAGGGTGCACACACATGCATTGAATCTAGCTATCACTTTCAAACTAGTTAAATAGAAGCACTTAGAAGGTCCACGTTGGTCAAACCAAACATGCAAGCATAATTAGCCAAAGTCATTAACATAAACCTAGGTTCATTTGGTGCCTTGAGCATGTCTAAGTTATTTTATTTGAAAATAATCAAGCACTTGTACTACTTAACATGCTCACATGCAATTCAAGCACAATTTGAACAAATCAAGCATCACACATGAAATGACATTTAACTCTTTTTACTAATGCCATGCATAAAGATGATTATGCAAATGAATGCAAGTGCTTATGCATGCTTAACACCATGGGTATTACAGGGGGATTTATCACACCCTGGTTTCCAAAGAAGACCAGAGGTCGTCATATGTGTGCCCAGGAAGTCCACACATACAACAGAAAACAGATAAATATCAGAAACAATGTATATTATAGCGAAAATATATATATTTAACACTTACACTTATTAGAGTAACGTGGAACATTGGCTAAGACTTCTCTTCAGTCTTCATTCTTACACTTATCAGAGTAACGCGGAACATTGGCTAAGACTTCTCTTCAGTCTTCATTCCCCTCAGGGACTATTGACTGGGGGCTCCGTATGCCAAACACTTCCAATATCCAACTTCTTTATCCTTCCTTTGAGAAACACTTTACTACAAACTATAGCAAGGGTGAGTTCCATGTCGAAACTCAGCAAGTATAGGTGGAAAGTAATGACATGCATGGCTTACAAAGGTAAGGCTGAAAGGTAAACTGTGGTAGCATTTTAAATGTAGCAATTAAGATTTTACTTATTGCAACTGGTTCTCCAATCAACTTAGTTGAAACACCCAACCCTTTATTAAGGTTCAAGTGGCATTTAATGAATCATTTATCATCACAGATATAAGCATATATCATTAAACATCATCAACCTTGAGATTGCCATCTCAAGCAACACAGGATTGCCATCCTGTTCAGATACAGAGGTAACCACCTCCTCAAACAACATCACCATGATTTAACAATTTATTCCATTGGGCTAAGTCATGTGAGGATCTGGGCCGCTCGTAACCGTGAGCATGGACGATATATCGATTTTAACTCTGCGTAGAGGTGTACACTTTCACTCCAGATTGTGATTACTCTTTATGCCCGAGGTTGCAAGTCTCTTAGCCCATTTCCAAGATAGGCTGGCAGAGGTCACAACGAGGTCCTTCATAGGGTCATAGGCAATGGTAACCCAATCCGCAATGTCCAAGCACATGAGAGACGTACTTGTAGCCGCCGCCCCGGTCTATGGATCAACCAGAACTCCCATGCTAGAACTTGTAACACCCTTCACGCCATTGCTATGCTACCCGTCGATAAGCCACCCTCCTGCCTATGATGATCCTGCTAACAGACCAAGCCATAACCCATTAGCCTGGAGATGTACGGAAGGCCCAGGTTGCCGCTCCACGAACAGGACCTTAAGGAGGAGGAGATACGGATACCCTCGTCAACACGAGTCCCACTAGCATCCATTTCCCCCGTCTTTCACCGCCAACCAACGATGCGGATCAGCATCAACTTCTCCAACGGCCGAAGCCAAGAGCCCACGGCTCCAACATCTTTTAAGAAGCAAGTTTTATCTTCATTAGGCAGGTGAAAGGTGAGTTAGAGCACTAGCAACCTAAAAACCTATCAACTAAAACCCCCATAGGTGATATATGGATAGAGTAGCTAGTCGTTCCTATGGTTAGCCGATTTGAGACACATGCAATGTATTAATTAAAAGTGAATAGGCGCAATATGATCAAAGGTGCCTGCACTTGCCTTAAATCCAAAGTCTAGCTGCTCTTCTGTCCTCCAGCTTCAGCTGCTCTTGCCGGTCCTCAGCTTAGTCTTCAGCGTTAACAAACCGCTCTTCGTCTAGTTATAGCAACCAAACAACACAAACAAACTCACAAAAAAGACAAGACTAAGAACATTATACCAATCAAAAGGAAAAATTAAAAACAGAACGGTCTAAATGGCCAAACTCGGTGCTACGATCGCAAGAGCGCAAGAACGACGAACGACGGATCTATCATTAAAGAAAACACGGCTATCGAGGTACTTACAACAAGCACAGAGACACTTTTAGATTGATACATTTACTAAAGCAAGATGCGAAACTTATAAGAAAGACATAAAGTCAAATTAGTTGGATGATGTTGAATTGTAAAGCAGGGTTAAACATTAGTCATACTCTATTTATAAGCAATTATATTTTCTAAGCCAATTAAACATTCATAATTTATAAAGCTTAGAACATGCGAGTGTATTAAAGAAAACATCATATGCTTAAAATTAATCTAAGCAGGACATAAACGACAAGACATGTTGATATTAAACATAGAGCATTTATGATTCAAGGTTGAACTAAGCATGCCATTAATGAAAAGGCATTAATGCTGAAATTAATCACATTAGCATAAAAGGACGATGTGAATATAAACTAAGTTACTTTTATAAATTATAAAGGACATTGAGTCATTATTAACTAGGTTAATATGATATAACATGTGAGAACACTTAACGAAGCATGACATGTTTCCAAGGTAACTCTAAACAAGTCATAATTAATGAAGAAGCATTTAAGTTGGTACTAATCATATCGATAGGCATGTATGAAAACTCAAGGTACAAACCTAAATTACTTTTATACAAGAGAGCACATATTAATTAATAAACAAGATTACTTACATAACACATGACGTGACAAACATTATTGATAACAAGCCACATACGTTGACATGATCGCAACACAAGGACGACGAAAGCATAGCCCTAGGTTGCTTTTATTTAGTTGAGCATCAACTAATTATTACACAAGTGAACAAGATTAAATGCATAGACATATGACATCATGAAGATCATTGCTAAAACAAAGCTTAAGCTCGACACGGTCATAACACAATGAGATCGAAAATATAAAACCCTAGATTACTTTTAATTAGAAAAGTATTAAATAAATATTAATCAAATTGCATTTAACCAAATAAATTCATAAATTAGTGACATGATAAACTTTACTACTCCTACGTAGATCGCGACGACATGAAACTAACGCAACTGGAATCGCTCGAATCGGAGTTAAAACGGTGAAACGACGAAGATTATACGATCAGTGGCAAACTGTAAATAAATCTCTTGGTGGCAAAGTCGTAAATACCTCGTCTTCTACCTCTGTCCATCTTCCTCTCTAGGCCATGGCCATGGTAGCCAGGCCGCGGCTCGCGCCAGGGGAAGGGGCCTCGGCCCTGGCCTGCTGGACGATCGGCGGTGGTCGGCTGTGGCCTGCTACGGCCGACGGCGGCGGCTAGCTACGGCCTGCTACGGCCGACGGCCAGCTGCGGCCTGGTACGGCCGGCGGCCAGCTGCGGCCTGCTACGGCCGGCGGTGGCTAGCTACCACGCGTGGGGAAGGGAGGACCATGGCCCTCGGCCAGGACTTGGCTGGCCGGCAGCGCCAACCGCGGCACAGCTCAAAGCACGCGAGGCCACGCAGGACTGGCGGCGGCTGGATGTGTCCGGCGGCGGCTGGCTATGGCCGGCGGTGGCTGGCTGTGGCTGGCGACGGCTGGCTGTGGCCAGCGGCAGCTGGATGTGGCCGGCGACGCGCGGTTAGGTTTTGCGGGTGGCGGCGCGGCTCCTTCTAGGGTTGCCAAGGGGCTGCGGCGTGCGGGGCTGGCCCTCTTTATAGTCGGCGGGGAACCGGTGGGGCGGAAGCCACTGGGCTTGGCCCGTTGGGCCGGCTGCTGCTGCTGGTGGCCAGGTTTGGCCACTGCTGGCCAGGCTTGGCTATTGCTGGCCGGCTGCTACTGCTGTGGGCCTAGCCGGGGTGGCCACGGCCGGCCAGGACTGGCCAGGACTGGCCAGAGCTGGCCAGTTAAGGCTAGGAGAGGCCAGAGCAAGTTAGGTCAGGCCAGGATAGGCTAGGGTAAGCCTGGCTTGACTGGAGCTTGGTAGGGGATGGTGTCTAGCTAGAGCGGTGGCTAACACTATAGAGAGAAAGAAAATCTCTCTCTCTATCTATGCAGGAGAAAGGATTTTTTTCAGAAAATGTTTTTCCCAAAACCTTCTTGAGGCAAACTTGGGTTTTCAGATCTTTATTTTCAAATTCGAAGAAAACCTATACGTGACTTGCTCGAGGTTTAAAAATTATTTTTTTCAGCAACAAAACCAAGCAAAGCACCAAGCACAAACCCATTTAATTATTTTCTAAAAAAGAATATGGAAAAGCACATTTTATTTAGTGCTTTCTAATAACAACCCAAAATGTAAATTTTAGGGTGTTATAGATCTACCCCACTTAACATGAATCTCGTCCCGAGATTCGAAGAGACTTAAGAAAAAGAAGACAAAGCAGGTTATAAAGTTGCTTTGGTACTTATGAGATAAAGATTCAAGGAGCACCAAAAGGGCTAACAAGGGAGTCATAGATTGACTTTCAATAATAACTTGAGGACTTTCAAGTGAGAGTAGTCATCGAGGCTCGGCGAAAGCTTGACGACTAGGTATGAAGAATGACCGACAATAAAGGTAAATATGGATGATGAGAGCGATTGACCCAAATCTTATAGATAGATCTCTAGGTCTTTCTGAGATGTATGGTCCAATGTCAATACTGACAGAAAATGATACGAAGGTTGAGATTGATGTTATGCTGCTCTCAACTCCTTGATTCAAGATGTATGAGTCATACGATGATCGATTATGAACTGCAAAGAGAATAAGGATTGATTACTTCAGGCCTTCATGTTTTCCTTACTTCCAGTCCTATGAGATGTTAGGATAAGAAGTAAGGGTTAGCAAAAGATGATTACAAGATACAGTTTGATCCATAGATCTTGTAGTCTTGTGACTTAAGACATAAGAGGTTGATGAGATGTAGAACAGAATCGAGTATTGTGAAATGAAGAAAAGAAAAGCCAATATGGATGTTTAGACCTTTATGTCCCATGGCCAGAGATGCTCAAGATTGATTGAAGTTGGTAGTGAATGCTACCTTACTTAATGGAATTCTTGCTTAAGTCCGAGAGGAATGATGAGAACACCAGCTTGTCAGAATTTCTTTAGAAGATCTCTTCCGATTTTTGGTCTTTAAGTCAGTCAATAGAAAAGTTGAGGTGTTATAGGCTTCTGAGACGCCCTCCTCGGTGAACCTTTGCTGGATCCGGAGCCGCCCGGGCCGAGGTCGGTGACGATCTTGGCATCCTCTGCTCGTCCGAGGCCGACTGACCCCGGGTCCATGCACCGTGTGTTGAAGACCAGGTATGGAGCGGTGGCGTGACAGACTTGCCCCATGACGAAGCCAGCGGTGTCCCTCCCACACTTGCATAGCGACGTCGACCCCGCTGGGTCGAGGGGTCGATCATCCTCCTCTCCTAGGGCTGCTCCGAGGCCCTCGCCTCTCGGCCCTCGATAGACGACGAGGCCCCCTCGATGCCTGAGAAGTCAACCCTGCCTCGACCATCTCCTGCGTAAAATGGACATCTGCTCAGGGAGACTCCTCCTCCTCTTCTTCTTCTTCATCATCATCGCCCTCGTCTCCCTCCTCCTCTTCTTCTTCTTCTGAGGGAGACTCCTCCACGGGAAGCCCCTCGCACCTCTGCTTCGCATGACGTTGGTCGAGCGCCAGGCGCTCGAGGCTCTTCTTCTTCTTCTACTTCTTTTCCTTATCCTTATCCTTCTTTTGCTGCTGGGCAGTAAAGCGTCTCACCAGACGATCGGGCTCGTCCTCCTTGACCAGGGGCATTGACCACCTAAAATCTATGACCCCCTGCACACAAACTCATGACAGAGGAACATTAGGATGAGGCAAAAAGAAGAGGAACTTGAGAGTAATAGATCAGGACACTCACCAAATGTATGTGGCCGTCGTCTGGCAGCATCGGGATGCTATTCACCTTCTCAGGCGTGAAAGGGCCAGCGACCGCCCCCTTCACGCGCCTCAAACCTCCTCGATGGGAGGCTCCCTAGCCGACATCTGACACCCCTCGAGGGGTGCCCCAGGCCCCATCTGGTATAGGCGCAGCGAGCACTGCATTAGTGGTAGGACCCTCCAGCTATGGAAAGCTGAGACGATAATCCCGACAGTCAGGCCCTGGTTGCGCAGTGTCCTCAGCGCGTCGAGGAGGGGGTTCAACCTCGCCTGGTGCTCCCCCGCCATGCCATGCAGCCAGTGATGTGGTACATCTGGTGTAGTGCGGCAGCCAGCCGCCATCATTTTGGAGGTAGAACCACTGGGCGTGCCACCCGCCGTGGTTGGAGATCAGACCCGTCGGGACATACTGCTCTGCCTGCTTCAACGCCAAGTTGCAGTAGCCAATGCGGACGATGATCCTCTTCCCCGGCGACACTGGCTTGGTGAAGAACTCCCCCTTAAAGAGATGGAGCCACAACCCCCAGTGTGGCTTCATCCCCAGATACCCCTCGCAGACAGCGGCATAGATTGCCGCGTTAGAGATGGCGTTGGGGGAGAAATGCTGGAGCTCGACCTCGTAGTGGTTGGCCAGTGCATGCATGAATTGACTCGGGGGTGCCTCGAGCCCCATCTTGTGGAAGGCAACAAAGCTCAGGAGGTAACCCTCTAGAGGATCTGGCTCCGGTGGTTTTTCAGCGGCACCCTCCACTCTGACCAGTCGGTTGAGGTAACGGGACGGAGGAGCCCATCATCCACCAACTTCTGCAGCTCCTGCGCCATCACGGCTGACGGAAGCCAGTCGTCCATGGGAAGAAGCTCCACACCCATGGCGGAAGATTCGATCTGCTCGGCGGACGAACAGGAAGGAAGATTTCCAATCTCTCTCCCTCCCTCTTTCTCCTCTCCTTGCACTAACATATAGGATTGCTCTGCTCTCTAGTGGCGGTGGTGGCAATGGCAAGATGCGAAGTAGGGAACAGACAAAACCCTACCCCTCTTATTTATAGGCAGACCGAAGGGCAATGAGCGATTCCAGCGAGGAGGCAGGTAAATCCCCACATTTAATACGCCTACCTAACCACTCCCTCGATTCTCGGGTACCAGAACACGCGTCCCCCACTTGTTCTCTAACTGTTGTCCATGCCCACCACAACTGTGTCGTTCCATCTCCTACTAAAAAAGGTGCGCCCAACAGACAGGAGGACTTATTCACGGACGATATCTTCTACGAGAAGGAATGCGGGCCCCGGTCCCACGTAAAAATCTCAAGGGAGCGAAGGCTGGCCCTTGACCAAGGTTCGACGGCCGCCCTCGAGTATCTGAGTCAGGGATGACCAGGGGGAGCCGACACGAGTCCCTTGCTCGTGAGGTAACTCTTGAGGCCCCCTCGGACATGTTCAAGGCAAAACAGAAAGACAACTACAGAATCCCCTCAGTGGGAGGCGTCGAGTCACCAAAACCTATCGAATGGGATTGGGATCCATGTGTCCATTTGTTTGCTTTAATGAGACCGCCTCCGTGGCCTCCAGTCGTCCCTTATCGAATGGGGCACGAGCTCTCACTTGAATTACCCGATAACAGCTCACCGGAGGACGTCGAGACTCGCCCATCGAGGGTAGTACGACACTCTTCACCCCACATCCGATCGAAAGGACTCGTGGGATTACGTAGTAAAAAGCTAGGAAATCCATGGCCACACGAGGCCCGGGGGCTAGGCTGCGTTTGGCACCCCTCGATGAAAGAGGGGCAAACACACTTGGGGGCTCGAGTACTCGAGCTACCCCTCGATCACACATCTAAGGAAGCCCTCGGAGGAGTTCTTTACCCCTCCGAGGCTGCGGGGAATACCCTGAAGGGTGCGCTCGCGCGCCCCCGTTCAACGCCGTTTGGTCCCTGAGAAAAACCTGCAGCACCCGACCACCACGGGACAGGCTTCAACGGAAGAGGCCTATGCCCACCCGGGCGCTCGACCGCCCAAGAACCGCTCGATAAAAGTGCATAAAGGCCTCAAAGGAGTCTTCTACTCCTCCGAGGCCTCGAGGGCTACCCCCAAAGGGTATGCTTACGACTCTAGTTCATGAGCCTCTGTGTGAGTGCCAGCACTCGCACCAAGACTCAGGGGCTACTGTCAGGTACCTGGATAAGGGGTGCCCTAAACCCTAACCCAGGTGAAATAATCCTCGAGCAATTAGCACAAGTCCCCAAAAAAGACTCACATGTACCTAGCCCGTGGCTCTCTAAAAACAACAAGGCCCAATAAGCCATGTTGGGCTGGCCCACAAATAGGACACGTCGACCCGTGCGAGCCCTACCTCAATGGGGGCCCTCGAGTGGTGGAACTTGGTGCGGGTGGACGACCCCCCGTCGAGTGACGGATCTCCGCACGGGGCGGACAACTCCCCGTCGACTGCTGCTCCCCACTTTGGCCCACCTACCTCCTGTACGGGATCCAGGGCATTTAATGCTCCTACCAACTCCTGCCTAACCTCAAGGCCATACAAGTGTTACAGTGGCTAGGTACGACGGTCAAATCCTCCTTTACCACCCATACCTAGAGAATCAGCGGTTCATACC
Organism: Bothriochloa decipiens; assembly: GCA_023333625.1. Classification (NCBI taxonomy): domain Eukaryota; kingdom Viridiplantae; phylum Streptophyta; class Magnoliopsida; order Poales; family Poaceae; genus Bothriochloa; species Bothriochloa decipiens. The sequence continues at coordinate 24,339,719 of CM041641.1, read as the reverse complement.
ACACTGTTACACCATACCAGACACTGTGCCTCGTCAGGCACCCCCTCGAAACACATTCGTCAATATCCGTACCCCATTTCTCGGGACTTGGTCTTATCCGTCCGGCCTTGACCGCCTCGACTACCCCTCGACTTGGACCTCGACGCCTCCGGTCAGCGCTCCAACAACTCCCAACACGACATCTACAGGGATTAGCATGCGACATCTATAGGGATTACCATGCCCACGCATGGGCACGGGTCTTTCACTGACCATCACCGGCATCATCGTGATGTTCCCAGAGGACAGCCATCATCTCCAAGCACGTCGCTACGGGGCAGGCCATGCCCGGCGCACGCCTCCACAGCAGCTATGACATGAACGGCATCAACCCCTCGACGTCATCACCTACGACAGCCCTAGGGTTCCTGTACACCTGAACCTCCCCTTGGCCTATAAAAGGGGGCGTTAGGGGCTAGTTTAAAACACCCGAACAACATTCAAACAACCATCGGACAACACTTAGAGAAATCCAAGCTCAGCATGAGCAAGGCATAGGCATAGCACTCCTAGGCTTAGGCATTGCTCTGGATACCCAGTTCATACTCGCTCACTTGTATCCCCCTGTACAAGCACTTCGGTGCAGGATAATACAATCTTTCTCTCCCGCTGGACGTAGGGTCTTCTCTTGCCCGAACCAGGATAAAAATCATGTGTTCATCTTGCATCACCATCTGGATTAGGGAGCACGCAACATTTCACTCGTTGGGTTCTCGTCCATGAGACAGAACACCGACACTAATCTCCAAAGATAACTAGTAGAGTGTCAGCTAGGTGGGAGGACAATGAGTGAGTAAAGGACTCCTATGTATCTAAATTTACTTCTACGAACTCAATCCTAATAGATAGATGACCTAACCAGACTGGTGCCTTACTATTTGTGTGAGGGGGATAGCCGAGACAGTGGAAGATAGAACCTCTACTAAAGTGACTATTTGGCTTATGGATACCCTACCTTTTAAGCGCTAGCCCGAACGTGGTGAGAAAACCCTAATGCCGCCCAAGAACTCTCACCTCTTGGGAGTACGCTCACGAACTGTCCATGCGGACCAGCGGCAATCAAAGGTGAGATTAAACCTGAGCACCATGCTCACACTTACTCTCACGGCTCTAGCTAACACGTAGATATTTAAAGCTCCTACGCAAAGATAGGAAGATGATACACACATAAGGAGTTGTTCCACGAAACCAATCTGACTCAGACAACTATATTGCTAAGACAAGTGCACAACAAGACTATAATGAATACAGACGTGCACTAAGTAAATACTAAGTAAAGTAAAGTAAGAATAATATATTGCTAAAAGGAAAGTCTTACAAAGAGAAAGATACAAGAGCTATACCAGACTCTCCAGAAGATGACTCTGGAGACCCTGAGCTTCGCTCAACTCGACTCTAACTCTCACTCTAGACTAACTACCACTACTCTTTCTTCTTGATCTCCCAAGATACGATTGGAGGATTGGAGTGTTGAGAGATGATTTCCAAGGGTGGTGGCAGCCTCCTTTTATAGGGGAAGAAGAGGGGATGCCACGTCAGTGATCCGTGTGCTCCATGCCTCTCTACCCTTGGATGAACCGACTTCAATACTGCCTTAGTTGGACGTCTAGAATCAAGCACACTGCATGGAGCCATGCATAAGTCAGTTGGGGGGCCAACCAACCTAGTGGGCCACCAGGTGGGGGTCGACCGACCCCCCTATGATAGGTGGGCCCTGCCTAGTTCTTCTAGAAGGTGTCCCCATCTGTCATACGGAGTGGTTCGGTCTTTTTCCAAATGTTTGTCTCGTTACTTGCTTCCTTGCGGGCCCATAAATCCATATGCAATGATGTTCTGTCGTTGGATGAAAGCACAGGTTGATCTGAGGGTTGAATTAGACTCCAGTGACCTTGTCATGGATCATGCTTTGAAGCTCAGCTCAAGGTGGGGCCAAGTAGGGCTCGGCCGACCCCCTATGTGGGCCCTCCTGAGCTGTATTTTGTGTTACCTGAAATCAGAAGCTAAGAGTACAAGTTGAACTAGTTATTGATAAAATATGTTCATGTTATGTTATTCTTCCTTGGAACCGAGGCTTGTTGACGATGTTCTAAGTGTGGATTTCTATGGTAAATCCACCGTCAACAAGATCCCCGAAGCTTAACTATCACACCCTAGTTTCCAAAGAATACCGAGTGTCATTATATGTGTGCCCAGGAAGTCCACACATACAACAGAAAACAGATAAATACCAGAAACAACGTATATTATAGCGGAAACATATATATATTTAACACTTACACAATCAGAGTAACGCGGAACATTGGCTAAGACTTCTCTTTAGCCTTCTTTCTTCTCAGGGAATGTTGACTGGGGGCTCCGTATGCCAAACACTTCCAATACTCACTTCTTTATCCTTCTTTTGAGCAGCACCTTACTAAAAACTATAGCAAGGGTGAGTCCATGTCAAATTCAACAAGTATAGCCAAAATGTATAATGACATGCATAGCTTAAACAAGGTAAGGCTGAAAGGTAGACTGCGGTAGCATTTTAATAATGTAACAAATAAGATTTAACAAATTGTAACCTATTCTCTAATCAACTTGGTTGAAACACCCAACCCTTTATTAAGGTTCAAGTAGTAATTAATGAGTCATTTAATAACATAGATATAAGCATATATCATTAATATCATTAACCTTGAGATTGCCATCTCAAGCAACACAGGATTGTCATCCCGTTCAAAAACAGAGGTAGCCACCTCCTCAAACAACATCACCATGATTTCACAGCTTATTCCATTTGCCTAAGTCATGTGAGGATCTGGGCCGCTCGTGACAGTGAGCACGGACGATATACCAATTTTAACTTTGTCCAGAGGTGTACAGTTTCACTCCAGGTTGTGATTACCCTTTTTTCCTGAGGCGGCCAACCTCTTAGCCCATTACCAAGATAGGCCGGCAGAGGTCACAACGAGGCTTTTCACAGGGTCATAGGTAGCGGTAACTCGATCCGCGATGTCCCAAGCACATGAGAGACGTACTCATAGCCACCGCCCCAGTCTACGGATCAACCAGAACTCCCATGCTAGATCTTGTAACACCCTTCACGCCATTGCTATAGTACCCGTCGGTAAGCCACCCAACTGCCTATGATGATCCTGCTAATAGAACAAGCCAGTGCCCATTAGCCTGGAGATGTATGGAAGTCCCAGGTTGCTGCTCCACGAAAAGGACCACAAGGGGGAGGAGATACGGATGCCCTCGTCAACACGAGTCCTACTAGCATCTGTTTCCCCTGTCATTCACCGCCAACCAACGATGCGGAACAGCATCAACTTCTTCAACGGCCGAAGCCAAGAGTCCACGGCTCCAACAGGTTAAGAGGCAAGTTTTATCTTCATTAAAAGGTGAAAGGTGAGATAGAGCACTAGCAACCTAATAACCTATCAACTAAAGCCCCCATAGGTGATATATGGATAGAGTAGCTAGTCATTCCTATGGTTTGCTGATTTAAGACGCATGCGGTGTATTAATTAAAAGTGAATAGGCGCAACATGTTCAAAAAGTGCCTGCACTTTCCTTAAATCCAAAGCCTAGTAGTTCGTCTGGCCTCCAGCTTCAGTTGCACTTGTTGGTCCTTAGCTCTTAGTCTTCAACATTAACAAACCGCTCCTCGTCTAGCCACAGCAACCAAGCAACACAAAAGACAAACAAACAGAAAAGACTACAAACAATACACCAAACAAAAGAGAAGCTAAAGATAGAACAGTCTAAACGGCAAAACTCGATGCTACGGTCGCAAGAATGCAAGAACGACAAACTTTAAGATTGATACATTTACTAAAGCACGGGTTAAAGAGAACCCGACTATCGAGGTACTTGCAACAAGCACAGAGACAAACTTTAAGATTGATACATTTACTGCAAGATGCAAAACATATAAGAAATACATAAAGTTGAATTAGTTAGATGATGTTGAAATATAAAGCAGGGTTAAACCTTATACTCTATATATAAGCAATTATATTATATATGCCAATTAAACATTCATAAATTATAAAGCTTAGAACAGGTGAGAGCATTAAAGAAACATCATATTCTTAAAGATTAATCTAAGCAGGACATAAACAAAAAGACATGTTGATATTAAACATAGAGCGTTTATGATTCAAGGTTGAACTAAGCAAGTCATTAACGAAAAGGCATTACTGCTGATATAAAACATATTAGTATTAAAGACCGATGTGAATGTAAACTAAGTCAAACATTAACATGATTCAACTTAAAAACATGTGAGAACAACTATAAGAAACATAATAGGTTTCAAGGTAAAACTAAACAAGGCATAATTAATAAAGAAGCATGTAAGTTGGTATTATAGTCTTATTAACAGGCACATGTGAACACTCAAGGTATAAACCTAAATTACTTTTATATAAGAGAGCATACATTAATTAATAAACAAGATTACTTACATAAACACATGATGTGACAAACATTATTGATAACAAGCAACATACGTCGACATGATCGCAACACAAGGACAACGGAAGCATAGCCCTAGGTTGCTTTTATTTAAAAACCATTACATTAATGTTAATCAAATTACATTTAAATAAATAAATTCACCTTTGAACCACATAACGAACTCTGACCCTACTGCGTGGAGCGCGACAACATGAATCTAACGCAACAAGAATCGCTCAAATCGGACTTAAAACGATATCACGGTAAAGGATTAAAGATCAGTGGCAAAATCATAAATAAGTCGTCTTCTAGCTCTGTCCATCTTCATCTCCATGAACTGCTTGCTTAGTTCGCCCTTGTGCACAACAAAGTTCTTCTCTTTAAATGGAAAAATTAGATATGAAAACTCACCCATATTATCTTAGTCCTCTATGGGGCTTATGGCTTTTCCTTTGTCTTGGGCGGTTGAAAGACAGAACAGTTTGACTTGAGCACTAACTTTCTTGTTCCTAGTAAGTTTCATACCGGAGGTTTTGTAATATTTTCCAAAAAAAACTTAATGTCCTTATATGGTTCTCTCATGTCACTCAAATGGTGTATGATTCCTCACCAAGGCATATGGTAAGAGTTGCCTTCCCTATTCCATCCTACTTCTAAGAAGGCTTTATGTGGAGCTCAAGGTAGGGATAGAAGGAGATAGCATACTTACTTTGCATTTGTTGCAAAGTCAAAGCTCGGATCCTTGAAGAGAAGTGTCATACCCCCACATCAAGATGTGCAAGTGTGTGGTATATAGTAGACTAGATTGCTCCTTTATTTGACAAGATATCTCACTCTATTTTTTCTACTAAGATATGGATAGCATTTTTTATTTTTTATGGACTTTCATGTGTCCATCTATATGAATATTTATTTTCCCTACCCATTTTCTTGTGTCTCATCTACTAAACAATATTTAGAGAGATTTTCTAACACTTAGAGCATGGAGCAATCTATTTTGTAGAAATGGAAGGCATGTTTTTGTGTACGTTCAGTGTAGAAGCAGCATGTATATATGTGGCATGCGTGAGAACTTGATCTTAGGAGCATGAAAAGTCTCTAAACAAAGGATCAACAAGACTTGACAACACTCAACACAAAGCAAATAGCCTATGTGGAAGGTTTGTAAACATGTAAAGCATATATGGCTATGGTAGGAATTCATCACCATTGAGGAATAATTAAGGTTTTGATCATTTTAAGAATAATTCTCTGGTAATCAAGCATGCTTAGAATAATATCATAGCGGCTCTTGTCTTACTATCTCATATCCCTCAACAACTTAGACTTAGTTCTAGCACTCGCAACCCACAAAGTTTTTAGGTTCATGATGGTTTAAGTGAGCTAAGTGATCCATACTTAGAGAAATACTAAGTTGTAAACTAGGTACTAGAGAAACATTGACGAAGCAACTAGTCATCATTTCCATGAGGAAGATAAACATACTTGAAGCATAGGTACTACTAGAAATAACTAAACAAATAATTTTGGTATTTTTTGAATTTTTCACTTTTTATATGCAATAAGATAAACAACTAGAATGCAAATGCTAAGATAGAATACTTACCTTAGTGGGGAGAGGATCTCCGCCAAGCTTGGCTCTTGCTCACTATGGTGGCAGATGGTATTGGAACCATCCGTCCCAACGTTGTGCTTCCTCATCTTATATTGCTTGCAGACGTTGGGCATTCTGTTGCGCCAAGTGCAACATTGCTTCTTGTTCAATGTGCATTGTGCCCATGTTGTTGATGAGGTCGTCTACTTCCATCCTTTGGTGGTGCCTCTCCCTAGCCCGTGGGCAAGGAGTGTGCTATGGATGTGGAGGCCTCCCCATGGAACCTGAAATTTCCATGGAGCTTGCCTCATTGCCTTCTTCGACTCCTTCTATTGCATGGTATGAGGGGCCACCCTGCTCCATTTGGGCAGCTCGTGACATGCCTCTTGTCACTCTACCTGTTCCTACAACATTTTGGCTTTTTGCCTCTCGATCCAATTTGATGGTTAGTGTACGGAGCACATATAGCCAACCTTTCTCACATGGGAGAGGAACTTCGACTGTATGGTTTGGATAAATCATTTTAAGTCCACCACTTGGACCTCTTTTTAGCATTTAATATTAATGAAGAAATTCTCATTTAAAACATCTCTAGAAGAGGCAATGTACTAGAAGTTTTGTGATTCAGGCAAACCCCATGTATCGATTATACGAGTGATGAATGATGTCAAGTAAATGGGTTTTTCATACTCAATGGAATTAAGCCAAAAGTTCACTAGAAGTTTGATAGGTGAGACTTTAATTTTTCATACCACAGCATAGAGTAGTTTAAGTTCATCATCACTTAAGGTGTAACCTCTAGTCCAAGGAAAAAAGTAACCATCATCCAGCAATGAAGAAAGCGCAAGGTTGGATTATGGATTTGAGGGGGTGCAGGATTAGAGCAATCATTGGAGCTAGAAATTGCTTTCCAAAAGTCATTCTTGTTGAAACCATTAGTGGCATGGTCTAAATCAAGTTCACAATCATGATGATATCCTAAAGTAGTGTTTAAGAGGCTCCAAGTTAAATTATATTCTTCCCCACACATGCGAAAGGCTACCCCATTATTTGTTACTTGTAAGGTGCATAGAAATTCTTGGGTAAGAACTTTTATACCATGTTCAGGAACTTGCCAAAATCCTCTTCAACCAATTGCATTAAACACAGCATTAAATTGTGCACTCATACCTATGCGGTCCAAGAGGACCGGGTCAATGATGCTCGTGTGTTGGAAGCTGCTTTCAGGGATGATGTTGTACTACTGCAGCTCTTCTTGGTTCAACATGAGGCCGCTCTCAGGTTCTTCTCTTGATGGAGGCTTATAAAGTACCATCTGGTGGTAGCTCTCTTCCTCCTATCTCCTCCCCTAGGTTCCTTCATAGGTTTGGTGAGAGCCTTGGAAAGACTCTCACCCTTTTTGGTCCTCTTGAGCCGGGAGAAGAGTACTTTTTTCATCTAGCTGCACAAGTGAGACAACCAAGCTCTTCCTACTACTACTACTATGCAAGGGAGAAGTGATAAATTTTTTTGGGTTTTTGTTTTGGAAGGCTACTACTAAACTAAACTTGAGAAAGAACTCGCAACAATAGAGAGAAGAAGAGAGATTGTGAGATCGAGATGATTCTGATGGTTTGGCTATGGAGTTGAGCTCACAATGCAAGGGTATTTATAGGGGGAGAAGGGCAAGATGAGGAACCCAATGTAGGGGTCGCCCAACCCCCTAGAAAGCACTTTAAACTTTGTTTTGAATTCTTGACATGGAATCTTGCTGAGTGCTTGAAAACTTTTTCAGAAGTTGTCCAAAGTGGGGGTCAGCCGACCCCCTCCCTAGGACTCCCAGCACTTTGAACATAGTGTCATGAATTGTCTGGTAAAGTAAAGGCTAGGTGTGGACCAAAAATGGTAAACTTTTCAGAGATTCCCTTGCTTAGTGCTTGGTGAAAGAGAAAAGATGAATGGCTAAAGTGGAGACATGGCTAAAGAGATTCCCATGGACCATGGGGACACTAAAGCATGCCTAGGTGACCACTTTGCAGATTTTGAGCTGGTGGTTTGGTCCCAAGAGCATCCAAAGTGAAAAAGAGCATCTTATGCTTAAAGTGATGAACCAAGGGACCATTTCTTTTTAGACTTTGGCTGGAGTGGCATGCATAGGATTCCTATGTGAGGTAAATGGGAGACAGCTGGCTATGAAAAGGGTCAAGGTGGGGGTTGGCCGACCCCCACTTGAGAGCCCAAGGGCATCCAAGTGCTCCTCGTGGATCAAAGCATCGAGCCAAAGTGAAAGGAGTGGCTCTGGGCCCACTGATGGGGTCGGTCGATCCCACCTTGGGTGGTCCAACATCTCAAAACTTTATTGCAATTTATTCACAAGATTTTATTTATTATGGTTAAGTGTTTTGTCGAAAGAAAATATGCAGAATTAAAATTAAGAATGCAATTGAAAATGAAATGCAAGAATTGAAATGCAGAAAATAAACACGAGATAAATACTGATTTACCTTACCAGCAAGGGCTCCATGTTTTAGGTCCGCAGAGAAGGACCTCTCTGCCTTATTCATGCTTCGGGTGCTTCGGTTGGTCCTAGAGATGGGGACCGTGATTGCACCTCTTTCTTCCACCACACTTGCTTGATTTTATCTTGCGGTTCAGCGGGCTCTTCCTTCTTTACTTTGGCCTTCTTGGCCAATTCACCTTTCTTGTTGTTCCTTCGACGTGGGTAGTAGTGAGGTTTGTTCTTTAGTTCCTTGTCCTTCACCTGCATGTTAGCTTTATAACCATTGAATGGACACCTTACCTTCTTTCCTGGGAATTGGAAGCGAATTTGGCCGGACCCCACATAGATGACGGTGTTAACCATGTTGAGGAATGACCTTCCTAGGATGACGGGGACTTCATTATTGGATCCCATGTCCAATATGATGAAGTCAGCAGGGATGTATCCGTCTTGAACTTTGACTAGTATATCCCTTGCCAGGCTATCTACAAATGAATAAATGTGGGGTGCAAAGGCCCTCCTAGCAAATTTTCATAAGTTACCTTGGCCATGATGTTGACACCCGATCCAAGGTCGCAAAAGACGTTGTGGAAGATTTGTGGTCCAATCTCGCAGGTGATGGTTGGGAGGCCCGATCGTCCTTCTTGGCAATGAATGGTGGATCAAGAAGATAGCTCTAGTTGGAGTGTACCTCGTGGTTACCAATTTAACACCTTCAATTGGGTCCTCAGGTTTCCCTGGGATCTTACCTTGCTCGAAGGATGAGACAGCTGCTGGTAACTGAGCTAATTGTGTTTCTAACATTTTATAGAAGCTCAATTGATTTTTTATAGCAGAAGTAAAGTTATCCATTTTCTCACTTAGATTTTAAAGAATCTTATCATTATCCATCATTTTCTTGTTAATATTTTCATTTATTTTAGATTGCCCTAAGACAAGATCTCTTAAAGAAGGTTGGTTACCAAATGAATTATTGAAATTATGATTGTAATCGTTACCTTGGTTTCGCGCGAGTTCCATCCTTCTTGTTGTTGTTGGGGCTGATACCCATTGTTGTTGTTGTTGTTGAAGCTTACTTCCTCCTTTGTCTTGGGATAATATTTCCCGAATGATCATCTCCTCTGCACACCTCGCACCATGGATAAGCTTCGACGGCTCGTGCGGTGGCGTAAGGTTGAATGGCCTCTTGTTCCTTCTTGGAACCTTCTTCCATCTTTTCATCAAGAGGTCCATTTTGGCTGAGAGCATGTCCACCTCATGGAGGGCGTGAACACCTCTCTTCTTGGGCTAAAGGCGTTCCTCTTTCCATCCTTAGTTTGTGACCATCTTCTCTATGAGATCCTTAGCATCCTTGACATTGTGTTGCAAGAATGCTGCTCCAGAGGCAGCATCAAGGTGACTACGGGCCAAACTGGTTAGGCCATATGGTAGAAACCTTGAATAAGGAGCCATTCCTCTATCCCATGATAAGGACAGGCACGAATGTACTCCTAGAGATGTTCCCATGCTTGGGAATCGTCTCATCAGCTTGCTATTGGAAACTAGAAATTTTTCGACAAAGGGCGCCGGTTTTGCCCATCGGGAAGAATTTCTTGAGAAACACGCACTTCTCCCAGGTGGTGACTTCACTCTTGTTGGCGTCTGCAGAGACATTCTTGATGGTGAAGGTACCACACACCTCCATGAAGTATTGGAGATGGGCATTGGCGTCCTCGTGCGGCTTCGCCCAGAACAGGTTGGCTTGCACCATGTTGATGAGCGCAGGCTTAAGCTCAAAATTCGCATCCCCCAAGTTAAGCTACAGACCGGTGGTGACATAGTCAACCGATGGCGTAGAGTACTAAGAGATGGTATTTTGGGCCATAGCTTCCTTAACGACTGGTGCAAAGCCTCCTTCTTTGAGCAGATTTAGATCTGAGATGTTTCTTTGAGGTGGAATTTGACGACGTCTAGTTCTCCTCAACAACTACTTAGGATCTTCAATAAAATTTGATGGCAATTGGAAACCTCTCATGCACCTTCTAGTTTCACGATAACAAAAAACAAGACAGGTGAGGGGCTAGCCCCTAACACTAATTGATAACTAAACCGATAGTAGACTTTGGATTCACTTTTATTAAAATTCCTAGGCTAACGTTTTCCCCGGCAACGGCGCCAGAAATGCTTGTTAGTAATTATTAACATCACTACTAAAGATTGGCAATGACGCTATAAAGGCATGTGGGGTATTTCTTATGTCTATTGGATTATTCCGCAAGCGCACAGAATGTACAGATGTAGCACTTCACCGAGGATGATTATTTCGAGGTATCATTATTTGTTTTATCCCAAGGGAAAGCGGTCGCTAGGAATATTTAATAAAAGGGGAAAGAGATCCTTGTGTCTACTACAATCTAGTATCAACTAGTGTAGAAGGGGGTAAGCGAATTATAGCAAGGATAGGTAAATGAGATAGAAAAGAGTATAATCTCTAAAGATAAATAGTAGAGTGTCAGCTAGGTGGGAGGACAACGAGTGAGTAAATGACTCCTATGTATCTAACTTTACTTCTATGAACTCAATCCTAATAGATAGATGACCTAACTATATTGGTGCCTTACTATTTGTGTGAGGGGGGTAGCTGAGACAGTAGAAGACAGAACCTCTACTAAAGAAACTATTTGGCTTATGGACGCCCTATCTTTTTAGAAATAGCCCGAATGTGGTGAGAAAACCCTAATGCCGCCCAAGACTTGTCACCTCTCAGGAGTGCGCTCACAAACTGTCCGTGTGGACCAGTGGCAATCAAAGGTGAGATTAAGCCTGAGCACCACGCTAACACTTGCTCTCACGACTCTAGCTAATGCCGCAGATAACTAAAGCTCCTATGCAAAGATAGGACGATAATACACACACAAGGAGTTGTTCCAGTCCACCAATCTAACAAAGACAACTATATTGCTAAGACAAGTGCACAACAAGACTATAATGATTATAGATTTGCACTAAGTAAATACTAAGTAAATACCGAGTAAGTAAAGTAACAATAATTATTGCTAAAAGGAAAGTCTTACAAAGAGAAAGATACAAGAGCTATACCAGACTCTCCAGAAGACGACTCTGGAGACCCCGAGCTTCACTCGACTCGACTCTAATTCCCACTCTAGACTAACTACTACTACTCTTTCTTCTTGATCTCCCAAGATATGATTGGAGGATTGGAGTGTGAGAGATGATTTTCAAGGGTGGTGGCAGCCTCCTTTTATAGGGGAACGAGAGGGGATGCCACGTCAGTGATTCGTGTGCTCCATGCCTCTCTACCCTTGGATGAACCGACTTCAATACCACCTTAGATGGACGCCCAGGATCAAGCAAGCTGCATGGAGGCATGCATAAGTTAGTTGGGGGGCCAACCGACCTAGTGGGCCACCAGGTGGGGGTCGGCCGACCCCCCCTATGATAGGTGGGCCCTGCCTAGTTCTTCTAGAAGGTGTCCCTGTTTGTAATACGGAGTGGTTCAGTCTTTTGCCAAATGTTTGTCACGTTACTTGCTTCCTTGTGGGCTCATGAATCCATGTGCAATGATCAGCTGCCGTTGGATGAAAGCACATGTTGATTTGAGGGTTGAATTGGACCCCAAGGACCTTGTCATGGATCATGCTTTGAAGCTCAGCTCAAGGTGGGGCCAAGTAGGGGTCAGCCAACCCCTATGTGAGCCCTCCTGAGCTGTATTTTGTGTTACCTGAAATCAGAAGCTAAGAGTACAAGTGGAACTAGTTATTGATAAAATATGTTCATGTTATGCTATTCTTCCTTGGAACCGAGGCATGTTGACGGTGTTCTTAGTGTGGATTTCTATGGTATATCCACCGTCAACAGCTACTTTCACCACCCCTCTTGTTCTTTCGATGCTTCGTCTCCACCTCCCCGTCTCCAGCGTCGCCACCTCGATCGACCTTGGTGTTGATGGTGGATATACCATGAAAATCCACACTCAAAACACCGTCAACATGCCTTGGTTCCAAGGAAGAATAGCATAACATGATCATATTTTATCAATAACTAATTCCACTTGTACTCTTGGCTTTTGATTTCAGAAAACAGCAAAATGCACCTTGGTGGGACCCAATGAGGGGTTCGGCTGACCCCCACATGAGCTCCTCCTTCGAGCATGATCGATGCCAAGCTCCCTGGAGTGTAAATGAGCCCTTAGATCAACTTGTGTTTGCATCCAACGGCTCAAGCTCATTGCACATAGATTCATGGGTCTACAAGGAAGCAAGCAATATGACAACTATTCAGAAGAACACCAAGCCACTTCACATGACAGGTGGAGACATCATCTAGAAGCTCCAGCCGGGCCCACCTGCCAATGAGGTGGTCGGCCGACCCCCACCCTGTGGGCCCCAAGGTCGGTTGGCCTCCCACCGACCTCTTGCATGCCGCCATGCACCTAGTTTGATCACAGGCGTCCATTCAATGCGGTTTCAAGGTCGGTTCATCCAAGGGTGTAGAGAGGAGGAGCACACGGATCGCTGACGTGGCACCCCCTCTCCTTCCCCTATATAAGGAGGCTGCCACCACCCTTGGAAGGTATCACAACATCACACAAGTCACACATTTCAAGCTCCAAGCTAGAGTAGTAGTATTTAGTCTAGAGTGGGAGTTAGAGTCGAGTCGAGCGAAGCTCGAGGTCTCCGGAGTCGTCTTCTGGAGAGTCTGGTATAGCTCTTGTATCTTTTCTCTTTTGTAAAACTTTCCTTTTATTAATATATTATTCTTGCTTTGTTGTGCAAGTCTATAGCTCTTCTGGAGAGTCTGGTATAGCTCTTAGTATTTACTTAGTGCAAGTCTATAGTCTTTATAGCTTTGTTGTGTGCTTGTCTTAGTAGTATAGTTGTCATAGTTGGATTGGTTTCCTGTAACCAACTCCTTGTGTTATCATTGTCCTATCTTGCATAGGAGCTCTAACTATCTGATCGTTAGTTAGAGTTGTAAGAGTAAGTGTGAACATGGTGCTCAGACTTAGTCTTATCTTTGATTGCCGCTGGTCTGCGGAGACAGTTCGTGAGCGCACTCCCGAGAGATGACAGGTCTCGGGCAGCATTAGGGTTTTCTCACCACGTTCGGACTAGTTCTTAAAACGCAGGGCACCCATAAGAGTATAGTCGCCTTAGTAGGAGTTCGATCTCTTGCTTTTTCGCCTATGAAACCTACGAAAACCTACGGAGCGGAGGTAGAAGGTTGTTTCCTTTTTTCCATTGAAGGTGAGGCCGCAGGTGGGCTGGTGTTTCTGGAAGCTAGGGATGTGACACGTAGGCACGAGGATTGCCGTTTAATGTTACCAGAACAGTAAAATGTGAGAGGATATGAAAGTTTTAGCTTCCACGAACTTTATAGTATTGTATAGATTTCTATTTCTATTTCTATACCCCGACGTTCTCGTAATCTAGGTTCTAAGATGTACTTTTATTGCACTCCACGCAGTAGCTCCATCGCCCAGCTTTTGTTCCTGCCGAACTGCATCTTGCCGGCGACCAGAGCGGAGAGCTGTATGCGCCACCGCGTGCGACCATCCTCCATCTAGCAGTGACCAATCAAAGGGCCAGGCCATCTGTGAACGCTGGCGTTGCTGCTGCTACGTATCTAGGAACCAACGTCGCTGCCGTTATCAGCACATATCGACCACCTGATGTCGTTTGTACCGTCGATCATCATCAATTGCTGCCACATTCTCCACCATGTCTTCCCTGGCCGACCATCGCTGCTGTTCGTCCTCCATCCTGAGACATGGTGAGCTCGTGCACATGAACCCTCTTTGTCATGTCCCCTGCTTACATGAATCTGATCTTCCATATGCAACTGTTTTTGTTTCTCGTCCGAAGCATCCAGGTTCATGTGTGCGTCCTTGCTCTAAACCTGTACATAAGCAACAACTTACATCAGTTGTAAACTCCTATTGATCATAAAAGGTTAGCGTCACCTCCATATCCATTGTTTTAATTAGAAGATGGTGCTGATGCCATGCTTATACGTAATTGCAACGCCTTCTAACGTACAACTTTAATTCTGCGCCATATCGTTGTTTAAGCTCAAATTCAGGGTATTAGAGTGTGTTAGTGTCTATGTTTATATATTTTGTGAACTTAAATATGAACCTGATTATGTTTAATTTGCAAATAGGTTTCTAAATTAATTAAAAGCAATATAGGGTTGTCATGCAGGCCTTTATAAATGAATATTAAACTGATTAATATCAGTTTAAACATATGTTTATTACAATTCGTTTAGCTTAAACACGATCATGTAAAACAAGTTTAGATGCTCTCTCATAATCCTTTCTTTTGTAAAATAAAAAAATCAAACTTGCTTAATAAATTATATGACAATGTTTATAAATAAAATATTATTAGCTTTACCTTAACTTTTAAATTTAGATATATTGTGATAAATCTGTGTTAATGCAACTGACATATGATTTATCAATTAACATCAATCGAGCTGGTAGTTGCTTCTTATATAAAAAACTAGTAGTTTCTTTTTAACGATAATTTTGTTATTGTCATATCTTATGATCTCCTGACCAAAGAACTAGTTTTCTTTCAATACGTTGTTTTATCTTGAATGGTATATTGTTCTTAGTTGTTTTGTTTGTTGTTTGTATATTTGCCGATGTGTGGTGCTTACTAACCGTTTGGTGAACATTGAAGATCAGAATGTGATGATCAAAGCTGATGGTGTGAGAGTTGAGCAGTTGTTAAAGGCAAGTATAGTTTGGGTTTTCTTTCTATGATGATGATCATGAGCTTGTTTAATGAATATGATATAACATAAATGATGAATGTTATCCTTTGGTAAAAACTAGGACTTAATGTACAACTATGAGGGCTATATGGCTCTAGCTTTAGCTCAGTATAAAGCCCTTTTCTAGCTTGTTAGAGGTTACCCTTGTGGCGAATTGGGAAAAACAGACTGTAGATCTACTCGAAGTCATTATGTACAGTAGTAATTATCTTAAAATTTTATCATCTTTGGCCACACAAAATGACCTTTGCAAAAGAAACAAAACCCAAGATTACCACCTTCGTATAACACTGGTATGAAAATAGCAATGACAGGCTCAGTTACATTTCCAAAGGTCATGCAAGTATATCAACAGGCTTCAGATTTAATATTTTTTAAAGAAAATTAGGGACTCCTCATTCTCATTCAGTAAAGAACGGAAATACAACATGTTTGTAGATGTTTAAGACACAAATCAGACAAAGAGCTAAGCACAGGACTAAGAAGAAGACATCACTTCACCACATGCGAAGAAAGGCAACCCATAAAAGTATTTAAAGCCACCAACGAAAGATGAGAACGAAATAGCAACACTGCAGTTTAACAACACATAACAACAGCGTATGATATAATTTAATTGTACTATATATCATATACACATATAACTATATTAGAGAAACTTATACAACACAAATCATCAAGATAAATCACAACACTAAACTAAACAATAGCACGACACCGCCAAGCCACGCTGTGCATGCATGGGGCGACTAAAAGTCATCACGGCACGCGACCGTGCCCAGAACGGCTCGTGACCATGCCAGAATGGCGCGCAACCGAGGTTTGTATTCCTGGCGCGCACAGTGACGGGGTGAGGTGGATGCGGCCGGCTGGAGGAGCAGCACTAACGCTGAGACGGGCGCACAGTCATTGCGCACCTGGCCACGGCATTAAGGACTGTCCGAATTTAGGCTGAGGCATGGTCCCCAGGTGGTGCGCGTGGTGTGTCGTCCCGTAGACGCGTCTACGCTCGGCTCATCATAGCCGACGTGTGGCTCTGATGATCCGACTGCAAGTAAGTTGGGGTACAGAACGAGTGGTCACTATGAGGCAAAAAGTCAGATCTTAGAGCTGTGTGTGAGAGGCTCACCCGGCCGGTGGTCGCAGCTAGGTGCGAGACCAGAGCCGTGGCGTCCACAGCTTTGCACCATGCGTGGCGAACATGGAGCAGTGAGGCGATAAGACCGCGTGGGCGGAGCTCCATGCCGGTTCTTGTTGTGCGGCGGCGCCGCCGTCGCCAGGCGGTGAGAGGTAGCGGGACACGCATGCAAGCTCGAGCTTGGCGTCAACCAGGGTTGCGTTGGCTTCTTGGCATGAAGGCGCTCGAAGAGGGGGACAGAAGAAGACGTCGGGCGGCCAAAGGAGGACAAGAATTGAAGGCGGACATAGTCAACAATGAAAATTGTGAAAGCAAATTTGAACAAGCGCGCAACTTAAAAATTTTCACGGCATAGTTTTCAGTTGCGGTTTCATTATGTTAGAAGCGGTTGCTTAAAGAACATTTCCCTCTCAGATGTATCTCGATGTCTGGACTAAAAGGAGGAAAAATAGACAATTGTCGAATTCAATTCCATAGTACAGTGATTAAGCCTCGCACTATGTATTGCGCTGCCCTAGGTTCGAAACCAATGTGACTTTTTTCGCTTCAATTTTTTTCTTTGTCCAAATAATGCTGCAGCCTGCAGCCCAATAGGCATCAGTTCCCCATTAATTCCATACCATTAAGGATGGACGAACTATCCTTTGAGGCAACAATGTCATACGCCAGACCAAATTTGCAGGGTTTTTTATCCCTTTGCTGGAAGCCTAGCAGTCGTACCCACTGTTATATATACTTGACGTCCGACCTTCTTCTTCCACCACCCTCTTCTTCCTCCGGCACTACTTCCACCACCCCTTTCAGTTGCGGTTTCATTAAGTCAGAAGCGGTTGCTTAAAGGACATTTCCCTCTCAAACTTGTCTCGATACCTGGACTAAAAGGAGGAAAAATAGACAATTGTCGAATTCAATTCCATAGTACAGTGGTTAAGCCTCACGCTATGTATTGCGTTGCCCCAGGTTCAAAAACAATGCGACTTTTTTCGCTTCAATTTTTTTCTTCCAAATAATGCCGCCACCTGCAGCCCAATAGGCATCAGTTCCCCATTAATTCCGTACCATTAAGGATGGATGGACTATCCTTTGAGGCAACAATGTCATACGCCGGACTAAATTTGCAGGGTATTTTATCCCTTTGCTAGAAGCCTAGCAGTCGTACCCACTACTATATGTACTTGACCTCCGACCTTCTTCCACCACCCTCTTCTTCCTCTGGCGCTACTTCCACCACCCCTCTTCTTCTTTTGGTGCTTCATCTCCACCTCCCCGTCTCCAGCGGCGCCACCTCGATCGACCTTGGCTCGGGCGCCCTCATCCTCATCGCTACCTCGCTCTGCCGCCGCTTCCGCGAACAGGTATATATGCCGACCCCTTCTCTCTTTCGACAAAGTTTGAAGCCAATTTGATAACCAACCCTGCTGCATTGTGTCTTGATCTCTCTCTCCCTTTGTATAAATATTTCACATTTCAAATGCAAATTACAAAGATTGAATTGCTCTTTCTTTTTCTGCACGAAAGAACCCCTCCTGATTCACTAATTTGAAGGAAGATACTAAACCTTTCGATTTGATAAAAGTTTCATAAATACATCTAAAGTAGATGGTGATTGATAGATGGTACTTGCTTTCTCTCAACCTATAATAATCTATATACGTTTGTTTTATTGAATTTTGATATATTAACTAAAGTGAGAAGAGATGGCCGGACGTGGTCTCCCTCCACCTTAAGTACACGCTTTCAGCGATCATGTAAATTTGAAGGGTTTCGATGCAGTAAATGTATCGAGGAATGTACCATGGGATCATCCAAGCATAGTAAGAAACTCTTTATGTTTCTAGTAAATTAATATATTTCTTATATGGGTTGTTCATGTATGATTCTGCTTATAGGTACCATATAGATAATTGAGCCAATCAACTGGCTGAAAGAGACACTGTTCTTTTTCGGGGTTTAGGATGTGGATGCTCGGACCTTTCTTCTATGAAATAATAGTCCATGACAAATGCAATGTCGAATTCGCTTTTCCATTGCTCGCGGTCGTGGTCTTGATCATCGCACTATTCTACAGATCTCTGAGGATGGAGTGATGGCACGCTGTTGCAGAACAATCTGTTGTCCAAGCCTGTACAACTAGGTTCGCAAATATCGGGATCATCCTGCCTACTCTATCTTCCATAAAGATCCAAGCCATATATCGCGACATGAGTGATGATGTTCAGGGCTTGTGTGCACAGATTGCTCAAAACAACCGAAATGATGTGGTAAATTCTAAGTCAAACTCATAGCTTTTATCTACATTTTTATCAGTTGTTATATATATGTTGTAATGCTTGGTTCTAATGGCCCTATTTTCTCACAAAACTTTTACAGGTACAGGAGTACGACATGACTTTTGCAGGGTGCAATTTTAAAGTAATTTTAAACCAGACAATGCATAGATTAGGTTATAAGTAGGAATATGCTACGACAAGATTTCAACCAAAGGTCCTAGGGACAAAGCAGGGAGACCCACCGAATGCCGGAGCAACATTTAACGTTATGAGTAGACCATGTGATCGTACTTGAGGCAAGGGAGGGTACACTCTTACTACATCGATCAAATTATTCTTGGAGAGGGGATGCGGTGCAGAGAGGTGTGGAGTGGGGACTTAGGGTTAGCAGCTGGTGGGCTGGGTTGTCTCTTAGACAGGCTGCATGGCCATCTTTATGTTTAACAAGCAGTGCAGTAGATGATTTAGAAGATCAGTAAACAAGTCGCCTTTGTCAGCATTTACTATGTAGCAACGGGTGGAAATTTTACTATTATGGTTTTCAAAAATTTCCATGTAACGACGCTATACAGTTACATTCCTTCACGACTTTCTAACCGACAGGTAATTCTTGCTGCCTGTGTCAGTCAATGCCACAGGCGGCACTTCCGAATTTCAGTTACACCCAGGTAAGCCCACGTGTGCAAAAATTACCAGAGTTTTACATGAGGCCTACAGTTGTCAGTCTCTAACAGACCCTCAACGTTGAAATCGTTTGTCCAGCAGAATTCTATAATAGGCTCTGAAAGCAGTTTGCTGGAAACATTTTGCCTCTGTTGAAGATATAGACAAACATAACAACTGCACTGTCATGCGACTGTCCTCAACCTTCTCACATTGATCCCAACACTGAGGTTTCACATGATAACGTAAAAGGACCTCACTCAAGTTCTCCTT
>CM041641.1:24281626-24310034 GCA_023333625.1 Bothriochloa decipiens | reverse complement strand
GCTCAAACAATATAATCTAGTGTAGGAGCAAACGATGAGGTAACATAGGTATTGACATGTGTGTAAATATGGAACAATGACAACAACGATTCTGGACATTTTATCTAGATTGCATTGTCTTACAGAGTTCACATACTCCTGCAAGTATAACAATCACTTAGTCATGGAGAGTCATTATTAGAAGCGCCACTTGGACATTAACCAATACCAGACATGATCTAAGAGCCACGGACATGAGAAAAGCAAGTGATCCACAACAAAGCATTAGAATTTGAATAATATCTCACCTGCCTACGGTAGTTACGACCTCTGCAGTTCTTGTAGTAGAGAAGTAGCATGCACTTGACAGCCATTGCAGCTTGGCGGACCATTGTATCTGGAAGTAACTCATGGTTATACATCAAATGTGCATAGCTTTAGATTAGCCATCAGCTATAACCCAAAAAAATTCAAAAACTTTTGTTTATTTCTAAAAGAAAAGAATGTTTATTTCAAAAACAATGAATTGCAATAGGCTCAAGGAAACACAGTATCCCAATCAGTTTATGCCATTCAAGCGTTACTTCGTTTCTTGTATGGCTCCATGTTGAAATTATATTAACTAAGGATCAGGTCTTGTGATTTCGTTGAAGAAAACTTCATGAATTTGCAAGATTCTATAATGACTCAGTGGAAAAAGCTGATGACAAGCAAAAAGTCTTTGTGAAAGAGGTAAAATAGCAGTCTCTCTGCTGCACCTTATAAAATATTTTTTTCCTCAGAAACATACCTTTTAAAATCAAACAGTATGATTAATGAATGAAGAACAAAAAAAATTAATTACGCTAGAGCATACCAACACATGGGGAAGTAAAATGTATGAAAGTTCATTTGCAGTTTCAGCAGTCAATAAAATGTGCTCAGTATAACCAAATATTTCAGTAGATCAATATTTAATCTACAGCAAACTAGGGAAAACTAACTGTATGCTTAAAGAATATTTAGCTGTAATACAATTGAGAAACTATATGGACAAATTCAAATTAGTAATACCATTGACCATGATGACAAAAATCGCATGCCAGAATGGTGGTATATCTTTCGGAGGAAGCAAGAACAAAGGTCTGAGAAGATCATCATTCCTGTACCACCAATATACGCCAAACACATGAATCATGAAGATTACTGTAATACCAATGAGTACAGATATTTTTCTCTCGCCCTGTAAAAGCAAGCATGAGTTGGAAATATTAAGATACTAGTAATAACAAGCTATTACATTATCAAATAGATTAGTTTAACACAAGCATGACAAGTACACTGAGCAACTGTTACTAACAGGTACAGTGGTAAAACATAACTCAAGACCAACTGATGAGCTGATATAGATCGCATAATGTGTTTGTCGTTCTACTTTCACAATGGACAGCATAATAGTAAGGTCACTATGGGATGAGAACATGTTAAGCTAATACAATGATGTCTTAAAAAATGCAGTATTTGACTCTGATTTTCATCTCAAAATTACCATTAGAACATCTCTTTGCTGCAGATAAATTATGACAGTCATTCCAATTGATGAGGTAACAGAAAGGACAATGGCTAGCCAAGTACACATCTGATGTGTCAAATAGTTCACTAAGCTAGTTCAACAATGTATAAAGTAATGTGTCATCAAACCTTCAAAGCAGTTTGCTTCCTCAATATATCATTCGACTTGAACATTACCGCAATAATCCAAATTGTGACAAAGAAACCTGCACACAACAATTCTTCCACTAGTGGGCACTCAGGCAGTCCCAACAATATTTGCTCAAAAAAGGGTGAACCAAAGGGTAATAACTTAGTTAGAATTATGGAGTTACATGCATAACTGACCATTCATAATAGTGGAGATAATAAAAAAAAGGACATTTTCAGGATATTAAAAGTATAAAAAATGCTGGAGTAACATCATATATATGACTGCTATAATGCTCAGGTTGACGCACTCAATTGAAGCAACACAAAAAGGTAACAATATTTTTTAACCTTAGTTTGACATTCTTACATGCATGTTCCATTCCCTAAAAGAGAAAAAAGTTCTTATTGAAAGAAAGTTGTCCCATAACTCATAAGCATGTTGCAACGGACACGACAGACAAATTAAATGCATGGAAAGGTTAATGCATCTGAACTACATTGTGAACCTAGAAAGATATGAGCACATACAGGAATGCCTATTATGGTAAATGTAGATGTGCTCCTTCAAGCCAACACTTCAGAGATGCAAGAAACTAAGGAGAATCAACAACTCCTGACTATACAGGAGCCTGATTTCAGAGAGTCCAATTGCTATACTAGCACAGCTAACATTCCAGACCAAACTCCAATGCTTTTCCACATTGGACTCATTAACCAAACAAGGTCAAAGATCAGCACAACAAACATAAATTCAAACAACATTAGGAATTTAGGAGCCCAAGCAATGCAGGTGAAAATAACAGAAGTGAAACCCACAGCCATGGATTATTGAAACCACAACAAACAAAATAGACTATATATGCCCTACCCACAGTAGGACAACAGGATAGCACAGGCTAACTTCAAACATTAATAAAAGTGGACTAAGCAGTTATATTCCTTCAATAGAATCATAGAACAAACTTGTCTAGCCTAATGAAAAAATTAACATGGATTTAGTTGTCAAAAAAAAAGTTCTTGTGGATTTAAGACCGAAATTCCTCATTTGTTTAACAGTCTTACCACTTGTTAACAGCTAGAGTTGCCTCAGTGAGGTCGCACAAGTGCACAACGTTCCAGTAGTACCAATCGCACCTTTAGAGTAAGAGAGATACGAATCAAACCTTGGAGATGCTGCCGTATGAAGACGACGAGTAGAAGCAGCGAAAACGGCAATATCTGTTCGATCCACCGCGCAACGTGGTGCACGTCGTACCGCTGGTACGCGCGGTCCCCGCCCCCGTTCGCCGACGTGCCGGCCCCACCACCGTTTGCCTCCGCGTCCGTAGCGCCTGCTCCCCTGCCCGCAGCGGACGCCTGGTCAACCTCCGAGCCGGCGGTCGTCTCGATCAATTCTTCGGACGATGTCCCAGAGGCCGGCCCGCCCGTGGCCTCCGTGTCGCCTGGGCCGCCCTGGATCCGGATCGAAACCTCCCCGTCCGCAGCGGCGGCGGCGGAGAGAAGGCCATCGACCTCCGACGCCGACAACGGCGACGAGGGCCCCGCGGACGGGTGGTGCGCCGCCAGGGCAGGGCCGGATTGGACGACGCCGGAGTACTCGAGGAGGGCCGTGAGGGGTGCCTGGAGGAGGCTGGAGGTGGAGAAATTGAGGCCATATCGGCGGAGGCCGGAGGGTGCGACGCCAGCGCTCTGACTAGGCCCCCGGCGATCGGAGCCCCCAACGGGTGGGTCCATCGCCGTCGCCGGCGAAACCCTTTATGCCGGCGTTGCACGCGGAGCGGGCCCGACGACGCGGAGACCACTGGAACGGGAATCCGGGAGATCCAGTTGGCTTTTGCTTGGGTTGGTCTTCGGCGTCTGCCTTCACCGTAGGTCCGTAGCACCCTCCGGCAATTTAAGTTGGCAAATTAAAAAATACGGTACAATATGATGTTTATAAACATACTCCCTCCATCCAATGAAAATGCAATTCTTATTTCTCAAAAAACTAATATTTTAAACTATCAGTAATTATATATTAAAATATATAAATATTTATGTTAAGTAATTCTCATTAGAAAGGTCTTTAAGTCTAGTTTTTTAATAAATTTATTTTCAGACATAAATGTTAATATTTTTTTTATAAAATTTAGTCAAAGTTGACATAGTTTTATCGGCTCATTTCCCATAGTTGCAAGATCTATGAGACGGAGGGAGTACTTGGTAGTGTCCTCTCAGGATTTATGAAGTTACCGTATATGACGAGTCAGCGGAAGCAAACCGCGAATTCGAGAAATCTAAGAGGTGTCCTTGCAACAGCAAGTCTGGAGACACCTATTTATTCTCCGGATTTCCCAAAAGATATATGACCTAGGAGACGTGTGTGCATCAACCACGTATAAATTGAGTCACCACGCCCTTAGTAGCAACATTCCCTGAACCTAGGGCACATGGTACGGGAACGAGGTGCGTGGTACGACGTTATTAAGAACGGTGGAACGTAGGGGTATACAGCTTCGATAGGTCCCTTAAAGAAGCGGAACACGGACCAACGACATGGGAACGCCTTTAGGGTTTTGGTGGTCAACCGACGCACGATAGAGTTGTTTTGGAATGTGATGATGTAGTGAGTTTTTGAGTCCCTTCGCATCATCTTTTACTTGGTCATTTGTTTTTTTCTTTTTTCACATTGGGCCCTTGAATTCCCATCCATATAAGCCCACACATGGCCCATGCATGACAGACTCTTCCTGGGGATCCCTGGTTGTTCGCCGTCGTTGCTGCTCACGCACCACGCACTATGCACCACCATCGGCGCCCATGAGGCCACGTACTTTGTTGATGCGCCTAAGGGAGTTGTGATGATGCGGTGCTACAAGAGAGAAAGATGTGTCACTGCCGGAGAGGAAGCTGCGATGTCACGGTGCTTCCTGCCAAGCACCGCTCTCGGAGACGAGAAAGCAGTGGCCCGGTGTCCAGGTAGCCGATGAGTCGCGTTCCATTGTCTTTGGGACGACATCCCGTCGTGCTTCCGATTCACGTCGTTCCGCGAGTCGGAACGATGTTCCCGGAACATGGAACTTGCCCACGTTTTCGTTTCTCGGCTGCTACCAACAGTCGGAACCACCCAAGGTGTCGTTTCTCCACATCTTCGTAAAAATTCCTCTAACACCCAAGATAAATAGACATCAGTAGGATGTTGCAAAATCCGATCTTGAACCTTCTCTCAGTGATGATGACATCGCCGAGGCACGCCATGAGCTATGCACTCGAAGGAAGTTGTCGGATATATGGACCAGGGGTATCCTCACCTGTGAATATACGACATAATCGGCCTATTGGCCTAAGAGGCCATCGAGGAGAGAGCCCACGAAGGCTCTCGACCAGAGGCTTAGACGTCAAGCAACGCATGCCGTCGGCAAAACTCGAGATGAGAATATCTAGAAGATAGGAAGATTAGTTAGGTTGTGCCTTACATACAATAATATGGAAACTCTACAACAAACTCGGTCGCCCTCCTTTTAACCCTACTCCCCTAGCCTATATAAAGGAGAGAAGGCACCCGGGCACGAGATATAGGCTTTTATTTTCGTAACTGTATAGCTGGAGAGCAACAACCCCTGTAATCGAGTACATAAACATAAAAACAGCAACAAAGCCACTTGACGTAGGGTTTAGCTGTTGATGGTCACTAATGCTCTTTATTAACCATCAACTATTGCATGAATTAACATGAAATGAACCATAAATGATAGTTGTAGGGTTTGATTCTAACGAATTCCACGAGTTTTGGTCCTTTTCAATTGTTTTGCAGGAATTTTGATTTTTCACTGAATAAAAATATCCCAAATGAGAAAATAGATGACACCATTGCGAAGGTCTCATCGCGCTGATCTATATTTGAAGCTCAGAGTGAAAAGATATTAATTTTGCAAATAAAATGAGAAATAATAAGGAAGTGGGACCCACGTACAACAGTAGTACAGCATGGCGCTGTGTAGTTTACAGGCAGGGTCCACGCGCAGGCTTTGTCGGTTGACGCAGCAGGCAGATAGGCGGGGCCCGTGGCTAGCAGCTGTCTCACAGTGGACGAGCAGGCGACCAGGCCGGCCTACCCGACGTCGACACGTGGCAGCCATGGGCCATGCACGAGCACGCGAGTGCGTTGCAGCGCGGAGGCACGTGGGATAGGTGGCGATGCACAGTTGGGCCAGAGCTAGTGGGGCGCGGTTCAGTCGGCCTAGGTTCGGTTAGACCGGCTGAACCAGGGGTCCAGTTAGCTAGGAACCCTCCAGAATATTCTAGAAACAGAATCAGTACGTGGTTCCACCGGTTTGGCTCCGGTTCAAGGCCTTAGAGTCTGATTTTTCACTGGTTTCTTTTGCAGGAAGCTTGGGGATGACTTCAGAAGGCTCCCTACGACTCCACTGACCTATTTGAGGTCGGTTTGATCCGACAGTGGCCCAAGAGTTGGTGTATGTATCTAACGAAGAGTTGTAAACACAATACAGATCGATGACGTGGCAGTTCCTTGCCCCTACTCCACCTTGGGCTATATAAGCAGCCCCCAGGTCCCCCAAGGCGCATCACCTCATTATGGAGTTGTAGAGGCGTCCCTCGAAAGGATGATCTTTTAACTCTAGAGAATTAGCGCTAGACTTTCCAATATAGTAGATTAGTTCTAATTGAGAGTTAGGGAGAGTGGAGCTGGAGTTTAGTTCTAGAGAAGCCTTTAAAGATTTGGTATGCCTTTGTATCTATTCTTTAAAAGGCTTATGCTTTAATATATTTATCTTCTATATTTACTTTATCCCTTCATATGTATGATTAGTATAGTTTTTACATCTTGGCATGGGATCTCCACTCGTATTGAGTGCTCTAGTCATAGGTCATGATTAGAGTAGTAATTGATAGATTAGACATGGAGTTTGGCCTATAGGTTACCTGAGGTTGCGCTCAACCCACGGATAGTTGTGGCATCCCCAGAAAGGTACTATTGCTCTAAAGTGCTAACGTGTGTGAGTGCTATATCTACCCATACTTCAATTATCTTAGAACCCAAGTAATAGACAAGTATATAGGAATCTTGATCTCTCCCATTGTCCTCTTACTTTAGCTATCTACTCATTTATCATAGAATTCTCCTATGTGTGCTTTGATTCATATATCCTATTGTATATCATTTATCCCTGCTTTTAGTCTACTTGGTTTATTAAGTTAGTAGATAGTAGATACATGATGGTGAATTATCAGATTTTTTAACCCTAACTTCCTTGTGGTAAAATATAAATAACGATACCTGGAATACTCCTGGTAAAATCCTACGCTGGTGTTCTATGCGCTTGCAGAATCTTTCATTTTCTATTTGCACTTAACCAATGTCAACATTAGCACGCGCCATGCCCAGAACCAGTATAAATCATGGTGTTTGGTGTGATGCCATTCTAATTCAATCTTCACGATACATTGCCAAGTATTGTCGAAGCAAATAATTCTAATAGTTGCTGCACCAAGTAGATCCTTTCGCGTATAGATCTAACTTGTGTTTTAGATGGGAATCATATTCAGTACAGAGATGAGACGATGAAGGCATCCCCGGGCGCGAGGATCACCTACGGCAAGGTCGACTTCATCGTTGACCGCCTTGGGAGACTTCACCCCCAAGAGCCTACATCAACAGACCAAGGGGAGCATGCGATCCAGGTTCGCGCATGCGCCGTTGGCCTCGAAGAAGCTGTCAACATAGGACCCTTGCCATTGCGTGTCATCTCACTAGGTATGGCCATCTCCTCAACTCCCCCAGAGAAACGCACCAACCTCGTGCAATTCTCTAGCTACAAAAGATTGAAAGATCTCGTCCTACCGCAAGACTCGACACCCGATTGCTTGACTTCTCAACCTCATGAGAAACCTATGGTTTCAACATCCTGAATAAGGGCTTGTCACCATTTCTAACATTACCAAAAGCAACACCATTCTGTAGTTGAGAGATAACACCAACCATGGCTCTACCATGAGCAACGTGGATAACTTTGAGCTCGTCAACTCCATGGCCCTATGTCACCTCTTTAATGGTAGCAACCTGCCATGGGAAGACACTGATATACACATGGAGAGTGGCGACACCATCCCTTATACACACGCCTGCAACATGGCAACGTCACAAGAATGTGCCAACAACGGGTATCACACTTCAGATCACATCTTGCATGGTTTCCCAGATCTCAATTGCTTGGTACCTTATGAACCCAGCCTACAAATCCATGAGCGATTGCTCAATCAAAACGATATCCTAGCAGACAAAAACTAGAAATCCAGTGCCAGCTCCTCGAGCAGCAGCAAGCAGCCCAAGGGTGCCAGGCTCCAAATGACATCCTTCGGGCCACTCGCCCTATTATGATGCAGAGCAGAACCTGACCAAGGCCATGTGGGAGGTAGCGGCAATGCTACCCCTTCAACCGAACAGGGGCGACAAGCCATACGGAGGATGCAACAACTTATGGCATCAGTGATTGATCGTATGCCCACGGTTAGTGGCACATCCATGACACAAAGTCAACTAACCCAAAACTCAAGAGCCCCATTGTTGGCATCTCTAACACGATTACAAATTAGGTAGGTCAAACCCTACGCTAGCAAAGGCATTAGAGACGTACGAGACATCTTTTAGCATTGCTTAAGCCAGGTTGTCATCCCCAACACAATACCAAAAGATGTGGTTGTATTTATGGTCGCAACACTTAGAAAATATGAATATAGGTATCTGCATGTGCATAGATAAAATACACCTGTTCTAGCATTTCACCCAGGAAAGTTTCAGGTATCGTTATTTATAATTTTACCACTAGGAAGGCTGAGGAGGTAGCATGACTAAGAGCTAAAACATACACACTTGTGATAAGAGTTCCACTACATCATCTCAAACAGGGATTCAAACATATAAAGATAAAGTCAACAGGTTAAGGCAGTCCCAAAGGGGTTCCACCAAGCATTTTCCATCTAGGCGTAATTCTAACAAAGCTTAAAGTAGAAGGGTAAAGACTCCCAATAATTATGCTAACTACTAGTCAAGGACTATGTTGATTATGCAACTATGTCTAACAATCATGGCTAGAGTTACTTCATATCTATATCGGGCCATGCTCGTCCTTGGAACCGGGCATTCCGAAAGAGAATCAGGAACAGAGAAAGATTTATCTCCTTGGAACCAGGCCATGCTCATCCTATCATTCGAGGGAGTGGACTACAAAGGACTCAATGAAGCTATAAAAGTCACCTTCGCTATCTACCACTAATTGTCTCAGAACGTATGGTGCATTCGCAGGTAAATAATATCTAACGCCATGTCTCCACATTGTTGACCACCCATCCCATGATCATTGAGACAGACGCTATACGAACATGTGTATAAACTAGAAGCTAGTCTAACTATGCTAAACATATATTCAAAGTAGACGATGATCATCGTAATTATGAATATGCAACTAACCAAGTCATAATGATTGTATCAACTAGAACAAGAACACGATGAACTAGACAATGAACTAGACCAACTAGACGATGAATTAGAAGACAAATAAGATGAACTAGGTGAACAAGATGAATAAACTAGAACACAATAACGAATGTTGATACAAGAGAGTAGTACAGGGCTATTACCGAGCCTCCTCGTGACTAGTCTGGAATCCAAGCGTAGCTTGCCTCCTCTACTTCTAATTCTTATTCTATCTATGCCCTAAGATGGTGGAGCTCTAGGTTATCCTTTCGAGGGACACCTCTGAACTGAACAATGAATGATCTGAATGAATTCTCTCCTTGTGGGGTGGTCTGCCTCTGTTTATATAGCACCGTGGAATGAACCGTAGCCCTCGGATCAAACCGACCTTGAATGACGATGGAGATAGGATCTCAAAGGCAGTGGAGAGACATACAGTGAAGATGGCTAACAGGTGGGCCCCACCTAGGACGGTAGACCTAGGGTAGAGGTCGGCCGACCTGGCCTGCTGCTAGGTGGGCCCCTCCTTTGGTCTGGTGCCTTCTGGAGTCTTCTAGATCCTTCTCGTGTCAAGTTTCATTCTATTCGCGCAAGTAGTTGTACCGTGGTTGGATTCTTCCCTTGGTCAGCTTCTGGAAAAGTCCCTACGGAATGCAGTTACTCTAGAATGATGGTCTTCTAACAGATTAACCCCTAGATTTGTAGGTGATGTTGATGGTTCTAGGGCCTTCTAGAATCTTTCGGATCGTATTCTTCGAGGACTCTCTCTTCGGGACTCCAAATGTAGCAAATGCTATGTCCGTTTCGATTGTCTTGACGAGCTCTTCGCAATTGTGTGCTCTGATTCATCACTCGAGATACTTTTGTACATGAAATGTTGATTGTCTTGCAAAACAAGTGAGAACGACTCAACTCGTGGAACTCTCGTTAGAATCAAACCCTATAATTACACACATCAACTCCTTTTAGATTATTACTAGCCTAAGTTGACTGCTTAAAAATGGAGTTAATTACCTTCAACAATCTCCCCTAAGCTTAACCTTTAGCAAACAATGATTTTAAGTTTTATTATGATGGGCCAGGAGTTGCTACAATGCTTTCACGCCTCAAAAGTGCACAGGTGTGCTAACAAAAATTCTCCTCTAGATTAAAGCAGATTGTCCCAACTTTCCAACTTACCCATATTACCTTTAACCATGGTACTTATTACCTTCACTTGGGTCTTAAGCAGTTGAAAAGCAGAATGACCAAGTCAAGCGATGCGTCTCTAGTTCTTTGGTCCACCTTTGTTCTAGAGTTTCAAAACTTTTGCAATAAAACTCAGAGATTCCTTTGTATGATCTTTTCTAGTCTCTCATATGTGGTATTTATGGATTTCTCTCCAAGGCAACAATGGTGTTTTGCCTTCTCTCCTCTCAGGATATGTGTTATTTGTGGCTTAAGGCAGAGTGACATCGTACCTTCCCTCTTCTCTCCCTATAACTAATAAGCTTATGTGGAGCTAGAGATATTTCATGGATATAGCATACTCACCTTGCATATATTGCCTAATCAAAACTGGGATCCTCGGAGGGGAGATCATACCCTTAGATCATGATGTGCATATGTGTGTGGACCTATATATGTAGAATGGATATGTGGATGGTGGTGGATGTATGGTGGAACAATGGAGACAACGGATGTAACATAATGAGGGCGAAAACAATTGCGAGGGAACATGATGGAAACAATGGAAACCTTATCTTACTTTACTCCTTTAGGCAATATATCTCTTTTGAACTTTGAAAACTTCAGAAGAGAAGTTGGGCTATATTTTTCTTTTCTTTCTCTCTCTTTTTTCTCTTTTTTTAATAAACTAGCCCAAGCTTCTTTTGCTGATAAATATCAAGAGATATCTGTTGGAGCATTAAACAACGATGAAGACAATGATAAGGTTTAAGAAATGTGAGGGAAAATATTTTTGGTTGTTCACTCCTAGGGTAGAAGTAGAACATTTTTGGTGGATCTAAGTGAAAAACATGTGGTTTCATACTTCTAGGGTAGAAGCAACATATTTAGGTGGAGTGTACATGATCTTGATAAATATGACCATCCTCTCAACAAGGGTCTAACACGGGTTGACCAAACCCAATACAAAGTAGCAACTTATGAGCTCGTTTTCTTAGTCTAGCAAACATGTATATATGGCTGTGGTAGGAATTAGACTCTCATCATACAGGAACTCATCATACAGGCGTTGATGACGGGGTACCGGATCGGGATCCGGCTAGGGTTCGGATCTGATGGATCACGATGGGTGCCGAGGTAGGGGATCCGGATCTGGAGTCAAGCTGCTACAGTGACATTACTACACAACAGGGATAATATCACTTTCTTATAACATATTCATTAATGTGTTACAATAAAAAATCTATAGTAACACAAAATAGTGTGTTACAGACTTTCTTTGTAACACAAAATATCTTTCCTATAAAAATGTGTTACTGACAATAGTTATAGTAACACAAAATTAATGTTACAAGTAAAATGTTACAAAAATGTACTATTTTGTAACACATAAGTCAAACATATAAAATATATTACAAATATATGCCCTATAGTAACACAAAATAATGTTACAGTCTAAGTGTTACAAAAAAACTTATATAAGTGGTCGTTCCTATTCGTAGGCGGCACACACATCTCACTTAGGTGCTGTCAAGGCTGTTAGGCAATCACATTGTGGTCGTCACATGAGAACCATGTAGCAATAAGTAAGTGATTAAAAAGGATAGTTCGATGTGAAAATAAATATGAGTTGCTTCTAGGTGCGCTCATAGGTGCACAATGTCAATTTGCATAATTTTTTGAGATGTACATGGCCAAAGATCATCAAGGTGTGTCATTGATGTCGTTCTCATGTTCTCAAGCTTTGTATATCCTTTGTTCTTTAACCTGAAATGGTTAGGGACAAGAATACCCAAAGGTGCATACTAACTTGATAACATGTCCTTACATTTATTGAAAAAGAAAGTTTTTTATTTTGTTTATCATTTATTTATTATTTATTTATTTTCTTTTCTTTTGCAAGGTAACAGAAGGATATGAGAGTGATAGATACATATTATCTTCTTGCGGTCCTCCCACAAGCAAGCTCAAAGCTAAAGGATCAGGGTTGTACCCTGCATTTCTAGTTTCTCCTGCATGGTTATGATTTGGTAGATCACAAGGGATCTTACCTTCCCTCATGATTACTGCATTGAAAAACATATGCAGGAAGCAAATTGAACTAGTTGGTTTTCAAAATTTTATTAAAACTTTATTCAAGGGAGGACATTTACTCTATTTCACATTTTTATTGTCAAAGATGTAGTATTTTATTTTGAAAGGAAAAGAAACTATTTCAAAGATAAGTTTTCCAAATTTTAGATTTTGAAAATATATATTTTTAAAGATTACATTATTTTTAGAAACACTTTTTTTTAAAAATTTGTTTTTAGAAACTATTTTATGAAATATTTTTATTGATAAATAAAATATCTCTAAAAACTTTTTTATTCAAAGTCTACACTCAGCAGTTTTAGAACAATGATTAGACATGTCATTTAATCAAAGTAGTCAATTTAACCTAAGCTCCATGCTTAAATTAAAATTCCCATGAAGATATGATGATCAATCATACTTCAAACCGAGACATGCTACATGTAAAACTTTGAAAACAAACTAGCATTTTATTAAAAACATTTATTATTATTATTTTAGCAAAAATTATTTATATTTTTATTTTCTAAAAGGATAGCAAATTATATTTTTAAATAATTTTTTAGAAAGAGGTAAGTATATTTTTATTAATAAGCTTTTAAAAAAATATTTATTTTTGATAAAGTAAAATTATTTTTTGTTTTATTTTAAAATATTTTTTTAGGTAACAAAATATAGTTTATAAAAAGAAATGTTTTTTATCCTAAAATAAGCAAGGGCTACTACGCAAACATATTATCAAGAATATGTCCAACTAAATCGTTTTAACCAATGCCTTCCCCGGCAACGGTTATAGAATGTTTGTTGACATTTTGTTAGCGCAATCACCAAAAATAAGCAGGAAGCCCATCCCCGTCAACGGCGCCAGAAATGCTTGTTGATATTTCTTAGCGTAATCACCAGAATTGCAAAGTCCTTGGCAATGTCACTAGAAACACCGGTAGGTATCCTGCAACATTTATACAACAAGTCTGTAAACACACGGAAATATCGTTGTAGCATTTCATCCAGAAGTATTCAGGGTATCGTTATTTATAGTTTCCCAAAGGAAGACATGGTGTATAAGAGGGACATGAATAAGATAACATGAGTGTACAATAGACCAATGTTCGTAACACGGGCAAATAGGATAGATAGAAGGATAACTTGACACACACTCGAGCCAAACCCAAGAATAAAGATAAAACAAAGAATAAAGAACAACCTAAACTGGAGCAGGCATTCCTATATATCTATGTCTACTACGTAACAGAGATATTGTATCACTTTCTTGTAACACATCGTCAATATGTTCCTATGATAATATGTTACGGACTTTGGTTGTAACATAAAATACTTTTTTTATAAAAATATGTTACTAGCAATAACTATAGTAACACAAATTAATGTTACAAGTAAAATATTACAAAAGTATCATATGTTGTAACACATAAATGGAACACATATAAATATGTTATAGTTATATGCACTGTAGTAACACAAAATAGTGTTGTTACTAATAAAAAACAAAAGGCGTCCTCGCATCACCAAGGCTGTTCTTCTTTCCAGCCCTGCTCCTCGATACTCTTTTCTGTTTTTCCTCCATCATTTTCACATCTGTTATTTTCCCGTGATACTTTTTTGTCTCCAGCGATCTCCAGCTCCGTCATTTTCACATTTATTTTTTTTTCCGGCTATACTCTTTGTTTCTCGCGTTGCTTTTTATTTTCCCGTAATGCTTTTTCGCATCTCTGCGATGAGTCCCAGAGGGAGAAGATTAAGTCAAAATTAAAAATTTTGTCCAAAAAATAAAAAAAACCATTTTACAAATTTGCCAAGTGGGGCATCAAACACGATACCTTCTGTATAAACATCAGCGCTTCGACCACTAAGCTACAATGTTTGGATTGTAGAAGGAAAGTAACCATTTGCTTATTACTGTCACAATTTGTAAACCAAGTTTAGAACAATGTTATGTTGAATATAAGCTTAAGTGATATAGTACTTCCACAAAATTGAATACATATAAATCATTGCTCCATTGTATTTTATATTTACTTCCATCACGAAAGGCGACCCCTCGATATTCTTCGCATTCCGGAGCATGCTATATTTACTTCTCTTTATTTTCCTTTTCTATTTTCTCCTTATATTTAATTTGTTTTGCTCTCCTCATGTCTTGTTTCTCTCTCCTCTGAGCCACCCATTCTTAATCGCCGCGAAAGCGAGCTCCACGACTACTCTCTACTAGGTGCCGGTGCACCATCATCTTTCTCCTAGCCTCGTCGATCCTTCTTCCTTTACGACCCATTCTCCTCCACAGCCATGCTGGTTCACCCACAGTCTTCCCCCTCTTCGACATGCCTATGCTATCGGCATATTCTCGGGTGCTCCATACGAGGAGCCCTTCCTTTTTTGAATTGTTAGAGAAAATTATAGAACATCTCACAGACTACTAGTGAGAGCAGACGCGAATGGACATATCTAGAGTGGACACCTCTAAATGTGTCAAAAAAAAGCTTCTTGTGACTAAAAAATTCCCTAGCAAGACATTGCTTGATCTCTTCGTGTCATTGATTTGTATATGGAATGTCGCCACGCTCATGTCAAACTCCAAAAACTTGGCACCTCTATTGTATATACTAGTTGAATCATCGTAAAAACATTGATATGTTGTGAAACTATCTTTTACAATATTTTCTTCTCATTGTTTCAAGTTGCAAAATGGCAAGATGTGCGCAATGTAAAATCACAAGATAACGCAACTCAAGCTTACAATTTTTTCATACAGTGCTTTAGGTATTTAGATGTATGAAATGAGATTTGAATTAAATTTACTATATATGTGTATATTTTTTATATTAAGAAAACATTTCTCTTGTACATTTTTGTCGCCCTCTTTTTGGTGTTAAATAAAAGAAGCGGGATGCTTTGCCGCTAAAAAAATTCTGCATGCAGATTTTGGCGCAGACCTCTTTTTTAGCAAGTACATAAATAAAAAATCTGGTATAGATCTAGACTCTTTCCACCGCTCTGCTCTCGAGGGCCTTGCGATCCGCAAGGGCGGTTCCTAGAGGTACGCAGATCCCACAACTCCTAGATCCTAGAGCCGCCGTCCCCATCCGCCCTTGCATCCCTACGTGCAACCGTTCCCTACTTCTCCGATCATCGCTCGTCGCTGTTCATCGGCGGCTGTCTCACCAGGCCGGAGGCTTCGCTACTCCTGCCCCATCGTCGTTCGCCGCTAACTCCTGTAGGTCAGTGAGCTTCGATCCCCATCTCCCTAATCCTGTTTCTCTGCGTTGATATGATAAAAATCCCTGCACTATAGGATCTCTTGCTCCTTTGTTCAACCCTACATCTTCCCGTGAGCATGCACATACCTTCCTCCATCAAGCTCCTTCAACGAGGTCCTTTAGGTCTGGTGGCGGTGAGCATGCACAAGGAGCCGACATGATCTGCTGGAGGATGGCAGTTGGCACAACCTCTGTCATTGCTATTCCAATCCAACATCTTAACGTGAAGATGTTCATCCAGGTATGGTCTCTCACCTCTCAATTTGACACAAGATTATTGTTTCTATATACTTTCTGTCATGGTGCCTACAGTGACCAAGCTGAGCACGGCGACTGCTTACTGCATCTCCGATGTTTGGTTTCTGTCAGCGGCCTGTGTTGTTCCCCTAGATCTACAAGGTCACGTGCTATCTCCCCTCCTTTGACTCTTTCTGTATCAGCACAAAAATTTGTTCACTATGTGTTGGATAGAATACTTCACAGAGATACCACAAAAAAGATTCACTAATTTTTAGATTGTTAACAAGTTAGGTTATCAGGGAATCTGAGAAAAAACATTTAGAAAAAAATTCATGGTGTTCCAATTCTGAGTTCTGAAGTTAACAAGTATGTAGTAATAATGATCAATTGTGCTTACCGACGGATGACTTTTATTCTAATGTCGGCATTCTATATCTGTTCTTAATATTTCTGTCTTAAATATTTCTTATATCCATTTAGGTGGACAGGTGGATGACTGGAATAAGAAAACGTCTATGTCCATAAAGATTTACATCACCCAAGTAGAGAAGAAGCAATGAGCTATATTGTTCCTCTATATTTTTTATCTACATGTGTGTACGAAAATTTGACTAGTTAATTAATTTGTTGTAGAATTGTGTTAAACTGATAGTTATTGCAGTAGCCTCATACATAGACTAGAGATGCAATACCTAGTACTCTTTAGAGATGGGGGCAAATAGTTTGGTGCCTCACGTACATCAGTTTCAAAATTTTCCACCAACCATAATATTTTATGCATTATATCTTCTTAAATTCTAGATATTTCTTTGTGATTACTGTGAGTGTGAACTTAGTATCGACAAATGTAAATCTTCTGAATAATATCTTTGACTCAGTTTCAAGTATATGCAGTTTGTTATCTATATTTTTGTTTGATTCAGACCATCATTATTATATACTTGTAGACTAATCTCTAGTTCAATATCATTTCTAACTTTTGTCTTAACTCCACTTATATAAACAAGTGTTACAAGCCAAGTGTGGCCTACTTTGTGATATTAAAACTTAACTTTTTGTTGTAGGTCTAAGTGACAAATGGTTGAACTCTTTTCTTTCTAGTATGAACTATTTGTGTACATATACAATGATCTGATTTGAACAAGCACAATGTTTGGAACCATCCTATGTTACGTGGATCTTGCTATGATTACTGAAATATGTGGTTCATGTGATTTTGCAAAGTGTCATATTTGTTTGACTATCGTAATTCGTGCATCACATGTACAAACAAAATAAATATTTGTTTCTTGGTCTGGAAATGTTGCAATAGATATAAAAAGGTGTTACAATCCATGTGTTACTTTGTCCCATACAGCGCTCTACCGTAACATAGAATTGTTCCTAAACTAAAAAATGTTACATGGGACAATCATTGTAACACTTGGCAAGTGTTCCAATAGATAAATTAATGTGTTACAAATTATGTGTTCTAGCATAGCGTGAAGTGTTACTAGAGAAAAAAATAAGTGTTACAACAGAAATCATTGTAACACTAAATAAATATTCCAGTAGACAAATGATTGTGTTACAATAAACTAGTCTATAGTAACATGGCCTATTGGAACACAAACAAAAATGTGTTACTAAGAAAGCTAGTAACACTTTTCGCAACCTACAGTAACATAAGTTGGTGTTACAATATCCCTGTTGTGTAGTCAGATGATCATACAAACACATGTCTTTATATAGGGTCAAAGATTCTAATGAAAGATAGCCTGGCCGCTGCTGATCTACTTCAGGCACCGGAGCGCACCCGGTCTGCCAGGCGATACCGGTATACAGCTCTACGCCAAACCCGGATGGGGGGATTACAAAGGATGGACGGGACAAGGTCACTCCCCGCTGCCTACCACCTCAACCGTACGAGAAACGTGCAAACGAAGGTAGCCTCAAGCCTAGACACCACGTCTAAGTTGTCAACTACTAATCTAGCGTGATATCAAGGCTTACCCGTCCCTGGGGTCCTTCTACTAGAGCATCCGCCTCAAGGACGGACGATGATCCCGTAAACCAACTTTGACCAAGACTAAATTAAAGAAGAATCCATCACCTCAACATAGCTATAGGTCTAAACATGTATGCATGATAGATTTAGCATAAAGTTTTATGCGTGGAAGAACTTAGCTCTAATTTCATAACAAAGCTATATTGATAGAATGAGAACAGGAACAAAAGGGAACTCTGGAATTCATACCGAGATTACTCCTAAAGGTTCAAGCTATCCAATGAAGCTTGCCTTTCTCCAACTAAGCTACTACTACTATATCCTAAAACTACTAAAAAGATACAAGTGAGGGAGAGAGGCTCTTGTTATGTGGTGTGTTCCAATGAGGGGGAGAGAGCCTCCTTTTATAAATGGAGATGAGGGGGCTCTATGCAAAAGGGTCATCCCCACATGGAAAGGGGCAAACCGACCTCCGTAGGGCGGTTTCGCACCTTCCATGTATGGGTGCACACCAGAACTGACCTCCCCATGTCGTCTTGGACCGACAGACCAAAGATGGGCCCGGTTAGCCACAGAAGTCGGGCGCGCCAGGCCCTGGTCACGTTGGTAGGGGTCCGGAGCCAAACTGGCCCAATTTTGGTGAATGTGCTCCTCTCGGCGTCTTGAGTTGGCCCATGTGGTGCACTCGCGGAGTTGGGCTAATTTGACGAGGGTTTTAGTTCAACCTCCTCTCTTCTGGGCTCTGGTTTGTCTAACGACTGGGCTTTTTGAGTCTAGGCCTTGGGTGCATGGTGGACCGGACCTGGTTTGATCTGATGTTGGGCCTTTAAATCCTTTTCCTTGACGTGGAGTTTTGTGCCATCCCAAATTGCGCCATTTTATTATAACTCCTCTTGTAATCGGCTATGTTTCCTATAAAGTAATAATCTCCAATACAAGTGGAAAATAATAAATATATATGAGTGTAGAAACATGTAGTTCTCCCCTTTTTGGATCATTATTGGCGATAAAAAATCATCGTTAAGGACCGCCAACAAAAACCTTGATCTAAGTCTAGGTGGTTGATGAGTATGATATGAAAAAGGTTTGAGTTGATGTTTATCTTGTTCCTAGATATACTAGAGTTATAGAGATTTATCTTTGAAAAATCTAAAATCACCACATGTTGAGTTCCTGTATGATGAGAGTTTAATTCCTACCATAGTCATACATACATGTTTTCTAGACTAGGAAAACCAGCTCATAAGCTGCTACTTTGTATTGAGTTTGATCAACCCGTGTTAGACCCTTGTTGAGAGGATGGCCATATTCATCAAGATCATGTACACTCCACTTAAATATGCTGCTTCTACCATGGAAGTACGCAACCACATGTTTTCCACTTAGATCCACCAAAAATGTTCTACTTCTACCTTGTCAGTGAACAACCAAAAATATTTTCCCCACATTTCTTAAACCTTATCATTGTCTTCATCGCCGTTTCATGCTCCAACAGTTCTTGTTTATTATCTCTTGATATTTATCAACAAAAAGAAGCTTGGGCTAGTTTGTTCAAAAAAAGAGAGAAAGAAAAGAAAATAAAAATGTATATAGCCCAAGTTTTCAAAGTTCAAAAGAGAGATATTGCCTTAAGGAGTAAAGTAAGATAGGGTTTCCATTGTTGCCATCATGTCCCCTCGCCATTGTTTTTGCCCTGATTATGTTCCACCATACATCCATCACCATCCACATATCCATATTGGGCCATGAGGGTGCTACGCTAGCCAGAAAATAAAAGTTTTCTACCTTATAAACCATGATATACTACCAGATATAGGTCACGGGATTACCACTAGACGCGCAGGTGTAGTGGAAGACTTGATGTAGTCGAACGCGTCGCAGCAGTGTCTTGAAGTT
Organism: Bothriochloa decipiens; assembly: GCA_023333625.1. Classification (NCBI taxonomy): domain Eukaryota; kingdom Viridiplantae; phylum Streptophyta; class Magnoliopsida; order Poales; family Poaceae; genus Bothriochloa; species Bothriochloa decipiens. The sequence goes on along the minus strand of CM041641.1, from coordinate 24,290,260 downwards.
GCGTGGTCATCCGTCATGTATATCCTTCGCTCGCGTATCGTCCTAGCACGTTCCTGAGCAAATGCTGACCAGTACTGACCAGTCACCGACCAGTCCTGACCACGTTGATCGACGTGATCTGTCCTTGTGCTGCAGATGCAGCACTTCTGAGGTATCACACACGTGCGGGAAGAAGCAATGCGTAACCGGACTGCTAGGTCCACGAGGAGCAAAGGCGTGAGCGTGGGGTGGGCGACGGCGGCTGAATAGATCAAGCAGATCAGGTTTGCCTCGCCCCTACCCCTTGCTTATATAGGCGTTCCTATGCGACACCGACTTGGAGGCCCATCAGGAAACCCTAAGCCCTGTCTAATCCGGGTCCAACCCGAACTAGGCTTCTAACCCTTAAGCATGTGACCCTATGGGTTCACGCATACATAGACATGGGCCGAGTACTCATACTCGCCTAATAGCCGACAACGACCTTTAGCAAGGTGTGACAACTCCTATGCATACACAAAGATCATATCAGACGAACCAGTACGACCACGTACCAGTTATTCTCTTTGTCACTCAATATATGGTTCAACTCGTGGGTTAACACTTAACCCAAGCACGGCGATGCATTTGTTGATCCAATCACTTGAGTGATCCAGTGATTTCTCTCTCATGCAGAGAGGGGCAAATTCCATCTTGACTGTCTATGTCTCATAGCATGCTTCCCGACCACCCGAAGACCACCTTTATAACTACCTAGTTAAGGAGCAATGTTTGACAGTCCCTAAGTAGGTCGTTTCAAATCTTGAGTACATATAACAATCTCAGGTCTAAGGATATAACAGACATGACGTGAATAGAGACTTTCTCAAGTTAGGTCAGTCCAGCCTACATGTCTCACATGTGCCCACATTATTAGTTCGACATCTCATGTCCATGACTTGTGAAACACAGCCATCAACTAATACATGTGCTGGTCTAATATTCAAGTGTGTTTTCACAAGAACGCCGATAGAGAACAACTTTAGAATAAACATTCAAGTAAAGAGTTCCACAACCAATTCATATAAATACAAGCTGTCTATAATGAATATTCAATGAACACTTAATACATGTCATGGATACAAACGAAATATCCTCATCTTTATGATTACCTCTAGGGCATATTCTTAACAGTCTCCCACTTGCACTAGAGTTAACCTCTAAGATGTCTAATCCGCATAGACCTCATGTGTGCCTCATGCTTAGGCTGTGGAAGAGCCTTTGTCAAAGGATCTGCTATATTCAAATCCGTATGTATTTTGCACAATTTGATCTCTTCTTGTTTCACAAACTGTCAAATGAGATGAAACTTCCGGAGTACATGTTTGTTATTTTGGTGATCCCTAGGTTGCTTAGCCTGTGCAATCGCCCCATTGTTATCACAATGTAAATTCAATGGGCTCGACGCATTAGGAAACACACCAAGTTCAATGAGGAACCTCCTCAACCAAACACCTTCCTTTGCAGCTCCACCAGCCGCAATGTACTCGGCCTCTGCTGTAGAATCGGTCACCGTTTCCTGCTTAGAACTCTTCCAGCTTACTACACCATAATTTATTGTGAACACAGAACCTGGTTGAGATAGTGAATCATCCGCGTCGGTTTGAAAGCTAGCATCGGTGTAACCATTTACAACAAGCTCCTCCTCACCTCCATAGATAAGGAACACATCCTTAATCCTTCTCAAGTACTTAAGAATGTTCTTAACCAGCATCCAGTGACTCTCACTAGGATTAGCTTGGTACCTGCTCACAACACTTAGAGCATTTGTGACATCTGGACGAATATCATGGCATACATGATGGAACCAACTGCCAAAGCATATGGAACCTTACTCTTGTGCTTGTGCTCAGCATCAGTGGAAGGACACTGCTTTTTACTGAAGTGCATAGCATGTGACATAGGCAAGAACCCTTTCTTCGACTGTTCCATGTTGAACCGCTTCAACACCTTGTCAATGTATGTGTCTAGCTTGATCCTATTAGCCTTCTCGACCTATCTCTATAGATCTTAATGCCCAAGATGTATGTTGCTTCTCCTAAATCCTTCATAGAAAAACTATTATTCAGTAAAGTCTTTATGGATTGCAACATTAGAATATCATTCCCGATCAGTAATATGTCATCCACATACAAGATCAGAAACACAACAGCGCTCCCACTTTCCTTCTTGTAAACACAAGGTTCTTCTTCATTCTGATGGAAGCCAAACCCTTTGACGGCCTCATCAAAACAAATATTCCAACTCCGAGATGCTTGCTTTAACCCATAAATGGATTTCTTAAGCTTGCATATTTTTCCAGCATTATTAGGATCAACAAAACCTTTGGGCTGTATCATATACATGTCCTCTTCCAAATATCCATTCAGAAAGGCTGTTTTAACATCCATCTGCCAAATCTCATAATCGAAATATGCAGCAATTGCTAGAATGATCCGAATAGATTTAAGCATCACTACCGGCAAGAACGTCTCGTCGTAGTCAATTCCTTGAACTTGCCGAAAAACACTTTGCGACAAGCTGAGCTTTATAGATGTGAACATTTCCGTCCATATCCTTCTTCTTCTTGAAGATCCATTTGCTCTTTATGGGTCTAACCCCATCAGGCGGGTCAACCAAGTTCCAAACCTGATTGTCTCCCGTGGAATCTATCTCGGATCTCATGGCACTCTGTCATTTCTTGGAATCTGGATGCATCTTTGCTTTCGCATAATTTGCAGGTTCATCATCGTCTAACAACAACAGATCATCACGCAATTCACAAAGTCTTATTGACCTTCATGGTTAGGGAGGTTTACCGACCACCGGTGTACCGACCACTGGTGTATCGACCACGGGTGTCTCAACTTGTTCTGCTACATTAGCATCACTAGTGGAGTCATTCCCTGATGGCTCCTCTTGAACTTCTTCAAGATACACCTTTTGACCACTCCTATCTCCTTTGAGAAACTCTTTCTCTAGGAAGACACCGTTCTGAGCAACAAACACTTTGCCTCTGATCGGTTATAGAAGTAATACCCTAAAGTTTCCTTTGGATATCCCACGAAGAAGCATTTACTCGACTTTGGTGCTAGCTTATCAGATATCAACCATTTGACATAAGCTTCGCAACCCCAAACTTTTAGAAAAGACAAACTAGGACGCCGACCAGTCCACATCTCATATGGTGTCTTATCTATGGACTTAGATGGTACCCTATTTAATGTGAAAGCGGCTGTTTCTAAAGCATATCCCCAAAACGATAAAGGTAGGTCCGACCGGCTGACCAAGTCCAACAAAGTCCGATTACGTCGCCCCGACATGCCGTTTCTCTGCAGCGTTCCAGGTGGCGTAAGCTATGGAACAATTTCGCAACTCTTAAGATGATTGTTAAACTCGTGACTCAAATATTCGCCTCCATGATCAGATCGCAAAGCTTTAATCTTTTTGCCACATTCATTCTCTACTTCATTCTGAAATTCTTTAAACTTTTCAAATGTTTAAGACTTATGCTTCATTAGGTAGACATAGCCATATCTACTAAAGTCAACAGTAAAAGTAATGAAGCATTGGAATCCGCCTCTAGCTGTCGTACTCAGTGGTCTGCACACATCAGTATGTATGAGTTCCACAAGTCAGACACTCTCTCAGGAAAACCTGTGAAAGGTGCCTTGGTCATCTTGCCGAGCAGGCAAGCTGCACATGTCTCGTAAGATTCAAAATCAAACAAAGTTAAAAGCCCATCAGCATAGAGCTTCTTCATGCGATTTTCACTTATATGACCCAAATGACAATGCCACATATAGGTAGGGCTTAACTCATTAAGCCAAGGCCTTTTAGCAATAAAGTTACAGACAGGTGCATCATCAAGATCTAATATAAATAACTCATTCACAATGGATGCAAAAGCCACAAACATGTCATTCTTGGAGATCACACAACCATTGTCTTTACTCGCAAAAGAATAACCATCCTTCATCAAACATGAATGTGACACAATGTTTCGACCTAAATTAGGAACAAAATAACAATTATTCAATTCCATAATAAATCTTGATGGCAGGTGAAGTTGCATCGTCCTGGTGTTCAATGCAACAACTCTTGCATTGTTGCCCACGCGGAAGTCAACCTCTCCCTTTTCCATGCTCTACTTCTTATCATTTCCTGCATCGTATTGCATATATGAGCAACCGATCCGGTATCAAATACCCAAGAATTGATATAAGAGTTAGCGAGAAAAATATCTGTAACATGAACAACAAGAGTACAAGCAGTAGTAGTACCTTTACCGCCGCCATCCTTCTCTAAGGACGCCAAGTACTGCTTGCAGTTTCTTTTCCATTGACCTTTCCCCTTGTAGTAAAAGTAATCTGAATTTGCAGATGGTCAAGCCTTGGCAGCAGATGGGTCTGGCTTAAAGATCTCATCTTTAGCCTTGCCCTTCTTCTTCTTCCAAGCCTTCCTCTTGAACCGAGGCCTATTCTGGACCCCCAACACTTGGCTACTACCGGCACCTTTTTTGATGTCGGCCTCTGCTGCTTTTAGCATGCCACACAGCTCATTCAAGCCCTCTCCACCCCATTCATAAGGTAGCTCGAGATGAAGTTTCCATAGCTCGGTGGAAGAGGTGCAAGAATGAAATCAGTAGGCAACTCTGGGCCGATTGGGAAGCCTAGCTTGTCCAACCTTTGAGTGTAACCAACCATCTTGATTATGTGTGATCCAACAACTGCACCTTCTGCTAGCTTGGTTTCAGCAAGCGCCTTAGAGACATTGAACCTTTCAGTTCTGGCTTGTGTTTGGAACATCTCCTCCGGTGCCACGATCATATCGTTTGCTGAGTGATTATTGTTGAACTGCATCTGCAGTTCAGGTTCCATGCACGCAAGCATAAGGCAACCCACTTCAAGATTAGCATCACATGCTCTCCTGTAAGCGGCTTTTTCACCAGCAGTTGCATTTTCATCAGGCTCATGTGGTAATGGGGTGTCTAGAATTTCTTCTTTTTTCTCAGCCCTGAGAATAATTCTCAGGTTGCGGATCCAATCCACATAGTTTGTTCCATTCAACTTATCTTTCTCAATAATTAAACGCAAAGTAAATGGTTGATTGCGGGTGGCCAGCTATCTACAACAAAAGTAATACAAAATACTAAGACAATGTATCCATTCCGATTAAATCATATCAAATAGAATCTACTCCCACTAAAATCAATATGCCTCAATTGATACTTAGTGATTCAAGATCCACAACTAACATGCTGACCAGTGTGCTTTAGCATCACCGCTGGTCGGTATGGTAGATTGGTAAGCAACACCTTGCTAATCATATCTCATATAACTCTTGTTGTTGGGCCAACATCTCTATGCCGAGCACTCAACCTTCTCATCCTTCAAGATCCCTAACCGTTAGGATGATCTTGTTCAAGTAACCAAACCTTCTTGCAGTAAGTATCCGATACGAGCCTGCCTAGTCAAGGAAGACCGGTGGCACCCTAATTTCATAGACCCACCACCGATCGTACAAGACTTTTGACAGTGCAAGGTTTGAGAAGCATACAACTTAAACATTACTGAGGGATCGTTCTACTTCACTACTGCACGAATGTAGACAAAACATTATAGCATGTGAAAGTAGAACATAATAAGAACGGCGTAAACAGATATGACTTGGTATAGCCCATTACTCTCCAGAGATCTCCATCTCCATCAATCTATTCATCATGATGATCTCCATCTTCATGATCCATGTTAGCCATCCTTCAGTGATGCCTCTGCCAAGACTAGCTATCACTACCGTAAAATAAATTTACATAGTCGCGGATCATCATAGATTGGCACGCAGACCATTACATTAAAGTGACAATATCATTATGGCTCCTGCCTATATTGTCCTAATGATGTGCAAACCATGAATTAATTACATACATGCATCTCATACACATAAGGGCTATACCATACATGAATTTCTGCAAAACAAAGTTAGCCGAAACACACGTCTAACATTGTAGGGCCTAAAACTCTAATTTTAAGCAGTTTTTTGCAAATCTAATTTCGCTGAACCATGGCTTCGCAGTGGAGAACTGAATGTAAAATTTTGTTCTCTATGATTTTCATTTAGAGTTCGTCTCAATGCGAGTTACGGTTCAAAAGTTACAGCTATTTTACCGAACAACACTTTTCTTGGCAAACAGTGCTTGGTAATAGATCCCATATACTACCGCCCCACATCACATGTGCTCAGTACTTGACCTAGGGTTCAATTTGATCAATCTGATTGATCTCAAACTTGCCATGACTGGTTTTACATGTATCACTTAACTCGGATGGCGGAATTCTGACCGGTACGAGTAGATCGTTATAAGACCAATGTGGCAAGACAATAAACCAAGGTCAGAGACTCATCTACAATGGCGCATATCACCATATGCCTGTAACATCCTCGATGTTAAGCATACTTAAGCACTTGCATTGCATTAGCCTAATCATCATTTGCATTAGCATCGTCTCTATATCATTCTGACATTGCATGTGATGCTATGATGGTTGAAGTTTTGTTTGTCCTTTTGTGAAAAACATGATAACCATGGTCAAGTGTTTGATGATTGCTCACTAAAATAATCTAGAGATTATTAGGGTACCAAATGAACCTATGTTCATGTTAACAACTTTGCCTAATTATGTCTCTAGGTGATAGTTGACCAACAACGGGACCATGAGTGCTCTGCTTTGACCATTTCAAAAATCCTTGATAGAGTGTTTTCATGTCTGTGCACACTTAATCATTCTTGTCCAGAATTTTATAAGGAACAAAAGTTGTTATTATCACTTTTCATGAAAATGTTTGGAAAATGTTCAAAAAGATTGAAAAAGGCAGGTTTGGGGGCTGTTTTTCATTTAAAATGAATTTATGAGGTATTTTAAATTGGAATTTTGTATTTCAAAATCTAGGAAGAATCTGGCCATGCTTGTTAAATATGAAATGTTCTACTCTTCTAGAGCTACATTTCCTTCAATATGAGTTTTGGCTAGTTCGGCTTGGTTTGGGAGTAATAGGGCAGAGAAGTTTGCATTGGTGGTCATGAAAACGGATTTTCTGTAACGGCTTACATGTGGCCGTCAGGAAAATCGAAGTTCTGAATGTCGTGGCCGGCTCAGGCCTCTCGCCCCGCGTGGCGTCCTCGCACCGGCGTCCGTGGGCGGCAGCGGCCCGGCCGGCCGCGTTAAGGCGCCGCGCTGCGTCCTCACCCACTCCATTTCCCCCTTCTCTTCATTTCCTCTCTCTCCCTCTCCCTTTCTCTTTCTCGGCGCAGCATCGGGCAGGCACCATTGTTGCCGCCGCACCGTGGTCGCCGGGCAGCCGCCGTTCCTCCACGACATTTCCATATTGCTCACGCCATCGTCTCCGTCTTGCTCCACTTCATCCTCGCGACACCTCCTCCGCTCGAAATCGGCAAGGTAGTGGCCGAATCGGCCGCTTCTCCACGCCGGTCATGGCCGCCGCCGCGCGTCGCCGTGGCCATGCGCCTCCGGCCGCCATTTTTCTCCCTGACGTTGTCCTTTCGAGTCACCCAGGCACGTAGTAGCTAGTGTCGCCGTCGCTGGGCCTCGCCGTGGCCAGGTTCGGCCGGCACGTCCTCGGCCGCCGTCGGCCGCTTCGTCTCGCGTGGCCGTGCCACCGCGGGCCGCCTCGGGCCAGGCTAGGGCCACTAGCGGGCACGCATGGACCCCCTCGTGCTTCTCCACCGCTCAACAGCGCCGGAGACCTGCCGCCATGGCCGAAAACCGCGGGCCGGCGAGCTCCTATGCCCTTCACCGCGCAGGGACGTCGTCCCCGAAATTCAACAAAGGTTGAGGTCCTTCGTGAAACATCGCCAGGCACAGCAAGTTATAGATCCGTCCTGAATTGATTTTAGGAGAGTAGAGGGGCCTAATTGCAAAGTGTCCGTCCTTTTCTGATTTCCGATTTAATTAGAAAATAGATTAAAGATTTCTGTTAAATCTTTGGAAAATCATAACTTGCTCATTTTTTATCCAAATTGAGTGATTCAAGTTGACAATTTTTTTTATGAGCAGATCTACATGATAAAAATATGATATGATATTTTTGTAGAACTTTTCTGTATAGTTTTATTTAAGTTAATTTATTCATATTAAATGCTTGATATCTTTGGAAATGCATAACTAATTGTGTATAGCTCAGAAAAATATGATTCTTGTTGGGTTAGTCTTTTGTTGGCCTGCTCTATCTATCATAAATATTTAGTGTATGCTTGCTGTGCAAAAATATGAGGTTGTAGTTCAAGTGTGATTTTAGGGCTATTCTTGGAATAATTCAAAAATGCATTTTGTGGACCTAGTTTGGGGTTGATAATTTTTGTGGGCTACTTACATGCCATAAGGTAGCTCTTGATGTAGTGAAACATGATGTTTGATATACTTCACAGTACAAAGTATTTTTAGGTCCCCTATTTTGTGCTGCCTTGTGATTTTTGTGTAGAATGATGGGCTCATCCAAATGAGCTAAAATTTGGATGGCAGCCTAGAATTGGTATTTTTTGTTTTCTATAATTTTTGTAGAATTTTCTGGGTAGTATAAATATGTGATGCAGTTCTACCCTTATTTATATATGTGTTT
>CM041641.1:24229665-24261626 GCA_023333625.1 Bothriochloa decipiens | reverse complement strand
CTAATGTAGCATGATAAGGTTAATCAGATTAAAATACATTGCTAGAAGGTTCTTGTTAATTGTTCCTTAATGCAAGCTTTTCCGCAATTAAATGAGTCAGCTATCCCACTTATAAAGCCTTGCATACTCCTTGGAGTCAATTTATTTTAGTTTATGACGGGTAAGTCTAGCTGAGTACATTCTCGTACTCAGGGTTTTATTCCCACTTGTTGCAGGTGTTCTTTTAGGTTGCTGTGGCTGCAAGATGGGTTTCTATCCCATTACGGGAAACAATCAGACTTGGGCATGGTCATTCTTTATAATCTTATCTCAGATTGCTTTTGTTGGATTTGACTATGAGCTGGCACCGTATTTAAAAATGTGAGTGTGAGTGTTGTTAAAGTAATTTGCTTTCGCTATTATATTTCTTTATAAAAAGGGTGTTGTAATATTCTCTTATAAACTCCGATGCATTTAAGTTAATTGCAAATTTATGTATCATGTGGATTGTGGTTACTGAATCTCTACGATCTTGGTTTGTAAGTTGGTTTGAAATCCTTTGTGATTTCATGGACTACCGGGTTTATATGGGTTTAGGTACAACTTAAGCTATCATGGCAGATTAATTTAGACTTAAGCTTATATAAATTGGTCAGTTTTGTTACAATGCCCACAGTCGGACCTATAACGAAGCAGCTATGGCTCTGATACTACTGTTGGGCCATTAGGATGCTACGCTAGCCAGAAAACAAAAGTTTTCTACCTCATAAACCAGAATCTACTGCTAGATATAGGTCACGGGATTACCACTAGACGCGCTGGTGCAGCGAAAGACTTGATGTAGTCGAACGCATCGCAACAATGCCATGCAGTTGCATGGTCGTCCGTCAAGTACGTCCATCGCTCGCGGATCATCCCAGCACGTTCCCGAGCAGATGCCGACCAGTACCGACCAGTCCTGACCATGTTGATCGACGTGATCCGTCCTTGTGCCGTAGATGCAGCACCTCCGAGGTATCACACGTGACCCCGACTTGGAGGCCCATCAGGAAACCCTAAGCCTTGTCTAATCTGGGTCCAACCCGAACTAGGTTTCCAACCCTTAAGCGTGCGACCCTATGGGTTCACGCATATATAGACATGGGCCGAGTACTCCTACTCGCCCAATAGCTTACAACGGCCTCTAGCATGGTGTGACAACTCCTATGCATACGCAAAGATCATATCAGATGAACCACTATGACCACGTACCAGTTATTCCCTTTGCCACTTGATATATGGTTCAACTCGTGGGTTAACACTTAACCCAAGCACGACCATGCATTTGTTGATCCAATCACTTGAGTGATCTAGTGATATCTCTCTCACACAGAGAGGGGCAAATTCCATCTTGACTGTCTATGTCTCATAGTATGCTTCCTGACCACACGAAGACCACCTTTATAACTACCCAGTTACGGAGCAGCGTTTGACAGTCCCTAAGTAGGTCATTTGACATCTTGAGTACATACAACAATATCAGGTTTAAGGATATAATGCACATGACGTGAATAGAGACTTTCTCAAGTTGGGTCAGTGTAGCCTACATGTCTCACATGTGCCCACATTATTAGTTTGACATCTCATGTCCATGACTTGTGAAACACAGCCATCAACTAATACATGTGTTGGTCTAATATTCAAGTGTGTTCTCACAAGAACATCGACCAGTGACAACTTTAGAATAAACATTCAAGTAAAGAGTTCTACAAACAATTCACATAATTTTCAATCAATACAAGCTATCTATAATGAAATTCAATGAACACTTAATACATGTCAGGGATACAAGTGGAATATCATCATCTTTATGATTACCTCTAGGGCATATTCCCAACAATCCATTCTACATATATAGGTCCACACACATATGCACATCATGATCTAAGGGTATGATTTCTCCTCCGAGGATCCCGGTTTTGATTAGGTAATATATACAAGACAAGTATGCTATATCCTTGAAATACCTCCAGCTCCACATAAGCTTATTAGTTATAGGGAGAGAAGAGGGAAGGTACGATGTCACTCTGCCTTAAGCCACAAATAACACATAATCTGAGAGGAGAGAAGGCAAAACACGATTGTTGCCTTAGAGAGAAATCCATAAATACCATATATGAGAGACTAGAAAGGATCATACAAATGAACCTCTGTGTTTTATTGCAAAAATTTTACAAAACACTAGAACAAAGGTGGACCAAAGAACTAGCAGCACTTGACCTAATCATTCTGCTTTTCAACTACTCAAGACCCAAGTGAAGGTAACAAGCACCACGGTTAAAGGTAATATAGGTAAGTTGGAAAGTTGGGATAATCTGCTCTAATCCGGAGGAGAATTTTGGTTGCACACCTATGTACTTTTGAGGCGTGAAAGCATTGTAGCAACTCCTGATCCATCATAATAAAACTTAAAATCATTGTTTGCTAGGGACTAGCAAAGGTTAAGCTTGGGGAGCTTGTTGATGGTAATTAACTCCATTTTAAGTCATCAACTTAGGCTATAAATAATCTAAAAAGAGTTGAAGTGTGTATTTATAGGGTTTGATTCTAACGAGTTCCAAGAGTTGTGTTGTTCTCATTTGTTTTGCAGGATAATCAACATTTCATGTACAAAAGTATCTTGAGTGATGAATCAGAGCACACCATTGTGAAGAGCTCGTCGAGACGATTGAAATGGACATAGCATTTGCTACATTAGGAGTCTTGAAGAGAGAGTCCTTGAAGAATATGATCTGGAAGATTCTAGAAGGCCCTAGAACCATCATCATCGCCTACAAATCTAGTTGTTAATCTGTCAGAAGACCATCATTCTAGAGTAACTGCATTTCGTAGGGCCTTTTCTAGAAGTTGATCAAGGGAAGAATCCAACTACGGTGTGACTACTTGCGTGAATAGAATGAAACTTGGGACGAGAAGGATCTAGAAGACACCAGAAGGCACCATACCAAAGGAGGGGCCCACCTGGCAGCAGGCCAGGTCGGTCGACCTCTACCCTAGGTCGGCCGACTTGGGTGGGGCCCACTTTTCAGCCATCTTTGCACTCTGTCTCTCCACCGCCTTTGAGATCCCATCTCCATCGTTGTTTAAGGTCGGTTTGATCCGAGGGCTATGTGTAACAACCCTAAAATCCCAAACACCAAAAATCACAACTAAATTTTTTTTTCTAAAATAACCAATGGTTGGTGAGTGTCATGTAGGAAACCCACAAGTGGTTGCACAGGTAGCACCAAGTGTTAATGAAGCATTTGCATTTAATTTATAAGAGCTTGATTTGCTTCTTATTTGATTTTATGTAATGTAATAAAATCAAATAAACCTTTATATCATATGTGTAAATATGTATCACTAACCATGGACATGGCTACCAACTACACCATGAGACCCTAGTGGACCTATCATGATGTATGTCTCATGATCACTAACTTGTTTAGCACTAACATAGCCATTGCATGGTTTAGGTATAAGAGGAAGAAATAGATAAGAAGAAAGGAAAGAAGGGAAAAAGGAAAAGGCAAAGTAGCCCGGAGTAGCTAGCGTCCCAGCTCGGCGTCCCAGGCCTCGCCACTGTCACTGCCCTCGTGGCTCAGCTGATCAGCGAGCCAATCTGCCTAGCTGTCAGGCCGGCCTGTCTTCCCTATGGCCCAGCCAGGCCAACTGGCCTAGCCAGCCGACCGCGCCGGGCGCCCACAGCTCTCCCCCGCATCGCGACTCAGCTGGCTGGCCGACCCAATGTGAACGCCATCGCCTGCGCCTCCCCGCTGTGTCGCTGCCTCATGGGCCCCGCCCGTAACACCTTTTGCCGTTTCTGTGCACCCGGATGTCATGTCTGCCACACCACTTATGGCTTGGGCGCGCCTCCGCTGTTCGCTCGCGCCCGTGACCTGCAGGAGCTCGGGATGCCATTCGTTCTCCCGCCTGGTAGCTCGCAAACCCTAAACCTAAGCTCAGGCGCACCGTAGTCGCCCAATGGGCATCACCCATCCACGCCGCTTTTCTGCTAGCCACTGCACGTTCGTCTGCTAGACCTTGGAGAAGAGGGAGAGGTAGGAGAAGAAGAAGGCGAGGAGGAGAGGAGGCTGGAGCCGGTGCAGAGGCTGCGCACGCTGCTGCCGTCCGCGCGCCGGAGTAGAAGGACCTGACGGCCCTGCTCGACCACCGCGATGTCCCCGCTCTGCTTTCTCTTCATCGGGACGCTAGTCTGCTTCAACTTCACCGAGTCCCTGTCGCCAGCTGCTGCCGTGAAGTTGAGCGCGCCCGCGCCTCGGCCATGGCCACCAGCCAGCTCACCTCCCACGTTCCCGTCGTCCGCTGCACTGTTGAAAGGTCCCTTTGTGTTTTTGGCAATAGAGTACAACTTTAGGTTGGACTAATGTGTTAAATTGAGAATACACAAGAGATTAGTCCACATGTGATAATGTGCAATGGAGAAGCTTAATTGCATATGTGACATGACATGGAGTCATGTGACCAAGATGGATAATAGTGAGAATAAGAAAGCGGTAATAGGAATAAAGATTAAATAACTAAGCATGTTGAGTTAATTAGGTTGGATCAAACGAGGTTGCAACACAAAACATGTTTGGTTCTCTATTTATGTGTATACCAAAGTCAAGGAAAAGCTTTTAATGTGATGATTACTTATCTTGGGGATTTTACCTTAAATGTTGGAGCGTGTTGACACCGTAACACATGGAAGCTTCCTTGGATGGTTGGTCTTGTCCCTGGAATGTGCCAACTGTCTTCTCTATGGCACTCCTTCCTTCATGTCTTTAGTGATGCCTTCTTCTATGCTCTCTTTCACTTTGTGTTTGGACCTTTTTGCTCTTCTTTTCATTCCTGCAATCATTAGTGGACAACGCATACCCGAAGGAATATACAAGTAATAATAGGGGCATTGTTGTCACAAGGCTAAAGGTCACTTTCTATGCTACAAAAGAGTTTGTATGAACATTCTAGCATAGAACATTTATTATTCACCATTACTTCATTTTTAGAAGATTGATTTTATTCTTGTTCATCTTATGTTTGATGCTCATATATAGGCATTATGAAATAACTCAAACTTCTAGAAATAAAGTAATAATGAATTGAGAGATTGCAAACCAGCGTGTGGAGCTAGGAGAATAAGAGAAAGAAGAACTCGATTGGTTCATCTAGAGGAGTTGGCCTTCCTTTCTCATGCATCAACTTTTCAATCTAGGAAGCGAGGGTGTAGAAAGTTGCTTGCTCTTCTCTTATCAATCTTTCTTGATTCCCATTGATTAATAGTTGATAAGAGGAGGCAATTGAAACTACAACTCAAATTTCTCCATGGTCTTGTCTTTAAGTGGCATATTTTCTTCACCTACTACGATGGAGTGAGTGCTTTGATTTGTGGATCATGTTCTGTGGCACACTTCTTCTTTCTCCTTGGCTATGAATGAGTTGTGTCTCCTTCATGCAAGTTGTTGAAGTTCATGTGTCTTGCTTCATCTTCAATGTGAGTTTATCTCAGGACTTTCCCAATTTGAATTTGGAAGTTTTTCTGTAGGGGTTAGTCCAACAAAATATCCAACATCTACTATAGCATACTATCAGCTCAAAAACCAACCTAGACACCACATCCAATTTGATTTAGGAAGACATTTTAACCTAAGAACCATGCTTAATTTAAAAGCCTTTTGAAGTAGAATTAACACACCTTTAGGTTCAAGAATCAAACTAGCCACCTTGTCTAACTTAATTCAGGAAACAAATTAAACTAAGTACCATGCCTAATTTAAAAGGTGTATTAAAATACTTCAAAACCTATGCATACTATAGTAAATAATGGTAGCATCAAAGCATTATAGAGATTTACTCAAACAGTGATCAAAGAACATGATTGGTGTTTAGCAAACTGAGAATATATAAAAGGTAGGGACAACCAAGATAATGTAGTAACATGACAAGAGATATTTTTATGAAAGTTTATTCCCCAAGCTTGAATTTTGGAAAAATTGAGATTGGATGGAAGTAAATCTATGTTGCATAAAGATTTGTTGGACATACCTTGTGTTTGTCATTCCTTCGTTCTTTTTGCTCCAAACCTGAAAGGTTAGTGACAAGTATACCCGAAGGAATATTTCACAATTACATGTCTATGCTTAATGACAAGGTCTATATAGCAAGAAGGTGAATGCTCATATTATGGTTAAAATGTGCTTGTTTAAGGACACTAAGCTTGTCCTTGGGAAACCTTCAACATGTGCTTTGGTGAAGTGGTTTCCCCTCCAACACCAATTATGTGCACCTATCTCAAGATCAAGCCAACACAACAAGATCTGCAATATTTATGATAAACATATGCATCTACAACCACCCGTTTATAATCTTTAGGAATAGGGAGCATGAGGGGGTAGAAGATTGTGGGGCAAAGTTAGGGAGACTAAGTGAACCAGGAGATATCTCATACGAGAAGGTCTTGATGGGGTGTTTATGAAGTAGCTTCCTTGCTTATTGAAGTCTCCATTATTTTTGACTTTCAAAGATGATTCTTATGAATATCCAAAGTTTTCCTTGGATCGTCTCTCAAGTTGGTCTCATAGAAGGACTCACCCATCCATTCAATGGCAATAGCTAATAGGTTTTTAATGCTCTTTAGCCATTGATGCTGCTCTTCTCTATCTTCCTTGTGGTCTTGATGAATCCTATGTGTTTGATGTTTAGATGAACTTCTAGGATCATCAAGAGGTTCATGAGAAAGAGCATAGGAGGAGTCATTGGGGTCAATGATGGGCTAAAAGATGGGTTTAAACTTTATATCAGGTGCGAGCATAGAAGGGGAAAAGATAGGAGTAGATTCTAGATGGCTTTGCTCTCCTTCTATGGCATCTCTTGACATGCCATCCCTGAGTCTTTCCAAACGTCCTTCAAAGAGAATGGGTTTGAGAAGCTTTCTAAGAGATCCCTCTTGAGAAGATTTAAACTATATGCACTGAAAGATCTTTTATGAAGCGGGAAGTTTAAGATCCACATAAAGTCATCACTAGAAAGAATTTCCAAGGATAGAATTTCTTCTTCCATTAGAGGATTTTGGAGCATTAATGGTTTGGGATTGATAGCCAAATCATGGGATTGGAATGTTTGTAATGTGGCTATGGAAACTTCCTTTTCTTGTTTAGATGGTGATTCCTTCTCTTCCTCTAGGAATTCATCATGAAGACTAGTGCAAGGAGTGTGTCCACTAATAAGGACAAACCTTGCTCCACTAATGGAAAAAGAAAGGAAAACTCCTCCAAAGGCGATATTATTAAGACACGTATAAAGATGTAGAAGAACAAAAGGGTCTTGTAAGGCTAGGTCTAAACCTAAATTTATAAGAAGAGTAAAAGATTCCCTAGGTGTAGCCAAAAGTTCATTACCTTCTTCATGAGAAGATAGGACCCCAGCTATAGAAAAGGGTTGGTTTTGACCTATTGCAACCAACTTCGGGCGCAGCTCATAATTAGTGGCAAAGATAGACTTTGATGATTGCCATGGTCTATGGCTGGTCTTCGAAGGTGCAAAAAATTCAAAGATAGGTGTGGAATTTGGATTATCCATAAGGATAGAAAGAAAAAGAAAAGATAAAAGGATAAAAGGATAAAAGTATAGTACAAGGTTAAGCAAGACATTAGGTTAACTCAGCAGACAGTCTTTCTTCTCGGCAACGGCGCCAGAAATGCTTGTTGATATTTGTTACGCACACGAAAGAATCTAAGAGAAATAATCTGCAAGCACACGATATCGGTGAGCACTTCACCCGGGAGATATTCCAGAGTATCGTATTTGTTTATGCGCAAGGAGAAATTGTGTGAGACTAACCAAGTCTGCACTTAACCCTTGAGCTGCAATCAAGGTAACATGATATAAGGATATAGAGAAGACAACTTATGGCACTCTAGTTCTAACATGTGGCAAGTTATGCGGCTACTGCTCTAATGGGGACATACCAAAGGAAAAGAGACACCATAGAGGATGCTTAACCTCAGGCTTTTAATCCTACCAGTCCTTCTAAAGGGAGGAGGCTCCGAAGGTAACAATGAGATTGTCACTTGCCGCGCTATTACCAATCAGATCCGGCTAGACAGGGGATATCTATGAGTATCCTAGCCCAAGCACCACGCTTACGCTATAGATGATTACCCTACCCTCAACTAGAAGAGAATAAAGTAAACTCATAAACCATAGAACAATAATAACATTGTACTTACTAGTATTAGAAGTTGAATCACCGAAGAATCTCAGAACCAAGCTCCAGGTTAGGGAGACTTGATCCCGTAGGTACAAGCCAAAGAGGAGACACCGACATGCCAAGCTTCCTCCAACTTCCACCTCCACTCTATCTTTCTCAATCTAGACGAATGGATCTAATCTCACATAGAGACTATAAATGCTGAACTCTCTTGAATGCTAGGCTCTGGAGAGGAGATCCATTCAAGGGACCCCTCTTAGCTGATCCTCTCTGGAAATAATGAATTAGGTTTCATGGGATCCCTCCTCCAGGGTTCAAGGGCCTTGCTTATATATCCCCCTAGGATGCACGACAGCCCTTGGATCAAATCGACCTTGATGCATGGCTTAGATTGGATCTCAAAGGCGATGGGAGGCATGATCCATGAGCTCGCTCCTGAT
Source organism: Bothriochloa decipiens (assembly GCA_023333625.1). Taxonomy (NCBI): domain Eukaryota; kingdom Viridiplantae; phylum Streptophyta; class Magnoliopsida; order Poales; family Poaceae; genus Bothriochloa; species Bothriochloa decipiens. Next base: position 24,252,974 of record CM041641.1, on the reverse strand, counting down.
TGGCCAGGAGGTAGGGCGGGCGCCCAAGAGGTCAAGGCGGGTGCCCTGACCCTAAGCCTAATCGATCTCTGGTTCGGTCTGGTGCCTTCTCGTGCCTTCTAGAGTCTTCCTTCACGTGCGTGGGTCATTTCTCTCTATGTAAACATGACATGTGCGCCTTCATTGGTTCTTTTTAGCTGACACCCTGCAAAAGTAGACATTCACCAAAAATCATGGAATTCTGTTAGTGTCACCCCTATATCTAGATGGTATTTGCTTTTAGGTCCTTTTCCATGTTTCGTTGATGGTTAAAAATGACACTTTTCTACCGTCAACATTACTCTTGGAGGTTGCCACCTTCTAGATGGCTTGGTGGCAAGAGACTCCATCGAAGCACGTAAGGAGATTGTGTGGTGCTTCGGAGAAGAGGTTGCGAGGGGTTCTTGAGCCTTCCCCAAGGGAGTCACAAATTGGCTACTCTAGTTGAGCTCGTGGCTTGGAGGATCCCCATCTTGTGTTGGTTCATCGCACTCGAGGCTGTGGGTTTGGCTAGGCGATGCTAATTAGGGAGTGAACCTCCAAGTGGGTGTATCCCCACAAGAGGATGTAGCTTTGTGGCAACCAAGTAAACCTCGGTAAAAATCATCGTGTCATCTTGTGTCCAAACTTCGTGATGGTTTGCAATCTCCTTCACAAGCTTGTATTTACATTCTTATTTATCTTGCTTGTGTTGTTGCTCTAGTGATTAGTTTGCTTGTCTAGCTTGCTAATCATCTTCTTTCTTGTGTAGCTAGAAGTAGACTTCGTTGCTTTTCTTATCTTGTGTAGTTAAGACAAGTTGAGCTCTTGAGTTCGGTTTGAGTAACCTTGTCCTTGAGCATCTAGTGAGCTTAGGTTGACATTGTGCTTTGCTTATTAGAATTGTGTAGGTGCTCCCTCGTTTGTGAAAGTACTAGTTACTTAGGTTTGTGTGACCTTGCAAGCTAGAATTGATCAGGAGAGCACTAGCTAGATTGGCACCTTGCATTATTGTTTAGGATCTTTTACAAGGTGCATCTAGAGTCATAGTTAGAGGGGTGAGGTCTTGTCTAAACTGATAGTATTAATTCCCCATTTGTTTCAGTTAGCCGGCGCGATAAGTTTAAGAAAGGACTATTCACCCCCCTCTAGCCCGCCATCTCGACCTTTCAACTGTTCACTTCTTTAACTTCCCTGCCATCTTTGCCGTGTCCTAGAACATATAAATGGCAAGGTTTTGGAGCCGACATAAACTACAATAGGGGCCTAGCACCTTTGCAAGCCCTGGTTCCCTCGGACTCCGGCCGTCGGTGTGCTGCTGTGACCCCCGCGGTCGTGTGCACCCTGCCGTGCCTTCGTTAGCCACGCTGGCTAGTTCTTTGAGGTCCCAGCTTCTCCAATCGAAAGGTAAAGAAGAAGATGGTGCCCCAATCGATGCATCGCTGGCGCAGCACCATCGCCGACGCCGTCTGCCGCCGCCGCACCCTTGCTACCTCGCTAGGCACCCCCACGGGCCAAATTGAGGCATTTTCCTTGTTCAACTTGGCCTCATGATTCTGATGCGCATGCTAGCCGCTCCTCCGCCGCGCTACTACGCCCCACAACCGCAGCACTGCCGCCCCGTGCCGCCATGATGTGAGCGCCAGCCAGCATAGCCACTGCGAGCTCGCCGCGACCTCCCCATTGTGTCTGCCATGGCTCAGCTTGCCCAAGCCGCAGCTCTAGCTCGCCAAGACGACCGGAGCCTCCACGTCGCTCGTCGCCGACGAGGGCTGGCCGTGCCAGCTGCGCACACACGGGAAAGGGAAAGGGGATTTCTGCCCCCGGTGCACCCAGTCCACGAGACTAGTTGGACCAATCTGTGGAGGCCATGTGGATTCCCTATCTTTGGTCCACCATGAGAAGCCCAGCCAAGCTAAAGCCGTAGACCATGGCCCACTGGAACCAAACCCACCACATGGCAGTTCCAATGCATGACATGTGTACGGGTCGGGCCGTGTTAGGAATATGCCCTAGAGGTAATCATGGAGATGATGATATTCCGATTGTATCCATGACATGTATTAAGTGTTCATTGAATATCCATTATAGACAACTTGTATTGATTGGTAATTATGTGAATTGTTTGTGGAGCTCTTTACTTGAATGTTTATTCTAAAGTTGTCCCTCGTCGGCGTTCTTGTGAGAACACACTTGAATATTAGACCAACACATGTATTAGTTGATGACTATGTTTTACAAGTCTTAGACATGAAGATGTCGAACTAATAATGTGGGCACATGTGAGACATGTAGGCTGGACTGACCCAACATGAGAAAGTCTCTATTCACATCATGTTGTGAGACATAGACCATCAAGATGGAATTTGCCGCTCTCCGCATGAGAGAGATATCACTGGATCACTCAAGTGATTGGATCAACAAATGCATGGCCGTGCTTGGATTAAGTGTTAACCCACAAGTTGAACCATATATCGTGCGACAAAGGGAATAACTTGTACGTGGTCATAGTGGTTTGTCTGATATGATCTTTGCGTATGCATAGGAGCTGTCACGCCTTGCTAGAGGCCGCTGTCGACTATTGGGCGAGTAGGAGTACTCGGCCCATGTCTATGTGTGCGTGAACCCATAGGGTCGCACGCTTAAGGGCTGGAAGCCTAGTTCGGGTTGGACCAAATTAGATAAGGCTTAGGGTTTCCTGTTGGGCCTCCAAGTCAAGGTCACGTAGGAACGCCTGTATAAGCGAAGGGTAGGGCGAGGCAAGTGTTTTCACTTGATCCATTCAGTCACCGTTGCCCTGTTGGGAATACGCCCTAGAGGTAATCATAGGATGATGATATTTCGATTGTATCTATGACATGTATTAAGTGTTCATGAATACCCATTATAGACAACTTGTATTGATTGGCAATTATGTGAATTGTTTGTGGAACTCATTTACTTGAATGTTTATTCTAATATTGTCCCTGGTCGGTGTGTTCTTCTGAGAACACACTTGAATATTAGACCAGCACATGTATTAGTTGATGACTATGTTTCACAAGTCATGGACATAGAGATGTCGAACTAATAATGTGGGCACATGTGAGACATGTAGGCTAGACTGGCCCAACTTGGGATTGTCTCTATTCACATCATGTATATTATGTCCTTAGACCTGAGGTTTTGGTTTGTTCTCAAGATGTGAAACGGCCTACTTAGGGACTATCAAACACTGCTCTATAACTAGGTAGTTATAAAGGTGGTCTTCGGGTGGTCGGAAAGCATGCTGTGAGACATAGACAGTCAAGATAGAATTTGCCCCTCTCCGCATGAGAGAGATATCACTGGATCACTCAGGTGATTGGATCAACAAATGCATGGCCATGCTTGGGTTAAGTTTTAACCCACGAGTTGAACCATATATCGTGTGGCAAAGGAAATAACTTGTACGTGGTTGTAGTGGTTCGTCTGATATGATCTTTACGTATGCATAGGAGTTATCACGCCTTGCTAGAGGCCTCAGTACTCGGCCCATGTCTATGTATGTGTGAACCCATAGGGTCACACGCTTAAGGGCAGGAAGCCTAGTTCGGGTTGGACCTGAATTAGACAAGGCTTAGGGTTTCATAATGGGCCTCCAAGTCAGGGTCGCGTAGGAACGCCTATATAAGCAAGGGGTAGGGGCGAGGCAAGACTGGTCTGCTTGATCTATTCAGCCACCGTCGCCCACCCCATGCTCATGCCTTTGCTCCTAGCGGACCTAGCAGTCTGGAGGCACAACGCTTCTCCCTGCACGTGTGTGATTCCTTGGAGGTGCTGCATCTGCGACACAAGGATGGATCACGGCGATCATCGTGGTCGGCACTGGTCGGTGACTGGTTGGTACTGGTCCGCATCTGCTCAGGAGCGTGCTAGGATGATCCATGAGCGAAGGACGTACTTGATAGACATCCATGCAACTACACGGCACTGCTGCGACGCGTTCGACTACATCAAGTCTTTCGCTGCACCTGCGCGTCTAGTGGTAATCTCGTGACATATATCTAGCAGTAGATCCTAGTTTATGAGATAGAAAAGTTTTATTTTCTGGCTAGCGTAGCACCCTCATAACCCATCAGTGGTATCGAAGCAGTAGCTACTTTGTTATAGGTCCGGCTATGGGCATATGGTGATACGCACCGTTGTAGATGAGTCTCTGATCTTGGTTCATCTTCTTGCCACATTGGTCATGTAACGATCTACTTGTACCAGTCGGAGTTCTGCCATCCAAGTTAAGTGTTACATGTAAAACTAGTCATGGCGAGTTTGAGATCAATCAAATTAATCGAATTGAACTCTAGGTCAAGTGCCGAGCACATGTGATGTGCGGCGGTAGTAGATGGGATCTATTGCAAGGCACCAGTTTGTCGAGAAAAGTGTTGTTCAGTAAAACAGCTGTAACTTTTGAACCGTAACTCAGATTGAGATGAAATCTAAATGAATATCGTAGAGAACGAAATTTTACATTCGGTTCGCCATGGAAAAGCCGTGGTTTGGCAAAATTAGATTTGCAAAAAACTGCTCAGAAAATAGAGTTTTAGGCCTTGCAACGTTAGACGTCTAGATCGGCTAACTCTGTTTTGCAGAAATTTGTGAATGGTATAGCCCTTATGTGTATGAGATGCATATATGTAATTAATTCATGGCTTGCATGTCATGAGGACAATATGGGTAGGAGCCATAAAGATATTATCACTTTAATGTAATGGCCTGCAAGCCAATCTGTGATGATCCTTAGCAATGTTTAAGTTTTATGCTTCCCCAAACCTTAGTAATGTTTTATAGCTAGTCCTCATGATCCCTTAGCAATGTTTAAGTTTTATGCTTCCCCAAACCTTGCACTATCACAAGTCTTGTACGATTGGTGGTGGGTCTATGAAATTAGGGTGCCACTGGTTTTCCTTGACTAGACAGGTTCGTATCGGATACTTACAGCAAGAACGTTTGGTTAATTGAACAAGGTCATCCTAACGGTTAGGGATCTTGAAGCATGAAAAGGTTGAGTGATCGGCATAGAGATGCTGGCCCAACAACAAGAGTCATATGAGATATGATTTGCAAGGTGTTGCTTACTGATCTACCATACCGACCAGCGGTGATGCTAAAGCTCACTGGTCAGCATGTTAGTCGTGGATCTTGAATCACTAAGTCTCAATTGAGGGATATTGATTTTAGTGGGATTAGATTCTACATGATATGATTTACTCTTTATGGATACATTATCTTAGTATTTTGCATTACTTTTGTTGTAGATAAATGACCGCCTGAAATCAACCGTTTACTTTGCGTTCAATACTTGAGAAAGATAAGTTGAATGGAACAGACTATGCGGATTGGGTTCGCAACCTGAGAATTGTTCTCAGGGCTGAGAAAAAGGAAGAAATTCTAGACACCTCATTACCTGATGAGCCTGCTAAAAATGCAATTGCTGCTGAAAGAACCACTTACAGGAGAGCATTAGATGCTGATCTTGATGTGAGTTGCCTTATGTTTGCTTGCATGGAACCTGATCTGTAGATGCAGTTTGATAACAATAATTCAGCGAACGATGTGATCGTGGCGCTGGAAGAGATGTTGCGGACGCAAGCCTGGACGAAAAGGTTCAATGTCTCTAAGGTGCTTGCTAAAACCAAGCTAGCAAAGGGCACAACAGTCGGACCACACGTGATCAAGATGGTTGGTTACACTCAGAGGTTGGAGAAGCTACGCTTCCCAATTGGCCAAGAGTTGGCTATTGATTTTATTCTCTCATCTCTTCCGCCTAGATATGGAAACTTCATCGCGAACTACCATATGCATGGGGCAGGGAGAGGCTTGAATGAATTGTGTGGCATGCTAAAATTTACAGAGGCCGACATCAAGAAAGGGCAATTCTTGGAAGAAGAAGAAGGGCAAGTGTAACATCCTAGATGTTAATAAGCATTTAAAATATTAATCATGTGCATTATCAAGCATAATCATTGAGCATCATGGTATAAATGCATTCATGTTTTAATAATATCTTGTATGTGGTGCTTTGTTTTATACATGAAATGATGAGTTGATTGATAATTCAAAAACTATTTTCAAAACCCTGTTTTACCCCTCTTTCTATATTTTAAAATCTATAAGGAATTTTGAGATACTCTCAAAATATGGTTTGAAGATCTTGACAAGAGCTACAATTATTTATTCAAAGTTTTTCAAGTTTCCAAAAAGAATTTCAAATGAATTTGAAAATACAGTTTTCTAGCATTTATTTCCTTTTGATTTTAAATCCATATTTCAAAAATTCTGCATTATTGGGAAAACTTTGTATATGAAAAATGTTTGGTTTGAAAAGTTGAGCATTCCATAGTTTTGAAGATTTTCAAGTTTTATTAAAAAATCAAAAGTAATTTTAAATATTTGTTTGTAGGGTTTTGTTTCCCTTTTGAATTTGAAATCATATTTCAAAAACTAAGCAGAATTTGAAAATGTTTATTAGATGAAAAATGTAGATCTTGAAAAGTTATGCAAATGATATTTTGGGATATTTTCAAGTTCTTATGTAAAATTTGGAGTAATTTGTAATTTTCTAAAGTGACATCATTGCCACAGTAATCGATGACGTCATCTTGACCTTCCTCCCTCACTATCGCCGGCGTCCGCCGTGGCTGGGCCACGCGCCTTCTTGTCTGCACGAGCTGTCGACCACCTGGATGCATTCGTGAAGGTCCTGGCCACCTCTTTCTTCTCCGTCTCATCTTCAAATAGCCAGCCCGGGGCCGTTGTCGTTCTTCTTTTCTTCATTTCCAGCTCGCCACCGTCGCCTCCTCCCTCGCCGGCAAAATTCACCGCTATCCAGCGTCTCCGCTCGCTTCATGTCGTCCACGAGTTCATATCGCTGTTGCACATTCGTTGAGCCCGCTCACACCATCCCTTGTTGCCTAGGTCGGTTGAACGAGCTGTTTTTGTCCCGTCGGTCCGCCATGGCCGCGAGCTCGAAGCCGCCCGCGCTCCCGCTGGTCCGTGCTGCTTCGGTCCAAAATAGTGCCGCCTTTAGCTCTGCCTCTGGCCCCTGTAGCTTGCGCGCGTGCTTGCCTAGCTCAGTCGTCGCTAGAAAACCGTCGCCGTCATGGTGCTCCACCTCCGAGCCGTGGGCTCACATGGCCATGCCTCCACGGGCTACCTCCGGCCGAGCCGAGAGCACTAGAGGGTGCGCACGAGCCCTAGTTGCTCCCATGTTGCTCCTCTGCCGCCTACGAGCACCCCACCGCCAAAATCGCGAGCCCCAGCCAGCTCCTCTGTTCTTTATTCGCGACGACGACCTTGCACATCAATTCGAAGAAAGCCAGGGGCCTAAGTGCACAGACACAGACTCAGGTAAATAGTGCCTCGAGGACCTGTTTGTAACAGTTTTCTCAAATTTCAAAAATTCATATCTAGAGTTTGGTAACTCCGTTTTTGGTAAACCAAATTTTGTTATATTTCTTGTGATGTCTAGGTTTTATTAAAAATATGAAACATTCCATGTTTAGTAGTAAAATAATTAGTTATGTTTTATGCTTTTTATTTAATACTAGAAAAGAAGGAAATTCATATCTCATTCTATGTAACTCCTTTTGACTTGAAATTTTTATGACATGTTTCTTATGCCATGTGTGTGTTGTATTAAAAATATTGTGGTCATTGGATGTTGTATGCTTTATCTTTCAATTCATCTTTTTTTTTGCTTATTAAATGGTTTATAATTATAATAAAAATGTATAAATCGAAAATATGGTTCCTTTACCTTTGTATGATGTTGCTATGTCATATTAACATCTAATATGGCTATGTGATTTCAAAATATGAAGAGTTTTATATTTATCTTGTGTAATGCTTTTAAAATGATTTATAATTAGCTAGTTAATTAATCTTGTTATACTTTCACCGATGCATTGCCATGCATAATGCCATGAGTTCATCATATTAAAACATGCATCATTAATTACGTGTAGTACATACGAGAGTGAGAAGGTTCGGGTTGAACAAGTGTTGGAGAAGGTCAACCATCCATGGTGCTGGTGTCATCCATCCATGGTGTTGGTGTCAAGTCTGACATTCGGAATCTAACTTCTCTGCAACACAGGCAAGCCCCGGATGCATTTAAACCCTTCCTTGATTTTATAAAAGTTTTATCGCTTCAATTATGAATTGTTGTATTAAGTAATAGGAGTTGAGTGATAACCTGCCAATTGCATTACCTGTCTTATTTTCATATTCCTTGTTACCTGTTATTTGGAAAATACGTAGTAATGCTTAGTTTTGCTTAATTAGATAGGTTTTCAAAAAGTAAAAGAATGAAAAAGATGAGATTGGCTTTATCTGTGGAATCATGATGATAGTAATAAAACGAGTCCGGACGGGTAACTTGCATTGGGAAGGGAGTCCCTCTGTAGTATTTTCGTCTGTTGATGCCCTAGGTCCCATCCATTGGTGAACTGGTGATATCGAGACTAGAAAATCCACATACAATGGTGTGGTATACCGTGGGTTCGTGCCCCACGTATATCGATACACTATGGGTCAGAGGTCCCATGTGTATCGTGTGGTCGATATATTCTTGGGTTGGAGCCCGTGTATATCGTGTGATCTGGTATGCATTTAAGGTTGGAGCCTCATGTATATCGAGATCTAGGTCCCAGCTGGGTAAAATCGATTCGAATTGCCATTGCTTCTCGGAGAAGAAGACTCAATCAGTGTTCATCATCATAGTAACAACTTAAATGATGATAAGGTATAAAAATGGAGTTGGTTGATAAGCTTGAGCTAGATCAAGAGAACTTTAATTTCTGTTATAACTCATGATGAGTTAAAACTTGATCCACAAGAGCTTTTCTGCAAAAATTCCTTTTCCTGCGAGCCTTACCTTGTCCCTCTGGCCTACATTCCTGAGTCTTCACCCTTCTTTTTCGTCGGGTAAGTCTTGTTGAGTAATTTTGTACTCAGGGTTTGTTCAACCCCTGTTGCAGGTGCTAATTGGTGTTCGAACCAAGTTCATGACGGTGGGCTCGACGTGAGTCCCTCACAACTTAGGTGTCCTACCTAAGTTGTCTTCTGTAGTTTTGCTCGACTTCCGATATTGAAGTTAAGTTTATACAAGATAACTTATTTATAATTTGTAAATTTACTTTTATCATTCTTCCACACTCTGATTTTTATTTGGTAACAAATGTTGTAATGTTGCAGCTACTCCTTTGTTGATCCTGGTATAAGTTGTTATACGTGGTTTAATCGGGGTCCTTTGAGGGCACCCGACAGGGCTTTCTAAGTTTTCTGGAACACATGCATGGCTGTCAGAGGTCTTCGGGACAATGATGGGTGCATGTGGGCCATATAATTTAGGAGGTTCTGCCGCAGCAAGGCTAAAGATGAAATCTCTAAGCCAAACCCATCTGCTGCCAAGACTGGACCATCTACAAATTCAGATTGCTTTTACTGTAAGGGGAAAGGTCACTGGAAAAGGAACTGCAAGGACTACTTGGCGTCCTTAGAGAAGGATGGTGGCGGTAAAGGTATTACTGCTGCTTGTACTCTTGTTATTCATGTTACGGACATTTTTCTTGCTAACTCTTATATCAATTCTTATGTATTTGATACCGGATCGGTTGCTCATATTTGCAATATGATGCAGGGAATGATAAGAAGTAGAAGTGTGGAAAAGGGAGAGGTTGACTTCCGTGTGGGCAACAATGCAAGAGTTGCTGCATTGAACATCTGGACGATGCAACTTCACCTGCCGTCGGGATTTATAATGGAATTGAATAGTTGTTATTTTGTTCCTAGCTTAAGTCAAAACATTGTGTCACCTTCATGTTTGAGGAAGGATGGTTATTCTTTTGCGAGTAAAGAAAATGATTGTGATATCCAAGAATGACATGTTTGTGGCTTTTGCATCCATTGTGAATGGGTTATTTATATTAAATCTTGATGATACACATGTCTGTAATGTTACTGCTAGAAGGCCTCGGCTTAATGAGTTAAGTCCTACCCATATATGGCATTGTTGTTTGGGTCACATAAGTAAAAATTGCATGAAGAAGCTCCATGCTGATGGGTTTTAACTTCGTTTGATTTTGAATCTTACAAGACATGTGAAGCTTGCCTGCTCGGCAAGATGACTAAGGTGCCTTTCACAGGTTTTCTTGAGAGAGCTTCTGACTTGTTGGAACTCATACATACTGATGTGTGCGGACCATTGAGCACGATAGCCAGAGGCAGATTCCAATACTTCATAACTTTTACTAATTACTTTAGTAGATATGGGTATGTTTACTTAATGATGCATAAGTCTAAAACATTTGAAAAGTTTAAAGAATTTCAGAATGAAGTAGAGAATACGTGGCAAGAAGATTAAGGCCTTGCGATCTGATCATGGAGGTGAAAATTTGAGTCATGAGTTTAGCAATCATCTTAAGAGTTGCAGAATTGTTCCACAACTTATGCCGCCCAGAACACCGCAGAGAAACAACGTGTCCAAGCATCGTAATCAGACTTTGTTGGACATGGTTTGGTCTATGATGAGCCGGTTGGACCTACCTTTATCGTTTTGGGGATACGCTCTAGAAACAACCTCTTTCACTAAATAGGGTACCATCTAAGTCCGTAGATAAGACACCATATGAGATGTGGACTGGTCAGCGTCCCAGTTTGTTTTTTCTAAAAGTTTGGGGTTGCGAAGCTTATGTCAAACGGTTGATATCTGATAAGTTAGCACCAAAGTCAAACAAGTGCTTCTTCATGGGATATCCAAAGAAAACTTTAAAGTATTCTATAATCAATCAGAGGGCAAAGTGGTTGTTGCTTGGAATGGTGTCTTCCTAAAGAAAGAGTTTCTCAAAGGAGATAGGAGTGGTCGGAAGGTGTATCTTGAAGAAGTTCAAGAGGAGCTAGTAGGGAATGACTCTACTAGTGATGCTAATGTAGTCAAACAAGTTGAGACACCTGTGTTCGGTACACCAGTGGTCGGTACACCGCCCCAACCACGAAGATCAGCAAGACTTCGCAAATTGCGTGGTTGTTTGTTGTTGTTAGACGATGACGAACCTGTGAATATGCGAAAGCAATGATGGACCCAGATTTCGAGAAATGGAAGAGTGCCATGAGATCCAAGATAGATTCCATGGGAGATAATCAAGTTTGGAACTTGGTTGAACCGCCTGATGGGGTTAGACCCATAGAGTGCAAATGGATCTTTAAAAAGAAGAAAGATATGGATGGAAATGTTCACGTCTATAAAGCTCGGCTTGTTGTAAAAGGTTTTTGGCAAGTTCAAGGAATTGACTACGATGAGACATTCTCGCCGGTAGCGATGCTTAAATCTATCCAGATCATTCTAACAATTGCTGCATATTTCGATTATGAGATATGGCAGATGGATGTTAAAACAGCCTTTCTGAATGGGTATTTGGAAGAGGACGTGTATATGATACAGCCCAAAGGTTTTGTTGATCCTAAAAATCCTAGAAAAATATGCAAGCTTAAAAAATCTATGGGTTAAAACAAGCATCTTGGAGTTAGAATATTTGTTTTGATGAGGTCATCAAAGGGTTTGGCTTCCATCAGAATGAAGAAGAACCTTGTGTTTACAAGAAGGAAAGTGGGAGGGCTGTGGTGTTTCTGATCTTGTATGTGGATCACATATTACTGATCAGGAATGATATTCCTATGTTGCAATTTGTAAAGACTTCACTAAATAATAGTTTTTCTATGAAGGATTTAGGAGAAGCAGCATACATTTTGGGCATCAAGATCTATAGAGATAGGTCGAGAAGGCTAATAGGATTAAGCCAAGATACGTACATTGACAAGGTGTTGAAGTCATTCAACATGGAACAGTCCAAGAAAGGGTTCTTGCCAGTGTCACATGGTATGTGCTTCAGTGATAAGCAGTGTCCTTCCATTGATGCTGAGCGCAAGCACATGAGTAAGGTTCCATACGCTTCGGCAGTTGGTTCCATCATGTATGCCATGATATGTACTCGCCCAGATGTCGCATATGCACTAAGTGTTGCGAGCAGGTACCAAGCTAATCCGAGTGAACCTCACTGGACATTGGTAAAGAACATCTTAAAGTACTTGAGAAGTACTAAGGATGTGTTCCTAATCTATGGAGGTGAGGAGGACCTCGTTGTAAATGGTTACACCGATGCTACCTTCCAAACCGATGCGAATGATTCACTATCTCAATCAGGTTTTGTGTTCACAATAAATGATGGTGCAGTAAGCTAGAAGAGTTCCAAGTAGGAAATGGTGACCGATTCTACAGCAGAAGCCGAGTACATTGCGGCTGTGGAGCTGCAAAGGAAGGTGTTTGATTGAGGAGGTTCCTCATTGAACTTTGTGTGTTTCCTAATGCGTCGAGCCCATTGAATTTACACGGTGATAATAATAGGGCGATTACACAAGCTAAACAGCCTAGGGATCACCAGAAGAACAAACATGTACTCCAAAAGTTTCATCTCATTTGAGATTTTATGAAACGACAAGAGATCAAATTGTGCAAAATACATATAAATTTGAACATGGCAGATCCTTTCACAAAGGCTCTTCCACAGCCTAAGCATGAGGCGCACATGAGGTCTATGGGGATTAGACATCTTAGAGATTAACTCTAGTGCAAGTGGGAGATTGTTAGGAATATGCCCTAGAGGTAATCATGGAGATGATGATATTCTGATTGTATCCATGACATGTATTAAGTGTTCATTGAATATCCATTATAGACAACTTGTATTGATTGGCAATTATGTGAATTGTTTGTGGAACTCTTTACTTGAATGTTTCTTCTAAAGTTGTCCCTAGTCGGCGTTCTTGTGAGAACGCACTTGAATATTAGACTAGCACACGTATTAGTTGATGACTATGTTTCATAAGTCATAGACATGGAGATGTCGAACTGATAATGTTGGCACATGTGAGACATGTAGGCTGGACTGACCCAACACGAGAAACTTAACCCATGAGTTGAACCATATATCGTGCGGCAAAGGGAATAACTTGTACATGGTCATAGTGGTTCGTCTGATGTGATCTTTGCATATGCATAGGAGTTGTCACGCCTTGTTAGAGGCCGCTGTCGACTATTGGGCGAGTAGGAGTACTCAGCCCATGTCTATGTGTGCATGAACCCATAGGGTCACACGCTTAAAGGCTCGAAGCCTAGTTCTGGTTGAACCCGGATTAGATAAGGCTTAGGGTTTCCTGATGGGCCTCTAAGTCGGGGTCGCGTAGGAACGCCTATATAAGCAAGGGGTAGGGGCGAGGCAAGTGGTATTCACTTGATCCATTCAGCCACCGTCGCCCACCCTGAGCTCACACTTTTCCTCCTTGCAGACCTAGCAGTCCGGAGGCGCAACGCTTCTCCCCGTACTGTGGGATTCCTCGGAGGTGCTGCATCTGCGGCACAAGGATGGATCACGTCGATCATCGTGGTCGAGACTGGTCAGTGACTGGTCGGTACTGGTCAGCATCTGCTTGGGAATGTGCTGGGATGATCCGCGAGTGAAAGACCTACTTAACAGACGACCACCTAACTGCACGGCACTGCTGCGTCTAGTGGTAATCCCGTGACCTATATCTGGCAGTAGATCCTGGTTTATGAGTTAGAAAAGTTTTATTTTCTGGCTAGCATAGCACCCTCATAACCCTTCAGGCCGACCCAACACGGTCCAGACTCGGCCCTACCCAGGCCCGCCGAGGCCCAGTTGGGCCCGGTCGGAGTTGACCGTTGATCGTTAACGTTGACCGTTGACCCCGGGACCCACCTGTGAGTGATTGTTTTCGGCTGAGCAATCAGGTGCTGCCACGTGTCACACTGACATTTAACTGCTCCTTTTCTTTTTCTAAATATAGTTTTAAATTTTGGGAATTCATAACTTCTTCATACAAACTCCGAAAAATATGAACCAAAGTGTCCAAATTTTCTTAAAAATGGGTTCTACGTCATAGGCTTATCTATGATTGCATTTGGAGTTATTAAATTTCATTTAGTTCTTTGTGCTACTCTATAGGAGTCGCTAATATGACTATTATGTTTTGTTTCAGAGGAGGAGCAGTTTGAGAAGGACGACTATGACAACGAAGGAGGAGCTCGGGGACGACTTCGCAGGTGCAACGGCCCACCCAACCTCATAGATCCTATTACACAAGGCATAATTATTAGTTTCTTATGCTTTATTTTATGCAATATCACCTGTCATAGGTTGCATAGTAGAATTGCTTGATGAGCCTTTACCTTATTACAACCTTACTCCTGCACACCTGCTGATAGGCTAGATGTATGCTTATTTACTTATATTGCTTTACTTTTACTATGCTTATATCTATGATGTGATGCATGGTGGAGTACTTATATGGATAAGGCGCGTGGTGCTATTTTACTCGGGGAGAGTGATGCGTGTCTTGGGTGTGTGGTGAGGGTTGAGTCGATCGGACAAGATTCTATGATGAGCCTGGGGCGAGTCTTGCCAGGGTGTGTGATCTGGGCACCCCTATGAGAGGTACCTGTGGCGGGTACAGGGTGAGGTATATGGTGGCCCAGGGATGAGAGCCTTTGTGGTGCGAAGCCCTGGGTAGGAGGTGCTGTTGAGGCACGGAGTGTTGGTGAAATCGCAATCAGAAGATAATCCTGCCTGATCCCCCTAGGACCTGATATCTCTTGAGGACCGAAACCTTAGGACCTATGTGCTCACCGCTCACTCCTGTATGGGCGGGAGACGAATGACCGACTGGCTAGGATGGTGCCACTACTACTAGATTGTTAGCAGATAGCATTGGGAGGTACGGGCATCGGGACCCACACCCTCCTTAGACAACGTAGTGACCTCGAGGGCCTAGTACTATGTCTCACAGTCTTAGTATGCCGGTGGATTCCGGGGTGTCCCAGGACTGAGTCGTAGGATGGCATCGCACCGGTTAGAAGGCAGCCGGATCAGCCTAGGCGGGGCACCATCGATGATGGTGATCTTGTGGTTATGGGATACGCTCTGCAGAGTTTTGAATCTATATATAGTCCGCGGCCTCGGTATGGCCTTTCCCTCGACCTATGCTTCTCAGGAGTAGTGAGATGAGTCCTCTTCTTCCCCCTAGTGATTACCCTTCCGGCCGTGGGCCGCTGAGACAGGCTCTGAGAGGGAGTTGGACCTGTCGACTGAGTGCGAGAGGTGAGATATGTGTGGTGATGATGGGATGGAAAAGATGTGTGGATGAGATGGGTTAAAACTTGATGAATTACTTATATATATTGAGTACTACTTGCATAGTAAACCATAGCCATATATTAGGTCTCTTTGATTATATCCTTTGCATCCACCCAATACAACATAGCAAAAGCAAAGTATAGGGTGGCAAACAGTGGCTAGTACAAACCGTACTAAAATTTCTTTGGCAGATGAGCCTGACTATGACTACGATGATGGGCTCAAGGACAAGGCATCTCGTTCCTATGCTCAGGCTTCTGTTGGAGATTTTTTGTTGCTTTCGCCTACCGCAGCTGTTCCAGATGCTGCATCTCGTTCCTATACTCATATCTCATTTTAAAGGACTAAAATAAGATATATAAAAGCCTTACATGCACCCCAGGATGTCGCACATATAAGTTTGACAAATTATAAATAGTACCAAATCAGAGTTTATTACATAGCGCACGAATAATATAACATAGTCTTTAACAAAAATAAGACATAACTAAGATAACTCCAGGTGATAGCTCCACCACAGGGACAAGTCAACTGGTTGACACAAGCTAGTAGTCGTGTCGATAACTCTCACTCCAATCTTGATCTGTTACCCATCCAGGATTTTCCAAGTAATGAAATAAAACAAATATAAGTAAATACGTACTTAGCAAGCATAGAAGGGGTTCATGAAGGTCAATAAAGGTTTGACACAGTTTAACCGCAATTAGCTTTTTAGTGTAGGTCATATTTTAGCAATTAGCATCAAGGTAGTAACAATTCCCATAGCACATGATCAGGTAGATATGACTAAGAATATGATGAAAACAACATTAACATGTAATACAATTTGAGTTGATGATCCATTCCATAAGAATGCCTTAGCCGCCCTAACTGTGGGCACGGACGATATATCGGTTTAACTTTGCGTAGAGGTGTACACTTTCACTACAGGTCATGATCATCAAATGCATGGGCTAGCTACTTTCCATAACACCAAGTATCATATAAAGCCACCCAATGGTTCGTCTAACACGCTAGGGCCGCAGGGTTATTGTATATAGAAAACCCCTCTCCCAGAATGGCACATCCCAGTTATAACACATAATGAAGAGGCAACCCTATACCTAACTCGCAGACCCTCTAATTTGCTAGAAAAGATCCTATGAGCAACTAGAGCCAGAGCCATATAGCCCCCATAGCTGTATGTTATGTCCTAGATGATCACTTATAGTTTGGATATTATAGAAAACCACTTTTTATGAGTTGCATAGTCATTAATCAAGTTACAAGATCATGCTTATAAAGCACTAGCATTAACTACCCATATGCAACATCCTCGGTTATCAAGGTAGACAGGTAATCAAAACTAGGGAAGCTTAACAGGGTAGCAAAAGACACATGCGTATGATCTTAGTGTGTATAGTGAATAGGTAACAAGGATGGTCCCAACTATACTTGCCTTGATCAAAGCCCTCCTGATGAACCTGCTGATCCTAGTTGTCGAAGTACTCTTGTTCTCTAGCAAACGACTCACTCTCTAAGCTCGATCAACAATCAGCAACACACAAGCATCGAGCAATCATACACAAGCAAACAAATAGATTTAATTAGAGCAGTACACCATGTCAACAAAACAGTATGAAAAGAGTTTATAAAACCATTCTATGCGTCGCTACGATCACACGAATGTAAAGATCACCAAAATCGGAGCTATGACGAGAAAGTTATGGATTTTACAAGTTTTCCTATTGTAAAATAATAGGTTAAATAAATCTAAATTTTCAAAAGTTGGAAATAAATCTAACAATGGTACTAACAGGTAGACTACAAAATTACGAATCTAATGCAACTTGAACGGACCAAATCGGAGTTAAAATGGAGAAGTTAGGAGCTTTTGAAATTAGTGGCAAAATTGTAAATAAAGGAAAACGTATTTTTGAATTTGTTAAAGGAAAATACGCTTTCCAGTGAAGAAAACATATTCTACAGAACCCGCAAAGGGCTCTTAACGGAATAGGCAGAAACCCGAGGGGTTTTCTGTAAAATGACCACCCGAAGGGGTATCGGCCGATGATGGCCGTCAGATTAGAAACTTATGGCTCAGATTAGAAAGGAGGGGAGTGAGGGCGGTGCCGGCCGGAGAAGAAAACCGCGCGGGCCGGATGTCCATGGCCAGCGGCGAAGGACCTCGTCGGCGAAGATGAAACTGACCCTACGGACCTCGGATTGACTCGGGACTTGAACCAAACGGATGTGGAGCTCGTTGCGATCTCACCTGGCGTGTAGATGTCGACCGAGACAGAGAATGGAGAAGGGGCAACGTATGGCGGCGGCGGTAGGCTCCCTGCGATATCCGGCGAAGCCGTGTGAGCAAAGCGGTGAGGAAGAAAGAGGGAAAATGAGCCCGGTGACTTTGTGAACTTAAAGATGATCTCGGCGACCTGCTCACGGTATCGACGAACCGGCGGAACGGCGAAATCAAAGGTGAAGGTGGCGGCTAGGGTTTGCGGCAGCGGCTGGAGCTCGAGCGTGTCAGCGCTAGTGCGAGGGTTCGGGGTGGAGATCGAGGCGGCGTAGGGTTCGCTATTTAAGGGGGGCGGGTTTGCTTGGGGAGCACGGGAGGACGTGGCGTCATGGCAGGCGCGGACTCCGGCTTGACAGTGTCTTGCTCAGACACGAGCAGAGGGAGGGGGAAGGTGCCGACAGGTGGGTCCCGGCCATTAGTCAGATGGAGTGGGAGGGAGGTAGGCGCGCACGCTGGCGGCTTGCTGGGCCACGGCCTGTTAGCCTAAGAAGGAGGAGCAGCGCGCTTGGCGGGCCTTCGGGCCGGACGCTGGGAAAGGATGGGGGAAGCAGGCCGACCGGCTGGGCCATTCGGGCCAGAAGGAAAGAAAGAAGGGGGAGGGAAAAAGAATTGCTTTTCCTTTTATTTAAACCATTTTTCTAATGGATTTTCAAAAGGACTTTGAAATCCAATTCAAACTCAACAAAATCCAAACATCAGACTACAAATTATGCAACAGCATGAATGCACAAACATGCTTCTCTTCCTATAATTGATTTTACTTACATAAAAATTATTATTTCCCCTACATTGAATGCTCACAAAATTGCATAATTAAATCATTTTGGCTATTTTAAAAACCATGCAAATTTTAGGGTGTTACACTGCTACTCTGATGATTCCGCCAGTGTGGCAACATACTATTGATGTAACCCCCTCTATTTGTAATCTTTTATTCGATGTATGGATCACTATATCGACTTGTCGGGTACCGGATATGGGGTACCCTAAACCTCAATCTAGGTAAATTAATCACCAAACAGTCAGACCCAAATCACCAAGGAAGCCCACGACCAGCCCAGAGAAACAAGGGTCCACCAGCGTACGTCCAGGTATGTTGGGCCGGCCCACGAGCAACATCGTCCAAGACAAGACCGTCCCCTGATTGACGGGGGCCCTCGAATGACAGACGTTCTCCCATGCGGATGACCCCATGTCGGAGTGACGGATGGCATCTCGGCCGGTCGACCCCCCATCGGGTGACGGATCTCCAAGCGGGCGGACGACCTCTCGTCGATTGCCACTCCCTCTTCAGCTCATCTACCTCTTGTACAGGATCCAAGGCATTTAATGCCCCCACCAACTCCTGCCTAACCTCATGGCTACAGCACGGTTACAGTGATCGGGTACAGCGGTCAAATCCTCCCTTTACCGCCCATACCCGGGAAATTGCTCGTTTGTACTATGCTGCAACGCCATACTGATCACTATACGTTGACAAGCGCCCCCTCGAAGGACATTTACCAATATCCGTACCGCATTTCCTAGGGCTTGGCCTTATCCATTTGGGCCTCGACCCCCCTCAGCCACCCCTCGAGTCAGACTTCGACACCTTCGGTCAGCACTCCAACAACTCTCGATACGACGTCTACAGGGATCCGCACGCCCCCACATGGGCACGGGTCTCTCACTGACCACCTGCGGGCGTCATTGTGACACGCATGAAGGACAGTCATCGACTCCAAGCACATCGCTACAGGACAAGCCATGCCTGGTGCACGCCTCTACAGAGGCCACAATGCAATCGACATCACCCCCTCGATGTCATCACCTACGACAGCCCTAGGATTCCTATACGTCTGAGCCTCCGCTTGGCCTATAAAAGGGGACGCCAGGAGGCAAAAAAAGGAGGACATTCCAACAAGCATCGGACAACACTTAGAGAAACCCAAACACCCTAGCAGCAGGGCTTAGGTATAGCGCTCCTAGGCTTAGGCTTTGCTCGCCACCCCGAGTTCGTATACACTCGCTTGTATCACCCCTGTACAAGCACTTCAGTGCAAGATAATACAAACTCTCTCCCCCCGCTGGACGTAGGGCCTTCTTTGCCCAAACTAGGATAAAAATCATGTGTTCTTCTTGCATCACCATCCGAATTAGGGAGCATGCAGCATGTAGTTACTTGTTGGTGCTAGGCCCCCGGGTCAAGACACCGACAGTTGGCGCGCCAGGTAGGAGGATCTGCGTGTCACCATCGTTTCCCGCCATTTTCTGGATGGTAGACACCATACCATCGCTTCCGTTCGCTACGGTGATTTGGTTCGGGAACTTAGAGTTCATGTCGCTAGGCCGTGGCCAAGATATGGTCCTGCTCTCAATCAGAGATCCAAGCGGAAGCAGTCCCGGTTCCCCGCAACGGGTGCCTTGCCAGTCTCGTCACTACACTTCCGCGCCCGGGAGGAGGCATGGCCGGCGCAACCACCATCACCGCTTTGAGTCGACATCTGCCTCAGCTTCCTCGCCCCCGGCTGAGGATGCAGGGTCCTAGGTTGGGAACCTGTCAGACCTACGCCTGGGATCGGAGGAGGAGCTGCGAGGTCTCGGTGGCGACCCCAACTTCATCTTTGTGATATGCTCATCGAGGGGACCGGGTGCGGTCTCCCCGGCAATCGTGGCCCCAACGCCACCCGATTTGCTTCTGCACAGGCTGTTAAAATCCTAACGACCATTTTCGTTCGGCCTCAACAACATCGCCAAGTTGTACTCCTCCTCGGTGAGCACCAACATGAGTGTGTATGAGGACCTCCCGGGGCACCTCCTTCGCACCACCGTGGACTGGCTGACCTCCACGCTGACCTCTGAGCGCCTGGAGTCTTCAGAGACTCCTGGCCCGAAGCGCTACACCCTCGGCACGATGTGACGCCAGCTGGACGTGGAGCGGTGGGGACAGTTCCCCATCTTCTACTCTGGCAATCCCGACTTTGACTCTGACAATTACGATCCCATGCGCGAGTGCTTCCACATCGATGGAGCCGTCGCATCGAGTGGCGACACTGTCGACCCCACGGGCATGGCCACAGCTGCAGCAGCAGTGGGAGGCGACCTCGTCGCGACGGATTGGGAGGAGCAGCCACTAGCTGTACCAAACGACGCGCGGTTGCCTGAGGATGCCCAGGACACCCAGCTCGCGCAAGTTTGGGAGATAGGAGCCAAGCTCGACGAGGACCGGGAGCGTCTGTGCCAGCTCGAGCGGACCCTCGAGCAGGAGCGCGGACATCCACCCGGCGAAAGGGCTCAAGCCCGAGCCCGAGAAGTCCACTGGCAGATTGTCAGGGTAGGTGCGATCGAGTGCCCCACAACCGCGCCAGCCAGAACATCGTCGCGGCGACCATGCTTCTCCGCAACATGCCAGCCCCCTCGAACCCCAAAGCCCGTCGCATCCAGTTAGAGGTTCAGGGCCTCCTCGAGATAGCTGCCGCACAATAGGCCGAAAGCTCAGCCTCGAGACATTGAGGGGCGGTCTCGGAGCAACCCCCTGAACCCTCCCGACACGAGAGGGAGGGCTCGGTCCATCAAGCGGAGGCCCTCCGACCAAAGAAGGCGATCCCCGTCCATGAGCGCATCCACGACAACCATGAGCCTCGAGACGCACGCCATGACATCAATGAGAACCACTAACATAAGAGGGAGACACCGAGGTGCGAGGCTACAGTGCACACAGGGCGAGCGCTACGACAGCAATGAGGACTGACATCGGTCCTCCGAGCCGCCGGGGCCTTGAGTCTTTAGCAAGATGATTCGAAGGACACCACTACCGAATCCCTTCCATCCCCCCATGAGTCTCGTCAAGTACAATGGTGAGACCAAGCCCAAGCTATGGCTAGCCGACTTTAGATTGGCATACGTCAGCTCCCCCTGTTCTTATCAGACACCACTCGAAGGTGGCTCGAGGAACTCCCCCCTGATCAGAGTAGCGACTGGACCGATCTCGTCAGGGTGTTCGAGGGGAACTTCATGGGAACCTACGTATGGCCCGGCAGCAAATGGGACCTCCGAAGCTACAAGTAGAAGCCCGAGGAATCTCTCTGCAATTTTGCTCGGCGCTTCTCCAAGCAATGCACCGAGCTCCCCCATATCCCCGATGATGCTGTGATCCTTGCGTTCATCACCGAGACTACCTGCAAGGAGCTGGTACGGGAGTTGGGACGTAACCCCCCAAGAGCGCTGACGAGCTAATAGACATCGTCACCAGTTACGCCGCCAAAGAGGAGGCTGTCGGCGCCTTCTTCGACGACGATCAGGGTAGGGAGCAGGCCAAGCAAGGCGACCCTGAGAGCTCGAACCAGGGCGCCAAGAGGAACAGTAACAAGAGGGTTCCCCCTCCCATATAATATAATAATTAAAAATAATAATGGCGCCCACAGTGGGATATGGCCATACTGAGCACTGTACGCTCGAAACTGCTCAAGGATCTACATTCGGGGGCTTGCAGCCATCACGCCGCACCAAGGACCCTTGTTGGAAATGCCTTCCGACAAGGTTTTTATTGGCCAGCCGCAGTCTCCGACGCCATCAACCTCATCCGCTCATGCGAAGGGTGCCAATTCTATGCCAGGCGGACCCACCTCCCAGCTCATGTTCTGCAGACGATCCCCATTACGTGGCCATTTGTGGTCTGGGGACTCGATGTCGTGGGGCCACTAAAGAGGACAACCGGGGGCTACACCCATCTGCTCATAGCCGTCGACAAGTTCTCCAAGTGGATCGAGGCCCGAACCATGACCAACATCCGGTCTGAGCAGGCGGTGTTATTCTTCACCGACATCATCCACCGCTTCAGGGTCACTAACGTCATCATCACTGACAATAGCACGCAGTTCACCAGCAAGAAGTTCTTGAATTTCAACGACCGCCATCACATCCGTGTGAACTGGTCCGTAGTCGCTCATCCTAGAACTAACGGCCAGGTCGAGTGCGCCAACGGCATGATTCTACAAGGTCTCATGCCTCGGATCTTCAATTGGCTAAACAAACATGGCAAGAAATGGGCCGCCGAGCTGCACTCGGTCCTATGGGGCCTGAGAATAACGCCAAGTTGAGCCACAGGGTTCACCCCATTCTTTATGGTCTATGGATCTGAGGCCGTCCTCCCCACTGACCTCGAGTACGGGTCCCCTCGACTGAAGGCCCACAATGAGCAGACGATAAGGAAGCACTCACAAACGCCGTCGACAAACTCGAGGAGGCTCAAGACATGGCCGTCATCAATTCTGCGAGATAGCAGTAGAAGCTTCGACGCTACCACGACAAGCACGTATGCAAGCGGGACCTTCAAGTTGGTGACCTAGTCCTCCGCCAACAACAGAACAACAAGGGATGCCACAAGATAACTCTGCCATGGGAGGGCCCCTTCATCATTGCAGAAGTTTTGAAGCCCGGAACCTACAAGCTATCCAACGGGAAAGGCAAAACCTTCCCCAACACATGGAACATCGAATAGTTATGTCGCTTTCACCCCTAGGGCTTTGAAGCCTTGTATTTTTTCTCATATCATGAATGAATAAGAAGTACTTTTGTTTACAAGTTCAACTTTTTGTTCACATGCATAAGGTAGCCTTGACTCTGCTTCAACAGAGTCAAGCCTCCCTCGAGGGCTAGGAGGGGGAACCCTCTTACATTTTTTGAAAATCTTTTACATAGTCGACAAGGCCGCGAGGGCGCCATAAGGCTCAAGGGGCTGTCGAGATGCGAGATCGGCTGTCGAGATGCGAGATCGCCCATGTGATGAGGACATCAACACTAATCATACATCCAAGTCAGCCACG
>CM041641.1:24211134-24224665 GCA_023333625.1 Bothriochloa decipiens | reverse complement strand
TCTCATCGAAAGATCGACCACAAACCCTAGCAGGTTCATATCACCATGTGTTCGTGTTACGGTACCTCCACTCACTCCCCCATGCCAAGGGGTGTAACCACGCGCTAAGAAGACTTAGTAAAAGCACATGATTTCAAAAAATCAATGTCTAACATTCCTGTATGCTTTGATGCGAGTTTTTACATAGTCGACAAGGCCACGAGGGCACCCTAAGGCCGAGGGGCCGTCGAGCCGTGAGATCACCTACGTCTCCGGGCTACGCAACTGTGTGCCAAGATGACTGCATAAAAACTCAACTCGAGCACAGCAGGAATGACAAATTCGAACTCAAAAGCATTTGAAATGCATATAAACATCATGTTTGAAAGCCCTCGAGGCCACATCGACACAAGTCAAAATCTAACCTATTCTGTATTTACGGGTATAGGGACACGCATCGAATGTTTGGTCTCTAGCCGTTGTCCCCATCCCCCACGACTGTGCAATTACGACTCCTACCTCAAAAGGCGCACCTAGCGGACGAGAGGAGTCATTCGCGGATGATTCCTTCCATGGTAAGGAACGCAGGCCCCGGCACCACAAAAATCTCAAGGGAGCGAAGGCTGGACCTTGATTAGGGTTCGACAGCCGCCTCGAGTATCCGAGTTAGGGATGACTGGGGGGAGCCGACACGAGTCCCTTGTTCAAGAACGAACTCTCGAACCCCCCTCGGACATATTCAACGCGAAACAAAAGGACAACTATGGAATCCCCTCGGAGGAAGGCATCGAGCCGCCGAACCCTATCGAATGGGTTTGGAATCCATGTGTCCATTTGTTAGCTTCAATTAGAGTGCCTCCATGGCCACCTTTCGAACCCTATCAAACGGGGCACGAGCTCTCTGAAGGGTTATAAGGGTGCTACGCTAGCCAGAAAACAAAAACTTTTTGACCTCATAAACCAGGATCTACTGCTAGTTACAGGTTACGGGATTACCACTAGACGCGCAGGTGCAGTGGAAGACAACTCGATGTAGTCGTACACGTCGCAGCAGGCAGTGCAGTTGCATGGTCGTCCATCACCTCAAACCTCCTGCGCGGTTTGTCCTAGTGCTCCAGATGCAGCACCTCCGAAGAATCCCACTCGTGTAGGGAAGAAGCGATGCGCCTCCGGACTGCTAAGTCCATGAGGAGCAGAAGGCGCGAGCGTGGGGAGGGCGACGGCGGCTGCCAAAGGCGTGTGTAACCCTGACCACGCCCCCTAACCCTTGCTTATATAGGCATCCCCAATGAGCTCACGAGTTGGAAGCCCATTAGTAACCCTAAGCCTTGTCTAATTCGGGTCCAACCTGAATTAGGCTTCCGACCCCTTAAGCGTGAGACCCTATGGGTTCACGCACACATTGACATGGGCCGAGTACTCCTACTTGCCCAATAGTTGATAGTGGCCTCTAGCAAGGTGTGACAACTCCTATGTGCACGCAAAGATCATATCAGACGAACCACTACGACCACATACAAGTTATTCCCTTTGTCACTCGATATATGGTTCAACTCGTGGGTTAACACTTAACCCAAGCACGGCCATGCATTTGTTGATTCGATCACTTGAGTGATCCAGTGATATCTCTCTCACGTAGAGAGGGGGAATTCCATCTTGATTGTCTATGTCTCATAGCATGCTTCCCGACCACCCGAAGACCACCTTTATAACTACCCAGTTACGGAGCAGCATTTGATAGTTCCTAAGTAGGCCGTTTCACATCTTGAGTACATACCACAATCTTAGGTCTAAGGACATAACGTACATGACGTGAATAGAGACTTTCTCATGTCGGGTCAGTCCAGCCTACATGTCTCACATGTGCCCACATTATTAGTTTGACATCTCCATGTCCATGACTTGTGAAACATAGCCATCAGCTAATACATGTGCTGGTTTAATATTCAAGTGTGTTCTCACAAGAACGCCGACCAGGGACAACTTTAGAATAACCATTCTAGTAATTGAGTTCCACTATCAGATAATTGCTAATCAATACAAGTTGTCTTTAATGGATATTCAATGAACACTTTATTAATCATGGATACAATTAGAATATCATCATCTATATGATTAGCTCTAGGGCATATTCCCAACACTCTCACTTGAATTTCCCGATAACAGCTCACCAGAGGACGCCGGAGCTTGCCCAAATGAAGGTAGCACGGCGCTCCTCACCCCTCCTCCCATCGAAAGGAGCGTGAGGGTCGAAAGAAAAAGAAGGGCTTGTTCCTGATTGACCTCGCTGAAAGAGGCTCGGGGGCTCGCACGCAACCGGGTGGCCTCAA
The DNA here is from genome assembly GCA_023333625.1 of Bothriochloa decipiens. NCBI lineage: Eukaryota > Viridiplantae > Streptophyta > Magnoliopsida > Poales > Poaceae > Bothriochloa > Bothriochloa decipiens. The sequence goes on along the minus strand of CM041641.1, from coordinate 24,222,356 downwards.
CGAAGGAGGAACCAACCACCTAGGAGATCAACAATGTACGGAACCCCTCGACAAAAGAGGGGTAAACGCGCTAGGGGGCTAGAAGACTTGAGGCTCCACCCCGATTGCATGACTAAAAAGCACCCGGAGGAGTTTTTCTACTCCTCTGAGGCCTTAGGGGCCACACCCGTCTGGAAGCATCGACACTGCAACTCAAGTTCATTTATGCTTGGTCCCCGAGGAAAGTACCTATAGTCCCCAACCACCACGAAGTGGGCCTCGACGAAGAAAGCTCATACATGCTCGGGGGCTTAACCACTCGAGCATCCCTCGACAAAAAGTGCATAAAGCCCTCAGAGGAGTATCCTACTCCTCCGAGGCCTCGAGGGCTACCCCCGAAGGGTACGCTCGCGCGCACCCTTCGAAGAATGACAGACGCTACGACTCTAGTTCATGAGCCTCTGCGTGAGTGCCGGCACTCGCGCAGAGACTCGGGGGCTACTGTCGGGTACCTAGATAAGGGGTACCCTAAACCTCAATCCAGGTAAATTAATCCCCAAACAATTAGACCCAAATCACCAAGGAAGCCCATGACCAGCCCGGAGAAACAAGGGTCCACCAGCGTACGTTGAGGTATGCTGGGCCGGCCCACGAGCAGCATCGTCCAAGACAAGACCATCCCCTGATCAACACAGGCCCTCGAATGACAAACTTTCACCCATGTGGACGACCTCCTCTCGGAGTGACGGATGGCATCTTGGGCGGTCGACCCCCTGTCGGGTGACGGATCTCCGCGCAGGCGGACGACCCCCCGTCGATTGCCACTCCCTCTTTAGTTCACCTACCTCCTGTATGGGATCCAAGGCATTTAATGCCCCCACCAACTCCTGCCTAACCTCATGGCTATAGTAAGGTTACGGTGATGGGGTACAGCGGTCAAATCTTCCCTTCACCGCCCATACCCGAAAAATCACTGGTTCGTACTACGCTACGATGCCATACTGAACACTGTATGCTGACAGGCGCCCCCTCGGAGGACGTTTACCAATATCCGTACCGCATTTCCCAGGGCTTGGCCTTATCCATTCGGGCCTTGACTCCTCTCGGCCACCCCTCGAGTCAGACTTTGACGCCTTCGGTCAGCACTCCAACAACTCCCGATACAACGACTACAGGGATCTGCACGCCCCCGTAGGGGCACAGGTCTTTCACCGACCACCTGCGGGCGTCATCGTGACACGAGTGAAGGACAGCCATCGACTCCAAGCACGTCGCTATAGGGCAAGGCATGCCTGGTGCACGCCTCTACAGGGGCCACGACGCAATCGGCATCACCCCCTCGACATCATCACCTATGACAGCCCTAGGATTCCTGTACGCCTGAGCCTCCCCTTGGCCTATAAAAGGGGACGCCAGGAGGCGAAAAAGGAGGACATTCCAACAAGCATCGGACAGCACTTAGAGAAACCCGAACACCCTAGCGGTAGGGCTTAGGTATAGCGCTCCTAGGCTTAGGCTTTGCTCGCCACCCGGAGTTCGTATACACTCACTTGTATCACCCCTGTACAAGCACTTCGGTGCAAGATAATACAAACTCTCTCCTCCCGCTGGACGTAGCGCCTTCTTTGCTCGAACTAGGATAAAAATCGTGTGTTCTTCTTGCCTCACCATCTGGATTAGGGAGCACGCAGCATGTAGTTACTTGTTGGTGCTAGGCTCCCGGGTCAAGATACCAACATGACTGTTGTTGGATAATGTGATGGTTTGAGTTTCAAACTATTATTTATTCGTCATTCAATGTATTTTCCCGTCGCGGAAAATTGAGGATGTTTCAGTTGGTACCAGAGCCATGCTTGACCCTAGGACGGGACCCATAGTTTTGGATGATAGAATTAGGAGGACCTTGATCTCTCTTGGTTATATACTATCGATGCGGGACACTAGAGGTTCCCCAAGAAGACAAAATACAGACAAATGATCAAAGAATCCGCCGCCCGATTCAAGTCAAACACGGAGCAACACGATGTGTAAATTACCATATCTTAGGCGGATTGTAATAGGAAAGAGTACGAAACTCTTAGTTTAGGACTCATTCCTAGAATCTGACTAGGAAACGCAGAATTCACAGCTAGCCTCGCCCCATATAAGGCTGCATAGGGTATCCCTTGTAAGCACGAAGTACACAGCACAACACAATCCCTCATACACATCAATACAACACAACAGGCTCACGCTGACTAGACGTAAAGGTCTTTACTTGACGCAAGTCGAGGGCCCTAACCAATATAAAATTGTCTGTCTCATCAAGCTTATTTCTGCAAGCACCGAGTTCCGCAGTCTGCCAAGCTCCTCCAAACAAAAACACCCTCCCGGGTACCCCAGTGGTGGGGTATCGTGATAAAACATCAACAGTTGGTGCACCAGGTAGGGGTCTTTGGTGGATTGTACACCGAGAGTTCGGTGGACCTCACCTTCAAGATGAGTTTTTCGACGGGAACAACCTTTGTTTTTGGCTCATGGATCTGTGAAGCTAACATTGAAAGCAAGCTCCAAAGCCATCTAGCCAAGAAATCAGAGCTCGATGACATCAAGATCGACGCCATGGAAGAATCTTGACTCGCTGAGAAGCTAGCAACACTCTCGACTTTTGATCCGGATCGGGTAGAAGAAGGCTAGTGAAACCGACTCGGAGAAGAATTTGTAAACCTTTTTCAACTCCAACACCTTCAAGACTTTGAGTTAGGATAGGGAGGAATAAGTTTATGAAACCAACTCCGAGAAGAATTTGAAAACCTTTTAATTCCAACACCTTCAAGACTTCAAGTCAGGATCGGGAGGAAGAAGTTTATGAAGCTGACTCGGTGAAGAACTGGAAGACCATTTCCAACTCGAAGACATTCATCAAGATTCCTAACTCTGTCCCATATGGATTACGTAACTCAATGTCCATCATGCAAGAATACCTGAAGAAGTCGCATGAGTGTCCGATCCATGGAAGAAGAGGAAGGAATCCACCTGCGGGGCCAATTGCTCTAGTCCACAACTTTCAAGACTAGAGAGGAAAGGCAACCACGAAGGATTACATGGTACACTGGCCAGTTCTCCTTCTACTAAGGGGGTACAGTTCAATCATCGCCTTCAAGAACTACCCTTTTAGGAAGGAAAAGAACTCGCTAGTTTGTTCATGGACGCTGTTAACTCAGAAGAGGAAGAACACATGATAAATCTAAGAAAGATGAAGAGAAGAACCGTCTACATGGCTAATGCCATCGAACTCCCCGCATCACCCAAGACGCCAGAAGTATGTTCATCAGATGAATCAGAAGCCAACATATCGGAGGAAGAAAAGACAAAAGAAGATGAAAGTGAAGGCCACAAGCAATCAAGGATGAATAGGAACCGACGCCGAGTTAGCAGGAAGAACAAGGCGAGGCGCAAGAAGCAAGCATGGACCTAATATAGGTAGGATCGTATGGCTTACAACAAGTTAAAGGCAGAACAACAAGCAGCCAATCTTGAAGAATAGGAGAAAATCATTGAAGTAGCTAAACAACTCAAATCTCTGAAAAAGGCGCAAAAAGAAAAAGAAGCCGCCTGGAAGAAGATTCAATAACCCGAAAAACCACCTATCGGGGCTCAGCAGAACGAACAACCCACTGTTGTTGACCAACAAGGCGGACAACCCCAAAGATCAATCTTCAATAGGCTAGAACTAGAAGAAAGCAGCAACGTGAAAGGCGGGGCAGCGAACCATCAGCACTCACGACCGCCACCTCCTCAAAGATCTAAAAGAACTCGACATTGCCCGCCATCAAGGAGGCCAGAGCGAAGCAAGATGATGAGTGAAGAAGAAGGGTGTGGTGAATTAGAATATAGAATGCAATACAGAGAACTGAGGCCACAACACAGGAGGTAACCATCGGTAGATTTCAACAGAAAGAACAATTACGACAGATTCCCATGCTTTGCGGGAAGATTACAAGACTTGAAGCTACCCCACAAGTTCAAACCTTCAAATCACTCAAAGTACAATAGAAAAGAAGGACCAAAGCAATGGCTTAGGGTCTACTCACAATCAATCGAGTTGGCTGGGGGAGATGATGACCTCAGAGCCCTATTTTTTTCCAATGGCGTTGAAAGCAATGCCACTGCAATGGTTTGACAAACTACCCGCAAGGTCCATCAGGTATTGGGGCGACTTGCAAAGACAATTTTACAGCCACTTTGCAGGAATCACCATACATCCAATGACGGTAGCAGAGCTACAAGGAATCACACAAAAACTAGGAGAATCACTTAGAGAGTATTACAGAACATTTGGCGAAGCAAGAGTATGAGTCCATGAGATTACAGATAGAGAGGTCATTGATATTTCTAGTAATGGGATCCTCGCAAGATGGTAGTTCAAAGAATTCAATAGTGAAGACCCAAAAACAAATGAAGAATTCAAGCGAGCTGTTGAAAAGCTCATATCCTTAGAAGAAAAGACAAACAGAAGGTTCCCAAGCAATCGAGACAACAACGATAGAAGGGGAAGATTCGATAATAGGAGCAACAACAAAAGACCAAGCCAAGATAACACGGTGGTAGTAGCCAACAAAAGAACCAACACTTATCAGAATCTGACATCTTAAGAAAGGGACAAAATGAAGGAAAGACAATTTGCAAACTTTGAGGACATGAATTACCCTATGCATCCAAGGTCAGGACATAAGCTTAAAGATGGCCACAATTTCAAAAATCAGTACAGAAAAGGTGGGAGATACAATAACAACCAAGAAAGGAGCGAACAAGAACCGAAGAAGGAAGAAAAGAAACCAGAGGGAGATTTTCAAGAACCCTAGAAGCAACACGTGATTTTCTCCAGAGTGCTAGGGCAAGAAACAAACAACACCCGAAGGTCCAAGATATTTAAATTGGTTGGAGTACCCTATCAATTTCACAAGAGAGGATCAATGGACAAGCATGTCAAACGCGGGTTGCTATCCACTAGTGGTAGCACCAACAATAATAGGAATCATAGTTCACAAAATTCTGATCGACGGTGGAGCAGGTCAGGACATCATATTCACCACAACATTGAAGAAAATGAGCATCGATTACGAAGGGATGATTACACCAACGAGTACACCATTCTATGGCATAGTACCTGGAACAGCAGCTGTACCATTGGGGAAAATCATGTTGCCGGTCACTCGGCACTAAGGAGAAGTATGGAGCAGAGTTCATCAAGTTTGAAGTGGAAAATTTAGAGTCATGCTACCATGCTATCTTGGGATGATGTTGGCGGTCCTTACGGATCATTTTTAACAGCCAACTTAGGCCTAAACGGAGAGAAACAATCATGCTTTAACACATAGACATTTGCTATTGATGAAATTCCACTTGCACCCCTAGTGTTCATGTTTTCTATAGGATTTATGGTAAAACAAGTGGAAGTGCACAACATCAAGGAGAAAGCGTAGAAGCGGAATGCGAACTCAGAAAATACGCAATAAAGACCAATAAAGGAGACCACCTTTGGTGCATACCTGGGCCTGATCGTAACTGCAAGAGAGGTCCATGCCTAGGAAGGAACCAACCACGCAAAGGCGGTGGCCAGATGGCCCCACCAGGGGGGACTGGCCGCCCCCTGGTGGCCCCTCCCGGGCCCAGTCTTCTTTGGCGGTTCATAGGACGGTTCGGCAAGGACGGTCCCACCTATGATCGATATAGATAGAAATTGGAAACCGCCCTTTGGAGGTCAGTTTGGATCCTTCCATGTGGGGTTGGTCCTTTTGCATAGAACCCCCTCCTCTCAAGCTATAAAAGGAGGCCACCTCTCTTCACAAAATATTCATTCATCAACACAAGTGGTCACAATGTAGAGAGGAAGAGCAAGCTCTATTCCATTAGCTTCTAGCTAAATTAGTATAGGGAGTGAGAGAGGGAAAGAGTTGGAGAAAGAGTAGAGTCGAAGCAGTTCTACCTCCGGGTGGACGAAGTGCCGGGCTTGTCGGCTCTCGCTCCAACTTGTAGCTCTATGATCATCTTGCTAGTTGAAGTAAGAAGTTCATGTTCAACTTTGGTTTGATTCATTAAGCATGGCTCTTTCATAAAGCTACTTGTTTGTGGGATCTTCGCTCGTTCTGTAGATGGGTGCTCTAGTAGAGGACTCCTAATAGAGACGGATGTTTCTGTATGACGCTAGAGTAGTAGTCGCCTTCGTAGACGTGGTGTCTAGGTTGGGGTCTACCTTCGTATGCTGCACGCGCCCACGGGCAGAGGGGTAGGTGGCAGGTGGTGACAGCCTAGTCCACTCATACCTACATTCCCCCACATTCGAACATAGAGTAGAGCTAGATCCTGGTATCGCTTGGGAGACCAAGTGCGCCAATGCCTTAAGCAAGTAAGTAGTGGGAAAGTTATCATTGCTTAGGGTTTCTTGCCTTAGACGAACCTCTTTACCGAAGCTACTCTTCGTCTTGTCATTGTGGGAGAACTACTTTAGAGACTTCTTACTCCTTCATTCCCTGTGAAAATACGATACCCTGAATACTTCTGGGTGAAGGCTACAACGGTACTTCCACGCGCTTGCGGACTTTTCTGCTTACGCTAAGAAGCGCCAACAAGCTTTCTGGCGCCGTTGCCGAGGAATGGTTGTCGTATTTGTCTCTGAACCTAGTTCACCTTTATCCAAAAATAAAAAAATCTTCTATATTCATGAACCTTTTTCATGAAACCTATCTTTCAAAAAAATGGGCATGTTGGTATGCACCTTTGGGTATTCTTGGTCGCTAACCATTTTAGGAAGAGATTGAGAAGAACAAAGGACATACGAAGCTTGAGAACATGGGATTGACAACAACAACACACCTTGATGATCTTTGGTGGTGGAATAAACTCAAGAGGAGACCTTGACCTTGCACACTTGACTTTCAACAATGTCCAAGTGTGGGGGAGGACAGTGCGAGTCTCACCTCAAGATCAGCTTGGTTCAAAGAAAAAAAGATGTTGGCTCTACCTTGCTAAAAAAGAAGTAAAAAAAATAAAAAAAGGAAAAAAGAGAAAAAAAGGAAGAGATTGTTAAAAAAATTATTAGTTATCAAAAAAATATTGGAGGAGAGAAAAAGGACCATGCTGGCTTCACATATTCAAAGATACATATAGATGCGCTAGCTAACTTCGCCTAGCATTGCTCTCACAAGCAAGGATGGCTCACCACCATGCCTTTGCAACAGCTATCAAAGCCCATGGTCCATACACACTAAGTCATGTGTGTGTGGCCGAGCTTTGAAGTTTCTTTGGGCAGATTCATCATGCAAACAACACAACGAGCGTCAAGAGCAATCATCTACATCTGTCATTGGTAAGTGCACCCAGGTATGCAAAGGTAATATTCACCAATTTGTTTACTCACTTTTGTCCCCATAGCCTGACCATGCAAATTCATGCTTCCTTTGTTTATGTTATACACTCTAGCTTGAGTATTGTCACATTGGCCTATGTGACACTTTCATGGGTCTTTTTAATTTAAGCATGGTGCTTAGGTTAAAAAGACCTTCTTTATTCAAATTTTGGCATGGTGTTGGAATTTGATAAATGAGCTATGAGTTGTTATCATAAACAATAAAGGTAATCTGATATGGAGACAAGCCAAGGTCTATTTTGCATTGCATCTTAAGTTTGACATTGTTTGAGTTATGCGAGTTGGATGAAAAATAAATAATTATAATAAAATAAAATAAATAGTTAATAAGTAAAGAAAAATAATCATAATAAGTTTTAGGCTCTCTTGGGTTCCACCTAGTAGAGCCCTTGCTTGTTTTCTCTTTGTTTTTGTTTCTTAGTTAAAATTAAAAACATGTACGAGAAAAAAATGGGGGAGATCTCTCAAGTACAACTACACACCCTTCAAGATCTCCCTTGGATGTTGCACAAACATCAAGTAGGCCATCATATAGAGGGACAAGACACATGACTTCCATGAACTCCTTCTTCAACACTGATGGTTTGTGCAACACCTCTCTCACTCCCTTGACCAACCATGACTCCATGCATATCTTGGGTCACACTTCGTTTAAAGATTCTAAAAAACAAAAGGGAGTCATGGTCATAATATTTCTTTTAGATAGAAGCTTGCATGAGGTTCTTCCTCCTATGTTTGTTGTGTATGCAATAACATACAGAAGTTACCAATAAACGACTTACTACACGATGACATGCTACTAAAAGTGACGGACTCCAACCCACGCCTTGGTAGTCACCTTTGATGGAAACCAAGCCACCACAGCGACAACTCCAATGCTTCATCCATACATGCTGTTGGTACACACAATTAGGTATGTCAAGGTAATGTTGATCGACTCATTCACTTATTTTTGTCTTCATAAAAATATAACATCATGCTCTTCCTCTGTTCACGCCATATGCTCTGAGTTTGGGTGTTTTCACATAAGTGCACTTGTGGTATATCCATAGGATTTTTAATTTAAGCATGGTGCTTAGGTTAAACTAGCCTTCTTTAATCAAAATTGTGACATGGTGTTCAATTCTGATTATTGAGCTTTGAGTTGCTGTCATAAATAGTGGAAGAAATTCATGTTGGAGATAAAGCAAGGCATGCCTTTCTTTGTTTTTATCCAAGCCTTGTTTGAGTTTGAATATATTAGCTGAGCAAACTTCTAACTGGTTCCCTTGTTCAAAGATCCATCTCTATTGAATGAATCTTATTTATCTTATGATGACTTAATTTCTATGCTGGTAAGTTTTGGTTCAAAAGTACTGGTTACGCATCTTTTGAATTAAGCATGGTGCTTAGTTTGAAATTCGGATGTGGATCTTGCTTCTTTAGGCTCATTAATTTAAGCATGGTGCTTAGATGAAGTTGCCAACCTAGACCAAATTAGACATGGTGTCTAGTTTGATCTTTGAATCAAAGCTGCTAGTATTGATTTTGGTTAATCTTATGGACTAACCCCTTGCAGAAATTTATCAACTTCATGAGGGTAAGTCTTTGAGATGACAGCAGAGACAAGCATTTCTTTGGTGAACCTTGAAAAGAAAAAGATAATGATAAATAAAATATTGATAAAAAAAGTAATTCAACTTCCAACCTCGACATTGTTTTCTTGTTATCTCAATACCACCATAAAAACAAGCTTGGGGGGAGCTCCCTAGCATGCTCAAGAGGGGCCACAAACTGCACATCAGGCTGAAGCACCACCAACTAGCGGAACCCCCAGGTAAACCACATTGGTAAGTCAAGAGCAAGCTTGGGGGAGGGCTCCCACAAAGGTAACTTGTATCTCACATTTCTTTTTAGTAAATTCTCCAACTTATAAAATGGTGAGATATGATTATCCTCTCTCATACATGTTAAGATGAGTTAGTTTCTACCCTTGTTCAAATGATGAATAGTTGCTCTGTCTTATGTTTCACCTGTACCTATTTTATAATCAAGCTTTCTCTAAAATTTAGATTTATCAGCTAAAAATGTCTCATCCTAAAAACTTGAACTAGTGGGTTGCACCTGCTTGATCTTGTCTAAGTTATTGTCGGATATGATATAGTGACATGGGCTGTGCTATGACTTTGTTCTGAGTGAAACTTGACATCTGGAGTTTTTATTTTCAAAAAAGCATTCAAAAAAAAGTTTATCAATGACTATGAAATACCTACCAAGGCCGTATGACATGTTTCAATTCTGCAAACATTTTAGTCATATGCTGCTTGTGGAACATTGAGTTAGGTCAAATTGTTGTGACCTAAGTGAGATTATGGTCATGCACCCATGATTGAGATTCACATGCACCCACCAAATAAAGACAACTCTCACCCCGAGAGTCACGCACAACATGCAGCCATCCATCCACAAAAAAAATATGCCAACTCTTACCCTAAGAGTCGCACACCTTTTTTCCATCAAATAAAAATGCCGACTCTTACCCTAAGGGCCGCGCATTCCTCATTCAGAAAATTTACTCCTCGCATTACCATCATGATATCTCTCCGTCCAAAATTTCTTCATATGTCAGTAACGGATATGGGCTATGTCAAGAAAAGTTCCAAACACCTGTTCAAAAAAAAAGAAAAAATATGGATATATGATCTTATAGCCCATATCCCTCCAAAAAGTTTCATTCCATCCAATAAAAGAGAGAGTCATGACACATGGAGTACCAAAATATTTAGAATTAGGATTTCACCATCCTCATACTCCACACACTTGCACATCTCAATCAAAGTGTATGACTTGTATCTCCTTGTGGTTCGGTTTTTGACTTAGCAATATATGTGATGAAAGTATGCTCACCTTTATACCTACCCAAAACTCCACTCATAAGCCTTAGTGGTAGGATATGAAAGGCAACAATACAATGCCTTTGGTGAAGTATTCATACACATTGAGTGATTGAGTGAATCATTTGAGGAACTTAAATTTCTTTTACAAAACTTTAAAAACCTCCGAAAAGATGGTTGATCTTGGCATAAATGATAAGCAATGTCTGTGAATCTGTTCTGTCTTGCAATCACCCAAGACTCGAGATAGCTAAAAGGCCCAATTTGTTTCAAGATAATAGCAGGGTGGATAACATGCTGATTTATTCAAATTGTGGTAGAAAACTTTGTTATAAACTTGCTACATTTGAAATATGATCGACATTGTAGCAACTCCTGTTCAACAACCATGTTTAGCTATTTGCTTGGGACGAGCAAAGGTTAAGCTTGGGGGTCTTGTTGGCGGTCCTTACAGATCATTTTTAACCGCCATCTTATGCCTAAAAGGAGAGAAACAATCATGCTTTAACACATAGACATATGCTATTAACGGAATTCCACGTGTACCCCTAGTGTTCATGTTTTTTATAGGATTTATGGTAAAACAAGTGGAAGTGGACAACATCAAGGAGAAAGCGTAAAAGTGGTATGCGAACTCAGAAAATATGCAATCAAGACTAATAAAGGAGTCCACCTTCGGTGCATACCTAGGCCTGATCGTAACCGCAGGAGAGGTCTAGGCCCACAAAGGAACCAACCACGCGATGGCGGTGGCCAGTTGGCCCCACCAGGGGACCGGCCACGACCGGCGGCCCCCTGGTGGCCCCTCCCGAGCCCAGTCTTCTTTGGTGGTTCATAGGACGATTCGGTAAGGACAGTCCCACCTACGATCGATACAGATGGAAAGTGAAAACCGCCCTTTGGAGGTCGGTTTGGATTGATATGATCCCGCTAGGGTTTGTGGTCGACCTTTCGATGAGAGG
>CM041641.1:24189329-24206134 GCA_023333625.1 Bothriochloa decipiens | reverse complement strand
CGTGGCTGACTTGGATGTATGATCAGTGTTGATGTCCTCATCATGGATCCTTCCATGTGGGGATGGTCCTTTTGCATAGAACCCCCTCCTCTTAAGCTATAAAAGGAGGCCTTCTCTCTTCACAAAATATTCATTCATCAACACAAGTGGTCACAATGTAGAGAGGAAGAGCAGGCTACATTCCATTAGCTTCTAGCTAAATTAGTATAGGGAGTGAGAGAGGGAAAGAGTTGGAGAAAGAGTAGAGTCGAAGAGTTCTACCTCCAGGTGGACAAGTGCTGGACTTCTCAGCTCTCGCTTCAACTTGTACCTCTACGATCGTCTTGCTACTTGATGTAAGAAGTTCATGTTCAACTTTGGTTTGATTCATTAAGCATGGCTCTTTCATAAAGCTACTTGTTTGTGGGATCATCGCTCGTTCTTTGGATGGGTGCTCTAGTAGAGGACTCCTGATAGAGACGGATGTTTCTGTACGACGCTAGAGTAGTAGTCGCCTTCATAGATGTGGTGTCTAGGTTGGGGTCTACCTTCGTATGCTGTGCGCGCCCATGGGCAGAGGGGTAGGTGGCAGGTGGTGACAGCCCTGTCCACCGTACCTGCATTCCCTCACGTTCGGACACGGAGTAGAGCTAGATCCTGGTATCGCTTGGCAGACCAAGTGCACAAGTTCCTGAAGCAAGTAAGTAGTGGGAAAGTTACCATTGCTTAGGGTTTCTTGCCTTAGATGAACCTCTTTACCCAAGCTACTCTTCATCTTGTCATTCTGGGAGAACTACTTTAGAGACTTCTTACACCTCCGTTCCCTGTGGAAATACGATACCCTAAATACTTCTAGGTGAAGGCTACAATGGTACTTCTGTGCGCTTGCAGACTTTTCTGCTAACGCTAAGAAGCGCCAACAGACGACCAACATTAACCAAGTACATGGCAGTGCCACACTATCCATACCTACTACTCAAGATGCTGATGACCAAAGGGATATTATCACTGCGAGGAGATTTGCAGAAAGCATATGATTGCGATGTACAAGCCATCCAAATTGCAGAAAGGCTACCAGGTTAACAAGGGAGAAGGGAGATTGCCATGATAGCCATGACAATGAACCCGTAGGAGATGGAACTCCCTATAAAAAAGGCTAGCAAGAGCTTTACTATGCTAACAGACGTGAAGAAAAAGAAGATAGACTTGGAGACTGGTGATCCCGAGAAGACGGTGACCATTAGTGCCGAACTCGACCACAAATAGGAACTCACGCTCACCAAGTTTCTCAGGGACAACAAAGATATCTTTGCCTAGAAGCCAGCTGACATGCCAAGGGTCCCAATAGACTTGGTTGAGCATATCATTGATGTGAACAAGGGTTCAAAACCCATCAAAATGAAGCTACGAAGATGCGCACCGGATAGAAAAGTAGCAATCAAGAAGGAACTCACAAAGCTGATGGTAGCAGGATTCATCAGAGAAATAATCATCCCAGACTGGCTAGCAAATCCAGTACTCGTGGAGAAGCAGAACTCGCCAGATTGGCGTATGTGCATCGACTACACCGACCTCAACAGACACTACACCAAGGATGCGTACGGTCCCCCAAGAATCGACCAAGTGACAGACTCAATAGCAGGGGTATCTCTACTCTCATTTTTGGATTGCTACTCCGGATATCATCAAATATCTCTTAGAAAGAGGACCAAAGCAAGACATCTTTCATGACACAATTCGGGGCATATTGCTACGTATCAATGCTTTTCGGCCTGAAGAGCGCAGGTGCAACCTACCAACGAGCAATTCAAACAACCTTGGGAGATCAAATAGGAAAAAACCTGAGGCCTATGTGGATGACGTCATGGAAAAAAATGAACCCCATGCATTGATAGAGGATCTACAAGAAACTTTCATAAACCTAAAGAAGTGGAGATGGAAGCTCAACCCAAACAAGTGTGTTTTCTGGGTTCCAGCAGGACAATTACTTGGGTTCCTAGTCAGCAATAGAGTAATCAAAGCAAGCACAAAGAAAATCAAGGCAATCCTAGACATGGAGCCACCAAGAAAAATCAAAGATGTCCAAAAGTTGATGGGTTTATGGTAGCCCTCAACAGGTTCATATCACACCTAGGGGAGAAAGGCATTCCATTCTTCAAGTTTTTAAAGAAGACAGGCAAATTCGAGTGAACAGAGGAAGCAGACAAGCTTTTCAAAATGGGAGTATTAGTGCCACCGAACAAGAAGGAAGACATGTTGTTATACATCTCAGCCACGAAAAACATCGAAAGCACAACTGTTGTGTTTGAAAGAGAAGAACCCGATCATGTCTACAAGGTACAAAACCGGTCTACTACGTCAGTGAAGTAGTAACGGAGTCAACAGTCAGATATCCACACATACAGAAGCTACTCTACGCAATCCTTATATCGTCAAGGAAGATGAGGCATTATTTTCGAGAACACAAGATCACAGTAATGACAGAGTTCCTGCTGTCAGATATTTTAAAGAACCGAGATTCTACAGGAAGAATATCCAAATGGGTAGTAGAACTTGGAGCATTGAATCTGGAGTTCCAATCAAAGAAAGCCATCAAGTCTTAAGCACTCAGTGACTCAAGTACTTCGATGGTTCACTCAAGCTAGGAGGTGCCGGGGCAGGAGTTCTACTCATATCACCAGAAGGAAAACAACTCAAGTACGTTCTGCAAATTCTGTGGCAAGCCATGAACAATGAAGTGGAATACGAAGCACTAATACACGGGCTAAGAGTAACCCACTCTTTAGCAATAAAGAGGTTACTAGTCTATGGAGATTCAGCAGTTGTTATCAACCAAGTCAACAAGGAGTGGGACTGCACAAAAGACAACATGGGCGCTTATTGTGCAGAAGTCAGAAAACTAGAGAAAAATTTTCAATGACTAGAGATCCACCATGTTCTAAGAGATTCAAATATGGCCGCTAATACTCTAGCCAAGCTAGGTTCCGACAGAGCAAAAGTACCACCAGAAATATTTGTGGAACAGTTAAGAGAACCATCTATCAAACAACCCAGAGAAGAACAACTACCCAGAGCAACCAAAGATGGCCCAATGGAGATTGATCAAGATCCATTGATAAGACAAGTTATGGTAACCTATGAAGACTGGATGCAATAGTTCATAGACTACATCAAAGATAAGACACTACCAGAAGACAGGACATGAAGAACTTGACTGATACGTAAAAGCAAGAACTACATATTGGTCAGAGACAAGCTATATAGAAGAGCAGTTTCTTCAGGAGTTCTACTCAAATGCGTACCAAGGGAAAGAGGAATCAACATCATCGATGAAATACACTCAGGGTGCTGTAGCAATCATGCGGCCTCAAGAACCTTGGTAGGAAAAGCTTTTAGGATAGGGTACTACTGGCCCACAGCAATGGAGGACGCAGAAGAATTCATCAGAAAATACAAGAAGTGTCAGATGTTCGCAAGACAACAACACGTCCCAGCGCACAACCTGATATGCATACCGCCCTCTTGGCCCTTCTCCTGTTGGGGATTGGATCAAGTTGGTCCACTAAAAAGATCATCCGGAGGAGTCAAGTACATCTTCATCGCAATTGACAAATTCACCAAGTGGATAGAATACAAACCCTTGGTCAAGTACAGTGCAGAGAAAGCAGTTGAGTTCATACAAAGCATCATGTTGCGATTCGGGATAGCCAATAGAATCATCACAGACTTGGGGTCACCGGTTCATCGCAAAGGAATTCATGTCTTGGGCAACAGACTATGGAATCAACAAAGATTTTGCATCTGTTGCTCACCCTCAAGTAAACGGACAAGTGGAAAGAGCAAACGGGTTGATTTTACAAGGACTAAAGCCAAGATTATACAAAGAACTAGTGGACTATGGAGCAAAGTGGATTGACGAGATGCCAAAAGTGGTTCAGGGCCTTAGAACCCAAATTAGCAGATCAACTGGATATTCACCGTTCTTCCTTGTTTATTGATCAGAAGCAATACTCCCAGCTGATTTGATATGGACATAACCAAAAATAGAGCAATATGAAGAAGGAGAAGTAGAAGAAACAAGACGCTTGGAACTTGATTCACTAGAAGTCAGAGAGTGTGCAATTCTACAAAATGCAAGCTATCAACAAGGCCTAAGAAGACACTATGACAAAAGCACACAACCCTGGGCCCTAAAACCTGGGGACACAGTTCTTTGACTCATCCAGAAGAAAGATGGAAGACACAAACTACTCAACCCATGGGAGGGACCGTTCAAACTAAGAAGAGCAAGTGGACCAGACACATATGAATTGATTACAAATGAAGAAATCCCACTGAAGAACACCTGGCACATTAATTAGCTCTGAAGATTCTACAGCTAGCAAAAAGTCCTGTAAAAAAACCTGTGGTGACACAATAGAAATATTTTGAACTTCAGGACAACTCGCTCCCTCCGTTTGTGACGCAAGAACCCAGGCACTCAATGCCGCCTCAAGATATCATGTCATGGGATGATCTCATAGCGTGCCTGCATGAACTAGAGTACATAGTACCGCTTCATGGACAGGCTTGCCGCACGGTGCGCGGCTTCGGGCTGGATCAGGGCACTCGTGTCAGTCTAGGATCAGACATCTTTGGGGTGAATCAGGGCACTCATGTTGGTTCACAATCAGAGAGTATTCCTACCATATAGTGCAGAAGAACCTAGGCACGTAGTGCTGGTTAGGGAGCCAAATCCTTTCACAACAGCGGGATCAGGGTACTCTTGTTGGTCCATGACTATTTTGCATCCCCTCTTTTTTACCTGCGACATGACGCAGAGCACTGGGCTGGATCAGGGCACTCGTGTCGGTCTCAGGCCTCTCTGGGGTGAATCAGGACAATCATGTCGGTTCACGATCAGAGAGTTTATTGTGATGAGATGCAGTTGAACCCGGGCACATAGTGCTGGTTCGAGAGTCAAGACCTTTGCGCTACAAACAGCGGGATCAGGGCACTCGTGTCGGTCTAGGATCCTTGACTCCTCTTGCCTGCGATGTGATGCAGAGCACAACATACCAGACTGAACTCAGGCACAACCTGTGGGTTCAAGCTCAGATCTAAACTACTCTGCGGCATGATGCTACACAACTCAAGAGAAGAAGCAACAATGGCTTAGCACTAGCCACTACACTACCAACGGGTAGTATGAAGCAACAAAAGCAACACTGGATCAACACTAGCCACTACACTACCAGCAAGTAGTATGAGAATAAACTCAAGCCAGGACGAAGCCCGCATAATAAAAATTCATCGAAGAACAACTCAAGTCGGGACGAAGCTCGCACAGCAAGAATTCAACAAGGCGTAACAAAACGGGACAAGACCGGCACAACAAAAAATTTTCTCCATGACAATAGAGGCAACCATGGCCTAGAAGAAACATCCATTTACACAAAAGAAGAAAGAGTTTATTACAAGAAGCGCTCATGGCGCAGAGGAGGAAGGATCAACACCAACATCGATCTTTTCTACAATTTGCTCCACAAGGGGACCAAGCGTAGACTCCTACTTAGTTACCTACCTCAAGAAATCCTCTGGCAGGTTGTGCTCAATGATCCCCTCTAACCGCGCCTCAGGAGCAAGAACCCGGACATGGCCTAATATGTTGCTCACATAATTCCGGAAGCTGTCCTTCATGAAGACAAAGAACCAAGATGGAATCAACAGAGCATAGGCCTCCACATTAGCATAGAGGGTATGATCTCTGTCATTCCAATAAAGGACAAAAGATAGGCCACGGCCTTCCACAGTGCCTGAAACCGGGCATTGGCCACATCAAATTAGCCCTTCAACTCCTAGACAATCTTCAAAGCCTAAAAACATCTCTATCAGCATCACGCCAGAACTGGCGGGCCAAGGCAAGCTTTTGTTCAGCATCTTCACTATGAGAGTGCATCTCTCTTACTGCCTCAGCATTATTCTTGGAGGTCTTGAGGGTCTCCTTCATAGCCTCCGAGTCCTGGTGCCACCTACGCAGCTCACGATCGAAGTCTACAAAAAAGCAAGCAAGATAACAAACCGAAGAAGGAGCTCGGCAAATAGCAAGACGAAGAGGACAACTCGGCAAAAGTAACAAGTACCTGCTATCTAGGGCCTCAAGGACTGGGCCTCTTCAATAGCAGCCTTCACCACCTCCTCTCGACAACGTGAATCAGCCAGTTGAGCCTAATGGGTCGCCTCTGCAGCCTGACATTGCCCACGCTCACACTCCAGCTCCACCTGTACCTAGGCGAGTTCTTTCTAAACCCACTCAAGCTTGGTGAAGCTAGACTTAGTCGCCGCAGCCTCAGAAGAACCAAAGAGAAGGTCCTGATCCTGCCAAAGAGACTAGGAGACAAAGAACTAAGAACTAGAAAAGCTGGCAAGCCAAAAATTGACAAATTTCAAGACCAAGGAAGAACTCTTACATGCACCATGCCAGCAAACTTGGTGGTAAAATCGTCAAAGCAAGCCTTCAACGCCACCAAACGACAATGACGGCTCATCTCCGGATCCATCGGACCAGAAGAAGTGGAGGGCGGCACGGAGAGCAACGGCGGATCAGTAACAATGCCACCGCCTCCATCACCCCCATCAGCACCAGCAACTACAGGAGTCACCAGCTTAGCAAAGAGGAGCTCAAAAATCGCCGCAACAGGTTCCTCCATGGGAATCGCCTACGACACAACCAACTTGGGGCCGACCCCAAGTCAACAGTGGCCATTTGGCCAGCTGGCAACTCAAGACCTATAAAGATGATCCAAGTAGTCAGAGACATCACAGACTAGTAAATTCAAGACAAAAGCTCAAAAAGAACTCACAAACTCACCAGCGGAAGAATCATGAGCTCTGGCTCATCCTTGGGGGCTCGGTCAGAGTCGCGCCTACTTGAAGAACCAAGACCGCCAGAAGAGTCAGCGGCACCAGGCCTACAAATACAAAGTACATGAAGCAAAGGACAAGTAGTAGAAAGAAGAACTCAGATATTGATAAGCAAATCACCTCGGAGGATGCTTAAAGACACCCACACGCCTCCTGAAGGGGACAACCAGAAGAGAAATAGAAGCAAAAGATTGTGCCATGGAGACACATAAGCAGCAATAGAAGGAGAAAGAGAAGAAGTGGTCCCAGAACCCTTCGTCCGCCTATAAAAAAGAAAGTAGGAGAAAAATCAGCAACACCAACAAGAAAAAGAATCAGGAAGATCAAAAGAAAAGAAGTCACAAGGCACTTATGACTTACGGATAAGGGGAGTCTGCACCTCCTCATCCTCCTTAATCTCATTAAGAAGCACCTTCGTGCCCCCTACAAGCACAAAATGAGGAAGACATGATAAGAAACAGAAGAAGATTTCAAGAAAAGACCCCAGAATCAACCTCACCTATGATGATATTACATGTGGCCTGAAGAGAACTCAAAGCAGCGGGGCTCGGCCTCTGGGCAGTAGTCATTAGAGGACAAGACGACCCCCTTCGCCTGGAATCAAAATATATCTCAACAATTTTGGGGTGCGGTTGATAAGGGACAACCTCAAATCCACCCTCACGGATGCTATAAGGAAGATCAGGAAGGACAGACCATTTCTAGGAAGCAGAAGCAAAACCCACTTGGACAATATAACACCTTGGTTCCCAAAGGAAGAGCAGAGGTCATTGTTGGGAATATGCCCTAGAGCTAATCATGTAGATGATGATATTCCGATTGTATCCATGAGTAATAAAGTGTTCATTGGATATCCATTATAGACAACTTGTATTGATTGGCGATTATGTGAATTGTTTGTGGAACTCAATTACTTGAATGGTTATTCTAAAGTTGTCCCTGGTCGGCATTCTTGTGAGAACACACTTGAATATTAGACCAGCACATGTACTAGTTGATGGCTATGTTCATAAGTCATGGACATGGAGATGTCAAACTAATAATGTGGGCACATGTGAGACATGTAGGCTGGACTGACCCGACATGAGAAAGTCTCTATTCACGTCATTTATGTTATGTCCTTAGACCTAAGATTGTGGTATGTACTCAAGATGTGAAATGGCCTACTTAGGGACTATCAAACGCTGCTCCGCAACTGGGTAGTTCTAAAGGTGGTCTTCGGGTGGTCGGGAAGCATGCTATGAGACATAGACAATCAAGATGGAATTTGCCCCTCTCTACACGAGAGAGATATCACTGGATCACTCAAGTGATTGGATCAACAAATGCATGGCCGTGCTGACACCCACGAGTTGGACCATATATCGAGTGGCAAAGGGAATAACTTGTATGTGGTCGTAGTGGTTCGTCTGATATGATCTTTGCGTGCACATAGGAGTTGTCACGCCTTGCTAGAGGCCACTATCAACTATTGGGCGAGTAGGAGTACTCGGCCCATGTCAATGTGTGCATGAACCCATAGGGTCGCACGCTTAAGGGGCTGGAAGGACCCGAATTAGACAAGGATTACGGTTTCTAATGGGCCTCCAACTCGTGAGATCATTGGGGATGCCTATATAAGCAAGGGGCAGGGGCGCGGTCAGGGAAACACACGCCTTTGGCAGCCACTGTCGCCCTCCCCATGCTCGCGTCTTCTGCTCCTCGTGGACCTAGCAGTCCGGAGGTGCATTGCTTCTTCTCCGCACGTGTGGGATTCCTCGGAGGTGCTGCATCTAGAGCACTGGGACGAACCACGCGAGGGGATTGAGGTGACGGACGACCACGCAACTGCACTGCCTGCGCGACACGTACGACTACATCGAGTCGTCTTCCACTGCACCTGCGCATCTAGTGGTAATCCCGTAACCTGTAACTCGCAGTAGATCCTGGTTTATGAGGTAAAGTTTTATTTTCTGGCTAACGTAGCACCCTCATAACCCTTCAGTCGTTATATGTGCACCTAGAAAGTCTACACATACAACAAAAATGGATATATCAGAAAAACAATGTATTATAATATATAGCGAAAACATATTTATATTAACACTTACAAACATCAGAGTACCACGGAATTGAATGGCCACAGCTTCTCTTCAGAGCTCCATTCTTCTCAAGGACAGTTGACTGGGGGCTCCGTACGCCAAACACTTCTGACACTCAACATCTTAATCCTTCTTCGGAGCAGCGCCTTACTACAAACTATAGCAAGGGTGAGTTCCATGTTGAAACTCAGCAAGTACAGGCAGAATGTATAATGACATGAATGGCTTAACAAAGGTAGACTGACACCGCTTGACTGCGGTTAGCATTTTAAGTAGATAACAATTATTATTAAATGACATATTACTAGCTCTTTTATTTAGACAACCTGTTTACTAAATGTGGGTGAAACAGCCCAACCCTTGATTAAGGTTTAAGTAGAAATTAAGAGTACATTAAGGAACATTACATATATCATTATAGTTATCTTTATAACCAGAGATTGCCATGTCCGAAGCACACCAGATTGTCATCATATAAAACAAGAGGTAGCCACCTCCAAGAACCTTCTCCATCAATTTCTTGCGTGTTATCCATTTGGCTAATCATGCGAGGATCCGGGCCGCTCGTGACCATGAGCACGGACGATATATCGGTTTAAACTCTATGCGAGGTGTACACGTTCACTCCAAGAAGCGATTCCCATTTGCCCGGGGTCATGACTCCCCAAAACACTTCCAAAGTGAGCGGACAGGGTTTCACTACAAGGCTGTTCACATGTCATAGGCAATGGCAACCCACTAGAAATGAGTGCAAGCGTATGGGCGACTTCACCGTGAGGCCGCCCCCTTCACGGATCCCTAGCCCCTCCCATACTACAACTTGAAAACACCCTAGTCACCATGGCTATGGTACCCATCGGTAAGCTCCCCAACCTGCCTATAATGGTCCTGCTAATAAACCAAGCCAGAGCCCATTAGCATGGAGCTGTACGGAAGTCCTAGGTTGCGACTCCACGAAAGGTCCTTAGGTGGAGGATATACGAATACCCCCATCGACACGGGCAACCTCTAGCATCCATTCCCCCTTCTTCTGCTCCGCCATCCAACGATGCTTATCACATCAACAACTTCACCATGGCCTCAGCCATTAACATCATTAAGTTTCCATTAACCATTATTAAGCATCATTGAAGAAGATCATTATTACGTTCATTAACATATGTAGAGTGATCAAAGGAGCAAGCACAACTAGACTACCCATAAAACTAAACCCCAAGGTTATATTTGGATAGATGTGGCTAGTCAAGACCTAAGGGTTTGTCGTATTAAGACACATGAAAAGAACATTAAATTATGAATTAAACATTCATAGGAGCAATATGATCAAAGGAGATGCCTGCACTTGCCTTAAATCCAACTCCAGCTGCACTTGCCGGTCCTCAGCTCTCGCTCTTCAGCACTCATGAATTGCTCTTCGTCTATTCGCAGAAAACAAGCAACACAAACAAACCAAACTAAGAACAGACAACATACAAAAGAAACACTAAAGAAAGAGCGAACCACATGGTAGAGCTCGTTACTATGATCACGAGAGTGCAAGAATGAGCAACAAAGGAGCTATCGTTATGAGGACACAACTAACAAGGTTGATCTAGGCTATTCGCATGTTGGAAAGGCATTGATAGATCATTAATCAACTAACAAGTTGCATTTTCAATATCCTAGAACATGGCAAACGTCACTGCTATTGTGTAGCTTACATCGATACAAGTCTAACCCAACAAGAACGGCACTGCTATCACATAGCTTACGTCGATATGAGTCTAACACGACAAGAACGGGCTGAAACAGAGTTAAGACGGGCAAGTTATGGCTAAAACAAGGTCAGGGGCAAAACTGAAAATAAAAATAGCTGGTTTTCACATTTTAAGATACTTTAAAACTTAAAATAAACTCGGTTTGGACCTCAAACATATATACCGATGGCTTCGGGGCTCAAACCGTAAAAACAGCAGCAGTTTAGAACTGCGTTGGACCTAACTATAAATAATGAAAACTACAAGGGCCTTTCTACAAAATAACCAAGGATGACTGCGACTTGACCGCGTTGATGCGGTCAGCGCTCACGTGGCACTTGTGTGGCACTGACGCGGCGCCTACATGGCGGCCACGTCGGCTAACTCGTCAGCACGTACGGGGCCGGGTTGACCTACGGTCAGCGGCAGATCTGAGCCGCTCGGCTCAGACCGGACGGTTGCAGGCGACAGGCGAGCGATGGTCGCTAGAGTGGCACTGGGTGCGGCGGCGCTTCACCGGAGGACCACTGGAGTTCGCCGGAACGGTGTTCCGGGGCTTTGGCTGGCGAGGTGGAGGGCACTAGTATGATGAGCGCGGCCTCGCGGACTCGACCTCGGGCACCACGACCGCCGGGGATAGCCAGAGGTGGGGTCTGGTGATGGTGGCGCCATTGACATAGGCCAGAGCTCGGCGGCAGGTGGCTGCACTACACAGCGGGGCTGCTTGAGTGTGCGGGCACGTAGCACATGTAGAGGCCAGCGCATTGCGCACCGCGCCACGACGGCAAGTGGCTGGACGCGATGGGACGCGCGAAGGGGCAGACGGGGATCGGTGGCGCGTCTACGGCAAAGTGGCGTAGCCAGGGGGACGGAGAGGGAGGACGGGAATGGCACCAGCGGGGGCGGTGCTCATGGACGGGTACCCCTCGATGGCGATGCGACGACGACGAAGATCGACGGCGCGGGGGCGAGCTGGGAGGTGGCGGCTATGGCGGTGCACGCCTAGGGTTTTTGGACTGACGGCGGCTGCTCCTAGCATTTCGAATCAGCTGCGGCGCACCAAGGCTCACCTGTTTATAGGCCGGCGAACCTAGTTTCATGTGCCAGGGGCGGATCAAACAGCGACGGTGGCGCTCCGCGCGATGCGGGTGGGAGGAAGGCATTGACGTGTGGGACCGGAGAGTGGGTTAGTGACACAGGGCACAGGTGCAGGCCTGCGACTGTGCTGCTACCGGCTGCTGGGTCACGGTTGATGGGCCATCCCACGAGGTCGAGGGCGCAGTGCTGGGCTGTGCTGGCCGGCTGCCGACCAAGGTAGCCAGACCGGCTACTGCTGCTGGGCTATGGCCTAGGCTGGCTTGTGGCCACTGTGGCCAAGCTAATGCTAGCTATGGCTGGCCGTAGTTGGCCATGGCCAGCTAGAGTTGGCCATGGCCGGCTGGAAGTGGACACAGGTGGCCAAGGCTGGCCGTGGTTGGCCAAAGCTGGCCAGATGAGGCTAGGGGTGGCCAGAGCAAGCTAGGGAATGCCATGGCTGGCTAAAACCAGGTAGGAGCTGGCCTAGGGTCGCTAGAGCAAGGTTGGGGAAGCTCGGATAGGCTAGGGCAAGCTAGGGATGTCAAGAGACTGGCCCGCTAGAGCTAGATAGGGGATGGTGTCTAGCTAGAGCGATGGCCAACACTATAGAGGAAAAAGAAAAGCTCTCTCTCTCCTGTCTATGCAAGACAAAGGGTTTTCCAAAATCTTCTTGAGGCAAACTTGGGTTTTTGAAGCTTTATTTTCAAAGTCAAAAGAACATATCCATGACTTGCTCGAGGTTTAGATATTCATTTTCACACTCAAACATAGCAAAGCAGTACACAAGCTCAAACATACTTTTATTTACTTTATAAAAGTTTTATAAATCCATGCTTTTTATCATTTTATAATGATAACAAAAGAATTAAAATCTTGGACAATTTTAAAATTAATAAATCCTTTAATTTATTTAGTATTTTCTATTCACATCCCAAAATAGAAATTTTGGGGTGTGACAGACAACACCTTCAGCAGGATTGACCTCCTCAGCAGCAGGGAGCAAGATAACAAAGCCACAGCCAAATCCCCGAACAGAAATAGCATTAAGATGTCATCACAAATAAAGAAAACAACTCGCACGAACTAGAAAAAATAGGAAGAACACTTACCGCATGTGGCGGGTTCTCAGAGCGATACTCCTCAACCCGAGGAGGAATACAAGGAACTAAACCAAGAACAACCTTCAGATGCATCATCAGCTCCTCATCATTCAGCTTCACCCCAACCTTGATCCGGGAGGAATCATCAACCCCGGTGTATTCAAAGCCAAGGTGCTCTCTTTGCATAAGAATCTGCATGAAGCGTTGGAAAAACTAGGTAACGACACCAAGGCCGGTGAGGCCTTGTGCCTTCACATAAAGAAGACATAGTAGAAGAGGGTCGATGGCTAAGAGCTCGGCATCAGAGAGCTTTTTGGACTAAAGACTAGTATCAATATGAAAGACTGGGAGATCACAAGAAAATAAATGGTAGGCTTGGGGACATAGAACCACT
This sequence comes from Bothriochloa decipiens, assembly GCA_023333625.1. Lineage (NCBI taxonomy): Eukaryota > Viridiplantae > Streptophyta > Magnoliopsida > Poales > Poaceae > Bothriochloa > Bothriochloa decipiens. The sequence continues at coordinate 24,192,864 of CM041641.1, read as the reverse complement.
TGTCCGCCCAAACCTTCTTGTCAAAGAAATCAAAAGTGAAAAGAGAGGCACCTATCCCCTGGTGAAGCAAGATCGTACAGCAACCGAAAGGCACTATTTTCAAATCCTGCTTCAGATGGAAGAAGTGCTGAAAGAGAAGAAGATTGGGAGGAACCCGGAGATACGCCTCGCACAGTTGCACGAAGGCAGACAGATAAAGAATCCCATTAGGGGAAAGGTGGAAGAGTTGAAGACCAAAGAACTGAAGGAACTCCATCAGAAAACAGAGTCCCAGAGCGACGAACACAACAACATGATCGTCTAATCAGGAGAAGGAGTGGGGATCAAATGATGACCCAGAATAATGTACCCGGAGAGTGCCTGCTCTCGAAGCAGGCCACGCTCAACCAGCAGATCAAGCTCTGCCTCCGCCGTCGTCGGCGCCAGCCAAGTCTGCTACACTAGAACACATGATTAAGGAAAGTTTAATCATCAGCAAAAGAAAGGATCTTCACTAATCAATTACCTCGACGGCCTTGACCTTACTCTGCGACCTTGTTCCCGCCATCAGAGCTCGTGGAGGAGTCGGTGGATTCACAGATTGCAGCCAAAAAGGAGAACAAGCTAGGGTTTTCACGCAGCAATGGAAACTACAAGAAAAGCAGAGAGATTGGGGATTCTTTGCACGTACGAATGGCAAAGGCTCAAGTATATGGGAGAAGGATAAGCGGTGAAGTATCTATAAGCATCGGGTGATCTAAGTGGGCCAAATGGGCTAACTGTTGCCAAATCTAGACTGCAAGGCGGCTACAATGGATATTTACTACAACAGATAAAAGCTAAAATGGTAATATTTCCAACGAGCAGAAAACAGGGTATCTTTGACAAATTTTTAAGACAGCACGATAAGAAAGAACTCAGGAACGTCAACAACCCACTGAAGCAATAGATTGCAAGGACCAACCGTTATGACATCAAAAGAACTCGGAAGCATCGAAGGCATATCAGAAGAACCCGCAGACAGGTAGGACATATCTGACGCATCTTCAAAAGAACTCGACCCAGTCAGAATCACAAAATCACATCCATACAACGTCATCTCAGTTAGCAAACAACTCACGCAAATCACTACAGACAGGGATAAACAAATATCTTTTTCATTTCACCGATCAAGAAGACACTAAGATTACAACAGGGTACAAGAGGATACAAGACCCGATGAACTAGGAGAAATACATTTATGCAGCAACTAGGAGCCTAATGGAATTCACAAGGGCATCAAGAAAGTCTAGGTCAACTGCAAATATCAACAACGAACGCAGTAGAATTCAAGGTTTGAAACTCTACCAAGATTCGATGCTGACAAGTAGGAGGGTAACCCCATAAACGAAATCGCCGCAGCAAATCCGCCTCTAAAGTCACTAAGAATGGCAGGAGCACCAAGTACACGTGGGTAATAGCCACTTCTTCACTCTCCACGAGCTGATGTACAATGCAGCGCCAAAACAACACAGCAGAGAAGAAAGCAGAGGCCGGCCCACACCATTCTTGGCGCTCCTTATTCCATATAATTTGACTCCCAAACTGATCTAAAATAATTAAAATCCATGATACATCATAAGAAAATATTATCTATTTAACAAGTTCCACGAGTTTTGGTTCTCTTCATTGGTTTGCAGGAATATTTAATATTTTGCCAAATAATGTATCTCAAATGAAGGCTTAGAGTACACCACTGCGTAGAGCTCATCGCGCTGATCAAAATTCATATCTTATTTGCTACTTTTGGAGTTCCTAATAAAAAGATATTGAATTTTCAAATTTTTAAAGGAGTGCTGATGTCATCGCTGGCATCAGCACTCCCAAGTCAATGCTGCATCATTGTCAGCACCGGCAGATGGGCCCCACAATGGGCCAATCAGACCCCGCCTGCCTGCCCACGCAAGTGACGCGCTAGCAGGCCGGCCCCAAGACCGCAGCAGCTGCCGGCCTGGAAGGAGTGAACAGCCAACCTGGCCCATCATCACGCGCACATGCGCTGACGAAGGTGGGAAACAAATTCGAATCAAGCGAATGGGGAGGCAACATGTGGCCAGGCTGAGCCCCACACGCGGACGCGCACTCCGGCGTGGAGCGGACGCGGTCAGCGGGCCCGCCTACGGACACGTGTCGACGTCGGACAGGAGTGCCAAAGGCGGTTTGCGGTCTGCGGGAATAACGCACGGTTGGGCCAAAAATGCCCACTGATTTCTGGGTTTAGCTCCGGTTCAAGGCCTTAATGACCGGTTCTTCTCCGGTTTTCGACCCAGGTCGGTTGGTAATTAATGTACCGTTATAGGGGAGGTCAGTTGCATGCATGCAACTGTCATTAGGTAGGGGGTGATGTGTAAAAGTGCCCTCCTCCTCTCTAGTAAAATATAGGGTCTCTCCCCCTTTGTAAAACAGACTCTACACTACATATTTGAGATATACACTATATATTCTACCTCTTGAGCTTCATTTCCATATCATTCTGGTACTTGTAGTGGTTCCCTCTAGGTGCTCTCACCTAGTTGTACAAGTTGGAAAAGGGGAAGAGAGAGGAGGCACAGAGCGAAGGTAGAGCCGGCTTGTCGGGTTCTTCTCCAACCTATACCTATATGGAGCCGACTCCTTCATGGGTAATATCCGCATTCTTTCTTTGCAATTTCCTTGCGATCGATTTAATTAATGTTCAGCGCTTACTTTACTTGCTTATGGGTTCTCCGCTTGACCAAGTGCTTTAGTCCAAGGATCCGGGCTAAAGTAGTAACCGACAGCATAGACGTGGTGTCTAGGCTAGAGTGTTACCCGACCAGGCCTTTGTATTCCACCACGTTCGAGCTGGTGTTTCCGTAGAGCTTTTGGCTGCCTGACCCCGGTTACGTCTTCCCAGTCTTTTCGAGAACCGGAAAGGAACAGCTGCTCCAAAGTAAGTGAGTTTAGTAAGACATGACTTTAGTTATCTCATGACTTTGGTTTGAGCTTAGAATACCCTCTCTCCCTACAAAAATATCCTTCTACCTTCTTCCGTTAGGACATTCTTTCTTCTCTCTAGTATACTCAGTTCCCTGTGAAAAATATGATATCCTGAATACTTCCAGGTGAATGCTACAACGGTACTCCGTGTGCTTGCGGATTTATCTACTTAAGCTAAGAAATACCAACAAGCTTTCTGGCACCGTTGCCGGGGAACATAGCTGTTTTAGACTCGAACCAAGTTCGTCCGTGTATCCTTTTTTTACCACAAAAATATCTACAACCACCCAGCATATGGGTTCCACTCCTATTCTGATATGAACCTGCTAGGGTTTGTGGTCGATCTTTCGATGAGAGGCTGAGTTAACTCGATTGGTGGATGGAGATGACGTTCACGGCCCGACTACAGCCTTCCAAGACCGTGCCTTAGCGACCGATACACCACTTCCAAAGGCCGTCACGATCTTGTGGAGCGCGACAATCAGCCACTAGGGCTCCCGTCCTGCAAGCAGTCGAAAAACTAGCAAGAACGAGGAACAAGCACTAAAATTGCAAGATG
>CM041641.1:24158718-24184329 GCA_023333625.1 Bothriochloa decipiens | reverse complement strand
GCGTGGCTGACTTGGATGTATGATTAGTGTTGATGTCCTCATCATATTCACAAATTTTCTGCACCAAAGGGCGAGTTCTTAGAGCCTCGACAATCATCATAGCCAATCACAGCTCCTATTGAACTCCGTCCTGGCTTTATATCCATGGTTTGGGACCAATCCTTCTCTGGGCGAGACGATGAAAATCCATACACCCACCTTCGAGAATTTGAGCACTTGTGTTCATGCCTGTATATTTCTGGCATGGCACATGAGGCCATTAAATGGAAGTTGTTTCCATTCTCCCTTTTGGGGAGAGCGAAACAATGGTACACTCACACCTTTGGAGGAGTAAATGGAAATTGGGGTGAACTTGGGGACAAATTTTTCCTCGCTTTCTTCCCTCTTTCCTGAATTATCGCCCTTCGAATTGAAATTCTTACCTTTCAACAGAAGGAGGAGACTTTGGGAGCAGCTTGGGCTAGGTTCACAAATCTTATAAATACATGCCAAGACCTTTGTTTGCCTGACCAAGTCCTCTTAAATCATTTTCATCTTGGTCTGAGCAAAGAAACTGCTCTCCACCTCGAACTACTTTCTGGAGGCTCGTTCATGCACATGAACATTATTGAGGGGAAAGCTTTACTTGAGAAAATCCTTGAAAACACCCCTTACATCGGTATATATGAGGAGTTTCCTGAGGTAGTTGAGGTTGGTCCCAACCAACAAGAGGAGGCGCTAGCGACCGAATCCAAAATTCCTTTAAATCCCTCTCCTGATTCGATTGCCATAAAGCCTACTATCCAGGGAATGCACCACACTCCAAAGGATGATGAACCTCATCCTTCTTCATCATTTCCCTTTGAATTCGAGGAAGATCTTTTTGAAGATTTTGGAAACGCCTTGAATTTACCAGTCCAAGTGAGACCTCTAGTGCACTCTGCACCGACTGAGGATGATGGTCTCCACAATGAGCCCTTCCTTGTAGAACATATTAAAGGACTCTCGGCCATCATGAGTCATGAATGGTTGGCAGAAACAGAGTTATCCATCGAGGTAGCCCGAATCATTGCCCCATTTAATATTCTACCTTGTGCCCTCAGGGATACCATCTTAGAGGCTCACTATTTTCCGACCGTGGGGATGAATATCATGTCCAAAGCTTTAGCTGAAAAACTTTGTCCCAACAAGTCTTTGATCCCCTCTCAAAAACTCTTAAAGATTCCTTCGGGGCCTATTCTTGAGAGTAATGGGATCATGAGGTCTATTCCTGTGCGCGTAAGAGATTCTGAGTTTCGTCTAGATTTTTGCATCTACAATGTCTCAGATATGTCCCTCTTGGTTGGTTTACCCCTAGGGACACTCTTTCAAGGAAGACCAAAACAAGGTCTTTTGAACTTAAAACTGGGAAGTTCTCCTATCACCGTGTCACTTGCACACTCAAACAATGCGATAGTAGAATCTAAGCCCGAACAAGATCCTATTGAAGATGTCTTGGTGGCGTCTTTAGAAGATATGGCTCAACCAGCTCTAGACAATGAAAACTTCATTCAAGAAGAAGAAGAGCTATTGAGCTAGATCAAACTGAAGTGCCATCAAAGCCCTCGATTGAGCTTAAGCCCCTTCCTTCTGGCTTAAAGTATGTCTTTCTAAATGATGACCGTGAAACTTCGGTCATCATCGGCGACAAGCTTTATCAAGACGAAACCCGTAGACTTGTCGCTGTCTTAGAAAAACATATATCGGCCATAAGCTACTCGCTCGAGGACCCAAAAGGGATTAGTCCCACTCTCTGCACCCATAGAATCTGTATCACTCCTGATTTGTCACCTTCTAGGGAACCCCAGCGGAGACTTAACAACGCTATGCGCGAGGTTGTTAAGAATGCAGTCCTCAAACTCTTACATGCCAGGATTATTTATCCCGTGCCACATAGCGAGTGGGTAAGCCCCATCCAGGTCATGCCAAAGAAAGAAGGGATGACAGTTGTTGAGAATGAAAAGAATGAACTTATCCCTCAACAAACTATCACGGGGTGGCAGATGTGTATTGACTACTGGAAACTCAATAAGGCCACTAAGAAGGATCATTTCCCATTGCCGTTCATTGATGAAATGTTAGAATGCCTTGCGAACCATTCCTTCTTTTGTTTCCCTGACGGGTATTTCGGGTACCACCAAATCCCGATCCACCCTGATGACCAAAGTAAGACTACGTTCACATGCAAGTATGGAACTTACGCATACCGACGTATGTCATTCAGTTTGTGCAATGCTCCAGCATCCTTCCAATGGTGTATGAGTCTATCTTCTCCGACATGATACAGAAAATCATGGAGGTGTTCATGGACAATTTTACCGTCTAAGACAAAACCTTCAATGATTGTTTGGAGAATCTAGACAAGGTCTTATAGCAGTGCAAAGAAAAGCACTTAGTCCTGAACTAGGAAAAATGCCATTTTATGGTTCAATAGGGGATAGTGCTTGGACACAAAGTGTCTACGCGTGTTATAGAGGTGGACAAAGCAAAAATTGAGGTCATAGAACAACTTCCACCTCCCACAAATGTGAAAGGAATTTGTAGCTTTTTAGGCCATGCAGGGTTCTATAGGCGATTCATCAAAGACTTTTCTCAAATCGCTAGACCCCTGACTAGCCTTTTAGCTAAAGATGCACCTTTCGTATTTGACAATGTGTGCCATGAAGCCTTTTAAATCTTGAAAAAGGCACTCATTTCAGCTCCAATCATCCAACCACCTGATTAGACGTTGCCCTTTGAGATCATGTGTGATGATAGCGACTTTGTGGTTGGTGCCGTTTTGGGCCAAACAAAGGATAAAAAGCATCATGCTATATGCTATGCTAGCAAAACTATATCTGGGGCACAACTGAATTATGCCACAATTGAGAAAGAGTTGTTGGCTGTGATCTTTGCAATAGACAAGTTTAAGTCCTACTTAGTGGGGGCAAAGGTAATTGTTTATACAGGCCATGCTGCTCTCAAATACCTTCTCACTAAGAAAGACGCTAAACCCGGGCTAATCCGATGGATTCTTCTACTCCAAGAGTATGACATAGAAATTAGAGATAAGAAAGGGGTAGAAAACTAGTAGCCGATCACTTGTCTAGGTTTCGTCATAGGGACACGCATGAGTTACTAATTAACGACTATCTAAGGGACGACACACTCCTAATGGTAACGGCCTCAGATCCATGGTACGCAAATATTGTCAACTATATAGTTGCAAGATGTGTTGCACCAGGGGAGGACAGGAGGAAACTTAAGCAGCAAAGTCGTTCCCACCTGTGGGACGACCCGTACCTCTACCAAGTCTATGCTGATGGGTTGTTGAGAAGATGTGTCCCAATGGTTGAAGACACAAAGATCATGGAAAGATGTCTTGCATCACCCTATGGAGGACACTATGGAGCGTTCCGAACACACGCCAAGATCTGGCAAAGTGGCTTCTTCTAGCCAACAATGTACCAAGATACTAAAGAATTTGTCAGAAGATGTGCCAGGTGTCAGAAACATGGGAACATCAACGCTCGGGATGCAATGCCGCTCATGAACAACGTGCAAGTAGAGTTGTTTGACATCTGGAGATGCCGAATACATCTTGGTAGCAGTGGGTTACGTGTCCAAATGGGTGGAAGCAATACCCTGCCGTTCTGTGGATTCCAAGCACTCCAAGAAAATGTTCCATGAAGTGATATTCCCAAGGTTCGGAACACCCCGACTAGTCATAAGTGATGGAGGGTCACACTTCATCGACAAGTCCTTTTAGGAGTTCCTAGCTGGATACAGAGTCAAACACAACTTTGGAACTCCGTACCATCCCTAAACAAATGGTCAAAGCTAAAACATAAACAAGCAGATTAAAAACATTCTGCAAAAGACCGTCAATGAGATGTGGAAGAAATAGAAGGACCAGCTGCATGATGCACTATGGGCATACCGAACGACATACAAGACCCCCCATAGGCATGTCACCATATCAGCTGGTATACGGGAAAACATGCCATCTACCTATGGAGCTGGAGTTTAGGGCCCATTGGGCCATCAAGAAATGGAATATGGACCTTGACCTAGCTGGCAGGAACCGCCAAATGCAAATATCAGAGCTAGAGGAATGGAGAGAAAAAGCTTACACAGCTCCAAGATCTACAAAGAAAGAACAAAAAGATGGCATGACAAAAGAATCAAGCACAAAGAGTTCGCACTCGGAGATAAGGTCCTGATGTTCAACTTAAGGGTGAAACTCTTGGGTCATGGAAAGCTTCAGAGCAAATGGGAAGGGCCATTCAAGGTAACAGAGACCTCGCCATATGGTACCATCACGCTCCAAGATGACGAAGGTAACATATTTAAGGTAAATAGCCAACGTTTAAAAGTTTTCCTTGAACCTCAAAACTTAGAAGAAATAGATTCTATTGAATTCTTGCAATTTAATGATTCCATCTAAAAAATTTCTATCTTGTTAAAAAAATATAATAATAAATAAATAGAATTTAAGTTGTTTATTCAATAAAGTTTTGTCTCTCTGGTGTTCCTCACCAGAAGAGTCCTTGTTATTTTCACTTGTTTTCTATCTTCGAATAAGAGGCAGATATAGCTCCAAAGAATTGTGGGGGAGTGCTTCACCTCCATTGCAGAACAAAAAGCACCCAACCACGTTATGAGCTGGTGGAGGAACCACTGTACACTACTCGGTTTGATCACTGCCTCCCTACCAGTTCATATGCTTACTCCTGATCCTTTCATGTTTAAATCCTGCAAATCCTTTCATGCTTACTCCCTACCTGTTCATATGCTTACATATCCTTAATGCTTGTGGGAAAAAATTTCATATAGGAAAAACATTTTGACTAATTTGTTGTGGAGTGAGATATGGTTTGGCATGGTTATCCACCTTTTCTATCAAAGTACTTGGAGAATTTTTCTATTTGCTAAAAATGCCAAAAATCCATAGTTTCACATACTCCTCAATGGTTAAAATTCCTACCAAGACCATATGATATGATTCAACTATGCAAAACCTTTTGTCATATGCTACTTGTTGGATCATTGAGTTAGGTAAAATTGTTGTGACCTATGTGAGATTATGGTCAAGCACCCATGATTGAGATTCACACGCACCCACAAATAAAATGCCGACTCTCATCGTGAGAGTCGCGCCCAACATGCACCCATTCGTCCACCAAAAATGTCAACTCTTACTCCGAGGGTTGCGCATCTATCAACCAAATAAAATATGCCGACTCTTACCCTGAGAGTCGCGCATTCATTGTCCACCAATTAATTACTCCTCGCATTCCATCATGACAACAAAAGTTTCCATATGCCAACAAAAGTATGGGCTATGCAAAAAAAGAAGAAAAAAAGAGAAATAAAAATGCCAAGGGGCATGAAAAAAACAAACAAACTTTGCCAAGGGGCAAATTATCCAATAAACAAACGGGAAATATCTAAATCCCCGTTCAAAAAAGAGAAAAAGAAAAAAGAGAGTTCCTTATAGCCCATACTTTTCAAAGAATCATTCATCTCTCAATAAAGAGAGTCATGATGCATGGAGTACCAAAAATACTTAGAATTAGGAACCATCTTCCATTTCACACATGCACGTCTCAAACAAAGTGTATGACTTATATCTCCGTATGGTTCGGTTTTTGACTTAGCAACATATGTGATGTAAGTATGCCCTCATATATTTTCCTACCCAAGCTCCACATAAGCTTTTCAGAAGTAGGAAGAAGGCATTGCTATGCCTTGGTGAGGATACATGTACCACTGAGCGATTTGAGAGTACCATTTGAGGAGTACATGTGAACTATGCTTTATTTGAAAAATCTCATAAAAACTCCAAGTCACCGAGATACGAAAATGGGATGAGATGATTATGTTTCAGAGCTGTTCCATTTCTCAACCGCTCAAGGAGATCTATTAGCCACTCCACATATCCCACAGGTATGAGGTGTGTTTTGAAATGACCTTTGTGCTAGTTTCAAATCTTGAAAGCTATATTCATCCTAACATTTGCTCGGGACGAGCAAAGATCTAAGTGTGGGGGAACTTGTTCGTGCTCCTTATTGCATATAATTTGACTGCCAAACTGATCTAAAATAATTAAAAACCATGATACATCATAAGAAAATATTATTTATTTAACAAGTTCCATGAGTTTTGGTTCTCTTCATTGGTTTGCAGGAATATTTAATTTTTTGCCAAACAAAGTATCTCAAATGAAGGCTTGGACTACACCACTGCATAGAACTCATCACGCTGATCAAAATTCATATCTTATTTGCTACTTTTGGAGTTCCCAATAAAAAGATATTGAATTTTCAAATTTAAAAGGAGTGCTGACATCATCGCTGACATCAGCACTCCCAAGTCAACGCTGCATCAATGTCAGCACCGGCAGATGGGCCCTTCAATGGGCCGGGTGGACCCCGCCTACTTGCCCATGCAAGCGATGGGTCAGCAAGCCGGCCCCATGACTGCAGCAGCTGTCGGCCTGGACGGAGCGAACGGCCGGCCCAGCCCATCATCACGCGCACACGCGCGGGCGCGTCAACGCGGTGGTGAAGGTGGGAACCAAATTCAAATCCAGCGAATGGGGAGGCGACACATGGCTAGGCTGAGCCCCACATGCGCTCGGGCACAGAGTGGACGCAGTCGGCCGACCCGCCCAGGGACACGTGTCGACATTGGAGAGGAGTGCTAAAGGCGGTTTGCGGTCCATGGGAGTAACGTGCGGTTGGGCCACGGTTTTTGGCCCGGTTCAGCCGGTTCAGCCGCCCGCGCTGACCTATTTCTTTCCAGAAATACTGACAGCCCACTAATTTCATGGTTTAGCTCTGGTTCAAGGCCTTAATGACCGGTCCTTCTCTGGTTTTCGACCCAGGTCGGTTGGTAATTAATGTACCATCATAGGGGAGATCGGTTGCATGCATGCAACCGTCATTAGGTAGGGGTGATGTGAAAAAGAGCCCTCCTCCTCTCTAGTATAAAAATAGGGTCTCTCCCCTTTGTAAAACGGACTCTACACTACATATTTGAGATATACTACCTCTTGAGCTTCATTTCCATATCATTCTAGTAGTAGTGGTGGAGTCCCTCTAGGTTCTCTCACCTAATTGTACATGTTGGAAAAGAGGAAGAGAGAGGAGGTGCAGAGCGGAGGCAGAGCCAGCTTGTCGAGTTCTTCTCCAACCTGTACCTCTATAGAGCTGACTCCTTCGTAGGTAATATCCGCATTCTTTCTTTGTAATTTCCTTATGATCGATTTAATTAAAGTTCAGCGCTTACTTTACTTCCTTACGGGTTCTCTGCTCGACCAAGTGCTTTAGTCCAAGGATTCGGGCTAAAGTAGTAATCGAGAGCATAGATGTGGTGTCTGGGCTAGAGTGTTACCTGAGTTTGTGCCCAGCCCCACGGATAGCTGTGGTAGCCCCGAGGGTGACAGAGCCGACCAGGCCTTTGTGTTCCACCATGTTCGGGCTGGTGTTTCCGTAGAGCTTTTGGCTGCCCGACCCTGATTACGTCTTCCAAGTCTTTTTGAGAACTAGAAAGGAACAGGTGCTCCGAAGTAAGTGAGTTTAGTAAGCCATGACTTTAGTTATCTGGTGACCTTGGTTTGATCTTAGAATACCCTCTCTCCCTACAAAAATATCCTTCTACCTTCTTCCGTTAGGACGTTCTTTCTTCTCTCTAGTACACTCCATTCCCTGTGGAAAATATGATACCCTGAATACTTCCGGGTGATAGCTACAACGGTACTCCGTGCGCTTGCGGATTTATCTTGTTACGCTAAGAAATACCAACAACCATGCGAAGCGTGAATAACCTAAACAGCTCGTGAAACCACCAAGTTAAAGGAAATCAGGAGGAAGGGCAAAGGGTACAAAAACGAGGCATCGGAGAAAGTGCCAAGTACATCACAAGTCCTACTCCGTTTGCCCTGACACCTTCAACAAAGTGATTCCACTCGGGGATTAGCCTACTACTAACCCCTATCACATGACCTACACCATTCGCAAAAAGAGATCACAGAACAAGCCTGGGGGCTCGTCAAGCCCGCTCACCAGCAACTCTAGCTATGAATAAAGGAACCAACAGCTCAAGAAGACTACAAGAAATGGGCACCAAGAAGAAAGAAATAGCTCAAGAAGACTACAAGTGAATGAGGAAAGAACAGGCACTAGGAAGCCACATTTATAGGCCAGAACAGGTGTATGAAGACAAAATCCACAAAAGAAAACAGCAGCAAAAATGGGAATAGCCATGTGAAGAGGTCAGAGCCTTGAAGTGACTACACAAGCACGCGGAGCCACTGCATGGCCGATAGGATGACAGGCATGCACACTGATGCCATCAAGAGTGCCTGCAAGAGTCACGGGCAAGGAGTAAAAAGTCACTACAAGATGAAGAAGGCATATCCAACAGCATATTCTAGAAAAGTACAAAAGCAATGAAGGCACTCAACAACCAATGGCACGTCAGTGAAGAACTAAATCAGCAAGGAACTCCAGAACCCTTTCCTGAGTTCTCTCATACTAAAAAAACCCAAAAAAGGCTCAGGGGCTGTAGGAGTACCCTACAACAAAGAAACTTTTCAAATTTTCCATCAAGACCCTCTAGCTTTATGTTCCACAAAGCAAGAGGCTCGGGGGCTACACTCATTGAGTACAAATTTTTACTCCGTGAAAGAATGGAGATGACAATCAGAAGATGAAGGCCACAACTAGACCCTCCAGGTTTTTGTACCAAAAAACAAGAGGCTTGGGGGCTACAGTCAGTGAGTTTAATTTTTTCAAAATTGCACTCCCTGAACGACCAAGACGACGAAAGCAAGAAGGAAGATCATCCCAAGATTTCACCTCGAAAGAACCCGTCTTCTGAGTTCCAAATCCTGGAATGCTTGGGGGCTTGTCGATGGGGGACACCAGAGGTTCCCCAAGAAAATGGATCACAGATGGAGGATCAAAGAACCTGCCACCCGATTCGAGTCAAACACGGAGCAACACGACGTGTAAATTACCATATCTTAGGTGGATTGTAATAGGAAAGAGTATGAAACTCTTAGTTTAGGACTCATTCCTAGAATCTGACTAGGAAACACAGAACCCACAGCTAGCCTCGCCCCATATAAAGCTGCTAAGGGTACCCCTTGTAAGCACGAAGTACACAGCACAACACAATCCCTCATACTCATCAATACAATGCAACAGGCTCACGCCGACTAGATGTAAAGGTCTTTACTCAACGCAAGTCGAGGGCCTGAACTAGTATAAAATCATCTATCTCGTCAAGCTTGTTGCCATAACTATTGAATTTTGCCGCATGCCAAGCTCCTCCAAACAAAAACAACCTCTCGGGTACCCCAGTGGTGGGCTATCGGTGATAAAACATTGACATATACCGACTTTGCATACGCTTTTATGCTTGGCTTACCTTTCTTGACGCCAATTCTAACTCCATTTTCATGTTAACATGCAGATGGATCCTTCCCGACACCAGCCGCTTGGTCCGTTGCAATTAGACACCGTTGTGTATGGACTCGATGGGACTGACTATGGAGGCTACGCTCACGTGCTTCATGAGGTTCTCACCAAGCTTTGTGTTCCCATGGAGAACATCGAGTATCTCTACTGCGACAAGCCCTCCCCCGAGGGAGGTATTGAGGGCTACAAGGCACTGGTCATCAACGTACCTGCAAGCGTGAACCTGCCTGGAGTCGCCGCCTTCACCGACTTCGCCTTCGACACCAACACAAGCATTTGTGTTCAGTCCATTTCACACGTGGCACTTTGCACGGTGCTGCATAATGCGGCTGAGTACCTAAAGGAGAGTCACGTCTGTCTGCTTCCTCGTGCCCTCAATGTCCACTAGGGTACTTGGGAGGAGATCACTGCCGTTGAGCATACTACTAGTGTTGGGCGCAACCCTTGCCTCCGTACTTCCCAGATGTACTTACTATGCTAGGACAAGTACACCACCGAACTGGAGCAGAAGGGATGCCATGACCACCACTACCTGATGGAGGTTGATGAGAGGATCCACAAGCCAGAGAGCAAGGAGTCCGCTTGGAAGTAGAAGATTGCAGACCTAGAGGGTGAGTTGGCATGCAAGGAGCACACTCACTAGGACCAGATTGCTAGTCTGATGAGTGAGATGGAGAAGCTTCAAATCCATGACAGCTGCCTCAATAGGAAGATCTGGGAGCTTGAGACTGCTCTAGCTAAGAAGAAAGAAGATTATGCAAAGAGTCTCGAGAAGCAGAGATAGGATGGCATCTACAAGGACAAACTCCACGAGCATTGTAAGGCTCAACGTGAGAAGTTGCAGGAGGCATACACTCTTGCCGACTACAACCAAGGACACCTGATCCACTTTGTCCACATAGGAGAGTACATGAGAGCAAGTTTGATCTTGCCATGGCAGCTTGGAAGAGGTCAGACCACAAGAGAGTCAGAGAGTACAAGGACTTGCAGGACAAGCTCCCCTTGCAAGCCCGTAAGAAGGTCAGAGTTGAGACGTTCGAGATGGGGTGATCTCACCTCAACTTGAAGGGATACCCCACCAATGGGCTTAGTGGACAGTCAGTGCCCACTCCTCAGCTCTAGGAGGCTCGTCGTTACGTCTCTCGCTTTCACATGACCGACGAGCAGATCTGAGCTTCTAGCATTGGTATCCCCTCCATAGCTTACAGTATGGGCTAGACCTCAGAGTTAGTTAGCAGTGTTGTAGGATCAGGAGTGATGTTGGGCTTTGCGTGGCTGTATGATAGTCACACCGTATTGTTGAGTAGTTGTTGGTGATCCTTAGAGACTAATTTTTACCACCAACATAATACTAAAATAAATAGTGGGTAGGGCTTTTATCTAACCTTTCCACAAGTTTTGTTGTACATGTGACATGCAGGTCTGACACATGGAAATGCATGAAAATTTACAAGAAAGCGCACTTTAGAAAACACATTTAGAAAAGGCATAATCAAACATAGCAGAAAAGGCCCACCTTGACATTAAACTGGACCCAACCGTAACGACAGAGAAGATCGAGGCCCAACAACAAACCGACCACCCGAAGGCGGTGGCCAGTTGGACCCAATGGGGGACTGACCACCCCCTGGTGGGGCCTCCCAGGCCCATCCTTCTTTGGCAGTTCATGTAGCGGTATCCTATAGGCGGTTTCACCTGCTTCCATTATAACCGAGCCTGAACCATCCTATGGAGCTATAAATAGGGAAACTGTCTCCCTCCATGGGATAACAAGATACAAAAGAGAAGAAGGAGTGGTGCCACATTTTCCATTAGCTTAGCTTCTAGCTAGACTAGATTAGGGTTTGTGAGAGAGAGGAAAGAGTTGGAGAAGTACAAGTGGGGTTGAAGCAGTTCTACCCTCGGGTGGACAAAGTGCCAGACCTGTCGGCTCTTGCTCCAACTTGAACCTCTAGGATCATCTTGCTATTTAAGTAAGAAGTTCATGCTCCACTCTAGTTTTTGATTCATTAATTGAGTTACTTTCATCAAGCTACTTTTTTGTGGGATTATTGCTTGTCCGTTGGACGGGTGCTCTAGTAGAGGACTCCTGATAAAGACGAAAGTTATTGGCCAATGCTAGAGTAGTAGTCGCCTTCATAGACGTGGTGTCTAGGTTGGAGTCTACCTTCGTATGCTGCGTGCGCCCACGGGTAGAGGGGTAGATGGATAGGTGGTGACAGCCCTATTCGTTCATACCTGCTTCGCCCACGTTCGGACACGGAGTAGAGCTTATACTGATATCACTTGGCAGACCAAGTGCGTCAGTGCCTGAAGCAGGCAAGTAGTAGGAAGGTTATCATCGCTTAGTGTTTTCGCCTTAGTGAAACCTCTCCGCCCATGTTATCCCTCCTAACTTTTCTAGGGTCAACTAGCTAAGAGTCTGCTAACATAGACTGTTCCTTTGGGAAATTATGATACCTTGAATACTTTCGGGTGAAGTGCTACAATAGTACTTCCGTGTGCTTGCGAACTTTTCTGCTGATGCTAAGAAGCGCCAACAAGCATTTCTGGCATCGTTGCCGGGAACGGTCATCGTTTTTAGTCTCCAAACCTAGTTGCCCGTGTATCCTTTATTTTCACCTTTATTTTCTTTTACCTCTTTTGTTCTGATGGAGCAACCCACCATTTTTAAACTTTCTGCTACTAAGGGCGAGTTCGCTGAATCTCCACAATCCACGAAGCCAATCATAGCTTCGAGCTATGAACTCCGCCTAGCTTTCATAGCTATGGTTCGGGAACAGACCTTCTTAGGGTTAGATTATGAAAACCCATATCACCACCTAAGGGAGTTTGAGCAGCTCTGTGCATGCCAGACTATTGCGGGCATGTCACACGAAACAATGTGGTGGAAATTGTTTCCTCTCTGCCTTGATGAGAGAGCAAAACAATGGTACACCCTCAACATAGGGAAGGTAGCTGGTGATTGGGAAGAGTTGTGAAACAAGTTTTTTGTAGCATTCTTCCCTATATCTCGAATCGCTGCCCTGCGTCAAGAGATCCTCAACTTCCGACAACAAGAGTAGGAGTCCATAGGTGCAGCTTGGGAAAGATTCTTGATTTTAACAAAATCTGGCCTAGACTTGTCTATTCCCAACCATGTGCTCTTGTAGCACTTTAGGTTAGGACTTAGCAAGGAATCTGCCCTACAGCTTGACACAGCCGCCGGAGGTTCGTTTACGCACAAAACTATAGCCGAAGAAGAGGCTCTTCTAGATCGCATTCTAGAAAACACTCCTCCGCTAGAACCCTCCACATAAAAACAGAGCTGTGTCATGAGGAAGTCTCTTCGGCTGAGGCCGAACTAACTTTACCAATAGAGACACCCTCGCACGAACCAAAAGATATGAAGGAAGGTTTCTAACCTTCAGATCTTCCATACTTTGAGGACAATTCTTTTGATGATTATGGGAATATCTCGAAGTATGCATACAAAAGAAGCCTCATATCCGTGTCAGTCCTAAACCATGCCAAGATTCTTTGAAAGAGTCCATCAGGGAGTTGACGGCCATTATGAGTAGTGAATGGACAAACAAGGGGGAGTCTTCATCTGAAGTAATTCAGATTTGCGCCCCTTTGTGAACCATCCATTGCAAAATCCAAGAGGATTGGGTGGAGATGTTGTATAACCCCATGGTAGGAGCAAACTTGATGTCCACATCCTTTGCACGCACTCTCCTGAGTGACAAGCAATTTCCTCCTATGACCCTATCTCTGAGAAATGGCTCATGTACCTATTAGCCAGGGCTAGGGTTGGTTCACAACATCAATGTTTAGCATGAAGATGTTGTCTTAACTTTAGATTCCACATCTTTGATGATGTAGAATTTGGTATGCTAATCGGGCACACCTTGAAGAAATTTCTCTCTGATGCAACCAACACAGGGAAGTTAAACGTAAAGTTGGGGAGGAATGCTTATTCCATACCTTTCACTCAAGCTAAAAACTCATGCCAGAATCTCTATCCTATCCTAACTCGCCCAAGGAGGTTATGTCGGTTTCACCTTTTGAAACTCCTGAGTCGTCCTTAGAAAAAGATGCAAACTTCTTTGTGGAAGAAGAGGATGATATGGGTGACACTTTTGACCTTCCTAAGGAGGAAGTGCTGACTCCACCTCCAGTTGAGCTAAAAACCCTGCCCGATGGACTACGATATGTCATCGTTAGTGATAAGCTTTCAGATAAGGAGACAATTAGACTCATTGCCATTTTAGGAAAGCATAGATCAGTCTTTGGGTATTCATTGCAAGATATCAAGGGAATTAGCCCAACGCTGTGTACCCATCGCATTCCTATTGACCCTGCGAGTAAGCCTTCACACGAACCACAATGTAGGCTCAATAATGCGATGCGGGAAGTCATGAAGAAGGAAGTCCTCAAACTTCTTCATGCCAGGATCATTTATCCCGTACTACACAGTGACTGGGTCAGTCCCGTCCAAGTGCTTCCCAAGAAAGGAGGAATGACGGTACTTGAGAACACTAAGAACGAGCTCATTCCACAATGTACCGTCACGGGATGGAGGACGTGCATTGATTACAGAAAACTCAATGCGGCAACAAGGAAGGATCATTTCCCATTGCCCTTCATTGATGAAATATTGGAGCAATTGGCGAAACATTCCTTCTTTTGCTTCCTCGATGGGTATTATGGCCATCACCAAATTCCCATCCATCCCGACGATCAAAGCAAAATGACCTTTACATGCCCGTATGGAACGTATGCATATAGAAGGATGTCGTTCGGCTTTGCAATGCGCCCGCTTCGTACCAACGATGCATGATGTCTATCTTCTTAGAAATGATCGAGGAGATCATGGAAGTTTTCATGGATGATTTTACAATCTATTGAAAAACTTTTGATCATTGCCTCCAGAATTTGGACAAGGTTTTGCAAAGATGCCAAGAGAAGGACCTGGTACTTAATTGGGAAAAGTGCCATTTCATGGTCCGTGAGGTCATTGTTCTTGGATACTTAGTGTTTGAAAGGGGAATAGAGGTAGACAAGGCAAAGATAGAAGTTATCGAGAAATTACCTCCCCCTGTGAACGTTAAGGGGATCCATAGCTTCCTAGGCCATGCGGGGTTCTATAGGTGGTTCATCAAGGACTTTTCGCAAATCTCTAGACCCTTCACCAGCCTGTTAGCAAAAGATGTGCCTTTTGAGTTCACAGATGAGTGTTTGATGGCTTTCAAAACCATCAATAAAGCACTCATCTCTGCGCCCATCATCCAACCACTGGATTGGACGCTTCCTTTCGAAATCATGCGTGATGCTAGTGACTATGCTATTGGCGTAGTCCTTGGCCAAACCAAAGATAAGAAGCATCATGCAATCGCGTACGCTAGCAAGACTCTGACAGGACCTCAGCTCAATTATGCCACAACTGAGAAAGAGCTCCTTGCAGTAGTCTTTGCTATTGATAAGTTTAGATCTTACTTAGTGGGAGCAAAGATAATTGTTTACACTGATCATGCTGCTTTAAAATATCTGCTCACTAAGAAAGATGCTAAACCTCGTTTGATTTGTTGGATCTTGTTATTGAAAGAATTTGATCTTGAAATAAAAGATAAAAAAGGAGTAGAAAATACTGTTGCGAACCACCTTTCATGTATGCAAGTCACTAACATGCAAGAACGAGAGATCAATGACTTCCTAAATGACAACATGCTTCTCATGGTCACTGACGCGAACCCGTGGTATGCAAACATTGTGAATTATATGGTTTTAGGGTATGTACCACTAGGCGAGTCTGAGAAAAAGCTGGAATATGAAAGCAGACATCACCTGTGGCATGAACCCTACCTGTACCGGGTCTGCGCTGATGGACTATTGAGAAGATGTGTGACAACTGCAGAGGGTGCACAAATCATTGAAAAGTGTCATGCAGCACCATACGGAGGCCATTATGGAGTCTTCTGCACACAAGCCAAAATTTGGTAGTGCGGGTTCTATTGGCCAACAATGTATGAAGACACCATAGAATTCATCTGAAGGTGTCAATAGTGCCAACTGCAAGGCAGCATCAACTTCTGCAATGCCATGCCCCTCCACTTCAACCTCCAAATTGAAGTCTTTGATGTTTGGGGTATTGACTTCATGGGACCATTCCAGAAGTCTGGGGATTGCGAGTACATCCTTGTGGCAGTTGACTATGTGTCAAAGTGGGTCGAAGCACTACCCTGCCGAGTAGCAGATGCAAAGCACACAAGGAAGATGTTCCATGAAGTGATCTTCCCTCGTTTTGGAACACCAAGGATGGTGATACGTGACGGGGGCTCACACTTCATAGACAAAGACATTTAGAGCATTCCTGCAAGAGCTAGGCGCCAAGCACAACGTAACTACTCCTTATCATCCCCAAACCAGTGGACAAGCCGAAACTTCAAAGAAGCAAATCAAAAACATCCTTCAGAAAATGGTGAACGAGATGGGAAAAGGACGGAAACACAAGCTACCTGATGCACTCTAGGCATATAGGACAGCTTACAAGACCCCCATTGGGATGTCACCCTATCAGCTGGTCTATGGAAAAGCTATCATTTGCCTGTTGAGCTTGAGCATAGAGCTCACTGGGCAATAAAAACCTGGAATATGGACCTCAAGATTGCTGGTAGAAATAGGCAGAGACAAGTAGCAGAGTTGGAAGAATGGCAAGAAAAAGCCTACCAAAGTGCCAAGCTCTACAAAGAAAGAACAAGGAGATGGCATGACCGACGAATCCAACACAGCAGAAAAGGAAAGCTCAGAAGCAAATGGGATCGACCGTACACTGTCATCGACATGTCATCTCACGGAGCAACAACTATTGAGGACAACAATGGCAATATTTTCAAGGTAAACAGTCAGCGCTTAAAGGTATTCCTTGAACCCAAACAGAATTACATTGATGAAATAAATATAGTTTCTTTTAAGGAGTTTACTAAAAACTTATAAAAATATTTTTTATGTGTTTATGTTGTATTAAATAATCTTGTTCCTTTTATAAAGAAAAATAAATTTATGCTTTCATAATGTTAGTGTTGCATTTATGATTTGTCTAAAATGCCCTTATGTTCTTTCCTTTCATATACCTAAATCTTTTTTTATCATAGGAATATACTCTCATAAATGCATAATAGTGTGATCTTTAGCATATATTCATGAATATCAGTCATATCCTACACTCTATCACACACACTATCACACTGATACACTGCGCAATCGTCACGATCGTAACCGGGGTAACGATCTACATAGTAAGCTTGACACCTGGCCAAAAGACCAAGGCTAGCAGGTGGGTCCAGGGGACCACCCGCACCTGGGGGTGACCGCCCCCCAATTGGCCCCTATCGACTCCAATCTTTTTTTTGTATCCCTCTGATCCCTCCAGTATCACGTCCTCGATTGCAATCCATTTGTTTCCTTAACAGAGACCACGGTAGAACCTATATAAACCCCCCTCAGGCCTCTCCTCTCCTCACACCAACCTTTCTCTCTTCTCCCTCTTGACAAGTTTGCTAGCTCTCCCATCTCCAAGTGCTGACCATGTCTAGCTATGCTCTCTCGCTGATGAATGCTCCTGGCGCCATGGCCAACCTAGACATAGCTCCCTACCAAGAGAGTTCCTTTGTGAGGGATGAAGCTCGTGTTGTGGTGGAGAAACCACTTGCCATTCTACCACCTCCAAGCCATGACTTCAGCAACGTCTCAAGCTTGAAGTCAATAGTGCGCTCACATGCATCTGAAGGTGGCGCCAAGAAGAAGGACGTTGCTGCCCGTCCTACCACCGGTGCTCCCGGCCTCAAGAGGAAGACCCCTAGCGGTAGCGGGCTTAGTAAACATGCTGTTGTGATGCCCTCCTCCTCTAGTGTACCATCTCTATCGCCTCCCGCTAAGGCAAGTCATTCATATACCATGGTAGAAGTGCGCAAGTCAGATGGAGGATTCGGTAAGGGTCTGATGCGCAAGGATGAAAAGCTGGCTAACAAGCCCACACCGTTTGCCAAAGAGCCTAAAACCTCAGGCGCCCCTCTCAGAGTTAGAAGAGTGAGAAAAGTTATTAGTGTGCAGCCTAAGTGTTGAAGGGTTATGAGGTTGCTACGCTAGCCAGAAAACAAAAAATTTTCAACCTCATAAACTAGGATCTACTGTTAGTTACAGGTTACGGGATTACCACTAGACGCATAGGTGTAGCGGAAGATGACTCGATGTAGTCGTACGCATCACAGCAGGTAGTGCAGTTCATCCCAGTGCTCCAGATGCAGCACCTCCGACGAATCCCACACGTGCAGGGAAGAAGCGATGCGCCTCCAGACTGCTAAGTCCGCGAGGAGCAGAAGGCGCGAGCGTGGGGAGGGCGGCGACGGATGCCAAAGGTGTATGTATAACCCAGACCACGCCCCTACCCCTTGCTTATATAGGCATCCCCAATGAGCTCATGAGTTGGAGGCCCATCAGTAACCCTAAGCCTTATCTAATTCGGGTCCAACCCGAATTAGGCTTCCAGCCCCTTAAGCGTGTGACCCTATAGGTTCACGCACACATTGACATGGGCCGAGTACTCCTACTCGCCCAATAGTTGACAGCGGCCTCTAGCAAGGCGTGACAACTCCTATGTGCACACAAAGATCATTTCAGACGAACCACTACGACCACATACAAGTTATTCCCTTTGCCACTCGATATATGGTTCAACTCGTGGGTTAACACTTAACCCAAGCATGACCATGCATTTGTTGATCCAATCACTTGAGTGATCCAGTGATATCTCTCTCGTGTAGAGAGGAACAAATTATATCTTGATTGTCTATGTCTCAAAGCATGCTTCCCGACCACCCGAAGACCACCTTTATAACTACCCAGTTATGGAGCAGCGTTTGATAGTCCCTAAGTAGGCCGTTTCACATCTTGAGTACATACCACAATCTTAGGTCTAAGGACATAACGTACATGATGTGAATAGACTTTCTCATGTCAGGTCAGTCCAGCCTACATGTCTCACATGTACCCACATTATTAGTTTGACATCTCCGTGTCCATGACTTGTGAAACATAGCCATCAACTAATACATGTGCTGGTCTAATATTCAAGTGTGTTCTCATAAGAACGCCGACCAGGGACAACTTTAGAATAACCATTCAAGTAATTGAGTTCCACAAACAATTCACATAATCACCAATCAATACAAGTTGTCTATAATGGATATTCAATGAACACTTTATTAATCATGGATACAATCGGAATATCATCATCTACATGATTAGCTCTAGGGCATATTCCCAACAGTCTCCCACTTGCACTAGAGTTAATCTCTTAGATGTCTAATCCCCATAGACCTCATGTGCGCCTCATGCTTAGGCTGTGGAAGAGCCTTTGTCAAAAGATCTGCTACATTTAAATCCGTATGTATTTTGCACAATTTGATCTCTTCTCGTTTCACAAACTCTCGAATGAGATGAAACTTCCGGAGTACATGTTTGTTCTTCTAGTAATCCCTAGGCTGCTTAGCCTGTGCAATCGCCCCATTGTTATCACAATGTAAATTCAATGGGTCCACGGATTCGGAAATACACCAAGCTCAATGAGGAACCTCCTTAACCAAACACCTTCCTTTGCAGCGCCGGAAGCTGCAATGTACTCGGCTTCTGTTGTAGAATCGGACACTGTCTCCTGCTTGGAACTTTTCCAGCTAACTGCACCACCATTTGTTGTGAACACAAAACCTGATTGAGATAGTGAGTCATCCCCGTCGGTTTGGAAGCTAGCATCGGTGTAACCGTTTAAACAAGCTCCTCCTCACCTCCATAGATTAGGAACACTTCCTTAGTCCTTCGTAAGTACTTTAGGATGTTCTTAACAAGCGTCCAGTGAGGTTCACCCGGATTAGCTTGGTACCTGCTCACAACACTTAGAGCATATGAGTCATCTGGGCGAGTACATATCATGGCATACATGATGGAACCAACGGCCGAAGCATATGGAACCTTACTCATGCGGTTGCGCTCTTCATCTGATGAAGGACACTGCTTGTCACTAAAGCGCATACCATGTGACATAGGCAAGAACCCTTTCTTGGACTGTTCCATGTTGAACTGTTTCAACACCTTGACGATGTACGTGTCTTGGCTTAATCCTATTAGCCTTCTCGACCTATCTCTATAGATCTTAATTCCCAAGATGTATGCTGCTTCTCCTAAATCCTTCATAGAAAAACTATTATTTAGTGAAGTCTTTATAGATTGCAACATTAGAATATCATTCCCAATCAATAGTATGTCATCCACATACAAGATCAGAAACACAATAACGCTCCCACTTACCTTCTGGTAAACACAAGGTTCTTCTTCATTCTGACGGAAGCCAAACCCTTTGACTACCTCATCAAAATGAATATTCGAACTCCGAGATGCTTGCTTTAACCCATAAATAGATTTCTTAAGCTTGCATATCTTTCCAGCATTATTAGGATCAACAAAACCTTCGGGCTGTATCATATACACGTCCTCTTCTAAATACCCATTTAGAAAGGCTGTTTTAACATCCATCTACCATATCTCATAATTGAAATATGCAGCAATTGCTAGAATGATCTGAATAGATTTAAGCATTGCTACCGGCAAGAACGTCTCATCATAGTCAATTCCTTGAACTTGCCGAAAACCTTTTGCAACAAGTTGAGCTTTATAGATGTGAACGTTTCCATCCATATCCTTCTTCTTCTTAAAGATCCATTTGCTCTATACGGGTCTAACCCCATCAGGCGGGTCAACCAAGTTCCAAACTTGATTGTCTCCCATGGAATCTATCTCGGATCTCATGGCACTTCGCCATTTCTCAGAATCTGGATCCATCATAGCTTTCGCATAGTCCGTAGGTTCGTCATCGTCTAACAATAACAAATCCCCATGCAATGTGCGAAGTCTCGCTGATCTTCATGGTTATGGCGGTGTCTCCACTGCCACGGGTGTCTCAACTTGCTCTGCTACATTAGGATCACTCGTAGAGTCAGTCCCTACAGGCTCATCTTGAATTTCTTCAAGATACACCTTTTGTCCATTCTTTTCTCTTTTGAGAAACTCTTTCTCTAAGAAAACACCATTTCGAGTAACAAACGCTTTGCTCTTTGACCGGTTACAGACATAATACCCTAAAGTTTCCTTCGAATATCCCACGAAAAAGCACTTGTCCGATTTGGGTGTTAGTTTATCTGATATAAGTCGTTTAACATAAACTTCACAACCCCAAATTTTTAGAAAAGACAAACTGGGACTCTTACCAGTCCATATCTCATATGGTGTCTTAACTACGGACTTAGATGATACCCTATTCAATCTGAAAGCAGCTATTTCTAGAGCGTATCCCCAAAACGATAAAGGTAGGTCTGACTGGCTCATCATAGACCGAACCATGTCCACCAAGGTCCGATTACGTCGCTTAGACACGCCATTTCTCTGAGGCGTTCTGGGTGGCGTAAGCTGTGGAACAATCCCACAACTCTTAAGATGATTGCTAAACTCGTGACTTAGATATTCGCCTCCACGATCAGATTGCAAGGCCTTGATCTTCTTATCACATTGATTCTCTAATTCATTCTAAAATTCTTTGAACTTTTCAAATGTTTCAGACTTATGCTTCATTAGGTAGACATATCCATATCTACTAAAGTCATCAGTAAAAGTTATGAAGTATTGAAATCCGCCTCTAGCTGTCATGCTCATTGGTCCACATACATCAGTATGTACAAGTTCCAACTAGTCAGATGCCCTCTCTGGAAATCCTTTGACTGGCACCTTGGTCATCTTGCTAGCAAGCAAGCCTCACATGTCTCGTAGATTCAAAATCAAACAAAGTTAGAAGACCATCATCATGGAGCCTCTTCATGCGATTCTCACTTACATGACCCAAACGATAATGCCACATATAGATAGGACTTAACTCATTAAGCCGAGGCCATTTAGCGCTAACATTACATACAAGTGCATCATCAAGATTTAAAATAAATAACCCATTCACAATGGATGCAAAAGCCACAAACACATCATTCTTTGAGATCACACAACCATTATTTTTACTCACAAATGAATAACCATCCTTCATCAAGCATGAAGGTGACACAATGTTTTGACTTAAACTAGGAACAAAATAACAATTATTCAATTCCAAAATAAATCCTGATGGCAAGGGAAGTTGCATCGTCCTGATGTCAATGCAGCAAGTCTTGCATTATTGCCCACATGGAAATCAACTTCTCCTTTCTCCATGCTTCTACTTCTTATCATTCCCTACATTGTATTGCAAATATGAGCAACCGATCTAGTATCAAATACCCAAGAATTGATATAAGAGTTAGCGAGGAAAATGTCTGTAACATGAACAACAAGAGTACAGGCAGTAGCAGTACCTTTACCGCCGCCATCCTTCTCTAAGGACGCCAAGTACTCCTTGCAGTTTCTTTTCTAGTGACCTTTTTGCTTACAATAAAAGCAATCTGAATTTGCAGATGGTCCAGCCTTGGCAGCAGATGGGTTTGGCATAGAGATCTCATCTTTAGCCTTGCCCTTCTTCTTCCTCCAAGAATTGCCCTTCCTATTAAAACAAGGTCGGTTCTGGATCGCCAACACTTGGCTACTGCCGGCACCTTTCTTGATTTCGGCCTCTGCTGTTTTCAGCATGCCACACAGTTCATTCAAGCCCCTTTCTACTCCATGCATATGGTAGTTCGAGATGAAGCTTCCATAGCTGGCCGAAAGCGATGTAAGAATGAAATCAGTAGCCAACTCTTGGCCAATTGGGAAGCCTAGCTTCTCCAACCTCTGAGTGTAACCAACCATCTTGATTACATATGGACCAACAGCTGCGCCCTCTGCTAGCTTGGTTTCTGCAAGCGCCTTAAAGACATTGAACCTTTCAGTCCGTGCTTGAGTTTGGAACATATCTTCAAGCACCATGATCATATCGTTCGCTGAATGATTGTTGTAGAACTGCATCTGCAGATCAGGTTCCATACAAGCAAGCATGAGGCAACTCACTTCAAGATCCACATCACATGCTTTCTTGTAAGCGTTTTTCTCAGCAGCAGTTGCATTTTCATCAGGCTCATCTGGTAATGGGGTGGCTAGAATTTCTTCCTTTTTCTTAGCCCTGAGAACAATTCTTAGGTTGCGGATCCAATCCGCGTAATTTGTTCCATTCAACTTATCTTTCTCAAGAATTGAATGCAAAGAAAATGGTTGATTGTGAGCGGCCATCTACAACAAAAGTAACACAAAATACTAAGACAATGTATCCATGAAAGAGTAAATTATATCAAAATAAAATCTACTCCCACTAAAATCAATATCCCTCAATTGATACTTAGTGATTCAGGACCCACAACTAACAAGTCAACTAGTGAGCTTTAGCATCACCGCTAGAAGACATGGTGATTGGTAAGCAACACTTTGCTAATCATATCACATATGACTCTTGTTGTTGGGTAGCATCTCTATGCTACACTCAACCTACCCATGCTCCAAGGTCCCTAACTGTTAGGATGACCTTGTTTAAGTAACCAAACCTTCTTGCAGTAAGTATTTGATACGAACCTGCCTAGTCGAGGCAAACCAGTGGCACCCTAATTTCATAGACCCACCACCGATTGTACAAGACTTATGACAGTGCAAGGTTTGGGGAAGCATTTAATTTAAACATTGCTGAGGGATCGTTCTACTTCACTACCACATGCAATTAGACAAAAACATAATAGCATGTGAAAGTAGAACATAGTAAGAACGGCATAACACAGACATGACTTGGTATAACCCATTATTCCTTTGGGGATTTCCATCTCCTTCAATCTATGCATCATGGCGATCTCCATCTCCATGATTCGAGTATGCCATCCTTCAGTGATGATTCCGCCAAGACTAGCTAATATTAGCGCAAGTAAAATGAAATTACATAGTCACGGATAGATCATCACAGATTGGCACACAGGACATTACATTAATTTTGACAATATGTATGTGGCTTCTGCCCATATTGTCTTCATGACATGCAAGCCATGAATTAAATACATACATGCATCACATACACATAAGGGCTATACCAGTCATAAATACCTGCAAAACAGAGTTATCCGAATCCGACGTCTAATCTTGCAACGCAGAAAACTCTATTTTCCAAGCCTTATTCCGCAACTCTATTTTCCAAGCCTTATTTCACAATTCTAGTTATCTAAACCAGATGTAAAATTTCGTTCTCTATGATTTTTATTTAGAGTTCGTCTCAATCCAAGTTACGGTTCAAAAGTTACGGCTGTTTTATCGAAGAGCACTTTTCTCGGCAAACCAGCGCCCAGCAGTAAATTCCTTCTACCACCGCCGCACATCATATGCGCTTGGCACTTGACCTAGGTATCAATTCGATCAATCTGATTGATCTCTAACTCACCATGACTGGATTTACATGAATCACTTAACTCAGATGGAGGAATTCTGACCGGTACGAGTAGATCGTTTCAAGACCAACACGGCAAGATGACGAACCAGGGTTAGAGACTCATCTACAACCACGCATATCACAATATGCACAAAACTAAACCTATAATGAGGCAGTAACAGCTCCGATACCACTGAAGGATTATGAGGTTGCTATGCTAGCTAGAAAACAAAAAAATTTTGACCTCATAAACTAGGATCTACTGCTAGTTATAGGTTACGGGATTACCAAGACGCATAGGTGCAGCGAAAGACGACTCGATGTAGTCGTACGTGTCGCAGCAGGCAGTGCAATTGCGTGGTCGACCGTCACCTCAATCCCCTCACGCAGTTCATCCTAGTGCTCTAGATGCAGCACCTCTGAGGATTCCCACAAGTGCAGGGAAGAAGCGATGCGCCTCTGGACTGCTAGGTCCATGAGGAGCAGAAGGCGCGAGCATGGGGAGGGCGACAGGGGCTGCCAAAGGTGTATGTGTAACCCTAACCACGCCCCTACCCCTTGCTTATATAGGCGTCCCCAATGAGCTCATGAGTTGGAGGCCCATTCTTAACCCTAAGCCTTATCTAATTCGGGTCCAACCCAAATTAGGCTTCCAGCCCCTTAAGCGTCTGACCCTATGGGTTCACGCACACATGACATGGGTCGAGAACTCCTACTTGCCTAATAGTTGACAGAAGCCTCTAGCAAGGCGTGACAACTCCTATGTGCATGCAAAGATCATATCAGACGAACCACTACAACCACATACAAGTTATTTCCTTTGCCACTCGATATATGGTTCAACTCGTGGGTTAACACTTAACCCAAGCACGACCATGCATTTGTTGATCCAATCACTTGGTGATCTAGTGATATCTCTCTCGCGTAGAGAGGGGCAAATTCCATCTTGATTGTCTATGTCTCAAAGCATGCTTCCCGACCACCCGAAGACCACCTTTATAACTACCCAGTTACGGAGCAGCGTTTGATAGTCCCTAAGTAGGCCGTTTCACATCTTGAATACATACCACTATCTTAGGTCTAAGGACATAACGTACATGATGTGAATAGAGACTTTCTCATGTCAGGTCAGTCCAGCTTACATGTCTCACATGTGCCCACATTATTAGTTTGACATCTCCATGTCCATGACTTATGAAACATAGCCATCAAATAATACATGTGCTGGTCTAATATTCAAGTGTGTTCTCACAAGAACGCCGACCAGGGACAACTTTAGAATAACCATTCAAGTAATTGAGTTCCACAAACAATTCACATAATCGCCAATCAATACAAGTTGTCCATAATGGATATTTAATGAACACTTTATTAATCATGGATACAATCAGAATATCATCATCTACATGATTAGCTCTAGGGCATATTCCCAACAAGGGTTTCTTTAACATAGCAAGGATGAAAAGCCCCTAAATGGCCGACCATTGCATCACTTAGCGCTAGCAACAAGAGCACGCTCCTGAATGTTGAGAAGGCACAGAACCGCATAGCTTAGGCTCATCTTAGTGTGAAAGGACTTAGAGATGAGTTGGACGAGATGCACCGCGACTATGGAGATTAGCTACACAGGACTGCTAGAGCAGCAGGAGTTGAGCATGTTCTCTAGAGGTTTTAGAGCACTCCTGT
>CM041641.1:24138210-24158708 GCA_023333625.1 Bothriochloa decipiens | reverse complement strand
CTCCATATATTTTGTGACTAATCAAGGCAGGGAAGAAAAACAAGTGTGGGGGAAGACTCTCCAACTGGACTGCATAAAAACAAAATCAAAATTCAGTTTGTGCAAATCTCCTCCTCTCTTTCTAAAAGCATTCAAACAAAAAGAAAAGTTTAAAATGATTTTTCTATCATGCTCCACCAAACATGTCTTCCTACATTTGAAATGTTTGCATACGTTTATTCCTTACTAACATCCCTAAAGATTTATGAACACTGTTTTAGGGACCCCATTTTATCTAAGTGATTGACGAATGAGATATAGTAGGATGACATGATGCTTGCTCGTTTCTTGTGAAGTACTTGGGATTTATTTTATAAAACAAAAATTCAATAACATGTTCCTTGAATGATTAGCAAATACCTACCAAGGCCATATGTGATTTTTCATGACAAAACCTTCCACATATACTGCTTACTTTGTGTTGAGTTTGGTCAAATTTTTGTGACCCTTGTTGAGAGATGTTTCATGCTCCCAAGATCACAATTCACATGCACCCACCAAATAAAGCCAATTCTCACCCTGAGAGTTGCGCAAAACATGCACCCATCCATCCACCAAAAATATGCCAACTCTTACCCTGGGAGTTGCAGACCTCTTTCCAACAAATAAAAAATGTCGACTCTTACCCTAAGAGCCGCACATTCCTTATACTCCATGCATTTGCCATCATGATATCTCCTTGTTCAATAAAGTTCTTCATATGTTAATAAAGGATATAGGCTATGCTAAAAAAAGAGAAAACCATGCCAAGGGGCATAAGAAAATAAACGGGAAAGAAAAAATCCAAATACCTTATAAAAAATATATATGATGATGATCTTATAGCCCATATCTCTCCAAAAGTTTCATTCCTTCCAATAAAATAGAATCATGATGCATGGAGTACCAAAAAGATTGAGAATTAGTTTCCACCACTTTCATATTCCACACACTTGCACATTCTGGTCTAGGAGTATGATGCACTCCCTCCGGTGAGGTTCAGGGTTTGACTAGACAAAACATGCAAGGTAAGTGCGCCTTATCATTCTCATTCCTAGCTAAACCTCCAAATAAGCCTTTTTAGAGGTAGGGTGATTAAGTGAAGGCATTACCTCTTCATGCCTTGGTGAGGAACCACTTACCAATATGAGTGATTTGAGAGAATTATTCAAGGAACAAAAGCTATTTTTATGTTTTCAAAATCTTGCAAAAACCACATTTCTACGCAGGGACAGAGTAAGAGGATTTGAATCCAGGCTATTCCTTTTTCCAATTACCCAAGATGACTTGGTAGACACGTTGAAGTTCATAAATCCAGGTGAAGCTTGGAATAACCTGTATGCAGATCTTTTAAATAAGGAAGATGAACCCTTTTGGTCCTTAGCACTTTACTCGAGGACGAGCAAAGGACCCAGTGCGGGGGAGTTGTTGGCGGTCCTTAGAGACTAATTTTTACCACCAACATAATACTAATATAAATAATAGGTAGGGATTTTATCTAACCTTTCCACAAGTTTTTTGTACATGT
This sequence comes from Bothriochloa decipiens, assembly GCA_023333625.1. Taxonomy (NCBI): domain Eukaryota; kingdom Viridiplantae; phylum Streptophyta; class Magnoliopsida; order Poales; family Poaceae; genus Bothriochloa; species Bothriochloa decipiens. The sequence goes on along the minus strand of CM041641.1, from coordinate 24,157,162 downwards.
GACTTGCAGGTCTGACACGTGGAAATGCACGAAAATCTACAAGAAAGAGCACTTTAGAAAACACATTCAGAAAAGGCGCAATCCAACACAGCAGAAAAGGCCCACCTCGACATTAAACTGGACCCAACCGTAACCCAACAACAAACCGACCACCACAAGGCGGTGGCCAGTTGGACCCACTGGGGGACCAACCACCCCCAGGGCGACCGCCCCCCTGATGGGGCCTCCCGGGCCCATCTTTCTCTGGCGGTTCATGTGGCAGTATCCTATAGACGGTTTCACCTGCTTCCATGTATAACTGAGCCTGAACCATCCTATTGAGCTATAAATAGGGGCACTCTCTCCCTCCATGGGATAACAAGTACAATAGAGAAGGAGTGGTGCCACATTTTCCATTAGCTTAGCTTCTAGCTAGACTAGTTTAGGGTTTGTGACAGAGAGGAAAGAGTTGGAGAAGTAGAAGTGGGGTCGAAGCAGTTCTACCCTCGGGTGGACGAAGTGTCGGACCTATCGACTCTCACTCCAACTTGAGCCTCTAGATCATCGTGCTATTTGAAGTAAGAAGTTCGTGCTCCACTGTGGTTTTTGATTCATTAAGTGAGTTACTTTCAACAAGCTACTTGTTTGTGGGATCATCGCTTGTTCGTTGGACGGGTTCTCTAGTAGAGGACTCCTGATAAAGACAGAAGTTCCTAGCCAACGCTAGAGTAGTAGTCGCCTTCATAGACGTGGTGTCTAGGTTGGAGTCCACTTTCGTATGTTGTGCGCTCCCATAGATAGAGGGATAGACGGATAGGTGGTGACATTCGTATTCATTCGTACCTACATTTCCCCACATTCGAATGCGGATTAGAGCTTATACTGATATCGCTTGGCAGACCAAGTGCATCAGTGCTTGAAGCAATGAAGTAGTGGGAAGGTTATCATCGCTTAGTGTTTCCGCCTTAGTCAAACCTCTCCGCCCACATTATTCCTCCTAACTTTTCTAGGGTCAACTAGCTAAGAGTCTGCTAACATAGACTGTTCCTTTGGGAAATTACGATACCCAGAATACTTCTGGGTGAAGTGCCACAACGATACTTCCGTGCACTTGCGGACTTTTCTGCTGACGCTAAGAAGCGCCAACACTAGTTTGTCCAGCCTCCTTTTGCTAGAACTACCTACATGTAGAATGCTTCCCATGAGTTTCCTAGCATAGCTGTTAGAGACATCGCCGTGTAATAAGTTGATGTAATGGATGTTTGGATTTTATCACATCTTTATGGATCTTCATGCTTCTTTGTATGAGTGTTGGATAGATTTAGATGCTTTTAAATTATTTAAGCTATGTTAATTATTACATCACTTAATGTCAAGTTATATCACATGCACATGTGCCCTAATCCTAGATGTGTGAAGCAGGATGTCCACTCGTCATTCCAACCGCCTGAACAACTGCTCCCCTTCCCCTGTGCCCGCTATGGGCCGTGGACGCGGTCATGGTCATGGTCGTGGACGCGATAGTCACATACCCCTCAACTTTGAGGAGCCACCCCACGCTACCACCCCATGGCCTGCTCACCCACCACCACCGCCGGTGGTTAAGCCAGAAGTAGCAGCTGGAGGTGCGGCTGGAGGACCACTGCCTATTGTTGAGCCATAGTCTGCAGCTCTGCCACCACCACCTACGCCACTTTTGGTGAATGTGATGGCTCACCAGACCGAGCTTCTTCGCGTCTTGCGAAGAAAGTGCTTCATGTTGGCCCTCCTTATTGCATATAATTTGACCGCCAAACTGATCTTAAATAATTAAAATCCATGAAACATCATAAAAATATTATTTATTTAACAAGTTCCGTGAGTTTTGGTTCTCTACACTATTTTGTAGGAGTATTCAATTTTTTGCTAAATAAAAGTATTTCAAATAAAAGAATTGGAGTATACCACTGCATAGAGCTCGTCGCGCTAACCCAAATTCGTATATTATTTGCTTATTTGGAGCTCCCAATAAAAAGATATGAATTTTCCAAATAAAAAAGGAGTGCTGACGTCAGCACCCAAGAATCAACGCCAGCAGTCAACCAGCGGTTGCCACATGGCAACAGCAGCAGCCGCTGCCGTGACAGCAAACGTCCAAGCGCATGGCAGACAAGGTAGGCCAGATGGGCTCCATGGCCTAGCAGCGGTCGTGCATGGAGGGAACTGTCGTCCGGCACGGCCAACCAGGAGGCGCCATGTCGCTGGTCGACACACGGGCGCGTGACGCGCAAATTCAAATGCGCGGGCGGGAGCGGGATCACGACCGGGCCAGTGGAAAGGACCATGCGGCGCTCAGGCACACAGCACGCGCGGACGCAGGATGCGGTCCGCCTGAGCCACGTGTCGACGCCAGATAGGAGCGCTGAAGGCGGTTTGCGGTTCGCGCGGACTGTGGACGGATGGGCTGTGGTTCTAGGCTGGTTTTGGCCAGTTCAGCCGCCCGCCTGACCAATTTCTTTCTAGAAATGCTGATAGCCCACTGATTTCACGGTTTAGCTCCGGTTCAAGGCCTTAATGACCAGTTCTTCTTCAGTTTTTGACCCAGGTCGGTTGGTAATTAATGTACCATCATAGGGGAGGTCAGTTGAATGCATGCAACCGTCATTAGGTAGGGGGTAATGTCCAAAAGTGCCCTCCTCCTCTTTAGTATAAATATTGGGCCTCTTCCCCATTGTAAAACACACTCTACACTACATATTTGAGCTATACACTATATATTCTACCTTTTGAGCTTCCACTTTCATATCCTTTTTTGCACCAAAATTTAGACCAGCGAGCTTGCAGGTAAGGCTTCTCAAAGAAGACTCTGCTGGGAATTGGCTGAATGCTAGTAACAGCTATTAGTTGGAAAATCGGCTAAATTGGTATGAATCGGCTAGCTGGAATCACCTATCTGAAGAAATCACAAGCCACGTCGACTCTGATTCGGCTGGACAAAAGACGGTGCATTGACGGCACGGGACTCTATAGGACGGAATAGTAAGGCCCAAGTTATTGAGTTTAGGTAGTTTTCTAGTTTATTTCCTTATTTTGCAAGTCATGTCAAGTTAGGACTTGGGCAAAGTCTAGGGTATAAATATGTAAACCCCGACATCTGTAAAACTCTCTCAATAATCAATACAATCTTTTCAGCTCCGGCTAAAACCCTTAGGAGTAGGAGTAACCTAGATCTTGGTGAGTTCTTCACGACTAGGCTACATCGGCATCGACCGATCTCTGGTTTGCTGTAAGTACCGTCATGGCTTATGTTTTCATTTGATAAGGCTGCATTGGTTTCGACCAACCTCTTGTGATGCATTGACATGGCTAGTTATTGGCTCTATTAGGCTTGGCAACCTAGTAGATTCATTTAGTTACCGATGTTGACTGTTTTATATTGTTTATTTATTCATATCAACATCATTGCCCGATCAAGATTGGTAGATTTGGCTTACATCTTCTTAAATTCAATTGTCATCAATGCTAATCATGTTTATTCTCATGCCTTGATGATTGGTCATGTGCTTGCATTAGCTAGATCGTATCAATCTTATTCGTGACATGTGGCGCGTTCTAGGGTATAGATAGTTTTATGGTAAAGCTTGTTAATCTCTTTTGGGGGGTTTTAGTGGCTGCAGCGGACTAAGTTACCGATCTCACTAAGATGGCATCCGGATTCAGATGCCATGGGTTAGTAGGCTTTGCTTTTAGGGCTGTATGGGCATCGAGTTCATTCTCATGTTGGGATCGGCTTTTAGCCGATTTGCCAGAGCCTCACCCATAACACCACGTGCATGTATCTGTTTGAACACTAGTTGATTCATTGGGCTTGTTGGGCATGACTTGGTCTAAAGATTTCAAATTTGACAAGTCCTTTGGGGTTTGTTGGGTGTGACTTGGTCTTTAGATTTTAAATTTGACAAGTTTAGTAGATCTTTTAGCTTTAATCTGGATTATTGCAACATGTGTAGGATCTTTAAATGTCATATCGGTTAACTTAGATCAGCTAATGGTTTTTTGTTTTACTATTTATCAGGATAGCTGATCTAGTTATTCCTTTACTCTCTCTAATACTGTAGCAGGTTTCATGAATGACATGTATACGTCCACATCTTGTTTAACTATGTCATATTATGATCAATTGCTTCATTCATGCATGTTTATTTAATATTTCATTTACAAAAGCATGTTGGATGTTGAGTCTCTAGTCAATGCCCCGATCGGATCGACTATTTAGCCATACATGAGGAACTGTCTGGCATCACACCGGCAGGTTCCATAATTTGACTATTTCTCTCCTTGTCAAGTGCAGGGTCAAATTGACTAGCACGCCTCGGACTCGATCGGTCGGTTAGCTGCTGGTGAAGTCGCAGGGATCGAAAAGGCGTGCTCTGGTCTACCTGGCTTGCGAGACACCATTGGTGCAGGAGTTCACATTTTTGCATCAACACTCTTTTTGGCATGCCCAGTGGGACCACAATCATCAACCATGGCTCCGAATGCATCTGATCTCAATGCCAACAACATCCTTGATTTCACCATGGATGAACTTTCTGAAGAGCATAGAGAGATAATTGAGAAGGCTGTAGAGCAACTGAAGTAGAAGTTCTTAACATGCTTTGGGAGAGTTCGTGACAAGGTGGTGTTGAAGTCACAATTTCCTAGGATCTTGATGCCAGGAGAAACAGACACTGGAGATGAAGCTAACAAGTAGTTCATGGTGGACCAATTTCATAAGCTGATTCATGAAGCCATGAAAAATCACAATACACACTTCCTAACTACATTTGGCAATATTATGAAAGAATTCATGGCCGGTTTTCCTGTTGATCAGTTTGGGCCAGCTTATTTCAATCAGTATACCATAGGAGGTGGTGCGCCAAATCATCCTAAGCTAAATGCTGCATCAAGCTCTGCTGGAGGTACAAATGGAAGTGCTATTCCTCAAGCACAATAGCCGACTAGTGGTCCTCCACCCAATTTTGGTACAACTACAACTATACCACATTCGTCTTATAAAATTGCTCCATCGGTATCAAGAATTACAAGAACCATAGATCATCATGTGAATCAAGGTATACATGGAGGAACTGGTCAACCACAGGGGGGCAGCCAAGCTCAAGGAAGCGCTGATGAACCACCTTCCGATTTTGCAAATGTTTCAAGCTACAAGACCTAGGGCATGCTTCCATGTCTAAACATTGGAGCCCCTGCTAGTCCTAATGACTAGCTGATTAGCCAACTTACTGATGTGTTGGAAAAGCAGTTTGGCATGAAAAAAATCATTCCAAGTCCTACAGCATGCAATATCCTAAATTGGTCATCAATGATCAAGATTGGTAGATTTGGCTTACATCTTCTTAGATTCAATTGTCATCAATGCTCATCATGTTTATTCTCATGCCTTGATGATTGGTCATGTGCTTGCATTAGCTAGAACGTATCAATCTTATTCGTGACATGTGGCACGTCCTAGGGTATAGATAGTTTTATGGTAAAGCTTGTTAATCTCTTCTAGGGGGTTTTAGTGGCTGCAGCGAACTAAGTTACCGATCTCACTAAGATGGCATCCGGATTCGGATGCCGTGGGTTAGTAGGCTTTACTTTTAGGGCTGTTTGTGCACATAATCCATTCTCATGTCGGGATTGGCTATTTTAGCTGATTTCCCAGAGCCTCACCCATAACACCACGTGCATGTATCTGTTTGAACACTAGTTGATTCATTGGGCTTGTTGGGCGCGACTTCGTCTAAAGATTTCAAATTCGACAAGTCCTTTAAGGTTTGTTAGGTGTGACTTGGTCTTTAGATTTCAATTTCGACAAGTTTAGTAGATCTTTTAGCTTTACTCTGGATTATTGCAACGTGTGTAGGGTCTTTATATGTAATATGGGTTAACTTAGATCGGCTAATGATTTTTTGTTTTACTATTTATCAAGAGAGCCGATCTAGTTATTCCTTTACTCTCTCTAATACTGTAGCATGTTTCATGAATGACCTGTATACGACCTCATCTTGTTTAACTATGTCATATCATGATCAATTTCTTTATTCATGCATGTTTATTTACTATTTCATTTATAAAAGCATGTTGGATGTTGACTCCTAGTCAATGCCCCGATCGGATCGGCTATTTAGCCATACATGAGGAACTTTCTGGCATCACACTGGCAGGTTCCATTATTTGATTATTTCTCTCCTTGTTAATTGCAGGGTCAAATTGATTGGCACGCCTCAGACTCGATCGACCGGTTAGCTGCTGGTGAAGTCGCAGGGATCGGAGAGATGCTCATGCTCTGATCTACCTAGCATGCGAGAGACCGTTGGCGCAGGAGTTCACATTTTTGCATCAACAATCCTTACAGTAGTAGTGGTGTCCCTCTAGGTGCTCTCACCTAGTTGTACATGTTAGAAAAGGGGAAGAGAGAGGAGGCGCAGAGCGGAGGCGAAGCCGGCTTGTCGGGTTCTCCTCCAACTTGTACCCCTACAGAGCCGACTCGTTCGTGAGTAATATCCGTGTTCTTTCTTTGAATTTCCTTATGATCTTTTTAATTAAAGTTTAGCGCTTACTTTACTTGTTTAAGGGTTCTTCGCTCGACCGAGTGCTTTAGTCCAATGATCCGGGCTAAAGTAGTAACCGATAGCATAGATGTGGTGTCTAGGCTATAGTGTTACCTGAGTTTGCGCCCAGCCCCACGGATAGTGGTGGTAGCCCCGGGGGTGATAGACCCGACCAGGCCCCAGAGGTGACAGACCCGACCAGGCTGCTCCAAAGTGAGTGAGCTCAGTAAGCCAAGACTTTGGTTATTTGGTGACCTTGTTCTAACCCTAGAATACCCTCTCTCCCTACCAAAAATATCCTTCTACCTTCTTCTGCTAGGACGTTCTTGCTCCTCTCTAGAACACTCCATTCCCTATGAAAATTAGGATACACTGAATAATTCTAGGTGACAGCTACAACGGTACTCCGTGCGCTTGCAAATTTATCTGCTTACACTGAGAAATACCAATAAGCTTTCTAGCGCCATTGCTAGGGAATGGTAGCTGTTCAAGATCTGAACCAAGTTCATCCGTGTGGATTCCACTCCTATTCACAAATTTTCCGCACCTAAGGGTGAGTTCTTAGAGCCACCACAATCATCACAGCCAATCACAGCTCCTGGCTATGAACTCCGTCCTGGATTCATAACCATGGTTCGGGACCAATCCTTCTCTGGGTGAGACGATGAAAATCCATACACCCACATTCGGGAATCTGAGCATTTGTGTTCGTGCCTATATATTTCTGGCACGGCACATGAGACCATTAAATGGAAGTTGTTTCCATTCTCCCTTTTGGGGAGAGTGAAACAAAGGTACACTTACACCGTTGGAGGAGTAAACAGAAATTGGGGTGAACTTCAGGACAAATTTTGTCTCGCTTCTTCCCTCTTTCCCGAATTGTCGCCCTTCGAATTGAAATTCTTACCTTTTAACAAAAGGAGAAGGAGACTTTAGGAGCAGCCTGGGCTAGGTTTATGAATCTTATAAATACAGGCCTAGACCATTCTTTGCCTAACCAAGTCCTCCTAAATCATTTTCATCTTGTTCTGAGCAAAGAAACTACTCTCCACCTTGACATGTCTTCTGGAGGCTCGTTCACACACATGACCATTAGTGAGGGGAAAGCTTTACTTGAGAAAATCCTTGAAAACACCCCTTACACGGGTATATATGACAAGTTTCCTGAGGTAGTTGAGGTTGGTCCCAACCAACAAGAGGAGGCACTACCAACTGAATCTAAAATTCCTTCAAATCCCTCTCCTGATCTGGTTGCCATAGAGCCCCTATCCAAGGAATATGCCACACTCCAGAGGATGATGAACCTCATCCTTCTTACTCATCTACCTTTGAACTCGAGGAAGATCTTTTTGATGATTTTAGGAATGCCTCGAATTTACCAATTCAAATGAGACCTTTAGTGCACTCTACACTGACTAAGGATGATGGTCCGCACAATGAGCCCTTCCTTGTAGAACATATCAAAGGACTCTCGGCCATCATGAGTTGTGAATGGTTGGTAGAAATGGAGTTATCCATTGAGGTACCCTGAATCACTGCCGCATCTGATATTCTACCTTGCGTGCTTAGGGGAACCATCTTAGAGGCTCACTATTGTCTGACTGTTGGGATGAATATTATCTCAAAAGCCTGGGTTAAAAAACTTTGCCCCAACGAGTCTTTGATCCTCTCTCAAAAACTCTTAAAGATTCCTTCGGGGCCTATTCTTGAGAGTAATGGGATCACGAGGTCTATTCTTTTGTGCTTAAGAGATTCTAAGTTTTTTCTAGATTTTCACATCTATGATGTCTCAGATATGTCCCTCTTGCTTGGTTTAACCCTGAGGACACTCTTTCAAGGAAGACCAAAACAGGGTCTTTTAAACTTAAAACTAGGAAGTTCTCCTATCGCTGTGTCACTTGCACACTCTAACAATGCGATAGTAGAACCTAAGCCCGAACAAGACCTTATTGAGGATGTCTTGGTGGATTGTTTAGAAGACATGGCTCAACCAGCTCTTGATGATGAAAACTTTATTCAACAAGAGGAGGAACTGGCAGAGCATGTTGAGCTGGACCAAACTGAAATGCCACTAAAGCCCTCAATCGAGCTTAAGCCCCTTCCTTCTGGCTTAAAATATGTCTTTCTAAATGATAACCGTGAAACTCCTGTCATCATCAGCGACAAGCTTTCTCAAGATGAAACCCGTAGACTTGTCGCCGTCTTAGAAAAACATAAATCGGCCATAGGCTACTCACTCAAGGACCTCAAGGGAATTAGTCCCACTCTCTGCACCCATAGAATACATATCACTCTTGATTCATCACCTTCTAGGGAACCCCAGCGGAGACTTAACAACGCTATGCAAGAGGTTGTTAAGAAAGTGGTCCTCAAACTCTTGCATGCCGGGATTATTTATCCCGTGGGTTAGCCCTGTCCATGTCGTGCTGAAGAAGGGAGGGACGACAATTGTTGAGAATGAAAAGAACGAACTTATCCCTCAATGAACTTTCACGGGGGTGGTGGATGTGTATTGACTACTGGAAAATCAATAAGGCCACTAAGAAGGATCACTTCCAATTAACATTTATTGATGAAATGTTAGAACGCCTTGCGAACCATTCCTTCTTTTGTTTCCTTGTTGGGTATTCCGGGTATCACCAAATCCTGATCCACCCCGATGACCAAAGTAAGACTACATTCACATGCCCGTATGGAAATTACGCATACCGACGTATGTTGTTCAGTTTATGCAATGCTCTAGCTTCCTTCCAATGGTGCATGATGTCTATTTTCTCTGACATGATAGAGAAAATCATGGAGGTGTTCATGGATGATTTTACCGTCTATGGCAAAACCTTCAATGATTGTTTGGAGAATCTAGACAAGGTCTTACAACGGTGTAAAAAAACACCGTTGTAAACCTAAACTGGGAGAATGCCATTTTATGGTTTGGGAGGGAATAGTGCTTGACACAAAGTGTCCGCCCATGGGATAGAGGTGGACAAAGAAAAAATTGAGGTCATAGAAAAACTTCCACCTCCCACGAACATGAAGGGAATTTGTAGCTTTTTCGGATATGCAGGGTTCTACAGGCGATTCATTAAAGATTTTCTCAAATCGCTAGACCCCTGACTAGCCTTTTAGCTAAAGATGCACCATTCGTCTTTGACAATGAGTGCAATGAGGCCTTTCAAATCTTAAAAAAGGCCTCATTTTAGCTCTAATCATTCAACCACCTGATTGGAAGTTGCCCTTTGAAATCATGTGTGATGATAACGACTTTGCGGTTGGTGCCGTTTTGGGCCAAACAAAGGAATTATGCTATATGCTACGCTAGCAAAACTCTATCTGGGGCATAGCTGAATTATGCCACAACTGAGAAAGAGTTGTTGGTCGTGATCTTTGCAATAGAAAAGTTTAGGTCTTACTTAGTGGGGGCAAAGGTAATTGTTTACACATACCATGCTGCTCTCAAATACCTCCTCACTAAGAAAGACGCTAAACCCCAGCTAATCCAATGGATTCTTCTGCTCCACATAGAAATTAGAGATAAGAAAGGGGTAGAAAACTCGGTAGCTGATCACTTGTCTAGGCTTCATCATAGGGATACGCATGGGTTACCTATTAACAACTATCTAAGGGATGACATGCTCCTAAAGGTAATAGCCTTGGATCCATGGTATGCAAATATTGTCAACTATATAGTTGCAGGATATGTTGCACCAGGGGAGGACAGGAGGAAACTTAAGCAGTCATTCCCACCTATGGGATGACCCATACCTCTACCGAGCGTGTGCTGATGGGTTGTTGAGAAGATGTGTCCCAATGGTTGAAGCAACAAAGATCATGGAAAGATGTCATGCATCAACCTATGGAGGACACTATGGAGCATTCCGAACACACGCCAAGATCTAGCAAAGCGGCTTCTTTTGGCCAACAATGTACCAAGATACAAAAGCATTTGTTAGAAGATGTGCCAGGTGTCAGAAACATGGGAACATCAACGCTCGGGATGCAATGCCGCTCATGAACAACCTCCAAGTGGAGTTGTTTGATGTCTGGGGGATAGACTTCATAAGACCATTCCCAAAGTTAGGAGATGCTGAATACATCCTTGTAGAAGTGGACTATGTGTCAAAATGGGTAGAAGCACTACCCTGCCGATCTGGAACATCCCGATTGGTCATAAGTGATGGAGAGTCATGCTTCATCGATAAGTCCTTTCAGGAGTCCCTAGCCGGATATGGAGTCAAACATAACTTTGGAACTCCGTACCATCCCCAAACAAACGATCAAGCTGAAACATCAAACAAGCAGATCAAAAATATTCTGCAGAAGACCATGAATGAGATGGGGAAGAAATGGAAGGACCAGCTGCACTATGGGCATACCGAATGGCGTACAAGGCCCCCATAGGCATGTCACCATATCTACTGGTGTACGAGGAAACATGCCATCTACCTATAAAGCTAGAGTTTAGGAACCGCCAAATGGAATATGGACCTCCACCTAGCTGGCAAGAACTGCCAAATGCAAATATCAGAGCTAGAAGAATGGAGAGTGTTGACACTCATTAATGCTTAAATATACTTATCAATTATTGCTTAACAACATCTAAAATAAATCATAAAGCATAGTTGTAGGGTTTTGAAACTAACAAGTTCCATGAGTGTTGGTGTTTTCACTTGATTGTAGGAATATTCTTATTTTATCATAGAAAAGTATCTCAAATGAAGAATTAGAGCATACCATTGAGAAGAGTTCGTCGAGATGATCGAAACGGACATATCACTTGCTATATTTGGAATCTCGACGAGAGTCCACTTTGGATACACTTTGAACCTTCTAGAAGATACCGGAATCATCACCAAGCAAGAGTTTTTTGGACTAACATAATAATTTCAATAGCTTTAGTGAATTGTTATCTTTCAGGGATTGGATCAGAAATAGCCGAGGAAGAGTAGGAGTCAAGAAACCAAATCAAATCAAGTCGGATTTCCACAAGAATTGACGGAAAGGTTCTAGAGGACAACAGAGGACACCAGAGCAAAGGAGAAGTCCACACGGCATGGGCTGCGGTTCATCACACTGGGCTATATAAGCAAGGGCAGACCCCCCTGAAGGCATCTATCTCTCATTTGATCCATCAAGTCATTTGTTATCTCTAGAGTAGATCTCAGGAGAGGGGTCCCTTGAATGGACTTCCTCTCTAGAGCTTAGCAATCAAGAAGAATGCTAGTACACCTCTAGTTAGGTTTAGATCTAGTCTTAGACTAGAACTAGAAGAGAGAGAGAGAGGTAGAAGATCTGGAGGAAGCCCGGGGCGTGTCAGTGCTCCTCTACACCTTGTACTGCGGATTCAAGTTCTTCAAAAAGCTTGGATCAGAGATTTCTACGGTCATCAACTTCTATGAGTCTCTAAGTAATTGTTCTTATTGTTCTTCTATTTCACAACTCTTTGAGTACTTTGATCCTGTTAGCTCTAGGGTTAGAGGAGTTGTCGTTTGTAAGCGTGGTGCTTAGGTTTGATTGCATGTGGAATGCACCCTATGTTTCGGGCCATGTGGTAGATCGCAAAGGTGACAACTTCGTTGAGTCCTCTGTAGTCCACTCCCTGAATATAGGACTTGCACAAGCACGTAATTCGCCATTAGATAGCAAACTTCCATGATTGAGACCTAATAAACCCGGTAGTCATACCAAAATCTCGAAGGATTTCAAACTTTCCGGCATAGCCAAGATCGTAATAAGTTTAGCCGTCACCATTCACAACATACATAGTTCGCCCATAGTTTAAAACATCGAAGTTCGAAATAAGTTATTACAAACCAAGTTCAAATTTCAAAATAAAGAGAAAGCGATTTAGTTTCAATCCACACACGCTGAGTTCAAATACTGTGCCAGGTCCTCAGTCAATATCCAGCAAAAGCATAAGGTAGAATGGAGTGACCATGCCTAAGGTCTAGTCATCACCCAACGTGGGATAGAAGCAGTGCTGGCAATAGCCATAAAACATCTCACCATCTGCAACAACATGGGAAAATAAAACCCTGAGTACGAGAATGTACTCAGCTAGACTTACCCGTCATAAACTAAAAATAAATTGACTCCAAGGAGTATGCAAGGCTATATAAGTAGGATAACTGACTCATCAGTTGTAGAAAAGCTGCATTAAAGAAAGAATTGATCATAACCTTCTAGCGGTGTACTTTAATTTGATTAACCTTATCATGCTAAATTAGCACCTGTACTAAACAAGCATGATAAGAATTATTCAACAAGAATAGTAACCAATTCCGGTTGAGTGCCTTTCAACATCATGGCTCAACCATCTCATCTCTTTATTCAAGTTATTACTACGATGCCGCTGCTCAAGTCAAGTGTTCACTGTCCAGGAACGATGGCGATTATAATCGATTACTAACCAGCTGGTGGGGTATTCCTCACACAAACCACACTCACCCGCTAAGGTGAGCTACAGATCACCGAAAATTCAATTCGGATAAGTCGCGGGATCAACAGGTACCATCGTATCCAGGAACCGCCCGGCTACCTTATTCAGAGCGACCCTGACCTCGGACTTACTCTCCGCGTAACCCGTGGTCTCCCATCTTCTCTAATACGATGCGTACAGTAGGTCGACTCCCGGTCCAAATCAAACTCAGGCTTCGCGGTCGGAACGACTTATCCTTCCAGCTAAATGTGAGGCATAAATTCAATATGACTTGAGGACGTACAACGAACGGGGTCCTAGTTCGACACAGATGGGATAACCTCACCGAACCTCCAGTTCAGTCCCAACACCAATCCCACTCGGTCTCGATTTATTATCTCCACATGGTTATCCAAGATAACAATGTATTCAACCATTCCGAGTAACCACCTATAACTCGCGGATGACAGGAAATCACCCGACTTCTACCGATCTAGTTAAAGCAGGGCTAAGCAGATAGTCGCACCTGAACCTAATAGGGTTGAAGTATAACAGTAGCAAGGAATATAAGTAATGCAGCAACGGTATAAAACAACGCCTATAACTTAATACATCAAACAAGTAAAGGACTCAAGTTAGATATTTTGCAAACCACAGGGAGAATGCTCCGGGGCTTGCCTTTCAGGAAAGAGCTTGGTTGATGGTCGGGACACTCGGGAAGATCAACCTCAGGATCCTCTTCTGCTGCTATCCCCTGCACCAAGGCTTCCTGCTGGCCTTCCTCTCCTTGTACTCCGAAAACTACCGTTTCGAGCTCTGACGATCCTGTATGATGCATAGTGCATATGAATACAATGAATACATAGTAATACAAAGGTACATGCTGATGGTGAATGAATGCTCAATTGAAGATAAATGACATGATTTTAAAACATGTAAGATAAGCACATGTCATCTGCATTCTCTTCTATAATACAATCGTAAACACGCATCGCATTATAATTTACTTATACATTAAAAGCAATTATAAACGACCACTGTTTTACACACTACCCTCTACTGAACCACAACTAATAACAGATTATACACATCACAAACATCAGAAAAAGCATTATTACACACATGAAATAACAACTTAAAGCGTTATTAACTATTCAAAAGAAATCAGGGTAGAACTGCAATATAACCCTAGACTATTCAGAAAATTCTATAAAAATTATAGGAGCTTAAGCATGCCTAATGTAGAGTACCATAAAAATTTCAGGTCAAAACAGTAAGTACTTTATCCTACACAAAAATGACAAGGCAGCACAATTTAAAGGGCATAAAATACTTTGTATACAGAAAAATGTCAAACAACAGATCTCAGAACATTCTTAGCTCTAGATTAGCATCAAAATACTCTCCAAAAATTTTCATGCATAAATCACTTATATATTATTTATTATGAATTATTTACTATCTACTTGAAATAGGCACCATAAATAGACAGAACAATATTTACACATGATATAGCCTCACAATATTTTTCACAGATAGAGCATGATATAAGAAGACTAACAAACTTGGCTTCACATTTTTCTGAGCAACAGAGAATTACTTATACATTTTCTAAGATAAAGGCATTTAATAGGGATAAATAAATCTATACAGAAAAGTATCACAAAATTCACATTTTATATTTTTCATGCATAGATCTCCCCAAAAGAAAAATACTACAAGTTAAACCAACTCATTTGGATTAAAAATGAGGAAGATATGATTTTTCAAAGCTTTTACAAAAATCTAGAAACAGATTCTTTAAAAACGAAAAAGAAAACCGTTTGTACCGGGATCCCTGAACTTTCCAGTAATCAATCGAGCCCTATTTTAAAACTCTCTGAGTCTGGCCACTTTGCACTTAAGTCCGAGAAAGATTAACATATTCTGCCCGCGGTCCACGCCGAGGGGAAAGGTCGCCGGCGGTCGGCAATCTCGCCGGCGGCGAGGTCTCCGGCCAAACTACGGTCACCATTTGACTCAACTCAACATCGCGAACCCAACGGTGTACCAAATGATGGCTATTAGCGCGATTTTGACCGACGGCCACGCGCGACGGCGGACGGCGGCGAGGGTCGGCGGTGCGCCGGCCACCACGGGCCACGGCGGGCGCAAGAACTAGCCTACCAGCTCCAGCGAGTCCAGGCGACTCGAACTAACCCGACAACACGAAGAATGGCTAGCCGGAACGACGATGGTGCTACACGTCGGCGAGCGGCGACGGGCATGTCGGCGGTTCGACGGCTGCCGGCCAACTCCGACCAAAACAAGGCCCAAGAACCATCCTGCAACCTAATTGAAGTCGGGGTGACTCGATTGCACTAGCACATGAGAGCAAAGGTCCACCGGAGTGAGCTCCGCGCGAGCGGCCGACGAGCGGCGGCGCGACCCGCGACGGCGGTCGACCAAAATTCGACGAACCCTAACCCTAATCGATCCCATTTGCTACTTCAATCGGTTCTACTCATGCAGGCGGTCACGATGCGTGAGCTAAAGGAGGGAGAAAGGGGTTGCTGGTCATGGCGGACCTCGCGGCGGTCGAGGCGGCCATGGCCGGTGAAGGGGGAAATGGTCGATTCGACCTCTACCTGGGTTCTCGGGGGCAGTGAGCGTGCGCAAGACGCGTCTCACGTCAAGGCGGAGCTGTTGGCGAGCTCTGGGACGAAAATGGCAGGGCTGTGAGGTGCGGTGGCGATGCGAGCTTCGGGCGGCGGCAATGGCAGGCTCCGAGCACGCTCGAGTTCTGGCGAAGGGAAAATAGGGCGAGAGGGAGCGTCTGGAGATGGGGAGAGAGTGAGGGAGAGAGTGACGCGGTCTGGTCGCCTTAAAGCCTGCGCTAGAGCTCGGATAGGCGGACCACGGCGTCGGGCATCGACGCGCGCGTGGCACGCATGCGAGCAGAGCGGGGCCGAGCGGAGGAGCGCGTGGGCGGCAGTGGGGTCGGGCGAGCGCGGGCGTGTGCGGCACGTGCGAGCGGGGGCCAAACAGCGGGCAGCGGGCAGCGGCAGCGCCCGGCGTACGGACGCCGCGTGGCCGGAGTCGGCCGCGACACCGTCGCGAGGAAGAAGAAGAGAGGGAAGAAGAAGAGTGGCAGGTGGGTCCCACTGCGCCAAGATTCGTGCGGAACTTGATTTACTCTATATTTTCTAAAATAATCCGAATTTGAAGAAACATGTAAAAGATGAAATGTTGCTCTCAATGAGTAGAACATTTCACTTTTAAACATCAAAGCCTAATTCTGCCTAGAATTTGAAATTCAAAATGGGGATTTAAAATCTATTAAAATTAAAAGAAAAACATTTTTATAAACTGTTTTTGACATTTTTGACCCACTTCCAAGCCTTTTCATGGAATGACCCAAAAATAAGTTTTTCTCTAAATAATTTTCTCTACAAACTTTATTTAACACTCAACCCCAAACAAGCAACCTATCACATAGCTCTAGTTCAAATCAAAGCAAGCACATTTCTCATTTTATCATTTCATGTAAACAATGACTATGCAAAGAGATGATTATGCTCATGATATGCAAGATAATGCATGCTTAACACCATGGTGTTACATCATCAGATTCCAATCCATCCGAATGATCAAAACAAAACCACATTTACATGTCCATATGGAACCTATGTTTATCGCAGAATGTCTTTTGGATTATGTAATGCGCCTGCTTCTTTTCAAAGATGTATGATGTCTATATTTTCTGAGATGATTGAAGAAATCATGGAAGTTTTCATGGATGATTTTTCTGTCTATGGAAAAACTTTTGATGATTGTCTTAAAAATTTAGACAGATTTGCAAAGATGTGAAGAAAAGCACTTAGTTCTTAATTGGGAAAAATGTCATTTCATGGTTAGAGAGGGCATAGTGCTTGGGCATGTAATTTCTAAGCATGGAATTGAGGTAGATAGAGCTAAAATTGAAGTAATTGAACAACTACCCCCACCTGTGAATATTAAAGGAATACGGAGTTTTCTTGGCCATGCTGGTTTTTATCCTCGATTTATAAAAGATTTCTCACACATTGCTTGTCTTAAGGCTTTTGAAACTTTGAAAAAAGCACTCACTTTTTCTCCAATCATTCAACCTCCTGATTGGTCTTTACCTTTTGAGATCATGTGTGATGCAAGTGATTATGCAGTAGGTGTTGTGCTAGGACAATGTAAAGATAAGAAACATCATGCAATTGCTTATTCTAGCAAAACTTTGATAGGACCACAACTTAATTATGCAACTACTGAAAAAGAACTCCTGGCTATTGTTTTTGCTATTGATAAATTTAGGTCTTACTTGGGAGGAGCTAAGGTAATTGTTTATACTGATCATGCTGCTCTTAAATACCCACTCACCAAGAAAGATGCTAAACCATGCTTGATAAGATGGATTTTGTTACTCAAAGAATTTGACTTAGAAATTAAAGATAAAAAGAGAGTAGAAAATTTTATTGCTGATCACTTGTCAAGAATGTAGATTGAAAATCCATAGGAATTGCCCATCAATGATTCACTCAGGGATGATATGCTTTATCAAGTCTCTACTACTGACCCCTGGTTTGCAGGTATTGTTAATTTTATAGTTTCAGGATATGTACCACCAGGCGGAGACAAGAGGATGCTCATCTATGAGAGTTGTGTTCACCTATGGGATGATCCGTACCTCTTCAGGATCTGTGCAGATGGATTTCTTAGAAGATGTGTACCAGTTGAAGAAGGAATCAAAATCATTAAAAGATGTCATTCAGCACCCTATGGAGGACACTATGGAGCATTCCGTACACATTCAAAGATCTGGCAAAGCGGATTTTTCTGGCCAACCATGCATGAAGACACAAAGGAATTCATCCGGAGATGTAGAGCATGTCAGAAACATGGCAACATCAATTCAAAAGATGTCATGCCACTGACTAACAACCTCCAAATTGAAATCTTTGACTGTTGGGGAATTGATTACATGGGACCGTTTCCAAAATCTAGGAATTTTGAGTATATTCTTGTGGTAGTTGATTATGTTTCCAAATGGGTTGAAGCCATGGCATGCAGAACCTCTGATTTAAAAACTTCCAAGAAGATGTTTGAAGAAATAAATTTTCTAAGATTTGGAGTTTCAAGGATGGTGATTAGTGATGGAGGCACTCACTTTATTGACAAGAGCTTTCGCAAGTACTTGTAAGAATCATGGGATCCGTCACAATATCGCTACTCTTTATCACTGTCAGACAAGTGACCAAGCAGAAACATTGAACAAGCAGATCAAGAACATTCTACAGAAGACAGTCAATAAGATGGGAATCAAGTGGAAGAACAAGTTATCCGATACATTGTGGGCCTATCAAACGGCTTATAAATCACCGTTGGGATGTCTTCATATCAACTCGTCTATGGGAAGACTTGTGACTTGCCTGTCGAGCTAGAATTTAAAACTCACTAGGTGATTAAAAGGTGGAATATGGATCTTGAAGCAGCTAGAGTCAAGCATCAAATGCAACTCTCGGAGCTTGATGAATTGCGTGAAAGCCCCAGGAGATAAGGTATTACTTTTTAATTCCAGGGTTAAGCTATTCAGACATGGAAAGCTATGAAGCAAATGGGAAGGTCCATTTACGGTGGTTAGCTCTTCATCGCATGGAGCGGTAACTCTCCAAAACAACGAAGGTACGTCATTCAAGGTAAATGGACAACGCCTTAAGATTAATGAAGTAAATGGACTTGCAGGTGATTTGGTTACGTGTTAGATTCGTACTCTATTTGCGGTCTTCCATTGTAATCCCATAGCAGACTAATAAGAGCAATAATTTCTAAAAGTAGAACTAGACAGCCCTAGTAATCTCCCTCAACCTTCTAAGCGTCTCATCGTTGATTGTGCTTAGGGATTAAGCATAGATCAAGATCCCTCCTTTTGTTCTTTTGGGTTCGATATTTAAAAACTGATTCATCCTAGTGA
>CM041641.1:24109601-24138200 GCA_023333625.1 Bothriochloa decipiens | reverse complement strand
ACCCGGAGATAAGGTCCTGATGTTCAACTCAAGGGTGAAACTCTTTGGTCATGGAAAGCTTCGGGCAAATGGGAAGGGCCATTCAAGGTAATAGAGACTTTGCCACATGGTGCCATCACGCTCCAAGATGATGAAGGTAACATATTTAAGGTAAAAGGCCAACATGTAAAAGTTTTCCTTGAACCACATAACTCAGAAGAAATAGACTCAATTGAATTTTTTGTAATTTAATGTTTCAATCTAAAATTTTCAATCTTATTAAAAATAAATAAATAAATAGAATTTAGACTAAGTTGTTAATTCAATAAATTTTTGACTCTCTGGTGTTTGCCACCAGAAGAGTCCTTGTTATTTCATCGATTTTTGTCTTTGAATAAAAGGCAGGTATAGCTCTAGAGAAGTGTGGGTGTGTGCAACACCTCCACTGCAGAACAGAAAGCACCAAACCACATCATGAACCAGTGAAGGAACCTGTACACAACTCGGTTTGATCACTTCCTTCTCACCTGTTCATATACATACTCCTGATCCTATCATGTTTAATTCTGTAAATTAAAAAGAACCAAGTTTCACACTTAGATTTAAAATTTGAAAGTATTTATGAATATAGCTTTTTGAGTATGGGCTTCATAATTGTTAAATCTTACATATCCTTAATGCTTGTGGGAATAATATGACTAAGTTGTTGTGGAGTGAGAAATGGCTTTGGCATGGTTATCCACCTTTTCTATCAAAGTACTTGGAGAATTTCCTTTTAGCTAAAATGCCAAAAATCCATAGTTTCACATACTCCTCAATGGTTGAAATACCTACCAAGGCCATATGACATGATTCAACTATGCAATACCTTTTGTCATATGCTTCTTGTCGGATCATTGAGTTAGGTCAAATTGTTGTGACCTATGTGAGATTATGGTCATGCACCCATGATTGAGATTCACATGCACTCACAAATAAAATGCCGACTGTCACCCTAAGAGTCGTGCCCAACATGCACCCATTCGTCCACCAAAAACATGCCAACTCTTACCCTGAGGGTTGTACATCTATCCACCAAATAAAAATGCTGACTCTTACCCTGAGAGCCACACATTCGTTATCCACCATATAATTACTCCTCACATTCCAACATGACATCTCTCCATCGATCCAAAGTTTCCATATGCCAACAAAAGTTTGGGCTATGCAAAAAAAAGAAAGAAAGAAAAAATGGAGAAAAGAAAAATAAAAAATGCCAAAGGGCATAAAAAAACTTTGCCAAGGGGCAAATTATCCAATAAATAACAGGAAAAGATCTAAATCCCTGTTCAAAAAAGTTCCTTTTATAGCCCATACTCCTCTAAGAATCATTCATCTATCAATAAAGAGAGTCATGATGCATGGAGTACCAAGAACATTTAGAATTAGGAACCATCTTCCATTCCACACACTTGCACATCTCAATCAAAGTGTATGACTTGTATCTCCGTGTGGTTCGGTTTTTGACTTAGCAATATATGTGATGCAAGTATGCCCTCCTTCATTTTATCCTACCTAAGCTCCACATAAGCTTTTTAGAAGTATGAAGAAGGAAATACTATGCCTTGGTGAGGAAACATATACCACTCGGTGATTTGAGAGTTCCATTTGAGGGGTACATGTGAACTATGCTTTATTAAAAAAATCTCATAAAAACTCCAAGTCACTGAGATATGAAAATGGAATGAGATGACTATGTTTTAGAGCTGTTCCATTTCTCAACCACTCAAGGAGATTTGTTAGCCACTCCACATATCCCGTAGGTATGAGGTATGTTTTGGAATGACTTTATGCTAGTTCCATATCTTGAGTAGCTATATTCATTCTTAGCTTTGCTCGGGACGAGTAAAGATCCAAGTGTGGGGGCACTTGTTGGCACTCCTTATTGCATATAATTTGATTGCCAAATGATCTTAAATAATTCAAATCCATGAAACATTATAGAAAAATATTATTCATTTAACAAGTTCCATGAGTTTTGGTTCTCTACACTGTTTTGCAGGAATATTCAATTTCTTGCTAAATAGAAGTATCTCAAGTAAAGAATTGGAGAATACCACTACGTAGAGCTCATCACGCTGATAAAAATTCATATATTATTTGCTTTATTTGGAGCTCCCAATCAAAAGATATGAATTTTCCAAATTAAAAAGGAGTGTTGTCTTCATTGCTGACGTCAGCACCCCCGAAGCAATGCCAGCAACGAACCAGTGGCTACCATGTGGCAACAGCAGTAGTCGCTACTATGACAGCGAGCGTCCACACGCATGGTAGATAAGGTGGGCCAAATGGGCCCCATGGCCCAGCAGCGGTCGGCCATGGAGGGAACCGTCGTCCGGCCCGACCAACCAGGAGGCGCCACATCGCCGGTCGACATACAGGCGCACGAGGCGTAAATTCAAATGTGCGGGCGGGAGCAGGATCATGACCGGGCTAGTGGTAAGGCGCCACGCGGCGCTCAGGTGCGTAGCGTGCACGTGGATGCAGGACGTGGTCCGCCTGAGCCACATGTCGACGCCAGACAGGAGCGTTGAAGGCGGTTCCCGCGGATTGCAGACGGATGGGCTGCGGTTCTGGGCTGGTTTTGGCCAGTTTAGCCACCCGCGCCAACCTATTTCTTTCCAAAAATGATGACACCCACTGATTTCAAGGTTTAGCTCTGATTCAAGGCCCTAATGACTGGTTCTTCTCCGGTTTTTGACCTAGGTCGTTTTGTAATTAATGTACCGTCATAGGGGAGGTCGGTTGCATGCATGCAATGCAACCATCATTAGGCAGGGGGTGATGTACAAAAGTGCCCTCCTCCTCTTTAGTATAAATATAGGGCCTCTCGCCCATTGTAAAACACACTCTACACTACATATTTGAGCTATACACTATATATTCTACCTCTTGAGCTTCCACTTTCAAATCCTTATAGTAGTGGTGTCCCTCTAGGTGCTCTCACCTAGTTGTACAAGTTAGAAAAGAGAAAGAGAGAGGAGGCACAGAGCAGAGGCGGAGCCGGCTTGTCGGGTTCTCCTCCAACTTGTACCTCTATGGAGACGACACGTTCATGAGTAATATCCGTATTGTTTCTTTGGAATTTACTAGTGATCTTTTTAATTAAAGTTTAGTGGTTACTTTACTTGCTTACGGGTTCTCCGCTCGACCGAGTGCTTTAGTCCAATGATCCGGGCTAAAGTAGTAACCGACAGCATAGACGTGGTGTCTAGGCTAGAGTGTTACATGAGTTTGCGCCCAGCCCCACGGATAGTTGTGGTAGCCCTGGGGGTGACAGACCTGACCAGGCCTTTGTATTCCACCACATTCAGGCTGTTGTTTTTGTAGAGCTTTTGGCTGCCTGACCCCGGTTACCTTTCTCAGTCTTTTCGAGAATCAGAAAGAAACAACTGCTCCAAAGTGAGTGAGTTCAGTAAGCCAAGACTTTAGTTATCTGGTGCCTCGGTCTAACCCTAGAATACCCTCTCTTCCTACCAAAATTATCCTTCTACCTTCTTCTGCTAGGATGTTCTTGCTCCTCTCTAGTACACTATGTTCCCTGTGGAAATTACGATACCCTGAATACTTTCAGGTGAAAGCTACAACGTTACTCTATGCGCATGTGGATTTATCTACTTACGCTAAGAAATACCAACACTGCACCACCACCAATGGGAGCCACATGATGACTTCAAGAAGAAGCATAGGGCTTCCTCGAGCTGAGGCCCCCTACATTCGATGGCACTAGCTGTAGGGTTATGAGGGTGCTACGCTAGCCAGAAAACAAAATTTTTCTACCTCATAAACCAGGATCTACTGCTAGTTATAGGTTACGGGATTACCACTAGACGTGCAGGTGCAGCGGAAGACGACTCGATGTAGTCGTACACGTCGCAGCAGGCAGTGCAGTTGCATGGTCGTCCGTCACGTCAACCCCCTCGTGCGGTTTGTCCCAGTGCTCCAGATGCAGCACCTCCGAGGAATCCCACACGTGCAGCGAAGAAGCGATGCGCCTCCGGACTTCTAGGTCCGCGAGGAGCAGAAGGCGCGAGCGTGGGGAGGGCGACGGCGGCTGTTAAAGGCATGTAACCTCCTGGCCGCGCCCCTTCTGCTTGCTTATATAGGCGTCCCCAATGAGCTCACGAGTTGGAGGCCCATTAGTAACCCTAAGCCTTGTCTAATTCGGGTCCAACCCGAATTAGGCTTCCAACCCCTTAAGCGTGCGACCCTATGGGTTCACGCACACATTGACATGGGCCGAGTACTCCTACTCACCCAATAGTTGACAGCGGCCTCTAGCAAGGCGTGACAACTCCTATGTGCACACAAAGATCATATCAGACGAACCACTATGACCACATACAAGTTATTCCCTTTGCCACTCGATATATGGTTCAACTCATGGGTTAACACTTAACCCAAGCACAGCCATGCATTTGTTGATCCAATCACTTGAGTGATCCAGTGATATCTCTCTCGCGTAGAGAGGGGCAAATTCCATCTTGATTGTCTATGTCTCATAGCATGCTTTCCGACCACCCGAAGACCACCTTTATAACTACCCAGTTACGGAGCAGCGTTTGATAGTCCCTAAGTAGGTCGTTTCACATCTTGAGTACATACCACAATCTCAGGTCTAAGGACATAACGTATATGACATGAATAGAGACTTTCTCATGTCGGGTCAGTCCAGCCTACATGTCTCACATGTGCCCACATTATTAGTTTGACATCTCCATCTCCATGACTTGTGAAACATAGCCATCAACTAATACATGTGCTGGTCTAATATTCAAGTGTGTTCTCACAAGAACGCTGACCAGGGACAACTTTAGAATAACCATTCAAGTAATTGAGTTCCACAAACAATTTACATAATTGCCAATTAACACAAGTTGTCTATAATGGATATTAAATGAACACTTAATGCATGTCATAGATACAACTGGAATATCATCATCTCTATGATTACCTCTAGGGCATATTCCCAACAGTCTCCCACTTGCACTAGAGTTAATCTCTAAGATGTCTAATTCCCATAGACCTCTTGTGCACCTCATGCTTAGGCTGTGGAAGAGCCTTTGTCAAAGGATCTGCTACATTCAAATCCGTATGTATTTTGCATAATTTGATCTCTTCTCGTTTCACAAACTCTCGAATGAGTGAAACTTTTAGAGTACATGTTTGTTCTTCTGGTGATCCCTAGGCTGCTTAGCCTGTGCAATCACCCCATTGTTATCACAATGTAAATTCAATGGGCCTGACGCATTTGAAAACACACCAAGTTCAATGAGGAACCTCCTCAACCAAATACCTTCCTTTGCAGCGCCAGAAGCTGCAATGTACTCGGCTTCTGCTGTAGAATATGACACCATCTCCTGCTTGGAACTTTTTCAGCTAACTGCACCACCATTTATTGTGAACTCAAAACCTGATTGAGATAGTGAATCATCCCTGTCGGTTTGGAAGCTTGCATTGGTGTAACCGTTTACAACGAGCTCCTCCTCACCTCCATAGATTAGGAACACATCCTTAGTCCTTCGTAAGTACTTAAGAATGTTTTTAACCAACGTCCAGTGACTCTCACCAGGATTGGTTTGATACCTGCTAGCAACACTTAGAGCATATGAGACATCTAGGCGAGTACATATCATGGCATACATGATGGAACCAACGGCCGAAGCATATGGAACCTTACTCATGTGGTTGCGCTCTTCATCTGATGAAGGACATTGCTTGTCACTAAAGCGCATACCATGTGACATAGGCAAGAACCCTTCTTGGACTATTCCATGTTGAACCGTTTCAACACCTTATCAATGTACATGTCTTGGCTTAATCCTATTAGCCTTCTCGACCTATCTCTATAGATCTTAATTCCCAAGATGTATGCTGCTTCTCCTAAATCCTTCATAGAAAAACTATTATTCAGTGAAGTCTTTACAGATTGCAACATAGGAATATCATTCCCAATCAATAGTATGTCATCCACATACAAGATCAGAAACACAACAGTGCTCCCACTTTCCTTCTTGTAAACACAAGGTTCTTCATTCTGACGGAAGCCAAACCCTTTGAAGACCTCATCAAAACGAAGATTCCAACTCCGAGATGCTTGCTTTAACCCATAAATGGATTTCTTAAGCTTGCATATCTTTCCAGCATTATTAAGATAAACAAAACCTTCGGGCTGTATCATATACACGTCCTCTTCTAAATACCCATTTAGAAAGGCTGTTTTAACATCCATCTGCCATATCTCATAATCGAAATATGTAGCAATTGCTAGAATGATCTGAATAGATTTAAGCATCGCTACCGACGAGAATGTCTCGTCGTAGTCAACTCCTTGAACTTGCCAAAAACCTTTTGCGACAAGTCAAGCTTTATAGACGTGAACATTTCTGTCCATATCTTTCTTCTTCTTAAAGATCCATTTGCTCTCTATGGGTCTAATCCCATCAGGCGGGTCAACCAAGTTCCAAACTTGATTGTCTCCCATGGAATCTATCTCAGATCTCATGGCACTTTGCCATTTCTCGAAATCTGGATCCATCATAGCTTTCGCATAATCCACAGGTTCGTCATCATCTAACAATAACAAATCCCCACGCAATGCGTGAAGTCTTACTGATCTTTGTGGTTGTGGTGGTGTCTCCACTGCTACGGGTGTCTCAACTTGATCTGCTACATTAGCATCACTCATAGAGTCAGTCCCTACTGGCTCATCTTGAACTTCTTCAAGATACACCTTTTGTCCATTCTTTTCTCTTTTGAGAAACTCTTTCTCTAAGAAAACACCATTTCAAGTAATAAACACTTTTCCCTCTGACCGGTTATAGACATAATACCCTAAAGTTTCCTTTGGATATCCCACGAAAAAGCACTTGTCTGATTTGGGTGTTAGTTTATCTGATATAATTCGTTTGACATAAACTTCACAACCCCAAATTTTCAGAAAAGACAAACTGGGACTCTTACCAGTCCATATCTCATATGGTGTCTTAACTATGAACTTAGATGGTACCCTATTTAATGTGAAAGCGGGTGTTTCTAGAGCGTATCCCCAAAATGATAAAGGTAGGTCCGGCTGGCTCATCATAGACCGAACCATGTCTAACAAGGTTCGATTACATCGCTCAAACACGTCATTTCTCTTAGGCGTTCCGGGTGGCGTAAGCTGTGGAACAATTCCACAACTCTTAAGATGATTGCTAAACTCGTGACTTAGATATTCGCCTCCACAATCAGATCACAAGGCCTTGATCTTTTTGCCACGTTGATTCTCTACTTCATTCTGAAATTCTTTGAACTTTTCAAATGTTTCAGACTTATGCTTCATTAGGTAGACATATCCATATCTACTAAAGTCATCAGTAAAAGTTATGAAGTAATGAAAACCGCCTCTAGCTGTCGTGCTCATTGGTCCACATACATCAGTATGTACAAGTTCCAACAAGTCATACGCTCTCAGGAAATCCTTTGAATGGCGCCTTAGTCATCTTGCCTAGCATGCAAGCCTCGCATGTCTCGTATGATTCAAAATCAAACGAAGTTAGAAGACCATCATCATGGAGCCTCTTCATGCTATTCTCACTTATATGACCCAAACGACAATGCCACATATAGGTAGGACTTGACTCATTAAGCCGAGGCCGTTTAGCACTAACATTACAGACAGGTGCAACATCAAGATTTAAAATAAATAACCCATTCACAATGGATGCAAAAGCCACAAACATGTCATTCTTGGAGGTCACACAACCATTGTCTTTACTCGCAAAAGAATAACCATCCTTCATCAAACATGAAGGTGATACAATGTTTTGGCTTAAGCTAGGAATAAAATAACAATTATTCAATTCCATGATAAATCCTGATGGTAGGTGAAGTTGCATCGTCCCGATGTTCAACGCAGCAACTCTTGCATTATTGCCCACGTGGAAGTCAACCTCTCCCTTTTCCATGCTTCTCTTCTTATCATTCCCTGCATCGTATTGCAAATATGAGCAACCGATCCAGTATCAAATACCCAGGAATTGATATAGGAGTTAGTGAGAAAAATGTCCATAACATGAAGAACAAGGGTACAAGTAGCAGTAATACCTTTACTGCCGCCATCCTTCTCTAAGGACGCCAAGTACTCCTTGCAATTCCTTTCCCAGTGACCTTTCCCCTTACAATAAAAGCAATCAGAATTTGCAGATGGTCTAGCCTTAGCAGCAGATGGGTTCTGCTTAAAGATCTCATCTTTAGCCTTGCCCTTCTTCTTGCCCTTCCTCTTGAACCGAGGTCTGTTCAGGATCGCCAACACTTGGCTACTGCTGGCACCTTTCTTGATGTCAGCTTCTGCTGTTTTTAGCATACCACACAGTTCACTCAAGCCTCTCTCTGCCCCATGCATATGGTAGTTCGAGATGAAGTTTCCATAGTTGGGCGGAAGAGACAAGAGGATAAAATCGGTAGCCAACTCTTGGCCGATTGGGAAGCCTAGCTTCTCCAACCTTTGAGTGTAACCAACCATCTTGATTACGTGTGGTCCTACTACTGCGCCCTCTACAAGCTTGGTTTCCACAAGCACCTTTGAGACATTGAACCTTTCAGTCCTGGCCTGCGTGCAGAACATCTCCTCAAGCGCCATGATCATATCATTCACTGAGTGATTGTTATCGAACTACATCTGCAGATTAGATTCCATGGAAGCAAGCATAAGGCAACTCACTTCAAGATCAGCATCGCATGCTTTCTTATAAGCGGTTCTTTCAGCAGCAGGTGCATTTTCTTTAGGCTCATCTAGTAATGGGGTGTCTAGAATATCTTCCTTTTTCTCAGCCCTGAGAACAATTCTCAGGTTGCGGACCCAATCTGCATAATTTGTTCCATTCAACTTATCTTTCTCAAGAATTGTACGCAAAGAAAATGGTTGATTGCGAGCGGCCATCTACAACAAAAGTAATGCAAAATACTAAGACAATGTATCCATGAAGGAGTAAATTATATCAAATAGAATATACTCCCACTAAAATTAATATCCCTCAATTGATATTTAGTGATTCAAGACCCACAACTAACATCCCGACCAGTGAGCTTTAGCATCACCGCTAGTCGGTATGGTAGATCGGTAAGCAACACCTTGCTAATCATATCTCATATAACTCTTGTTGTTGGGCTAGCATCCCTATGCCAAGCACTCAACCTTACCATGCTTCAAGATCCCTAACCGTTAGGATGACCTTGTTCAAGTAACCAAACCTTCTTGCAGTAAGTATCCGATATGAACCTGCCTAGTTGAGGAAAACCAGTGGCACCCTAATTTTATAGACCCACCACCGATTGTACAAGACTTATGACAGTGCAAGGTTTGGGGAAGCATTCAACTTAAACATTGCTGAGGGATCGTTCTACTTCACTACCGCACTCATGTAGACAAAAACATAATAGCATGTGAAAGTAGAACATAGTAATGAGAATCACATTCACACAGTGATATGGTATGGCCCTTTAATGAATGGTGATCTCCATCTCCATCATCTTGCCCATCATGTTGATCTCCATCTCCATGATCCATGTGTGCCATCCTTCTTGTGATAAGTCCTCGAAGAACTATCTTGCCGCAAGCTATACTATTACATAGTCTCAAGATCATAAGATGGCGCGCAGGCCAATACATCAAATGGCAACACATATGGCTCCAGCCGTGTTGCTTACATGACACACAGGCCATGAATGAATTGTATATATACACATGGGCCATACCAATCACATTATACCCTGCAAAAACAAGTTAGGCATAGAACGATTCTATGCGCTACGACAAGTAGCAACGGCGGTCCCACTGACCGGGATTACACAGATCGCATCTATGGAATCGCTATGAAAATCTCATCAGACTGATCTCATCAGCCTGAATCCGAACCATTCGGAGTCCCTCTATTTTCACTAGATCAGCCCCATTGATCTATGCCCAACATGTATGGTCTTACGTGTATCACTTAACTTAGGTGGCAGATTAAATCGACCGTTATGAGTACATCGTTACACGGCCACGCAACAAGAGCACAAAAACAGATTGAGTTTCCTTCTACCACCCCGTTTCACAAATAGATCTAATCAACATGTGCAACCAAACCTAGTAGATCGCATCTACTATTCCTGCATATCAACTATATGCCCAAAACCGAACCTATAACGAGGCAGTAACGGCTCCGATACCATTGTAGGGTTATGAGGGTGCTACGTTATCTAGAAAACAAAACTTTTCTACCTCATAAACTAGAATCTACTGCTAGTTACAGGTTACGGGATTACCACTAGACACGCAGGTGCAACGAAAGACGACTCGATGTAGTCGTACGCATCGCAGTAGGCAGTGCAGTTGTGTGGTCGTCTGTCACGTCAACCCCCTCGCGCGGTTCATCCCAGTGCTCCAGATGCAACACCTCTGAGGAATCCCACACGTGCAGGGAAGAAGCGATGCGCCTCTGGACTGCTAGGTCCGTGAGGAGTAGAAGGCGCGAGCGTGGGAAGGGCGACGGTAGCTGTTAAAGGCGTGTAACCTCCTGGCCGTGCCCCTTCCCCTTGCTTTTATAGGCTTCCCAATGAGCTCATGAGTTGGAGGCCCATTAGTAACCCTAAGCCTTGTCTAATTCGGGTCCAACCCGAATTAGGCTTCCAGCCCCTTAAGCGTGCGACCCTATGGGTTCACACACACATTGACATGGGCCAAGTACTCCTACTCGCCCAATAGTTGACAGCGCCGTCTAGCAAGGCGTGACAACTCCTATCTGCACGCAAAGATCATATCAGAAGAACCACTACGACCACATACAAGTTATTCCCTTTGCCACTCGATATATGGTTCAACTCGTGGGTTAACACTTAACACAAGCACGGCCATGCATTTGTTGATCCAATCACTTGAGTGATCCAGTGATATCTCTCTCGGTAGAGAGGGGCAAATTTCATCTTGATTGTCTATGTCTCATAGCATGCTTCCCGACCACCCGAAGACCACCTTTATAACTACCCAGTTACGGAGCAGCATTTGATAGTCCCTAAGTAGGCCGTTTCACATCTTGAGTACATACCACAATCTCAGGTCTAAGGACATAACGTATATGATGTGAATAGAGACTTTCTCTTGTCGGGTCAGTCCAGCCTACATGTCTCACATGTGCCCACATTATTAGTTTGACATCTCCATGTCCATGACTTGTGAAACATAGCCATCAACTAATACATGTACTGGTCTAATATTCAAGTGTGTTCTCATAAGAACACTGACCAGGGACAACTTTAGAATAACCATTCAAATAATTGAGTTCCACAAACAATTCAGATAATAGCCAATCAACACGATTTTTCTATATGGATATTCAATGAACACTTAATGCATGTCATAGATACAACTGGAATATCATCATCTCTATGATTACCTCTAGGGCATATTCCCAACACCAGCATCGACCCCATCGCTGCTGATGACTGGCTGAAGGAGATCGAGAAGGAGCTGGACTTGGCCACTTGCACCGACATGGAGTGTGTCGGGATCGTGGCTCACTAGCTTGTTGGTGTTGGACGGGCTTGGTGGGATAGTCTCTGCGAGACCCACCATGACCCTACTAACATCTCTTGGGATGAGTTCATGGAGGAGTTCTGCGCGTTCTTCATTCATGAGGGCACCCTAGAGAAGAAGGAGAATGAGTTTCGCAACATCACCATGGGGTCTGACAAGGTGCATGAGTACACCACCCGCTTCAGCATCCTGATGCGCTATGCACCTACCTCAATGGTGATATCTAAGAAGGAGAAGATGTTCTACTACTACAAGGGCTTGACTAGCCGCATCAGGCTCTCCCGCTCAGGCACCAAGAGCCACACCTTGCGTGACCTGATTTACAGGTGCATGGAGATTGAGAAGGACCACAAAAAGGTATACGCAGAGAAGGAGGCACTTGGCAAGACCAAGAAGCACCGTGCTGAGGGCACCTCCCACGCACCTGCCCCATGGAGGTAGCGTGGTGAGGGGTCACAGCCTCCTCGCTCCCGCTTCGCTCAGGAAGCTACACACGGTTTGAGCAGGGGCGGTGGTACTTACACCACCAATTACCATCGTCCTACTCAGGACTGCCAGGCGTACACTCGTCCCGCACCAGGTGCCGGCATGCGAAAGGCCGATGCGCCAACCCCCACATGCAGCACGTCCTTCACTTGCTTTGCTAGTGGCTAGTCGGGTCACAAGGTCACCGAGTGCCCAAACAGGGCTACACCAGCTACACCAACACCTACGAAGCAGAACTAGGGTACTCCGTACAAGCAGGTGCTGACTGGAGCACCCCATAGCCGCCTTGCCAGCCTAATAGCTGAGGCCACCCAGGCTGTCCCCAACATGGTGTACGATATTCTTTTAGTGCATGGGGTAAAGGCTTCCGTGCTGTTGGATTCAGGTGCTACATGTTCTAATATCCTCCAAGTTTTCACGAGAGCACCATATACCTATTTCTCCACGAAAAGAAGCCTTATACACCAGTTCAGTTTTGGGCAACATCTGTTCTACCAAGAGATGTAAGGGAGTGACTATCATGATCGAGGGTCTCACCTTTTTAGCCAATCTTACCTTGCTACCCTTTGAAAGCCTAGACTTCATTCTAGGGATGGATTGGTTAACACAGAACAAGGGAGCGATATCTTGCTCACCTAGATTTGTGGATATAACCCATCCAAGTGGTCGCCAGATCAGATGTGAGCCGAACAAAGGGACAAATATCTCCATGTTGTTTACACTCGAAGAGAAGTCACTTGAAGAAGTGCCTGTAGTTCATGAGTACCCTGATGTCTTTCCTGAAGAGCTACCAGGGATGCCACCAGACAGGGATGTCAAGTTTGTGTTCAACCTGCTACCTGGTACAAGTCCCATTTCCAAGTGACCCTACCACATGTCAGTTGATGAGCTAAAGGAGCCTAAGAAATAGCTTGAGGATTTGTTCAAGAATGGGTACATTAGGCCTAGTGCCTCACCCTGAGGATCTCCTATTCTGTTTGTTAAGAAGGATGGTTCACAGAGGATGTGCATTGATTACAGGAACCTAAATGTTGTGACCATCAAGAACAAGTACCCCCTGCCAAGGGATTGATGACCTGCTAGATCAGCCATGCAATGCCAAGTATTTCTCTAAGATTGACCTTAGATCAGGCTACCTTCAGATGAAGATCAGAGAAGAGGACATTCCTAAGAAAACTTTTGTCACTAGATATGGGCAGTTTGAGTACACTATCGTGTCCTTCGGTCTTATGAATACACTGACTTATTTCATGAACATGATGAATAAAGTGTTCATGCAAGAGCTGGATAAGTTCATGGTGGTCTTCATTGATGACATTCTTGTCTATTCTGCCACCACCGAAGCACATGAATAACATCTGAGGATAGTGTTGGAGAAGTTGAGAAAGCATTAGCTCTATGCCAAGATTGAGACAGTGAAGGGGTGGGAACATCCCCAGAATGTGAACAATGTGAGGAGTTTCTTGGGATTGGCTGGTTATTATCACTAATTCATTGAGAACTTCTCCAAGATAGGTCGCCCCATGACCAACCTTCTGAAGAAGACCAATGAGTTTTAATGGACGCCCCAGTGCGAACAGAGTTTCTAGACCCTGAAGGAGAAGCTCACCACTATGCCTTTTCTTGCCTTGCTCGATATCCACTAGGACTTTGTGTTCTATTGTGATGCGTCTCTCCACGCCACGGGCTTGGTTGTGTTCTAATGTAGAATGTGAGAGTCATTGCCTATGCTTCCAGTCAGGTTAAGGAGCATGAACAACATTACCCTACCCATGATCTCGAGCTTACAGTAGTGATCCATGCATTAAAGATTGGAGGCACTACCTGATTGGGAGCAAGTGTGAAATCTACACCGATCACAAGAGCCTGAAGTACTTTTTCACTCAGCAAGATCTGAACATGAGACAACGTCCTTGGCTTGAGTTGATCAAGGACTACTTTTTCACTCAGAAAGATCTGAACATGAGACAACGTCCTTGGCTTGAGTTGATCAAGGACTACGGCGTGGAGATTCCTTATCACCTAGGAAAGGCTAATGTAGTTGCTGATGCTCTTAGCCGTAAGAGCCATTGCCATGCCTTGTTCACCACCACCCTGCCCAAGGAGTTACAAGAGGGCATTGACGAGTTATAGCTTGAGGTGAGACCCCATGGCATGTTGAATGAGCTTCATGTGCACTACACCCATGCCATTGCCCAGAAATTTGGGAGATATACGAGCTCCTAAGACAAGGCAAGTGCCCAGAGTTTAGTGAAGATGAGCAAGGTACCTATTGGTACAAGAATAGAATTTGTGTGCCTTTAGACCCAGTTATCCACAATGAGATCCTATTAGAAGGACATGACTCCAAGTATTGTATCTACCCAGGCAGAACCAAGATGTATGCTGATTTGAAGAGGAAGTTCTGGTGGAAGAACATGAAGTCAGATATTGTAGGACATGTTGCTCGATGTGACTTTTGCAAACGCGTCAAAGTCAAGCACAAGAGACCTGTAGGACTGCTAAAGCCACTTGAGATACCTGAATGGAAGTGGGATAACATATCTATGGTCTTCATCGTGGGACTACCTCGATCCCTGAAGGTCCATGATGCTATATGGGTGATAGTCGATCGTTTAGCCAAGGTAGCTCACTTCCTAGCCATCAAGAACGACACTTGACTTGGACAGCTAGTAGATTTGTATGTTGACAACATTGTCAAGCTACATAGGGCCCTGAAGAGCATAATATCTGATCATGGACCTCAGTACACGTCCAAGTTATGGAAGGCCCTAAATGATGCCATAGGAAGCAAGCTAGATTACTGTACCGCTTACCACCCTCAGACACATGGTCAGATGGAGATAGTGAATCAGATCCTTGAGGATATGCTTCGAGCTTGTGTTCTAAAATATGGATCAAATTAGGAGAAGTGCTTGTCCTTTTCCAAGTTCTCTTACAACAAAAGCTACCAAGCCATCCTCCAGATGTCACCATTCGAGGCCATGTATGGAAGACCGTGCAGAACACCCCTGATGTGGTCAGAAGTTGGAGAAAGATAATTCTTTGGTCCTGCCACCATCAAAGAGGCCTAAGAAGGAGTCTCCCAAGTGCAAGAGAATCCAAAAATTTCCCAGACCCATCAAAAGAGCTATGCTGACAAGAGGTGTAGAGACCTCGAGTTTGAAGTCAGGGACTATGTCTATCTCAAGGTCTCCCCGCTTCCAGGAACCGTTAAATTCCATGTGAAGGGAAAGCTAGCACCAAGGTATGTGGGACCGTACATGATCTATGCAAGAATTGGCAAGCTTGCCTACAAGGTGGAGTTACCAAGCAACTAGCAGGAGAGCACCCAGTGTTCCATGTTTCATAGTTATGCAAGTGTTTGAAGCTGCCAGAGCAACCGCTACCTACAGAGGCACTTGATATTTAGGATATCTTGGAGTACCAAGATCACCCCATCCACATTTTGGATAGAGCCACCAAAGAGACTAGAAGCACCATCATACCAATGTGCAAGGATCAATGGAGCAATCACATAGAACGAGAAGCAACTTGGGAGAAAGAGTCAGAGATGAGGAAGCTCTACCCCTACCTCTTTCTAGAGTAAGTTACAAATCTTGAGGACAAGATTCTCATAATGGGGTAGGATTGTAATAACCCTAAAACTCCAAACACTAAAAATCACAAGCAACAAATTTTTTTCTAAAATAACCAATGGTTTGTGAGTGTCATGTAGGAAGCCCACTAGTTGTTGCATAGGTAGCTCCAAGTGTTAGTGAAGCATTTCAAGAGCTTGATTTGGTTCTTATTTGATTTTATGTAATGTAATAAAATCAAATAAACCTTTATATCATATGTGTAAATATGTATCAGTAACCATGGACATGGCTACCAACTTCACCATGAGACCCTAGTGGACCTATCATGATGTATGTATCATGATCACTAACTTGTTTAGCACTAACATAGCCATGGCATGGTTTAGGAGTAAGAGGAAGAAATAGAAAAGAAGATAGGAAAGAAGGGAAAAATGAAAAGGCAAAGCCAGGCTGGAGCAGTTAGCGGCCTAGCTCGGCCGGCTAGGCCTCGCTAGCACATGCTACCCTCGTGACCCAGCCAGCTAATGAGCCAATCTGCCTAGCTACCAAGCTGGCCTGTCTTCCCCGCGGTCCAGCCAGGCCAACTGGCCCAGCCAGTCGACCGCGCAGCGCGCCCGCAGCTCTCCCCCGCACCATGGGCCAGTTGATCGACCGGCCCAACATGAACACCAGCACCCGCACCTCCCCGCTGTGTTGCTGCCCCACGGGCCTGGCCCGTCAGCACCCACCTTTTGCCATTTCTGTGCACCCGGCTATCATGTCCATCGCACCACTTATGGCATGGGCGTGCCTCCGCTGTGCGCCCGTGCCCATGACCTGCAGAGCTCAGGATGCTGTCCATTCTCCCGCCTGGCCGCTCGCAAACCCTAACCCTCAGGTCGGGCGCACCGCAGCGGCCCGATGGGCATCACCCATCCACGCCGTCCGTCGCTAGGGTTTCCCTATGCCTAGCCGCTTTTCTGCTGGCCACTCCATGTTCATCTACCAGACCTTGGAGAAGAGGGAGAGGTAGGAGGAGAAGGAGGAGAGGAGAGGAGGCCAGAGCTGGATCAGAGGCCACGTGCGCCGCTGTCGTCCACGTACCGGAGGAGAAGGACCCAGCGACCCTGCTCAACCACCACGATGTCCCTGCTCTGCTTTCTCTTCACCATGACGCTGCTCTGCTTTCACTTTGCTGAGTCTCCATTACCAGCCACTGCCACGAAGGTGAGCACGCCCGTGCCTCTACCATGGCCGCCGGCCAGCTCACGTCCCATGTTCCTGTCGTCGGCTGCACCGTTCACTTCTTTAACTTCCCCGCCGTCTTTGCCATGTCCTAGAATGCCTAAATGGCAAGGTTGTAGAGCTAGCACGAACTATAATAGGGGCCTCGCACCTTTGGAAGCCCTGGTTCCCCTGGACTCCGTTCGCCTGTGCACCGCTATGACACTCGTGGTCACGCACGCCCCACCATGCCTCCGTTAGCCACACTAGCTAGTTCTTGGAGATCCTAGCTTTTCCAATCGGAAGGTGAATGAGAAGATGGTGCCCCAATTGATGCTTCGCTAGAGTAGCACCACCGCCGACACTGTCTACTGCCGCCGCGCCCTTGCTACCTCGCTAGGCACCCCCATTGGCCAAATTGAGGCATTTTCCTTGTTCACCTTGGCCTCACAATTCTGATGCGCACGCCAGCCGCCCCTTCGCCGCCCTATCATGCCCCGCAGCCAAAGTGCTGTCGCCCCACGCCACCACAATGCGAGCGCTGGCCAGCGTAGCCACCGTGAGCTCGCCATGACCTCCCCATCGTGTCTGCCACCGTAAGCTCGCCGCAGCTCTAGCCCACTGAGACAGCCGGAGCCGCCGTGCCGCTCGCCGTCGGTGAGGACCGGCTGTGCCAACTGCGCATGCACAGGAAAGGGAAAGGGGATTTCTACCCTCGGTGCACCCAGTCCTCGGGACCAGTGGGACCATTCCATGGAGGCCATGTGGACTCCCTGTCTTTGGTCCACCGTGAGCCAAGCCCAGCCAAGCTAAAGCCATAGACCACTATCGGGTATCTAGATTAGGGATACCCAAGGCTACTAAATTAGGCAAACTAACCCCGAGAAATCCATGGCCCAAGGCCTGTCAAAACATCTACACACAAAGCCCAACTGACAAGCTATAGCAAACCAGCGCACGCACAGAGTACACCGATCTAGACGAGGCCCCCTCGACGGGACCCCTCGATTGATGAAAACTCCTCTGAGCGAACGACCTCGGGTTGACTGACTCGACCCCCTTGACTCATCTACCCAAGGACAAAAACTCAAGGCATTTAATGCACCAACTACTCCCACCTAATGCCATGGCTACAGCTACTAGAACAGGGATCATGTACTGAGGTCACATCCTCTTTTTATAGCCCATCCCCGGACTTGTGTTGATTTAACCATCACTGTAGCACCATACCATGCACTATACACCACTCGACCCCCTCAAAAACAACAACAAGTACTGGGATGTCTGGGGCTCAATTTTATCTACTCGGCCTCGACCCCCATGGCTAACCCTCGACTCAGCCTCCGGCACCTCCGATCAACGCTCCAACAACTCCGACGCAACTTCTACAAGGATCCACACGCCCACAACAGGAGCTCGGGTCATTCATCGACCATCTCCAACATCAACGTGACACCTATAAAAGACGGAGGCCATGCCCGGTGAACGACTCTATAGCAACCGCTACAGGATCAACGTTGTCATGCCAACATCATCAACCACCTCAGCCCTACCAGGGATAGCTCCTTAGGGTTTTTTGTATCCTTGGGCCTCTTCTTGGCCTATAGAAGTGGACACCATGGTTAGTTCAAGGGCAGGATAATGAAGCTCCATAGCTCAGGACTTAGGCTTCTTAGAGATCAACACCTCAAGCAGTCTCCCTCCCTCTCTCACTCACTTGTAATACCCCATGTACAAGCACTTAGGTGCAAGGCAATACAAGTACTCCTCCCCCTGCTGGATGTAGGGCCTTCTCTTGCTCGAACCAGGATAAACCTTGTGTCTCGCATTGCATAGCCATCCAGATTAGGGCACACGTAGCACATTACTCATTGGGTTCCTATCCGCGGGACGGAACACCGACAGTTGGCGCACCAGGTAGGGGATGTTGTGTGTCACGATTGTCTTCCCGTAACCTTTTGGATGGCAGACTCTTTGCCACCACTTCCGTTTGCCATGGTGATCTGGTTTGGGAGCTTGGAGTTCATGTCGCTTGGCCGTGGCTATGACATGATCCTACTCCCACCTAGGAGCCTGAGCGACAGTGATCATGAGCTCCCTTAGCCAGGAGGAGAACCATGCCAGTCCCATGGTTCTCGCCGCATTCATGTGGCTAAGCGGCAACGTTCCTAGCGCAATCATCATCGTCTCTACGTAGGTGAAGCGGCTCCCAGCTCGGCCACCCCACAGTCAGCTAGTGACGCAGGTCTCCTCATTTAGGGCCTGTCTGATCTACGCTTGGCTACAGAGGGTAGGCCAGAAGGGTACCGTGACATCCCTCCATCCAGCTCAGCAGCATCTCTGCCGGGAGGGTTAGGCCTGGCCTCACCGGCAAACATGGCAACAATACTGCGCGAACTATTTTCGTACGGGCTCAACAACACCGCCAAGACATACATGTCCTCCATCAGCACCTACATGAGCACGTATGAGGACCTTCCAGGCCACCTGTTACGCTCTACCCATGATCTTGTGGCATCCACGCCGGCCTCCGAATACCCGGACTCACCGAGACCCCTGGTCCGGAGCGCTGGACAGTCGGTATGTTTCGTCATTGGGTGGAGGATGAACGACGTAGGAGATCCTCATTCCCCCACCCGTGCACCTACTACTTTGGCTACCCGGACTTTGACTCCGCCGATGACAGCTACGATCCAATCCGCGAATGCTTCCATGTTGAGGGGGCCATCACGTTGGATGCAGAAGCCCTTGGCCATGACAAGAGGGGTGAATGTCACGCCACCACGGGACGGGCATGAAGCAGCCCAACATCTAGTAGCGGATCATACCAACTCCGTGAGATGCAGGCGAAGCTCGACGACGAGCATGAACGTCTATGCCTACTCGGAGAGACCCTCGAGCGGGAGCGCATGGCATATGCACATGGCGGAAGGGGCCAAGAGAGGGCTCGTGACGTCAACCAGCGCATCATCGAGGATGGGGCGCACGAGCACACCACATTCAACCATGCTAGCAAAAATGTCATCACCCCTGCAATGCTCCTGCGCACTATGCCAGAGCCATCGACCCATGAGGACCATCGAGTGCATGACGAGGTTAGTGGTCGCGAAGCTCAGGGAGCCGAGAGCTCAACCTCGAGGTGTCACGAAGGTGGGGCCCTCCTGTCAAGATCGAGAGGCCTCGGTGCACCCCGAGCCTGCACCAGTGCCATAGAAGAATAAGGCTACTTCAGCTCGAGACCGCCTCCAAGACAACCGCGAGCCCCGAGCGGCCCACGACGACATCAACGAGAGTTGTAGGTGCAAGAGCGGTGACGGCGAGGCTCGAGGCTACAGCGTGCATAGGGGTGAGCGCTACGATAATGACGAGGACCGTGCTTGATCCCCGAGCCTGTTGTTCCACGTGTCTTCTACTGAGAGATCCGCAAGACCAAGCTGCCAACTCGCTTCCACCCACCGACGACCCTCACCAAGTACAACAATGAAACCAAGCCTGAGCTATGGCTCGCTAACTCCAGTCTAGCTTGCCAACTTGGCAGTCCCCCAATGACATATTCATCATCCGCCAGCTCCCGCTGTTTCTGTCAGATACAGCTCGGGGTTGGCTCAAGGATCTCCCCCCTGACTAGATACAGGACTGGTGCGACCTCATGAGATTGTTCGAGGGAAACTTCAAGGGAACCTACGTGCGCCTGGGCAACACATGAGACCTCTGAAGCTTCAAGCAGAAGCCCAAGGAGTCCCTCCATGATTTCGCTCAGCGCTTCTCCAAGCAGCGCACTGAGCTTCCCCACATCTTCAACCACATGCAAGGACTTGGTCCGGGAGCTAGGCTGCAACACCCCCAACACTGCCAATGAGCTGATGGACATCATCGCCAACTACACTGCCGGCGAGGAAGCTGTTGGCGCCTTCTTCGTTGCCGACCAGGACAAGGGGAAGGCCAAGGAGGGCGATCCTGAGATCTTGAACCAGGGCGCCAGGAGGAACAGCAAGAAGAAGAAGAAGAAGAACCAGTTGGGCAAGCGTGAGGCCACGGCCGATGATCTTGTCACTGCTGCCAAGCGCAAGAAGCCTTAGGGCCCCCTAAGGTGGGCATCTTCGACAAGATGTTGAAGGAACCTTGCCTCTATCATAAGGGGCCAGCAAACCACAACCTCAAGGACTGCAGGATGCTCCGAAAGTACTTTGATGGCCTAGGACTCAAGAAGGGAGACAAGAAGGAGGACCTGAAGGACAAAGGCGGCAGTAACGATGAGGAGTTCCCCGATGTCTGTGACTGCTTCATGATCTACGGAGGGCCCTCGACCCACCTCACTCCACGTAGCGTAAGCGCGAGCATCAAGAAGTCTTCACTATGCGGTTCTCAAACCCCCTTCTTCCTCAACTGATCAAAGACAGCCATCACGTTCGACGGAGGTGACCACCTAGATCACATCTCCAATCCAGGGGTGTACCCGCTTGTCGTCGACCCCATCATCATCAACACACGACTCACCAAGGTGCTCATGGATGGAGGCAGCAACTGTGGGGTATAAACCAACCCCTATACCCTCACGGCAGGGCCTTGGGCCGTACAGACCAGATGGCCCAGACCACAAGATGAAGCCTGTGGTCCATCACCGTCCTGGTTGGTGATGATGAACCTCCGGTCCTGAACAAGACTGAGCAGGATAAGCAAGCCAAGGATGCTCGTAACCTTGACCGAGCCCAGCAGCGGCTCTAGGAGCAGCAGGCACCTCCTTGGTCGCATCTCTTGCATGGCGATCTCGAGGACGACTTTGATATGGTCGGGGACGCTCCTGTCCATAAGACGCCTACAACAAACATAGCTGTGGCTAGGCACCTGCTGATGACTCTTCCCCCGGGAACACCTGGGGCCAATACCATCATTGATTACCTGATAGTTACCGAGGATCAGGTGAACCAATTGCGAGAGGTCGGATCTATGACCACGTCATATCGATCCCGTCGGTCTCATCAGCGGCGCAACCACAGCTGCCTCAATCAACCGTCGAGGGTGGCGCTAACAACTCATCCAATCAAGGAGGGCATAACCCTCTGCCAAAACTGCATCAATTGGACGACATCAACGATGACCTGTGCGATGAATCGCGTGATGATCAGCAGGGCAAACGCCAACGTGGCAATCGCCAGAGTGGCAACTGGCGATGCGACGATAACCGCCAAGATCGTGAGCAGGAAGTCAAACAGCGTCGAGGTTCTGACCTCCACGACCACCTTGACGAATGCTATAGTGCTTCATGACACTTGGGTGGACTGCCGCCATTCTCAGATCGCCTCAAGTTAGTTATCTGGCCCAAAAATTTTCGCATCAGCGAAATCAAGATGTACGACGGGAAGGACGATCTCGAGCACTGGATCATGCTATATGAGGTTGGTGTCCAGGCAGCAGGGCGAGACAAGTACGTTATGGCCAACTACCTCCGAGTGGTCCTTAGCAACGTCACTACCTCCTGGCTGCTATGCCAATGCCCCGGATCCATCCATAGCTGGGACCAACTTTGACAGATGTTCATTGACAACATCAAGCAGACTTGAGTCTAGCTAAGCACCAAGTATGCCCCGACACAAGTACAACATCATCCAGGAGAACCACTGTGACAGTACATCAGATGCTTCTTTGACACGTTGAACCATGTGACTGACGTCACCCTGGTGGAGGGAATCAATTTTTTCATCACTAGCCTTCGTCAGCCACGTGGTAGGGACCTCCGAAAGAAGCCGCTTCTCAAGCAACCGAAGACGATGGAACAACTCCTTGCTATCACCCACAGGTTCGCTCACCTTGAAGATGGGATGAACAAAGGCTACGCTGGCCCCTCTAACCACAACTATCACCGCGATGATGACCGATGAAACATCCTCAATTTTCCCACGAAGGGAAAATACACAGAATGACGAATGATATAATAGTTCAAAGCTCAAACCATCACATTATCCAATAATAGTTGATACAAAATCCATACATCGAACAAAAGAGAACAAATAGAGGGGGTTACATCAAATAGTACATCGCCACACTGGCGGAATCATCAGAGTAGCAGCATCTGAAACAGCTGCGGTAGGCGGAAGCAACAACAATCCCCAAAAGCAGCCTGAGCATAGGAACAAGACGTCTACTCCTCATCGGTGAAGTCATAGTCAGGCTCATCTGCCAAATAATTTTTAATACGGTTTGTACTAGCCACTTCTCCCACCCTATGCTCTGCTTTTGCTATGTAGTATTTGGTCAAAGGATATAATCAAGAGACCTATTATTTGGTTGTGGTTCCCTATGCAAGTAGTAAACATCATTATATAATAGTAATACATCAAGTTTTAACCCATTCTCATCCATCATCATTCCCATCCCGTCATCACACACATCTCACCCTCTCAGACTCAGTCGACAGGTCCAACTCCCTCTCGGAGCCTGTCTCAGCGGCTCACAGCCGAAAAGGGTAACACCAGGGGGAAGAAGAGAAGGACTCATCTCACTACTCCTGAGAAGCGTAGGTTGCGGGAAAGGCCAAACCGAGGCCATGGACTATATATAGATTCAAAACTCTACAGAGCGTGTACTCCCATAACCATAAGATCACTATCATCGGCAGTGCCCTGCCTAGGCTGATTCTGGCTGCTTTGTAACCGGTGCGATGCCACCCTACCACTCAATACTGGGACATCCCAGAATACCACCGGCACACTGAGACTGCGAGACATAGTACCGGGCCCTCGAGGTCACTATGTTGTCTAAGGAGGGTGTGGGTCCTGATGCCCATACCTCCCAACACTATCTGCAATCAACCTAATAGTAGTGGAACCGTCCTAGCAAGTCAGACATCCATCTCCCGCCCATTCAGGAGCGAGCAGTGAGAACGTAGGTCCCAAGGTTCCGATTCTCAAGAGATAACAGGTCCTAGGGGGATCAGACAGGATTATCTTCTCATAGGGACTACAACAGTCTGTGCTACAACAACACCTCCTACCCGGGGCCTCGCACCATATAACTCACAATGTACCCACCATAGGCACCTCTCATGGGGATGCCCAGAACACACCCCTGGCAAGACTCACCCAAGGCTCGTCGTAGAATCCTGTCCGATCGACTCAAACCCTCACCTCACACCCTAGACACATGCAGGACTCTCCCTGAGTAAAATGGCACCACATGCCT
This sequence comes from Bothriochloa decipiens, assembly GCA_023333625.1. Lineage (NCBI taxonomy): Eukaryota > Viridiplantae > Streptophyta > Magnoliopsida > Poales > Poaceae > Bothriochloa > Bothriochloa decipiens. The sequence goes on along the minus strand of CM041641.1, from coordinate 24,114,176 downwards.
TATTCATATTACCATACTCCACCACGCATCACATCGCAGATATAAAGCATAGTTGAAGTAAAGCATCATGAGTAAATAAGCATGTGTCTAGCCTATCAGCGGGTGTGCAGGAGTAAGGTTGCGACAAGGTAAAGGCTTCATCAGGCAATTCTACCATGCAACCTATCACAGGTGATATTCATAAATAAAGGTCTTGCAAACTAGATATTATGCCATGCGTAATAGGATATATGAGGTTGGGTGGGATATGGCACCTGCGAAGTCATCATCGAGCTCCTCCTCGTACTCGTAGTCGTCCTCCTCAAACTGCTCCTCTGAAACGAAATGTAATAGTCGCATTAGCGACTCCTATAGAGTAGCACAAAGAATCAAATGAAATTCAATAACTCCAAATGAAATCATACATAAGCCTATGACGTAGAGCTCATTTTTATTGAAATTTGGACACTTGGTTCGTATTTTTCAGAGTTTGTATGAAGAAGATATGAATTTTTGAAGATTAAAACATATATAGAAAAAGAAAAAGAGCTGTTAAATGTCAGCGTGACACGTGGCGCAACATGAATGGTCAGAGGTGGTACAACGCCTTACAGGTGGGTCCAGGTGGTCTAGTCACTAACTGGTGGGACCAGGTCAACGGTCAATGTTGATCGGTCAACGGTCAACACCGACAGGCCCCGAATTGGCCTCAGCGGGCCTGCATAGGGCCGGATCTAGGCCGGGTTGGGCCAGCCTGGCCCGGACACGTGGAAGTCAGTTGGGTTGTCCATGTCGCTCTATGGGCTGTTAGCGGGCCTAGTATATAGCTTTGGGCAGTGCAAACTTGGTCCATGGTGGACCAAACGCAGGCGAGCCACTTGGCTCCCACCGGTTGGTCCATCTGGCCCACGGTGGACCCGGTGGACATGGTCCATGCAGAGGGAAAAATCCCCTTCTCTTCCTTGCACGCGCGGCTGGCACGGCGGTGCTTGCTGACAGTGGGCGGTGTTGTGGCTGTGGCAGTGCTAGGGCAAGGCAAAAGCGACGGTGGAGTTCAAACGGGTCCGCGGGGCTCAGCCTGGCCGGTGTGCGCATGGCGGCGGCGGCGGGCGGCGCGGCCACGACTGCAAGGCGCCACAGCGTGCAAGAAGAAGCTTCAACTAGCGCAACGAGCTCATGAGACTAACACAAACCTAGCACCGTGCTTAAATTGACCGGGGACCCCCTATTCGACCGACGACGACCGCGGCGGCGGCAACGACGATGACTAGTGAAGCTCCAGCATTCTTTGTCCTAGGACGCCATCTTCTTCTTGTTCTTCCAATTAGAGCAGCTGGGAGCTCCATGAGCTAGCTAACGAAGCTAAACTGGGCATGGCGGGGCGAGCGCGGCGGTGAACGCCACGGCCGCGCTCCGACGGCCGGAGTTTGGGAAGACCGAGGCTTGCAAAGGTGCTAAGCCCCTATTGTGGTCCGTGCTGGCTCCACGATCATGCCAAAAAGGCGTTCTAGCTAACGGCAAACACGTCGGTCGAGCTAAAGAAGCAAGATATGGAGTGGGGCATCGGGAACGCGGTGGCTCTCTAGCGGGCAGCCATGGCAACGAGCAAGACGAGCTCACCTGCGGGCGGCCAGCTGGTGGCGAGGCAGCGGCTACATTGGCCCGGGGTAGATGAAGTAGAGCGGCACGGTTTGCTTGATGTAGTCGGGCAGTGGCTCCGCGTCCTGCTCTGGTGGCTCGAGCGGCGACGACGGCTCTGGGTTCCAGCTCTGGCTCTGGCGCTTCTCTCATTCCCCGCCTCCTGCTCCTCCTTGCACACCTCTTCTCCTTGCGCAACGAGCGAGTGGTGTCCAGACAAGGATTGCGACTGGGCACAGGGGAAACCCTAACGGTTCCAGCTCCTCCCTTTTATAGGCATCGCGGTGGCCATGGACAACGGCGGACGGCGGTTATGCGACGAAGCACATCGAGCGGCCAAGCATGCTTCGAGCTAGGGTTAGGGCAACCCTGAGCGTGGCACGGTGGACGGGCAGCCAGGATGCAGCGGCTCGCATGCGGGCGAGGGATGAACGGCGGGCCTGCTGCATTCCATTTTTGGAACTTGGATGGGACGGCTGGGTGGACAGAAGTAGCAACTGACAGGCGGGGCCCGGCGGTCAGCGACAAAGTGGGCAGGAGTGGGCGCGCGTGCATGAGCGGCAGTGCCTTGCTGGCCCGCAGGGCTTGCTGGGCCGTGAGGCCACGCGTGCGGGTGGGTAAGCAGGGGCAGGCCCGCTAGCATGGGCCACAGCGGCTTCGGCCTAGTAGGTCGAACGCGGTGGTGGCTTTGGGCCGTGGGGGAAATAGGCCAGGCTGGTCCATTTCTGCTGCTCAGGCTAAAAGCCTCCTTTCCATTTCCCCTTTCTTATTTCTTCCTCCTTCTATTTTCATGCAAAGTATAACATGAAATGTTAGTGCATGCAAGTTTGTAAGCTCAAGACAAACTCCATGCTTGGTCTACTAGGGTCTCATCTAAGACTACTATAAGACTACTAATAAAATAAGAAAAAAATTCGAATGATTAAATTACTTCTCTCGAATATCCAACTGACTTATTAATTTCTTATAACGCACTCTATTTTTCTTTGCCAAATAAGCCAGCAAACGTTGACGTTTTCCCAAAAGTCTTCGAAGACCTCTTTCCGATGAAAAATCTTTTTTGTGTAATTCTAAATATGAAGCAAGTCTCCATATCTTATTGGTGAAACTGAATACTTAAAATTCAACAGAACCCCTATTTTCTTGTTTTTCTTCTTAACCATAAATCAACAAATTTTTCTACCTCCTTTCTTTTTCATGTATTTTTCTGATCAGGAAAAATAAAAAATTATGTCAGTTATTTTAACTTATTCAAATCTCGTACACATAAAAATTTGTAATTATTCATCAACTGCTGGAATCTGGAATTTGGATTTATTATATCGATGCAAATTGGATTTTGATAGAAGGGTACATTCATGGTGGGTTGGGTCCATGTCCATGGTTAGTAGCATATATATACACATGTGATAAAGGGTTATTTGATTTTATTACATTACATAAAATCAAATAAGAAGCAAATCAAACTCTTGTAAGTTAAATGCAAATGCTTCACTAATAGTTGGTGCTAGTTGTGCAACTAGTGGGTTTCCTACATGACACTCACCAACCATAGGTCATTTTAGAAAAATTTTTGTTGGTTGTGATTTTTGGTATTTGGATTTTTAGGGTTGTTACAGTCCTACCCCCTTATGAGAATCTCGTCCTCAAGATTTAAAAGTGTAACTTACTCTTGAAATAGGTAGGGGTAGAGCTTCCTCATTTTTGACTCTTTTTCCCAAGTTGCTTCTTGTTCTGTGTGATTGCTCCACTGAATCTTCAACATTGGGGTGCTGGTGTTTCTGGTTTCTTTGGTGGCTCTATCCAGAATGCAGATGGGGTGCTCTCTGTACTCTAAGGTGTCCTGAATATCCAGTGCCTCTATGGGTATCAGTTGCTCTGACACCTTCAAACACTTGCACAATTGTGACACATGGAACACTGGATGCACTCCTGCTAGTTGCTCAGGTAACTCAACTCTTTAGGCAAGCTTGCCAATTCTAGCACATATTCTATACGGTCCCACATACTTGGTGCTAGCTTTCCCTTCACATGGAATCTGACGGTCCCTCGAAGTGGGGAGACCGTGAGATAGACAAAGTCCCCAACTTCAAACTCAAGGTCTCTGCGCCTCTTGTCAGCATAGCTCTTTTGATGACTTTGGGCAATCTTCTGATTCTCTCACACTTGGGCGACTCCTTCTTTAGCCTCTTTGTTGGTGGTAGGGCTAAAGAATGATCTTTCTCCTACTTCTGACCATATCAGGGGTGTTCTGCATGGTCTTCCATACATAGCCTCAAATGGTGACATCTTGAGACTAGCCTGGTAACTATTCTTGTAGGAGAACTCTGCAAAGGGCAAACTCTTCTCCCAGTTTGATCCATATTTTAGAATACAAGCTCGAAGCATGTCCTTGAGGATCTGATTCACTCTTTTCGTCTGACCATCTGTCTGAGGATGGTAAGTGGTACTGTAATCTATCTTGCTTCCTATGGCATCATTCAGGGCCTTCTAGAACTTGGACATGTACTGAGGTCCATGATCAGATATAATGTTCTTGGGGGCTCCATGCAGCTTGACAATCTCTTTAACATATAGGTCTGCCAACTGTCCAAGTGGGGTTTTGTTCTTAATGGCTAGAAAGTGAGCTACTTTGGTCAAATGATTAACTATCATCCATATAGCATCATGGCCCGCCGGGGTTCGAGGCAAACCCACGATGAAGTCCATGGAAATGCTATCCCACTTCCATTCAGGTATCTCGAGTGGCTTCAGCAGTCCTGCAGGTGATGAGGACATCAACACTAATCATACATCCAAGTCAGCCACGCCAATACTTGCTGGTAATCATACATCCAAGTCAGCCACGCCAATACTTGCTGGTCCTATTACTCGTGCGAATGCTCGCAAACTTAATCATCAAGTGAGTTCCTTCTTGAGTTCTTGTCCATCATGTTTAGATCTTGGAGACACGTGCAC
>CM041641.1:24058901-24089601 GCA_023333625.1 Bothriochloa decipiens | reverse complement strand
GCGTGGCTGACTTGGATGTATGATCAGTGTTGATGTCCTCATCACCATGGCATTGACAGTGCCGGATGTGTTTTTTGTGGAGTAGATCTATTTTTGCGGCAAGCATATCCGTCTCCTTCATGGTGTGCATGCCTTTTTGTTCTTTAGTGGGAGCTCTTTCCTCCCCCAAGCTTGCTTTTCTACCATCTTGTTGATTAGCGTCGTAGCGCTCTCAATAGTGAGTGATAAAAAGGTGCCACCAGCAGCGGCATCGACATGCCCCTTCGACATGGGTGTTAACCCATTGTACAAGTTCTAGAGCACCAGCCAATTCTCCATACCGTGGTGGGGGCATGCTTGTATGTACTCTTGCAGCCTCTCCCATGCCTCCGGAATGGGTTCCATCGAGTTCTGGTGGAAATTGGCAATTCTTCCCCTCGGGGCGTTGGTTTTGCCCATGGGGAAGAATTTGGTGAGGAACGCCGCGGAACACTTGCTCCAGGTGTCGACAGCTTCCTTATCCTTGTAGAACCACTATTTCACCTTCCCCACAAGGGAGAAAGGAAACAGACAGAGCCTGATAGTGTCTAGTGCGACGTCTTTGATGACGATTGTGTCGCACAGCTCAAGGAAATGTTGGAGATGGGCGTTGGCGTCCTCATTGGGTAGTCCATAGGATGGACTCACCTGCACCATGGTGATCAGCCTGGTCCTAAGTTCAAAGTTCTTGTCCCCTATATTGACAACGGGCCTGGTGGGCACGTTGGCGACAGTGGGAACGGAGAACTCGTGGAGTGACTTTTGGGCCATGTTGTTCAGATCAGATGATGCGGCGGTGACTGGTTCATTTGTCGGTGAAGTAGTAGAAGAAGAAGCTATACAAGACCTGTTCTTCCTTAGGAGTGCCTCCAGATTAGTGATGAAGTTTTCTGACAAGGTGAAACCATTCATGTACTATCCTATTTTCATACACAACAGGAGAAAACATACAAGTTAGCCTGCATATACAATGGCCATTTTCTAATGAAGTTATATTTGTTGTTTTCTCTTGCTCGAGTTATTTGTACCAATGCCTCCTCGACAACGGCACCAGAAATGCTTGTTGGCATTTCTTAACGCAATCACCAAAATAGGCAAGATACATATTCTGGCAACCACGCCAAAAATGCCTGCTGTTGGCGACTCTTAGCAACGCTACTAGAATTGTACTCTAGCAATGATGTAAGATGTGCCTAGGTGATAGATCATAACCTTTTAGAGATAATATCTGCAAGCGCATGGATCTATCGTTATAGCATTTCACCTGGAAATAGTTTAGGGTATCGTTATTTATATTTTCCCATAAGAGGCGGGGATAAAAATACCTCTAGCACAAATATGTTTTGACTTCATATCATTGAAATATGGCCCATAGCTATGCAGGGGTTAAACAATATGATTGGTAGATAGTGGACACACATAGAGCAACCTCAAGGATAAAGGTAAAATAAAGAATAAAAGAATAACCTAAGCGGAGCAGGTATATCTTATACATTTGCATATAACAAGTTAGTGTCATATGATAAACAGGTTAAGATACAAGTCAAGGTCAAGAGCAATAGGGAGACCCCGGCAGCTGATCTGTCAGCCGATGGGGAGATTTATGAACTCCTACACAACATACGAATGTGGGGGATTATGAAGGACGGACAGGGCTATCACCACCTGCCGCCTACCCCTCAACTGTGGCATGTCATCATATTCGAAGGCTCTCTCGCATCTGGAAACCACGTCCGCACACTAAGGAACTAACTATATCCCCCCATACTAGGAACCATTACTCTATTCCTATCATCTTCTCAAAGTTTGTAAATCATATGAACAATGAAGAGCAAGTATGAGCATGATGAACAACTCTCATATGGACTATAGTCTAGTTCATAATCATAGAATATATCATGCTCAAGACTGTTCATATGCAAGAATGTAAATAAGAATAGGGAACTTGAATAGGGAAGAATTCTTCATAGTGTATTACCAAGAGAGAAGCACTTCTTCCTAGGAGACAAGCCCTCCAAGTAGCTCAACCTTGCTCAAAAATATTCTAAGTAGCTAAGTCTAAAGAACAAGTGTAGAGAGTGAGGTAGTGCTCCAAATGAGTGTGTGTTGTGGGGGGTGCTCCTCCTCTCCTTTTGTAACAGGTGGAAGGCGATTCGTGGGTAGGATTGGAAATCCGAGCAGCGCACCATCCTCCTCTGCATTGATTGAACCGACACGAGCTAGCTGGGCCTGAACCGCCTCACTAGTGCGCTCAGCCTCGGTCGATGGCTTCTAGCTCGGGCCTGGACTGTTGTGTCATGGTGGATTTGGCTCATGCACACTTCGGTTGGGCTGACTTCTTGTGGGTTGGCAAATACGTCTTCTGGAAAGTGCCTTTTTATTACAAATATTCCCTGTACTTGGTGTATTTCCTGCATAGTGACAAATCTTCCAGTACATGTGGAATTTTGTTAGTAGTAAAGGTATATGTGTGTAAGAATATATAATTCTTCCCTTTTTGGTTCTATATTGGCAGTGTAAATTCGTCGTTAAGGACCGTCAATAACGACGCCAAGCACCATAGCGACCACGTACCGACCAGCATCGGCGACAGCTTCTCGCAAGGCTGGCCACAGGCTGCGACACTGGTTGACTACGCCCATTGACTCCCCCATAGGGTCCTAGGGTGCACCTCTCCTGGGAAGATGGCCCTCAGCATTGGCCTGATGTGGTCGATCATCGTTTTGATTCTCCCCTAGAGAGCGGTGTTGGCGTCTTCTAGCACCTGGAATTGGGTCATGTGGCACTCCCTCAAGTCTATAGCAACAAAAATTAGGTGGTTAGCATAGCCTGATCCGTCCAGTATGCAGTAGACAACTCCAAGCAATCCTGAATTATTTCACACACCGGTCAGCTAAACAATTTGATCCCAGTCCTCCTTGGCTTGCTCTCGGGCCATTTCTTTCTCGATCAGCAGGTGGGCGATCTCCTCGGCCATTGCAGTGTTCTGGGAATTCAAATCTACACCTAACACAAGTTAGACTTCAGCAGGCAGCATGGTGCGATGGAGTGTTTGACATCTTACTTTCATTGTCAGCCTCTAGCTCCTCCACTTTCCTATGCTCGTAGTACACCTTGGGTAGCGCCTCCAGCTATGCCTTGGCCACCCTAAGAGTTTTCCACTCCTCCTAGGTCACTGCAAACCAGTCAATGGTTCTGCCATGTTGGAAGGAGGTCTCCTACAATGATCGCACAACAACGAGAAGATCTAGTTACTTCAATTGCAAGCATAGTAATCTATTAGCAAGTTGCCACAAGAATTACCTTGATCTGGTCAACTAGCACCTCTATGGCATCCTGAATACCAGCCTCTAGTTCATTGTCTGGGATCGCCTCGTATGTCATGAAGTCATCCGTCCTTCTCTTGCGCGTCGTGTGGACGCGCTGGGTTGGGATGTCCGTACGAGGGACCCTGGGCGGCGCTCTAGGCAACTCCTCAACCTCTTCTGGTGGTGCCAGAGCACTTGGCCCCACTTGATCTGTGCAGCAAGGTGGACGATATGCTGCAGCTCCCACCGGCCTCCAGGGCACCAGCCGTCTATCGGACTGGTCAGCAGGTGCAGCAACTAGTCAGGACGGCATCGCTGTGCTGCTCTTGGCCTCTGGTCGCCCTCTGGACTGGGTAAATTTGCCACCTAGCACTTGCTCGATGGTTGGTGGTGGTGTGGTCTAGCTGGACGATGGCTGTGTTGATGCTGCTGGCGTACGGCTGCATTCGGGTCATATGGCTCACAGTCATTTTTTCACAGACACAACAACAACAATGGAAGATAACAAACAGGAATGTGACATAATACTTACACTGGCGCATGTCAGAACCCTCCCCTGTACTGCGAGACTGCTCCCTCACCAACAGCGCCTGAGGTCCCACCTGACGCCCCGCTGCCACGCCTAGGGACTCGGCCCAACAACTCGCTGGTTCCACCCGTACCGGTGGGTCGTGCTAGTGGAGTCGGCTCCTTTGCCACTTCTCGGTGCCCTGGTGATGAGGCTACCCCTGGTGATGAGGTGCATGCCATGGTTCTGGTGGTGGTGGTGTTGATTCCTCGGCCTGCCCCAGTCGGGTTAACGATGCAGTTCCCCTCGATGAGGAGGAGGAGGTGGCGGCGGTACATGCCATGGTGATCTCCTGGTCGATGTCATGGGGGGCCTTGATGCCCTCTCCGTCTGAGGCATCGCAGCCTGGTGTTTCCTTCGCCGCTCACTGAGCGACACGAGGTTGTCAGAGTCTGTGGGGATATGACCCCCATATACCCTCGCGGCTATACTTGGGCCGCACCATCAAAGACGGCCCAGCCCAAGATGAAGATGTGCGGCACACGACATGCACCGCACAGTTCTGTATTAGTACCAAATAGGCTACTTTGTTTGCAAATTTGTCCCTTTGGAATATATAAGGAGGGGCAGAGGTCCATAGACAGACCAGGTCATTAGACTATAGACCATCATCTCAATACAGAGCAGATCTCCATGATCTCTCTTGTAACCTAGATCTCCGTGATCTAGGGCATCTCATTCTACATCATCCCTCATTGTACTCCGGTACTCATCAATATAGCAGTAGATACGCAGGACGTAGGGTATTACGCTTTCGAGCGGCCTAAACCTGGAAAAACCCTAGTTCTCTTGGTTGTTTGTCTTGTGTCTCACATCTAGTTCATAGGTCTTAGTGCACCCTCACCGCAAATCTACTACCTCAGGGAGCCCCGTGGTAGACTGCCGAGGAGGTTTCATCGACAGTGGTGCGCCAGGTAGGGGGGGTCCTTGCCCACCTTATATAGTCAAGGGGCAAGGTTACAGATCTAGGGTACGTAGTGCGGACCAGCGAAGATGCTGAATATGTAGTGTCGACCAGCGAAGATGCTGAACACGTAGTGCCAACCAGCTTCATCTCAAGCAGTTCGTAAGTCTGCTCTTAACCATAGCTTTTGTCAAGGAAGGTGGTCTGTCAAAAAATGCGTGGTGCTCCAAGAAAAAGAAAAAAAAGGTTTCCACGTCCCTGGGACGTGGGCCCCCGTTAACACGTGACACGAAGAATCACTAGAATCCTAACATGAACCATCCATAGAGGTAAGGTAATGAACCAAGAACCAAAGATAGGCCCAAGTCACCGCAAGGTGATATGGGCCCACGTAGTCCCCAAGCTCGATAGAAGATAGAAGAAGTTGTATTAAGCTTTTAAGAAAAACTCAACATAACACTAACTGGTGCGTAATCAGGACAAAATGACAAATCAATGTGTAGTCCCTAGGTAAGTCCTGGACGGAGCATAGGCTCGATCGAATCAAGGGACACTGAGAACTGCTGGTCCATAGACACCTTTGGTGGCAAGTCGAATGTGCAGTCCCTAGGTAAGTCCTAGATGGAGCACAGGCTCCATCGGGACAAGGGACACCGAGCCTGGCAAGTCGAATGCGCAGTCCCCAGGTAAGTCCTGGACGGAGCACAGGCTCGACCGGGTCAAGGGACACCGAGAACCACTGGTCCGTAGACACCTCTGGTGGCAAGTTGAATGCGTAGTCCCCAGGTAAGTCCTGGACGGAGCACAGGCTCAATTGGGTCAAGGGACACCGAGAACCGCTGGTCCGTAGACACCAGGGACACCGAGAACCGCTGGTCCGTAGACACCTTTGGTGGCAAGTTGAACGCACAGTCCCCAGGTAAGTCCTGGACGGAGCACAGGTTCGACCGGATCAAGGGATGCCGAGAACCGCTGGTCCGTAGACACCTCTGGTGGCAAGTCAAATGCACAGTCCCAAGGTAAGTAAAATAAAATATCTAACCCAAAAATCAGTCCCCAGATTTAATTAGAGAAAATCTAGAACAAATTTGGAAAGAAGTATAATTAAAATTGCAATCCTAGGATAAATCCCGTAATTATTGGGCATGCACCAATCATGGGACAGGTACATGGAAACCGCATGGGATAAATAAATAAGCCCAGTAGCCCACATCCCCGTGTAGGGACCAGAAAGGCCCATTTAGGGTGAAAAAGCCACATCCACACTGAGTCAGCGGGTTCAACCCTAAAAGTCAAATTGACGTCACCCAGAGCGTTTCCACTCCCCACTTCTCCTACCTTCTCGAGCACTCTACTGCAACCATGCCTATGCAATCGCCACTACGTGCCCCATCCGCGAATGAATCCCTGTGACGTGCCATCCACCAATCGACCAAACCGTAGAGGAGATGGCCAGGAAGGCGGCGAAGAAGGCGACGAGAGCGTTTAGATCTGGTGGGTTTGGCCTGCATTGGCTGCTTCGACCTCGACACGGGAGTCACTGTAGGTGCTCGCCAACGAGGGACTGCTGTCGGCGTGGGAGATGGAGGTCTGGCGCGAGCCACGAGGTGAGAACTCTCCTTGACCTCGAGATGGGGAAATCATAGTCTTCGAGGATTACATGACGTGGGGGTTGGGACATCCCGTGAATGGGTTCTTGCAGGATCTTTGTATCTTCTAGGGATCTCGATTTGCAACCTCGACCCCAACTCCATCCTCTCCATCTCCATCTTCATCACATTCTGTGAGTGCTTCCTGGGCATTCCCCCCATTTCAATCTGTTCCGTTATTTCTACCTGTTAAGGAAGAAAGGACCAGAGATTGGGGGATCCCAGATTGCAGGGGGTTCTTATTTGCGTCTATGGGATGGGATGAAGGTGCACTGGCTAGACATCCAGCATGCATCTGCCCAGAAGAACTGGTTCACTCGCTGGTTCTACATGAGCTAGAACATTGAGGAAAGACTGGTGCCCTGCGACGTGAGCCAGGTCCCGTCGTTCAACCGTCGATGGTTGGATAAACCTTCTTTGGATGAGATGGCGCAGGTGAGGGAGTTGCTACAGCTGATTGACACTAAACGTGTCAATGGAGTTCTGGTGGCGGCCACCTGGTAGATCCGTCGCACCCCGCCTTGCAAGGAGCGAGTGACTTGGATGTATGAGTATATCGGGCTGACAGATCCATCTCGGTTGTCCAAGGTACAGCCATCCCAGGAGATGCTGAACTAGCAAATGACTTCTCTATTTGAGAAGCTCAATCAAGACAAGAGCTACCCGGAGGACGCGCAACTCCCATACCGGCTCGACCGACACCACCAGAGGTAAAAACTTTTAATATTCTTCATTGTATATTACATCTGAATGGCTGCTCTAGATCACAAAATGTTTGTGTCTGATAGAGGATTCTTGGAGAGGACCAATCTATGTTTTCTCGGTTGTGCCTATGGAGGCATGGCCTCAAGGGGCAGCACTTGCCAACCAGCAGCGAACCGATGAGGTCCACTACCGGAGTAGGGCCAGGGCAGGGCAGGGGATAGTGGATGTCTCTAGCCCTGATGAAGATGAGAGCCCGACCGCTTGGGAAAGACTTCAGGCAGCTGGGAAGCGGCTAATGTCGGTCGGCGAGCCCAAAAAGAAAAAGCCCTCCACCCTGCTGTCCGGAGGCAAACTGACCCTGGATGGTGGGGATGCGAGAAGTAGGAAGAGGGGTGCCCCAACCACCCCAGGGATGTCAGACTTTGATGAACTCGTGACGCTCAATGAGCGATGAAAGAAATGTCAAGCCGTGATGCCTCAGCCAGAGAGAGCGCCAAGGCCCCCCACATCATTAACCAGAAGGTCACCACGGCACGCACTGCCGCCAGCTCCTCCTCCTCATCAGGGGGAAACTGCATCACCTAATCGGCCAGAGCAAGCTGGAGGAGCAACACCACCACCAGCACCGTATCACACACCACAGAGGGCGGTGATGCCTCTAGCCGGGGCAACCTCATCACCGGGGCATCGGGAGGCGGCAAGGGAGCCGACTCCACTAGCGCAACCCATCAGTACGGGCAGAGCCAGTGGGGCATCAAGTCGAGTCCTCGGCGCGCCAGCGGGGTGTCAGGTGGGACCTTAGGCGCTCCTGGGAGAGCAGTCCCACAGTACATGGGAAGGTTCCGACGTGCACCAGCGTAAGTATTATGTCACATTCCTGTTTGTTATCTTTCGTTGTTGTTGTTGTGTTTGAAAAATGACTATGAACCATATGATCCGAATGCAGCCGTACTCCAGCAGCATCACCATGGCCGTCGTCCAGCCAGACCACACCACCACTGACCACCGAGAAAGTGCCAGGAGGCAACACAGCCCAGTCCATAGGGTAGGCAGAGGATAGGAGCAGCACAACGACGCTGTCCCGACCAGCTGCTGTGCCTACCAACTAGTCTAAAAGACGGCTGGTGCCCTGGAGGCCGGTAGGAGCTACAGCGGGCCGTCCACTTTGTCGTGCAGATCAGGCAGGACCAAGTGCTCCGGTGTCACCAAAAGAGGTTGAGGAGTGCCCAGAGCGGCACCCAGGGTCCGTCATACAGACATCCCAACCCAGCGTGTCCATACGACACGCAAGAGGGGGACTGATAACTTCATGACATACGAGAAGATCCTGGACAATGAGCTGGAGGCTGGGATTTAGGACGCCACAGAGGTGCTAGTTGATCGGATCAAGGTAATTCTCATGGTAACTTGCTAATTGATTATCATGCTTGCAATTAAGGTAGCTAGAGCTTCTTGTTGTTGGATATGTGCAGTCATTGCAGGAGACCTCCTTCCAGCGTGGCTAGACCATTGTCCGGTTTACAGCGACATGGCAGGAGTGCAAAATTTTGAGGATGGCCAAGGCGCAGCTGGTGGTGTAGGCCTAGGTATACAAGGAGTGGGAACGCACCCAGGAGTACGAAGTTGCTGCACTGCATAGGAAGGTAGAGGAGCTGGAGGCTGACAATGAGAGTAAGATGTCAAACACTCCATCGTATCATGCTACCTGCTGAAGGCTAACTTGTGTTGTGTGTAGAGTTGAATTCCCAGAACACTGTAATGGCTGAGGAGATCACCCACCTACTGACTGAGAATGAGATGGCTTGAGAGCAAACTAGGGAGGACCAGGAGCAGATTGCTCAACTGACCAGTAAGTGAAACAATCCAGGATTGTTTAGGGTTGTATGTTGCACATGGATGGTTTCATCGACAAAGTTCAATGAGTGCGAAGTGGTTGGGGCACCACTCTTCCTGCTTCCCCCTTCTCTATCATCAAGAATCAGCTTGCCTCCAGACAACCGGGTAGAGTGCTTCTTTTTCTTGGGGTTGTTGGCCGACATTGCCGCTTCCCCGCTGCTTGACGCCATTCCAGGGTGGTTGGGCTCTCTTCTTCATCAGGGCTGGAGGCATCAACGGTACCCTGCCCTGCTCTGGTCCTGCTCCTGTAGTGGGTCTCTGTGGGGGCATAGACCCCGTATACCCTCACACCCAGCCTTTGGGCTGCTCGGTCCAGACGGACCAGACCAAAAGATGAAGGCTGGTACATCATCATCCTGATCGGTGGGATGGACAATAAGACAAAGCCCGTGGTCTGCTACCGACCAGGTCGGTGGGCCGCACGGGTGCTGAAGGCTGCTTGGCATGCCTTAGTCGGTTAGATCTGTTCGTGTACTCCAAGGACACGGCGCAATGTAAACGACCATAGGGAAACCCTAGATATGTAACCTTGTCCCCTGACTATATATGGTGGACAAGGACCCCCTAGAACGCATCATAAAACCTTCTAGTCTCTTCCTTCCTTCTGATCTCATCTGATCAAAACCCTTGTACTCCGGTACACATCAATATAGCAACATAGACGTAGGATGTCTTGGTTTAAACCCTTGTTGTCTTGGTTTTTTGTCTTGTGTCTCACATCTAGATCGTAGATCTAAGTGTGCCCTCACCGCAATGTACTACCTTGGGGTATCTCGTGGTAGACTGTCGAGGAGATTTCATCAACAGTGGCGCGCCGGGTAGGGGGTGCACAATCTGATCTTCAGGCAATCCAGATGGGTTCATTCCTGACTTCTGTGGACTTCGAGGCGAGCGTCTCCCTCACCATCAGTTCACTCACTTGGACCACCGGCGTGATGACATCCCTCACGTTCGCAGGAGCAGGGCAGCTAGTCCTAGCTCCGGCTATGACACAGTCGGTCCCAACACTGACCGCGCCAACCACGTCTCCAACGACCCAATTCTCGAGGCTGCCCCCAGGATCGTTCAAGCCGCCCATGATGAGGACGGAGTTGATGGCCATGCCAATGGCAAACTGGCAGCTCCCTTGCTACCAGAGGAGGCACATCGACAACTCTGATCTTATCAACATGATCGATCGACATGGGGCTGGTCTAGCTGAGCTCCTCGAGTACGTGGAGACCGCCCCTGTGCGGCTTCATGAAGAGTACTTGGACTTCATCCTGGTCTAACCACGCCACCACAATCGCGCCAACCGACCACACCGCGCGGATCTAGATCCGTTTGTGGTTGGCCGTCTGCCACCTGTCCGCTAGGTGGGCAACGCTCGGCACCAGCAAGGATGTACGGGCCGACTTGGTGGCCCGCACCGACTAGATCCGAATCTAGCACTGGCCCGAGCATCACCTGCTGAACGTAGAGGAGGACCACTGGCTACTCGCTGAGACGGGCCTCCTACTGTGGTGGAGCACCGTCAACAACAACCTGTGCCCGACCAGGGGCACCATCGGAAGCGCCCTACATGCAATCAGGCTCGTCACCCGCGCTGACCAGATCCCACTCTGGCCACTACCCGGGCTCCGCCTCCAGTTAGGCTGGACGAGTTCATCAACATGCATCAGCACCAGTGCACACACAGCCGTGCCGATCGCCATGCCCGAGCAGAGCAGAGGTAGCTACGCCAGGCACAGCAGACACAACCTGCACTAGGGCTAACAGATCCAAATGCCCCAGGCGCAAATCATACACCCATCTTACCGCACGGGTTGAGCAACACAGCTGCGTCCTACGTAAGAGACTTGTGAAACGCTCCTCGGCGACGTGATGACCACCTCCTGGACCTAGACCCTGATCTAGTTCTGGTCCTGGAAGATCGAAGGCCGATGGTAGGCATGGTGGCTTTACAGCAAATCCCTTCCGGATCAGACGCTACGATCCTCGATGACGACGTCACATCAGATCCACTCTCTAGGCTCGACGGGACGCCCTCCATCTCCTTTGACCTTACCAAGTACCTCCACTCCAACGAAGAGAGTCCTGAGGTCTAGAGTTAGGAGAATGTCAAGGAGGAGAGCCCGACCACGCCAGACCACCGGACCTGTTCTACCGACCAGGCACCAGGCACCCCTAAGATCCTGCCTAGCTTCGACGGCTCGGTATTCATGGTCAGTGTGGACGAGCCTCCTGTTCCAAATGAAGCCGAGAAGGAGAGGCAAGCAAGGGAAGAACGCAACACCGATCGAGAACACCGACGCCTCCTAGAGGCACAAGAAGCGAACGCCGCCAACAACGGGGGCAACGGTGGTAACGGTGCAGGCCCTCAGCCGCGCCGCCTCCAACGCAACCTCAATGGTGAGTTCAACATGGTGGGGGATCAGATCGTCCACGAAACTCCCACAGCCAACATTGACGGGGCCATGGACCGGCTCAACATCCTTCCCCCAAACACACCCGAGGTCGAAGCAATCCATGATTTTCTAATCGCCGCCGAAGCACAGGTGGTTCAGCTCCGCTCCGTCAGTTCGCTGACCACATCGCATTAGTCATGATGATCCCGGTGCAGTCATCGTCGCCAACCCCCAGAAAGTGGCGCCGACAATGAGTCCAACCAAGGAGGACCTCCGCTCGAACAATACCGGCAGGCCAACGGCAATGACGCCCCACGAGAGGCACCACGTGGTGATCAACGCCAACATGGTAATCGCCAGTGCTCCAACAGGCAACAGGCCAATCGCTGCACTGAGCGCAACCAAGAAGTCAAGCAACCCCAAGATCATGATCTTTGTGGCCACCTCGACAAGTGTTACCGTGCTCGGTGACACATGAGCGGACCAGCCCCGTTCTCGGAGGAACTCAAGGCCATCCTGTGGCCAAAAAACTTTCGGATTGGGGACGTCAAGATGTACGATGGGCATGATGACCGGAGCATTGGATTATGCTGTATGAAGTGGCAGTCTGAGCAGCAGGTGGCGACCAGTTCATCATGGCAAACTACATCCCGGTAGTCTTGAGCAGCATTGCCACTTCCTGGTTGCTTCGCCAGCGCGTCGATAGCATCCACAGTTGGCCCCAGCTCAAGCAGATCTTCATCGACAACTTCAAGCCCACCTGCGTGCAGCCCAACACCAACTACACTTTAGCACAGGTGCGGCATCACCCAAGGGAGTCGCTGTGATAGTACATCCGGTGATTCTCCGACGCGTGGAATCACGTGATTGACGTCACTCCGGTGGAAGGGATCGACCTCTTCATCGCCGGTCTGGTCCAACCATGTGGTCTAGATCTCAAGGAGTTGCTCTAGGAGTGACCAAGAACCATGGAAGAGCTCATATCCATCGCCCACTGATTCGCTCATCTCGATGACAGACTAAACGAGGAGGACTCCTTTCCCCCCAACCGCATCTACCGTCGCGACAACGACTATGACCGTGACAGCAACCAAGACCGTCGGCCAGATCGGCGAGACGATCGTCGCAACTGTCGTAACAATTGTGACCCTGACCACCATGGTGACGATCGTTCTTTCAAGCGTCGTGGTCGGGACACTTACAACGGTGGTCGGCATAACCACAACGACTCCTCTGTCAACATGGTCAAGGGCCAGAAGAGGGTGAACGATGACGAGCTCGACAAGGTCCTTAGTTAGGATTGCCCTGGTCATCCTGGCAAGGCCCACACGCTGGGTGAGTGCAGGGTCCTGAAAGAGGCGCTGGAGAAGACGACCAACAAGAAACCGCGTCCAGCTCCCAAGGCCAAGGCCAAGAACCCCATCCAGCAAGAGGATGCTGACGAGGAAGAAGCTCAAGATGCGAACCCATGGCACGCCAACAGGGATCCCATGAAGAATGTGACTGCTGTCATCTTTGGTGGCAAGGTCGGATTGGAGAACGTCCACGACAAGAAGCTGCTGATGCAAGCCATCATGGATATTCAGGAGACTGATGACTTCGTTGCAGATGTCAAGGTGCCCGCCTGGTCCAAGCAGCCCATATCATCCAGTCGCAATGATATGTGGGCCAAAATCCCTGACGCCAGTCGTTTCCCGCTGGTCCTTGACCCGGTAATAGATGGCGTCTGGTTTGAGAAAGTGCTCATCGACGGTGGCAGCGCCTTGAACATTCTATTCTATCCAGCCTTCAAGGAGCTAGGGTTGAAGCAGGAAGACCTCAAGCCATACAAATCTCCATTTTGGGGCATCATGCCGGGCAAGCCCTCATACCCTCTCAGGCAGATCACATTGCCCGTTCAGTTTGGGACAAAGCAGCACCTTCACCTTGGCTGACTTCATCGTGGCCGACTTCGAGGGAATCTACCATGCCATCCTTGGCTGACCATGGATTGCCAAGTTCATGGCGATTCTTCATTACGGGTACCTCGTGTTGAAACTCCCAACCGAGCAGGGTGTCCTGTCGTTGCGTGGTAACATCTTCACGGCATGTGTGTGTGAGTCTGATGCCTATGCAGCTACGGAAGTTGAGGAGTTGAAGTGGAGCACACCAGCATGGGTGTCAAGGAGGTGCCCCCTACGGAGCTTGGGGTTCCGGATGGGTCTGCTCGGCAACCTTCTAACAAGGTCAAGTAGCACAAGTCGATCCAGCTTGACCCGAACGACCCCTCAAAGACCACCAAGATCAGGGCCACCCTTCCCCCAAATAGGAAGACGCGCTCATCCAATTCCTTCGAGAGCACATCAGCGTGTTTGCATGGAAAACCGCAGACATGCCAGGTGTCCCATGGGAAAAGGTTGAGCACTACCTTGACGTCTCAAAGACTGCCAAACCAGCAAGCAGAAAATGCGATGGTTCACTCGTGACCGCAAGGAAGTCATTAGGGTAGAAGTAGCCAAGCTTCTGGTAGCAAGCTTTATCAAAGAGGTGTATCACCTGGAGTGGTTAGCCAATCCAGTTCTTGTACTCAAAAAGAATAATGAATGGAGAATGTGCGTTGATTACACCAATCTCAACAAACACTGCCCTAAACAAGCTTTCAATCTCCCTCGAATCAATGAGGTTGTAGACTCCACTGCAGGTTGTGAGTTGCTCTTTTTCCTAGATTGCTACTCAGGCTATCATCAAATAGCCCTCATAAAGGAGGACCAGGAGAAGACCACCTTTATTACCTCCTTCGGTGCTTTCTGCTACATGACCATGTCATTTGGCCTCAATAACGCTGGAGCTACTTACTAGAGGGACATCCAGGCCTGTCTCAAGCATGAGATCGCCGACGACCTTGTGGAAGCGTATGTAGATGACATGGTAGTGAAGACCAGGGAGTGCCACACCCTGGATGCCGATCTCCAGCGGACCTTCGCGGCCCTCAACAACTTCCAGTGGAAACTGAATCACAATAAGTGTATCTTTGGTGTTTCTTCCTGATTCCTACTCAGCAACATCGTCAGCCCTTTGTTAAATACCTGAATAACCATCTTGTTCCGGAGGATAAGATCAAAGCTCAACAGCTGATCCGCAGAGCCCATGCCTACCTCATGTTTAACGGCAAGCTGATGCGCAAAGCTCCAAGGTCTGTGATTTACCAGAAATGCATCACCCAGGCAGAGGGTTTGAAACTTCTAAAGAATATTCACGCTGGCACTTGTGGTAACCATGCGACATCGCGAATGTTGGTCAGCAAAGCCTACCGAGGAGGGTTCTACTGGCCGACTGCCGTGACTGATGCAGAAGATTATGTGCACCGGTGCAAAAACTGCCAGATGTTTGCTAAGCAGATTCATGTCCCTGCACATGAACTTCAGACCATCTCGGTTGCTTGGCCGTTCTCATGCTGGGGACTTGACATGATCGGTCCCTTCAAAAAGGCTCCTCGCAGACACACGTGTGTCTTCGTACTAATCGATAAATTCTCCAAATGGATTGAGCACAAAGCCATCAAAAAAGCCTCATCCGAGAAAGCGGTACAGTTCCTTGATGATGTTATCCACCAGTTCAGCATACCCAATACCATCATCACCGATTTAGGCTCTCAGTTCACCAGCGATGAATTTTTTTACTTTTGCGATGATGATGGCATCAAGGTCAAATACGTCTCCATGGCTCATCCTCGAGCAAATGGGCAGGTGTAACGAGCTAACGGTACGATTATCGATGCCCTACGCAAACGGGTATACCAAGATGACAAGGACCTTACACCTGGTCAGTGGCTCAAGGAATTACCTGCCGTGGTCTGGGGACTGCGTACCTAGCCTAGTCGCAACATTGGAGTTTCCCCATACTTCATGGTGTTTGGATCCGAGGTTGTCCTACTAGCCAAGGTTGCACTCCTTTCACCACGTGTCCAGAATTACAACAAAGCAGCCTCGAGTCCTAAGCTAGGGAAATCGATATCGTCACCAAAGAAGAGATAGCGCTTGAGTCCTGTGCTCGGACAGCTAAATACCTAGCTTCAGTGAGACGTTACTATAACCATAACATCAAAGGCAGGCTATTCATGGTCAGCGACATGGTATTACGACGAATCCAGAACACAGATGGTCTACACAAGTTGTCATCCAGATGGGAAGGGCTGTTTAGGATCAAGGTTGTCACACACCCGACATCCTATCGGCTGGAGACGATGAAGGGTGTCGAGGAGTCCAATTCATGGCACATCGACCACCTGATACACTTCTATCCATAGAATAATAGATCTTCGTTATTCAGATATTTATCATGCTTTCCTTCATTGTTTTCTTTTCCAATCACAATCCTATATTTGTGCACACATCTGTCATACATGCGCCCTGCATAAGTCTCAGTTAAACTTTGTTTTCCACCCGACGAGAATGGCTTGACAAGGCACTGTCTAGAAAACTCTTACGATGTGTTACAGCTCTGCGCTACATGGCACTAGAAGATTTCAGCAATCGCTCTCTAACGGTGCTAGGTACCTAGTGATCCAAGCGGTCCTACGCTGTTCACTAGTGCATCCCTAGTTACCCGATAGAGTTAGCTTGCTTCGAGGGTGAGGGCAAAACTTAATTGATGACATCTTTTCAAAAAACCAACTACGCATAAAATATGCATTTAAGAAAGCAAACGGCAAAATGTTTACCACCCGCCTAAACATGCCTAACTTGTCTGCATTTAAAGGCTAAAAAGTTTTCGAGCACCACCTGCTTGGTACAACTTAAAAACAGTGTTTTTTTTTACATACAAACATTGTTTACAGCCTACTGACCACCATCACCTTGTGCAGGATCTTCAATAAGAATCATGTCGTCGACAAGGGTGGCAGCAGTAAGCATCGATGAAGCCTGAAGTCTTCAGCCGTGGCGTCCAATAGCTCCGGTGCGATCCCTAGCACGACTTCTGCTGGCTCCACCTTCGGATATCTGGAGAGGACCACGGCAAGCGCAGTTGCAACCGCGTAGCGGCCAGCTTCTATTATGAAACCCTAGACCATCGGCCAAAGCCTCCTGCACTGGTCGGCGATGACAACCGCTTGACCCACGGGATCGACAGGGTGCTCTTCTCCTCGGAATATGGCCCTTAATACGGGCTTGATGTGGTCTGTCATGGCCTGCATCTTTCCTTGGAGAATGGAGATGGAGCCCTCCAGCACCTGGAACCGGGCCAGATAGCGTTCCCGCGGGCCTACAACAACAAAGCAATGGTGGTTAGCATATCCTGGTCCGTCCAGTATGCGACAGACTACACACAACAATTCTATATTGATCTACTTACCAGTCAGCTCGATGATCTGAGCCTAGTCCGCCTTGGCCTGCTCCTCAGCGGCCTCATTTTTGTCCAGCAGGCCAACTAGCTCCTGAGCCATGGCTTCTTGCTAGCCGTTCAATCCTACAAGAAGCGCCCATAAATACACAACAATGATCAGTGTGGGAGAGAGAGGTCTACTTTTGTTGTCCTCCTCTAGGGTTTCCACCCTGTGGCGCAGAGCGGTAATCTTCTCCTTGTGCTGGATCTCATGCTCCCGGTAGACCTAGGCCTGTGCCTCCAGATCGGCTTTGGCTGCTCAGAGGGTCTTGCATTCCTCCCATGTCACCGCAAACCGATCTATGGTTTTGCCATGCCGAGCGTTGGTCTCCTGTAGCGACTATATACACCACGGGTTGCTCATCGAGTGTGTCCAAACAACAAGCACAAAACATACGAGCAAATCTCAATCAGACTTTACCTTGATCCTGTCCAGTAGCACCTCCACCGCATCATGGACACTCGCGTCGATGTCATCATCCAAAATCTCCTCATATGACACGAAGCTATCCTCTCCCAGCTTGCGTGACGTGTAGACGCATTGCGTAAGTAGGTCAGTGCGTGGTATCTTCGGCACCCTTGGCACCTCCTCGACCTCAGGAGGCGTGGGTGCGCTTGGCTCCTTCTGGCCTGGCATGCACTCCGGCAGATGACCTATCGCGGTGGTAACCGGCCTGAACGGTACCACCCGTCCCTCTGGATGCAGAGCCGACGTCGGGGTCGGCCTGGTTGGTGACGCAGTGTTGCTGGCCCCCTTCCCTTGCCTAGAGGACTATGCCACATCGCCAGTCCTCACCTGCTCGACAGATGGTGCGGTGGTCTAGCTGGGTGGCGGTGTTGGCGTTGTTGCCGGAGGAACACGGCTGTAGGACACATTACAGTCATATTTTGTTCACAAAAAATACAAAATCAAGAAAATGCAAGATATGCAAACTCGGTGACACTTACCCGACTGACCATCGGAACCCTCCTCTGAATTGTGGGACTGTTCCCCCTCTTCGAGCGCCTGGGGCCCCACTGGTTGCCCTGCTGCCATGCCCGAGGACTTGGTCCGATGCCTCGTCGGTTTGGCTTGTTTCGATGGAGTTCACCGGAGAAGTTGGCTCCCTGGCCTCCTCTCGGTGCCCCAAAGACGAAGCCAATCCGACTGGAGACATGGCCGCCCTATGTGGCGTAGGCTTTGTCGATGGTGGTGGTGGTGCTAACACCCTGGCCTACTCCGACCGAGTGATTGAAATAGTATCTCCCCACTGAAGGGGAGGAGTCGGTGGCGGCCCGGCTCGCACGGACCTCCTGGGTGTTGTTGTGGACGGGGCCACTGGTGTCCTCCCCGTCGGAGGCGTCTGGGCTTGATGTTTCCTTTGACGCTAGTTCAACGTCAGCAGTCGTCGTCCGACGACTCCGCGGTGGCTGGGGCATCCCTTTTCTTGCCCCTTTCTACTCTGCCATCCAGGCTCAACTTGCCCCTGGACAGCAGAGTAGAGGGTTTCTTCGGCTTGGCGGCCTCTGCCATAGGCCGCTTACCCGCTGCTCGGTGCCTGGCCTGAGCAGCAGGGACTTCATCGTCATCAGGGCTAGAGACATTAGTTGTCTCCCACCCAGCTTGAGCCCTACTTTGGTAGCGGGACTCATCGGTTTTGTGTCGGTTGGCCTACGCCTCACCCTGAGGCCATGGCTCCACCAGTACAGCAGAACCGAAGACCTTCCGATCCTGTCCAAGCAATGTTTGACAGTCAGACAAACCATGTATACAAACATCATCACATACCAGTGCACACTAATCAAATCAATGTGTCGAAAAGGTTGGCTTACCTCTGGTGGTGGTTGGGAAAGGTTGTACGGCAGTGCACGTGTTTCTGGGAAGCCGGTGGATGGGTCAAATTTCTCAAAAAACGAGGACATACGCCGGGCCACTGCCTCTGGCGTCGTCCTCTCTCGGGTCTCCCGTGAAGGGTCCGTCCGGCCAGCATACTCATACAAGCAGTTCACCTGCTCCTTCCACGGCTAGACCCCGCGTGTCAACCACGTCCCCGCCACCAGTGCTCCATTGACAATCTTGTTGTCAATCAAGGTCAGCAGCTCGTTCACCTGATACATCTCATCTGGAGTTGATGGATCTGGTCACTTTGAGTTGAACTCCATCACCTACATCACGTCACAGGGCACTCTTCTCCCTTCCACATCTTGGCTCATATAGAACCAGCGAGTGTTCCATCCTTTGGTGGCTGATTGGTACCGGCTCCCTAGCCAGTGCATCTTCATCCCATCACGAAGATGCACATAGCATCCACCAGTGACTTGGGACCCTCCTGATTCGGCCCCCTTCTTCCTCAGCAGAAACAAGTGGCAGAAAAGGTTGAAGTAGGGGTCGATACCCAGGAACATTTCACAATAGGCAATGAAGATGGAAATGGAAAGAATGGAGTTGGGATCCAGATTGCAGATCAAAATCATCCAATAAATACACAGGTCTTGGAGGAACCCATTCACATGTACTCCTCATCCCTATGTCACCATATCTTCAAAAGCTACAAATTCCCCATCTCAGGGATGGGGGGAATCCTCACCTCGCGGCTCACGCCACGCCTCCATCTCGTACGGCGGCAGCAAGCCCTCCTTGGCAAGCGCTTGCAGCGACTCCCATGTGGAGGTCGACTACTGCCATTGTGGCCCCGGCGCATCGGACCTGTTCGCCTTCCCCGTCTTCTTAGGTCCCTTCCTCGCCATCTCCTCCGAGGGTGGTTAGTTGCGGGGGTGAGCGAAAAGTGGCGGTGGTGCAAATGCGCTAGATCTGCTCAGTTGCCAAGCAGCGGCGGGTGGATTCGTGGCGATGGATTGAATGACGGCAATTGTCTGGGAGTAGGCAGATGGAACGCTCGAGAAGATGGAGAGTGGGACTCGAAGTGAATGCGATGCGGAATCCATTCCCCCTGGTGGCGCCTGCTATTTATATTAACCGGGTGACGGCATTTTGACTTCTAGGGTTGGACCCCGCTTGACTTGTCTGGACGCGACTTGATGGGTTGTCCTAGTCCCGAATGTGCACGTGGGCTAGGATACTTTAGTTCCCCCCATGTGCATGATTGCGTATCCAACCCCGGTTGTTGCGCACGTGTCCGGTAATCTAGGGATTTAATCTCAGATTTGCTTTAAATTATATATTTCCTTCTGCACATATCCTAGATTTTTTCCTAAAATCTAGGGACTGATTTTGGCAGTTCTTCACCTAGTGTTGCTTGTGAACCACGGGTTCTCGGTGTCCTTGACCCGATGGATCCTGTGACCAGAGTACGCCTGGGGACTGCACGACAGTTTCTCACCCAATGCTAGTTGCGAACCATGGGCTCTCGGTGTCCTTGGCCCGGTCGAGCCCGCGGCTTGTTTTGACCACACCTGGGGACTACAAGACAGGTGGAACACGTCGAGTCCTTTGATACTGGTTTCGGTTAAGTTAGTGTTGCTTTTGACTTTTTTCCTAAAAATCTCGATACAACATATCCTATCTTCTATCGAGCTTGGGGACTACGTGGGCCCATGTCACCTCGCGGTGACTTGGGCCTATTTTATGTACTTAGGTTCTAGAGAGGGTATTTAGCATTGACTACACTTGGCTGGTATTTTTGACTTTTCTTTAAAAGCTCAATACAACATTTTCTATCTTCTATCGAGCTTGGGGACTACGTGGGCCCACGTCACCTCACTGTGACTTGGGCTTATGCTTTATCTCTGGTTCAATGCTCTTACCTCTATGGACTGTTCATGTTAGCATTTCAGTGATACTTTGTGTCATGTGTTAACATCGGCCCACATCTTAGGACGTAAAAAGAATTTTTCTTTTTCTTGGAACACCATGCATCTTTCAACAGATCACCTTCCTTGACAGACGCTGTGGTCAGGAGCAGACTTACAAACTACTCGGGATGAAGCTTCACTGGTCAGCACTACGTGGTCAGCATCCGTGCTGGTCGGCACTACGCGGTCAGCAGCGGCACTACGTGGTCAGCATCCATGCTGATCGACACTATGTGGTGAGCATCTTTGCTGATCAACACTACGTAGTCAGCATTCATGCTAGTCAGCACTACGTGGTCGGCATCTTCGCTGGTCGGCACTACATGGTCTGCATCTACACTGCTCGACATAGGTCATGATGGTGATTCCCTCAAGATACATGGTGCTCGGGGACTAGCTATGGGGGTATAGACCCCGTATACCCTCGCAGCCAGACTTTGGGCTGCTCGGTCTAGACGGCCCAGACCAGAAGACGAAGGCTGGTCCATCATCATCCTGATCGATGGGCCAGAAGACAAGACGAAGCCTGTGGTCTGCTACCGACTAGATCGGTGGGCTGCACAGGTGCTAAAGACTGCTTGGTATGCAAGAAGTCTTAGTCGGTTAGATCTGTTCGTGTACTCCAAGGATATGGCGCAATGTAACCGACCATAGGGAAACCCTAGATATGTAACCTTGTCCCCTGACTATATAAGGCGGACAAGGACCCCCTAGAATGCATCATCTAACCTTCTAGCCTCTTCCTTCCTTCTGATCTCATCTGATCGGAACCCTTGTACTCTGGTTCTCATCAATATAGCAACAGAGACGCAGGACGTAGGGTATTACGCTTCCGAGCGGCCTGAACCTGGATAAACCCTTATTGTCCTGGTTGTTTGTCTTGTGTCTCACATCTAGATCGTAGATCTGAGCGCGCCCTCACCGCAATCTACTACCTCGGGGTACCCCGTGTTAGACTGCCGAGGAGGTTTCATTGACAGTCTCCTCGATACATGTTCGTATTTCTTAGCATAAGCAGATAAATCCGCAAGCGCACGGAGTACCGTTGTACCTTTCACCCGAAAATATTCAAGGTATCGCATTTTTCATAGGAAACAGAAGTGTACTAGATAGAAGCAAGAACGTCCAAGAGAAGAAGGTAGAAAGGTATTTTTGTAGGTCGAGAGGGTTTTCTAAGCTCAACCCAGGTCGAAAGATATCTTAATTGCAAAGAAAGAATAGATATTACTCACGAAGGAGTCGGCTCCGTAGAGGTACAAATTAGAGGAGAACCCGACAAGCCGGCTCCGCCTCCGCTAAGTGCCTCCTCTCTCTTCCTCTTTCTAACTTCTACAACTAGGTGAGAGCACCTAGAGGGACACTACTACTACTAAAATTATATGGAAGTGAAGCTCAAGTGTAGAATAGTGTATAGCTCAACTTGTAGTGTAGAGTGTGTTTACAATACGAGGAATGGCCCTCTATTTATACTAGAGAGGAGAGGATACTTTTTCACTTGACCCCGTGCCTAATGACGGCGGGAAGGCATGCAACCGACCTAATCACGTTCGTATCTTGATTGCCAATCAAAGGCCAAAAACCGGTGGAGAACCGACCATTAAGGCCTTGAACCGGACCCAAACCAACAAAATTTCTAGGCGGAATCTGCGGTGCCGGCTAGCCAAACTGGCCAGTTCGGGTGTTCAAATCATGCCTGGACAGTGCGGACCGGATATCGCCTTGCGCACACCACTCAGCGCTTAACACCTGTCCCTGGCCGACCGGCTCCGCTCCGTGTCGCTCCACGCGGGCGAGTGCACGCGCGCGCCGTGGCGCCACCATGTGGCCGCCCTCTATTGGCCCATTTGAATTCGCATTGCCACCTCTGCTCCCCGTCTTAGTGCACGCTCGCTCTCGCGCGTGGGAGCCAGCGGTGCCACGTGCCCCCGTGGAATGGGCCGTGTCGCTCACTGGCTTCCCCCTAGCCGGCCGTTGCTGTGGCCGTGGGGCCGGTTTGCTGGGGATGTCGCCGGTCATTGCAGAGGCAGGCGAGGTCCACCTGGCCTACTGTTGGGTCCTTCTACTGGTGCTGGGGTGCTAGCGTCAGTGATGCTGACGTCAGCATCCTTTTTAATTTGCAAAATTACATATCTTTTTATCTAGAAGTCCAAATATGACAAATAATATATCCATTTCTCTCAACTTGATGAGCCCGTTGCAATGGTGTACTCCGTTTGTTGTTTGAGATACTTTTATTTTATGATAAATTGGATATTCTTGCAAAGCACATGAGAAAACCAAAACTCATGGAACTTGTTAGATAAATAATATTTTTGCTACGATGTTCCATGAATTTATATTAGTTTGGCAGTCAAATTGTATGCAATAAGGAGCGCCAACAAGTTCCCCCACACTTAGTCCTTTGCTCATCCTCGAGTAAAGGTTTGAAAGACTAAGCGGGTTTATCTCCTTGATTTGAAAATCTACATACAATTTATTCCAAGCTTCACCTGAACCTATGAACTTCCAAGTGTCTACAAGTCATCTTGGGCAATTGAAAAATAGAATGGCTTGGATTCAAATCTTCTCACTCTATCCCTACTCAGAAACTTGGGTTTTTTATAGTTTTGAAAACATAAAGATAACATTTGTTTCTTGAATGATCTTCTCAAGTCACTCATATTTTTGTATATGGTTCCTCACCAAGGCATATATAAAGGGAATTCCTTCACTTGATCATCCTACTTTAAAAAGGTTTATCTGGAGCTTTAGGTAGGAATGAAAAGTCTAAGGCACACTTACCTTGCATATGTTGTCAAGTCAAATCTCGGACCTCACCGGAGGGAAGCATCATACTCTTAGATCAGAATTGTGCAAGTGTGTGGACATGATGGAGGATATAAATGGTGTCTAGCCTAATTCTACTATGCTCTGTAAAACACATCTTCCTCCTTATTAGGACTTAGAAAATCCTTCTATGAGGGCATGGGCTATCCTTATTCTCTCTTCTTTTTTTCTTTTTTTTTTGCATGTATCTATTTTTTTCTTCTCCACTTTTTTTTTACTTCTCTACTTTTTTTTCTTTCATCGCTTTTTTTGAATGATAGCCCCATGCCTCTATTTGCAATAAAAACATTAAGGAAAATGTGTGAACAAGAATTCAGAGCATTTATTTTGATGGAACCTAACAAATATATTTTTGGTTCACTCTTAGTGTGAGAGTAGAATATTTTCAGGTGGATCTAAATGGAAGGCATATCGCGCCTACTCCCTGGTTAGGAGTAGTGCAATTATTTGGTGGATGGATGAATGGATGTTGTGTGCAACTCTTAGTGTAAGAGTTGGCAACTTTATTTGTGGGTGTACGTGGATTCTAAGCTTGGGAGCATGAAACTCTCTCAACAGGGGTCACAAAACTTGACCAAACTCAACACAAAGTAAGAGGCATATGTGGAAGGTTTTGTCATGAAAGAGCATATATGGCCTTGGTAGGTATTTGCACATCATTCAACGAACATCCTATTGATTTTTGCTTTGTAAAACAAATCCCATGTACTTTCCAAGAAATGAGCAAGAGTCATGTCATCCTACTATATCTCATTGTCAATTACTTAGATAAAATGGGTTCCCTATGATAAATGTTCACAAGTTGTAGGAATATTAGCATGGAATAAAGAGTATCCAAACTTTAATCATAGGATAGCATGGAGATGGAGCATCAAAAGTTCTATCTTTAAAAAATTGTTTAATGTTAAGATTCAAAACTTTGAGAAGAGTGAGGGTAGAGTTACACAAACCACCGTTTGAAGATGAAGGAGTTGATGAAAGTGCTTTGTCTCATCCTTCTGTATGATGGGTTGCTCGATGTTTGTGCAACGTGTTGGGGACATCTCGAATTTGTTTTAGCTATGCTTGAGAGATCTCCTCCACACTTAATTTTGTACCTTCTTTTATTTAATAAAGAAAACAAACAAGAAAAACAAACAAGGGTCCTACTGACTAGAAAAGTCAAGGAGCCAGAATTTATTCACCTGATTATAATTCCTTAATTATATTTATTTTATTTTATCAAAAACTTGTTCAACCAACTTTTATTAGAGCTCAAGCAAGGCTAAGATAAAAGATCCAATGAAAACATAGCCAAGAATTATCGCCATTTTAGATTACTTCCATTGTTTACGATAGCAACTCAAAGATCATTAACCAAAATTCAACACCATGTCAAATTATGATTAAGGCAAGCTATTCAACCAAAGCACCATGCTTAATTTGAAAACAACATATGGATGCACCCTGCAGGAGCACATCTAAACCAAAGCATTTGACATAAACAAGGAGGCATGAATTTGAATGATCATATGGAAACAAAAATGAGCAAAGAGGTTGGTGAACATTTATTAACTTTCACATACCTGAGTTTTCATACCAGTAGCATATGTCGATTTCTTTGAAGATGCCGCAGTGGTGGCATGGTTGTTGTACGGGCTCTAACTCAGGTGAACCATAAGGCCAAGTTACAACTAGTGTAAATGGACTTTGGGCCTTATTGGTAGCAAACGTGTAAAGGAGGACTTCCTCTTCTTTTTTTTCTTATCTCATATACATTTATTTATTTTTCTCTTTTTTCATATCTTGAACTTTTTTCATCTCTCTTTTTTTTAACCCTCTTTCTTTCTTTTTCTTTTTTTCAACTCTCTTTTTTAACACTCCTTCTTTTTGTTTTATTTTTCTCTCTATATTTTTTATAGCAAGGTAAAGCTAACATCGACTTCCATTCATTTCCATGAATGACCCTTGGTGTGAGTGGGACTAGGGATTCACACCATCTTCCCCCACACTTAGACTTTTGTATAAAACTCAAGTGTATTGGGTCAGGGTCTCCTCGTGAGTGTGTTCCACCCCTCAAGAGCATCATGGCTTGTAATTGATGCCGCTCCATGTTCTCAAGCGCCACACCTGGAATGGTTAGCGACAAGAATACCCAAAGGTGCATACTAACTTGATAACATATCCTTGCTTTTATTTGAAAAGGAAAGTTTTTTTAATGATGATAATAAAATTATAAGATAATAATAATAGTAATAATGATAATATATATTTTTTCTTTTCAAGCTAATCCGGGGTATCTCCCAGTAGTGCTTGTTTTAGGACAAAAGCTCATCCATGGGAAACCTTTTGGATTAAGTCCAATGTTGATGATGTGGTTTCTCCTCCAACGTCAACCTTTATGATCTATCTGTAAAACTCATGTTAAAACATTTTGAGATTTGCAAAACTTGTGATAGACAAAAGCATCTACAACAACTCCTTCAAAGATTTTATGGACTAGAAGCAAGAAGGGTTCATAGATTTTGCAAATGGGTGCAGAGTTATAGATCGATCTAGGAGATTTTTCATATGAGCATGGGATGAATGGGGCAGCTAAGAAATAGCTTCCATGCTCATTGATAAAATCTTCTGTCTTAGGGGGGAGGTTTTTCTTTCTCATGGCAATTTGAATCCTCCACAACATAAGTATTGTTCATGGTTATTGCGGAGATTGACATAAGATTAGGAACAGATTTGGATGAGACATCAAAGTTCGACATAGAGGCGGAAGGGATAGAAATGTCTTCTATTTTTGATCTTCCCTCTATGTCTTGAAAGTGATGTTGATGTCTCATTTAGGAATTTGAGGAATACGATGATGATGAAGTGGGAAACTCTATGGTATTCCCAAAATCAACATCAAGAAAAATATCGTCCTCAAATTCAAAGGGGCATGCAAAAGAGTGAGGATCATCATCCTCAAAAGTGTAATGCATCCCCTCAATGGGAGGTTCCTCAGCAACCGAATTATTAGGAAGATTAGAAAGAAATTCAAAATCGGTTGTGGGTGCCCCCTCTTGTTGGTCGAGGCTTGACTCCATTGTTTATTAAGGAGGCTCATCATAGATGCTAGTGTAAGGGGTGTTCTCAAGAATTTTCTCCAAAACGGCTTTCCCTTCACTAATGGTCATATGCACAAATGAGCCTCTAGAAGATATGTCAAGTTGGAGAGCATCTTCTTTGCTAAGACCATGATGGAATTGATGTAGGAGGACTTGGTCACGCAAAGAAAGGTTTGGACCGGTATTGATGAGACTTAAGAACCTAGCCCAAGCTGCTCCTAGAGTCTCCTTCTCCTTCTGTTGAAAAGTAAGAATTTCGATTCGAAGGGTGACAACTCTAGAAATAGGGAAGAAAGCAAGACAAAATTTGTCTCGAAGTTCATCCCAATTTCCATGAACACCTCCTACAGTATGAGCATATCATTTTTTCGCATTTCCCAAAAGAGAGAATTGAAACAATTTCCATTAAGGGTATCTTGTGTCATGCCAGAAAAAATTAGGCAAAAACACATGTGCTCGAATTCCCAAAGGTGGGTATAAGGATTTTCATCTTGTTTCTCGGAGAAGGGTTGCGCCTGAACTATATGAAAGCGGGGCAAATTTCATAGCCATTTGTAAGAATGGGATGTGATGATGGTGGAGGTTCCAATGAATCACCCTTTGGAACCCAATACTGAAAGATAGGAGTGGAATCCGTGTGGTAGGGATGGTGGTGGTATAGGTATGTTGCATACATTTTTTATAAAAGAAAAATAAAAAGGTACACGGATGAACATGGTTCGAATCTAGAACAACTACCGATTCCCCGGCAACGGCGCTAGAAAGCTTGTTGGTATTTCTTAGCGTAAGCAGATAAATCCGCAAGCGCATGGAGTACAGTTGTAGCTTTCACCCAAAAGTATTCAGGGTATCGTATTTTCCACAGGGAATGGAAGTGTACTAGATAGAAGTAAGAACGTCCAAGAGAAGAAGGTAGAAAGGTATTTTTGTTAGTCGAGAGGGTTTTCTAAGCTCAACCCAGGTCACTAGATAACTAAAGTCTTGGCTTACTATACTTACTCACTTCAGAGCAGCTGTTCCTTTCCGGTTCTCAAAAAGACTGGGAAGACATAAACGAGGTTAGGCAGCCAAAAGCTCTACGAAAACACCAACCCGCACATGGTGTAATACAAAGGCCTTGTCGGGTCTGTTACCCCCTGGGCTACCACAACTATCCATGGGGTTGGGCGCAAACTCAGGTAACTCACTAGCCCAGACACCACGTCTACGCTAACGATTACTACTCTAGTCTGATATCTTAATTAGACTAAAGCACTCGGTTGATCGGAGATCCTGTAAGCAAGGAAGCAAGCGCTAAACTATAATTAAATAGATCACTAGGGAATTGCAAAGAAAGAATGTAGATATTTCTCATGAAGGAGTCGGCTCTATAGAGGTACAAATTGGAGAATCCGACAAGCTGGCTCCGCCTCTGCTCAGCGCCTCCTCTCTCTTCCTCTTTTCTAACTTGTACAACTAGGTGAGAGCACCTAGAGGGACACTACTACTAAAATGATATGGAAGTGAAGCTCAAGTGTAGAATATATAGTGTATGGCTCAACTTGTAGTGTAGAGTGTGTTTACAATACGAGGAATGGCCCTCTATTTATACTAGAGAGGAGGGGATACTTTTACACTTGACCCCTGCCTAATGACCGTGGGAAGGCATGCAACTGACCTAATCACATCGGTATCTTGATTGCCAATCAAACTACGCCAAAAACCAATGAAGAACCGGCCATTAAGGCCTTAAACCGGACCCAAACCAACAAAACTGCGCGCTGTCAGCATTTCTGGGCGGAATCTGTGGCGCTGTTGAACCGAACTGGCCGGTTCGGGTGGTCCAATTGCGCTTGGACCGTGCGGACCGGATATCACCTTGCGCACACCACTCAGCCCTTGACACCTGTCCCTGGTAGACTGGCTTCGCTCCGTGTCGCTCCGCGCGGGTGAGTGCATGCGTGCGTCGTGGCGCGACCACATGGCCGCCCTCCATTGGCCCATTAGAAATCACGTTGCCGCCTCTGCTCCCCGTCTGAGCGTGTGCTCGGTCCCACGCGTGTGAGGCAGCGGTGCCACGTGCCACCGCGGGATGGGCCGGGCCGCTCGCTGGCTTTCCCCTGGCCGACCGTTGCTGTGGCCATGGGGCTGGCCTGCTGGGCATGTCGCCGGTCGTTGGAAAGACAGGCGGGGTCCGCCTGGCCTGCTGTGGGGCCCTTCTACTGGCACTGGGGTGCTGGTGTCAGCTATGCTGATGACAGCATCCTTTTTAATTTGCAAAATTACATATCTTTTTATTTAGGAGTCCAAATATGACAAATATGACAAATTACATATCGACGAGCCCGTTGTAATGTTGTACTCTATTTGTTGTTTGAGATACTTTTATTTTATGATAAAGCACATGAGAAAACCAAAACTCGTGGAACTTGTTAGGTAATAATATTTTTGCTACGATGTTCCATGAATTTATATTAATTTGGCTGTCAAATTGTATGCAATAAGGAGCGCCAACAGTATGTTGCTGGTTGGTCAACGCCTCCCCTTGTTGCCATGCCTCCACAGGCACAGCCAAGAAGAATGCTGCTTGGTCCTGTCCAAGCAGTGTCTGACAGTCAGACCATGACAAGTTATTTACGTAATTGTCATGATTGTATCAAACAAAATTAGAAGGCTATTAACACTTACCTCCAGTGGTGGTTCGACCAAAGAGTATGGTGTGGCACGCGGCTCCAAGTAGCTCTTGTCCAGATTGAATTTCTCAAACAAAGAAGACATCCGTCGATTCAACATCGACTCCTTGAAATTCTCCTTGGTCTCAGGCGAGGGTTCCGACGGACCGGCGTACTCAAACAGATGGTTCACCTGTTTCTTGCACGGTTGAATCTGACGCACCGTCCATGTGTCGGCCACCAACGGGCCATTCACCGATTCGTTGTCAATCAATTCTAGCAGCTCCCTCACCTGGTGCATCTCATCTGAAGACAGCTTGTCTGACCATTTCGGATTGAACTTGGGAAACTGGTTCACATCGCAGGACAGCCGCCTTCCCTCCACATCTTGGCTCATGTAGAACCAGCAGGTAAACCAGCCTCTATGCACTGACGCATGCTGGATATCTATCCATTGTGCCTTCATCCCATCTCACAGGCGCAAATAGCATCCTCCCACGATTTGGGACCCCCAGTCTCGGCCAGCTTCTTTGTTAGCAGATAGAAGTGGCAGAATAGATTGAAGTGGGGGGATCCCCAGGAAGCACTCAAAAAAAGCAACGAAGATGGAAATGGAGAGGATGGAGTTGGGATCCAGGTTGCAAATGCTAATCCCCTAGAAAATGCACAGATCTCTAAGGAATCCGTTCACCAATTGCCCCAGCCCTCGGGTCATGAAATCCTCAAAAATAACTATCTCCCTGTCCTGGGGTCCAGGCACATCCTCCCTCGCAGCTCGCGCTAGACCTCCATCTCCCAAGCTGACAGAAGCCCTTCGTTGGCAAGCACTTGCAGCGACTCATGTGTCGAAGTCGATTGCTGCCACTGCGGCCCAAACACGTCAGATCCAGGCACCTTCGCCACCTTCTTGGCCATCTCCTCTGTGTTATGGGCGATTGATGGGTAGTGTGAGGTGGAGGCATGGAGCAATGCTAGATCTATGCATGGTGGTGGCCAAAGCAACAGTGGCGGACGGAGCAAGCGGCGGCGCAGATACTATTGCAGTGGAGCGCTCGAGAAGATGGGCGAAGTGGGGAGTGGAAATGACTGAGCGTGGAACCGTTCCCCCGACAGCGGCCGGATATTTATACCCTCTGGGTGACATTTGACTTCTAGGGTTGGACCCCACTGACTCAGTGTGGACGCAGCTTTTTCTATCCTAAACAGGCCGTTCCGGTCCCCCACGAGGATATGGGCCGCAGGTTTATTTACTTCTGCCTGTGCAATTTCCATGTGCCCGTCCCATGATTGGTGTATGCCCAATAATTACAGGATTTATCCCTGGATTATGGTTTTAATTATACTTCTTTCCAAATTTGTCCAAGATTTTATTTACTTAAATCTAGGGACTGATTTTTCTAAATAATTACTTACCTGGGGACTATGCATCACCTTGCCACCCAGAGGTGTCTACGGACCAGTGGTTCTCGGTGTCCCTCGACCCGATCGAGCCTTTGCTCCATCCAGGACTTACCTGGGGACTGCGCATCACCTTGCCACCCAGAGGTGTCTA
>CM041641.1:24029216-24041369 GCA_023333625.1 Bothriochloa decipiens | reverse complement strand
AACATGCTCTTCATCGGCAACCATCTATCGGCAGGTCAGAAGCAATGTTGAAGAATAACCAATCTTTTGCCGATTTAGTTTAGCCTCCCGATCCTTATTGACACGTGCCAAAAAACGGTGTCAACAGTAGCGCCCAGATGACTCCGGACGCGTCACCGGCCCACTCCAGATGTGTCTGCAGCCTGACTGGATGCATTCACGGCTAGCGTCCGCAGCTCAACTAGGTAGCAGACCACCCCGCAATAAATCGGGCTTATCTCTTAGATCTAAACTCCGTTTTCAATCATCTTGGACTCGTTGTAAAGCTTACTCAGAGGACTACGCAACCCAAATATCCCCATCCCAATCATTAAGGATCACAGTAGTTTTTGAAACCTTTCTCTCTTATCCAAGTTGATCACAATCAGCTTCAATGTCGCCTCCCTTGCAAATGTACCAACACCACCAAGTGTACATCTCCATGTGTTTATGTGTTAGCATTTTCAAAATCATTTTCAAGGGTTTTCAATTAGCACACTAGATCCTAATGCATCAACATGAAATGATAGACCTAGTGGCACTCATGAACCGAATTACCGAAGACCTCCCCTCTTCATAGTTTGGCTATCGATCCTAAACCACTCACACCCTCTATGGTGTCTTGATTGCAAAAAAATGGCCCTATAGGTTATACCTTTGCCTTGAGCCCATTTTGCTTTTACATCAACCACCAAGCCTCCACATGACATGTGACATTCCACATCATCATGCAACCATCTTGGTCCATCAATCTTGATCTGGCTTGCTCTTCACCGTTGGTCGGTCCGTCGGCGCCAAGTCTTGCCCAAGCTTCATCACGCATGGTCCCTTGCTTCAAGCCTCGACTTGCCCTTCACACTTCCACACAGTCCATCAAACCAAGCCCCATCTTGATCTTCACCTTCTAGTTACACAACTCCATGTCATAACCCATTTACAATGAGCTCCACTTGGCAAGTTCAACATTATCTAAATCATCCACTTAGATCAAAGGTTAGTCCAAGGTTTCATCAATTATCCAAAACCAAACTAGGGACTTTCATCTCCCCTTTTTGAGTAATTGATGATGTTGGGGGAGCATCCTCCACCAAGACCCCCCATGCAGCTCTGTGGACCTAGCAAAGGACCAAGACCCCTGACAGACGTCGGCAATAGAGGCAATGACTTTCGCTGCCACCTCCCCTCACACCAAAGGTACGATTGGCTCACCAATCCTCGCATAAGACACCCACACTTGGAATCATGTTTTGCAGGTCATAGAAGTTCCCAGCCCATGTCCAAGCTTCGGCCTGGTGTGGCGCAATCTACTGCGGGGGCCGTGGCTCTGAGACGGCGCGGCACACCGGTCGGCAGATACGTGGCGTCCGCACGGGGCCGCGGCTCAAGACGGCATGGCACACCAGTCGGCGGACACATGGCACCCGCGCAGCATCTGAGAGTGGCCAGGCGGGCCGATCAGTGTACCAAAATAGCCCCGCCGAGGGCCCACCTGCAGTGTAATGTAGTGGGGAACCATAGTGCAAAAAGTCCCTGACCCTTGGTATGCCTTATAAATACCAAGGGGGAGGTACCTTGTAAAGGGAGAGCACTGTTACATTTCCAGTGCCATTTAATGCAATTTGCCCAATGGGCCCACTTCGCCTTTCTCACAACCTCGCTTCCAATTTTATTCCCCTGTGCGATAAGACCCTCGCCCTTCCTCCTCCGGGACATCCGGCGAAGGTAGCTAGGGAGGCAGCTGCATACATCAATAGTTAGCGCTCTCCATGGGGATTGAATGAAAAGCCTACCCTCGCCACCCTTACTATGGCCCGGGCCACCCGCAACAAAGCCTAGGCAGCAGGAGCCTCCGGTGACCACCCTCCGGTCGAGAATGGCGGCACCGCAACCGAACCCCTCGTCGGAGGTGGCGGCGCCACGGTTGAACCTTCGGTAGAGGAGCCGACAGCCGACGTCTAGACGGATCAGAGCGGATCTCACCCACGACACTCTGTGGTCTAGAACTCCATCAGGCAACCTCACCCTCGTACCTCCAGCGGCGATAGCGATGGAACCCCTGCCTGAGGCAAAGCTCAGGATGAAGAAGAACTGGCTAGGCACCTCGATGAGTTAAACGAGCGCATTGCAGCAGGGAAAAGGAAGTTGGACGAGATCAACAGGCAGAACCGGGCAGCCACCACCAGACGTAGGGCAGAGTATAACACACTGATTTTTGAACTTTAAATATTAAATGAGTTTGATTTTATTTATGTATAGATGCTTTACATTCATAGGCCAATTATAAATGTTTTATGAATTATTTTAAAATATGTAGCACGATAGAAACCATGCATTGTTGCATTCATGCTGCTGCATAAGTTTTGGTTGACTTGTTTGAGCTTGTTGTTTAATATTTACTTTGCTTTCTAGTTACCATCATGCTCTAACTTGTCCCCTCTAATTCCTCGACTAACTAAACCTAGTCTAACAAGCCTAGGCCAGTCCCTAGTGAACCCTGGCCACCCCTAGCCCCTACTGGCCAAGTATGGCCCGCCATAGCCGACCGTGGCCAGCCATAGCCAAGGCAGCAGCAGCAGTTGGCCAGCAGTGGCCAAACCTGGCCACCAGCGGCCAAGCCAGCCAGCTAGATTAGCCAGGCCACGGCCTAGGCCTACTAGCAGCGCAGCCCACCCGCCCAGCCGCCGCCGACCGCACGAGGCCCAGCCAGCCGCTCAACGCCGCGGCCCGCCTAGCCTGCGCGACGCCGCCGCTTAGTGGGCCGAGCGGCCCTGCAAGCCAGCATGCCATGCCAGCGCGTGCAGTGGCTGCCAGCCAAGGCCTGCGTGTCAGCGCCCGCCCGCATCAGCACAGCGTAGCGCCGCTCGCCCTTTGTCGCTGACCGGTGGGATCCACACAGGTGGGGCCCACAGCACAATGTCGTCCCCAACCTAGAGACGGACACCGAGCCGGACTCTGGCTCCGCCCGCGCTACCGCACCCTCACGCGTAACGAGGTTCACCGCGCGCCTTTAAATCTCATGCTTGAGCCCCCTGCGCAGCTTTCCGTACCCTAGCCGCCTCACGGTATCGCCGACTCGTGAAACCCTAGCCGCCAACTCGCCGAGCTCGCCGCCGCTGCCACTCTCGCCTCCGCTGCCGTTGAACGCCGAGGTGAGCCCGCGCCCGAGCTTCGCATGACCTCGAGGGTCATGGTGCTGCCCTCCATGGCCGGCATCTCCCTCTATGCACGCCGCTATGCACCGCCGAAGGAGCACCGCCACCAGTGCTCGCCGTCACGCGTCGCCTCGCCACTCCGGCCTCGCCCTATAGTGGCCATGCCACGCATCGCACGTGCATCGCGCTCGTGCCCTCGCCCTGTCCCCACATGCGCCGTAGTGTGGCAGTCACATGGTCGCCGCAGGTCAACACCCCGTCCACCGCCGGTCCATCGCAGACCCGTGGACTCAGTCCACGAGATCCGGCCAACCATGCACCGCCATGCAGTGGTCAGCACCGTCAACGCCCGACCGCCACCTGCACTTTTATAGAAAGGCCCCTGTGTTTTACTTAATTATGATCTAATCCTTCATAGTTCAAAAGTATATAGATTTCAGTCCTGTTTTCTGTAGATTAGACCCTAGTCTTGTTTAGGCCATAACTTTCATGTTTTGACTTTGTTTTTAGCAAACTTGTACTTTTTGGAATCGTCTCAACGAGTAGAATAGTTCTATGCTATTGTTTGCTACTGTTATCATGTTTTGGTGTACTGTTCTAATTGAAGTACGTTTGCTTTGCATGTATTGCTCATGTGTGATGATTGTGGAGTATAGAGAACGAGACGTGGGTGAATGTGGATCAGCAGGACCCAGAGGCCTACGTGCAGCAAGACATCAACCAAGGCAAGTGCATGCACCTTTTGACCATGTTGCACTTATTTTACTTTTAATAATACATTGCATGTGTCTCAAATCGTCAAACCATAGGAATGACTACTCTATCCATATATCACCTATGGGGGTTTTAGTTGATAGGTTATTAGGTTGCTAGTGCTCTACCTTACCTTTCACCTTTTAATGAAGATAAACTTGCTTCTTAACATGTTGGAGCCATGGGCTCTTGGCTTCGGCCATTGGAGATGTTGATGCTGATCCACATCGTTGGTTGGCGGTGAATGACGAGGAAAACAGATGCTAGTGGGACTCATGTTGACGAGGGCATTCATATCTCCTCCCCCTTGTGGTCCTGTTCATTGAGCGGCAACCTAGGACTTCCGTACATCTCCAGGCTAATGGGTACTGGCTTGGTCTATTAGTAGGACCATCATGGGCAGATGGGTAGCTTACCAACAGGTGCCATTGCCATAGTGAGACGTGTGTTACAAGTTCTAGCATGGGAGTTCTGGTAGATCCGTAGACCGGGGTGTCAGCTACGAGTACATCTCTCATGTGCTTGGGACATTGCTGATCGAGTTACCACTGCCTATGACCCTATGAAGAACCTCGTTGTGACCTCTGCCAGCCTATCTCGGTACTGGGCTAGGAGGCTGATCCCTTCGAGCATAAAGAGTAATCACAATCTGGAGTGAAAGTGTACACCTTTGTGTAGAGTTAAAATCGGTATATCGTTCGTGCTCACGGTCATGAGCGGCCCAGATCCTCACATGATTTAGCCAAATGGTTTAAGCTGTTAAATTGTGGTGATGTTGTTTGAGGTTGCTACCTCGGGTTTTATCAGGATGGCTATCCTGTGTTCCCTTTATGATGACTATCTCATGTTTAATGATATATGCTTATATTTGTGATGTTAAATGATTCATGAAATACTACTTGAACCTTAATAAAGGGTTGGGTGCTTCAACCAAGTTGATTAGAGAATAGGTTGCAAATGGTAAATCTTAATTGCTACATTAAAAATGCTACCGCAATCTACCTTTCAGCTGTACCTTGTTTTAGCCTCGCATGTCATTACTTTCCGCCTGTACTTGCTGAGTTTCGACATGGAACTCACCCTTGCTAATTCCCAAATAAAGGATGCTAAAGTGATGACTCGGATGGTGACTTCCCTAAGAACTATCCAGGATGTTAGGCGTCATGATGCTGCCATCGACCTTCCTGTGGCGAGATGGAGTTGCTACGTCGCTTTGGACGATTTTATTCATATTCCGCTTTACTCTGATGACAGTTATGTAATAATGGTATGATGTAAATGTTATATTATTGTTTTATTCGAACACTGTGCTTATTGGACCATGTAATTTGTCATTCATGTGTGCAATTTGATTGAGGCGCACATGTGCTTTTTCCTTGGTTTTAATCCTTCAAAACCAGGGTGTGACACAGAGCAGGCCGCGAAAGAGCTTCACAAAGATCCCGCGGAGGCCGAAGCCAACACCGGAGGTAGAGATCCCCAGGATGCACCTCCACTGCCGCCCCCTCGGTGGCCGCCGGTGCAGCAGCACTGCAACGAACGTCAGCGTCATGACCCCCACCCGCCACACCCAGAGCCATACCTTCGCGCCAACGTCCTGTACCCAGGCGTAGATTAGGCATAGCCCAACACGCCTTTTGAGCATAGAGCCAACCCTCAACCCATTGCTTATGAAGCCAAGTCGCCTCTGTCCTACGATTTGCAAACCACTGAATGGCCTCCGGCATTCAACCTACAGCACCTACCGTCCTACGATGGACACACAGAGCCCAGGCAATACCTCATGAGCTATGAAGCTGCCATTTCCACTGCTAGCAATGACGAGGACACCATGGCCAAAGCCACCTCCACCCCGGGTCCATCCGTTGCTACGATGGCGTCTGCGAGTGGCTCTGCACAAACTTCAAAGGGGTCAGCAAATCTAACGTCAAAGCCATGACCTTCCTCAACTACAGGCAGGGATATGATGAGCCACTGCAGGATTGGTGGCGGAGCTTCATCCAAACAAAGAATCAAACGAGGTCCTAATCATTGCGACCATCAGCTGCATCCAACCAGGGCCCGGCTCATCCAAGTTGTCAAGAAGGGAGCCCAAGACCCTCGCAGAGCTGAATGAGACCATGGAGAAGCAAATCTGAGCAGACACCGACCACTGCATCAAGACTCAGGCATTCCAACCTTTGCAACAGCAGCCATCCCCGCCAGCAGAGAGATTGCAACAACCACCCTCGCAACAACAAACCATGCATGGGGCCAACCAATGTCAATGCAATTGACAGTAGCCCTCTGTAGCAGGCACGACAAAACCAACAGCCAGTGAGGTAGCATCTGCAACAAAGAGACTGCAGGCCAACCGACAAGAATCCTAAGAAGCCACAGGGACAAGCGAAGCACTATTGTCACTTTTGCGGCTCCAAGAGTGACCATTATACCAAGCAATGCATCTATTTCACAAAAGAAATCGAGTACAGAGACAGCCTCACCAATTTTGCACCCCCGATAGGCACAGTCAACCACACTAGAAGGGGGCCGGCTCAACCTCGGCACCGCCACCAGAACCACAACCCAAATAGCCACTGTTGGTGTTTCTTAGCGAAAGCAGCAAAATCCGCAAGCTCATAGAAATACCATTGTAGCACTTGGGTAGTGAGGTTTTCTAATGGTCTATTCCCTAAAGAAGGATATCTGAGTTGCTAATATCTTACGTCGGGCACCAGGGCGCACCTGGTCTGCCAGGTGATATCGCCCTATAGCTGTACGCCGAACCCAAACATGGGGGATTACAAGGGACGGACAAGGCCGTCACCAGCTGCCGTCTACCCCTCAACCATGGGGAATGAGGCAAACGAAGGTAACTCCTAGCTTAGACACCACGTCTACGCTATTCCTTACAGGTCTA
This sequence comes from Bothriochloa decipiens, assembly GCA_023333625.1. Taxonomy (NCBI): domain Eukaryota; kingdom Viridiplantae; phylum Streptophyta; class Magnoliopsida; order Poales; family Poaceae; genus Bothriochloa; species Bothriochloa decipiens. The sequence continues at coordinate 24,034,547 of CM041641.1, read as the reverse complement.
GCATTGGCCAGGAACTTCTGCCTTTATCAGGTCTAGCATTGGCCAGGAACCCGCAAGATAGAAACAAACAAGAATAACCTTGCCAAAAGGAATATAACCAAAAGGTAAACACAGGTTTCTTACTTCAAGTAGCAAGGCGCCCATTGAGGTACAAGCGGGGAGGGAGCTGACAACTCCAGCACTCCACCAAGAAGACGATGCTCCTGGGAACCTCCAAAGAAAGCTCCACTAGCTTGATCTCACTCACTCCCTACTTGAGCTAGCTAGAAGCTAGGTAGTGGCTCTACTCTCCCTGTTGTGTACTATGCTAGAGTGTGTGTGAAGAGGAAGAAGAATGGAGTGCGTATGATGGATTTGATCTATGTGTGACATGGAATAGAGGTGGAGAGCCTCTCCTTAAATAGTGAGTGAGTAGGTTGGTTTTGGGGCCCACATGTCCAAAACACCCCCGCACTACCAGTCCTCTGCACTGATTGTACCGCCTCACCGAAGATCGGGCCAGGCCACTCAGTCGGTGCGTCGGCCAGCCCAGGTGCACCAACCGGTGCACCTAGAGTGGCTTTGGTGCCCATCTTCGGTCGGTTGGCCTTGGGCTGTGTCTAGACCTGGCCTTCACTGTTGTTTTCGGCTGACACGTCTCGGTTTGGCCTTCTTCTGCTATTTCTCCTTGTCTTGCCTTGGGCCAATAAATGAGACGTGTGAATTAGTGTTATTTTCCTTCATTATTGGCCCAACATTGTGTATTTTCATGTATGACCTACAAAACATGTGTGTACACCAAAACTATGGAACTTGTTAGTTAAAAACTCCTATCTACATTGTTTTTGGTGTATTCTATACTAATGTTGGCGGGGTTAGAATTGAGTTAAGGACCACCAACAGCCACCAACCATATTACTACCCGCAGCCGACTTTTGCCCACCATGCATACGGCCAAGGCCTTCACACCTAGTTCTACTACCCTCGCCAAGACCAGCAGCACTACACCATCACCCACCCAACAGCACCTCCACAGCCAGTCCAAACCCAAGCTCTGCCACCACCACCTTCGCTACCCACTTTTGCAGCTCTGCCACCGGTCAAAGTCGAAGCCGAATCTTTGGCAACCCAAATGGCCATCAACAACCCCACCTCCACATATGACGTCATCCTCGCAATGACTGGCGGCTCTAACGATGACCATGGCAACAAAAGGCAGCGTAGGGAGCATTTTAGGCGTGTCCATCATGTAGCCACCGAAGGCCCAGACAAGAATGCCCTCTGGTCCCACATACCTATCACCTTCGACGGGTCTGATCTCAAGCTCAAAGAGTACCCACACACCGATGCAATGGTGATCGAGACCAATGTCGACGGGTGGACCGTAACCAAAATCCTCATTAACAATGGTAGCTCTGCCGACATCCCCTTTGCCTCCACCTTTGACAGTATGAAACTCAATCAAAATCAACTCCAATTAGCGGGGCACCCTCTATTCGGCTTTGGAGGCCAGCAGGTCAGAGCAATCGGCAAAATCACACTGCCAGTCTCATTCGACGACAAGCGCATATCCAGAACGGAGCACATAACCTTCGACGTCGTAGACATGCCCTATAACTACAATGCCATCTTCGGCAAGGGGGTCACCAACCAATTCAGCGCCGCCATACATCCGGGATACCTGTGCATGAAGCTACCCGCACCCGGAGGTATCATCGTAGTGTACGGAGATCAAGCCGTGGCCAGGAGGTCGGAGGAAGCGGCATCTCCGGGGCAAAAGAACATACACTGCCAACTAGCAAAGGAAGAGATGGAACAGCAAGAAGAAGCCAACAAAGAGCAGCACGAAGCTAAACCAAACATGGACGCATCCTAGATCGCTCGTGCGCCAGCCCGAGGAGGAGACCAAGAAAATCCAGTTGTTCCCAGACGATCTAGAAAAGAAGGTCATCATCTCCACCCTACTGGATAGCGAAACTGAGGCTCAATTAGTGCAGTTCCTCCATGACAACAATGATGCCTTCGCCTGGTCAGCTTCTGACCTCATCGGCATAGACAGGAACTTCATCGAGCACAGCTTGCATGTTAAGGAAAATTACCCCCGGTCAAGCAGAAGCTCCGCAACATGTCTAAAGAAAGGAAACAGGCCGCCAGGGCCGAGGTCAACCGCCTAATAGACGCAGGGGTCATACGCCCAGTCAAGTATCCAACCTTGGTATCTAACGTCGTGTTAGTCTAGAAAAAGAACATAAAGTGGCGGATGTGCGTTGACATCACTAGCTTAAACAAGGCCTGCCCAAAGGACGATTACCCCCTGCCAAGAATAAGTACCCTCGTCTACACTGCCACTGGATGCGAGCTACTATCCCTGCTGAATTGCTTCTCCAGGTATCACCAGATTTGGATGAACAAGGAAGATGAAGAGAAAACAAGCTTCATCAATCCTTTGGCACCTACTGCTTCCGTTCGCAAAGCTGGGCCGACCTTCGCACGCATGACCACGGAGGTGTTCAAGGATGACCCCTCAGTCTCAGCCAACATCGACAACATCGTCGTACAAAGGAAGCTCAAGGCTGACAACATCACAGACCTCGGCAGGACCTTCACAAACCTCAATCGAGCGAAGCTCAAGCTCAATCCTGAGAAGTGCATATTCAGAGTCAGCAAAGGGAAGCTGCTCGGGTGCTTGGTCTCAGCCAGAGGCATCGAAGCCAATCTAACCAAAATAGGGGGCATCCTTTCAATGCAACCTCTGATCTCAAGAAAGGTAGCTCAGCGCCTCACCGAACGTTTAACCGCACTCAACTGATTCATTTCAAGGTCAGCCGAGCAAGGGTTACCATTCTTTGAAGCCTTCAAAGGCTCCGAACCATTCAACTAGGGCCCAGCGCAGCAGTCTGCCTTTGACGACCTCAAGAATTACTTGATCAAGCTCTTAACCCTCGCTAGCCCAACCCCCAGAGAACCCCTACTGTGCTACATAGCCACCTCGCCCCATGCCGTCAGCATAGTCCTGGTAAAGGAGACTCTCGACGAGCATTAGAAATGGCAGATACCAGTGTACTACATCTCCAAGGTCCTCGAGGGACCCAAGAAGCAATACTTTGAGTTGGAGAAGGTAGCATATGTAGTGGTCATGGCCACCAAGAAATTGAAGCACTACTTCTAGTCACACCCGATCACAGTACCTTTGGCTTTTCCCCTGGACAACATACCCCAGCTCAGCGATTACACCATCACCTTCATCGGCAGAAATGCAATCAAATCACAGGCGCTCGACCGAAAGAACAAGGTAGAAGACATAGAACCTCCATGGATAGTGCATGTGGATGGAGCTTGGGAGCATCGAGCGTACGGATCGCAGCTATCCTAACCTCCCCTTCCGACATCAAACTCAGATATGCAGCGAGGCTGGAGTTCCCCTGCACCAACAACTCTGTCGAGTACGAGGTAGTCCTCCGAGCCCTTACCGCACCGTGTCAGCCCGCCGTGCGATCATCAGGACAGACTTACAGGTGATAGCAGGCCACATCAAGAAATCGTTCAAGGCAAAAGAGCTAGAGCTCCAGAAATACCTGCAGCTAGTCCGCAAAATAGAAACCTTCTTCTTGGGCATCACAACCAAATCCATTCCCTGTAGCGAGAATAGAGAAGCCGATGAAATAGCGAAGGCCGCAGCCCAAGCAACCCCTCTACCTTTGGATGTGTTCTTCGAGACCCTTTCTTTCCCTGCAACCAAAGCTCACATACCATTGGTGAAGAAAATCAACGCCATCCAGAGCAAAGATTGGAGAGCCTTAATCATGGCATACATCAAGGGCTACTTCAAACCAGAATCCAAGGAGGACGAGAAAGGAATCTCGCAAAGGGCGCGAGGGTACAAAATCATCAACCAACAGCTCTACAAAGCTTTAGTCATGGCACCCTGGCTAAAATGTGTCAATACCAATGAAGGCATCGCGATACTCAAGGAGATACACCAAGGCATATGCGGGTCGCACAACGGCCCCAGAGCCTACTACGTACAAAATCATTGACAAAGTATTCAGGCAAGGCTTCTACTGGCCAATGGCCCTCGCAGACACCACCTCGCTTGTCCGCCACAGCGAAGGTTGTGAAATGGCCGCCCATCACTCAAAAAGACTAGGTGCCCCAACAAAACTAATCTGCCCAACTTGGCCACTCCAGCACTGGGTGATGGACCTTGTTGGCCCACTGCCAACCACCCTAGGAAACCTCCGCTATGCGGTGGTCACCACTGAGTACTTCACAAAGTGGATCAAAGCTCGTGCCCTCGCCACAATCACCTCCGTCACAGTCCAGAAATTCTATTGGCAGCAAGTCATCTGCCGCTTCGGCGTCCCTAGAAACCTAACAGTCGACAACGGAACCCAGTTGGATAGCTTCACATTTAGAGAGTTCTGTTTCCACCAAAATCTACTTCGCATCAATCGGACACCCGCAATCCAACGACCTGGTGGAAAGAGCCAATGATATCATCCTGTAGGGAATCAAAACGAAGCTCCAAAACAAACCACTCGGGAAATGGGCTGAATAGCTCAACCCCGTCATTTGGTCCCACAATACCTTTGACTGTAGGGCCACGAGCATCACACCCTTGAGGCTGCTCTTTGGTAAAGAAGCCGTCCTACCAGAAGAACTCCACCACAGATCACCGAGGACCACCTCTAACGCCACAACACAAGATGAAGCTCTAGACAAAGACCTTCTCGAAGAGACAAGATGCCTCGCCATCAACAACCTCCACCGCTAACAAGCTGAGACCCAGAGGTGGAGGGACAAGAAGATCTAGCCGAGACTTGGTACTAATCAGGAAACAAAACATGAAGATGGCGGCCAAGCTCCAGCACAAGTGGCTTGGCCCCTTCGTCATCACTAAAACCGCAAGACCAGGCTCCTTCCACCTACAAGACGCCGACGGCAACGATTTGCCCACACATGGAACATCGACGACCTTCGTAAGTACTACCCATAATAGCTCTCTCAAGATGTAAGTCTCCCCCTAGTCTTTTTTAGTCTTTTTTGTTTTACCTCTGAACTTTGCTGCATTCGTTTTCCTCGCGTCGATGCGTGATATTTTTTTAATGAGGCAGACAATGAATCATTATGTAATAATAATAGAGTTTTCGACATTGCCTTCGTTGAGTTCATGTATGCTAAAACGGACAGAGCCCTGGGCCCGCCCTCATCAGCAGTCGCTGCATAATACAAGGATTTCCTTGGACCGACAAATGACCCCCGGTCGAGGGTCGCTCCGGCGCAAACCTTCGCCTACTCAGCTAGGGCTGCCCCCAAAAGCAAACTCCACCTCCACCCTCGGAAAGGGGGAGG
>CM041641.1:24009387-24029206 GCA_023333625.1 Bothriochloa decipiens | reverse complement strand
GCTGCCCCCAAAAGCAAACTCCACCTCCACCCTCGGAAAGGGGGAGGCACAGAGGTCAAACAAACGTTGCACCCTCGCCCTTTGGCTAGGGGCTGGCCCTAAAAGAAAACTCCACCTCCACCCTCAGAAAGGGAGAGGTGTGGAGGTCAAACAAACGGCCACCCTCGCCCATTTGGCTAGAGGCTACCCCCAAAAGCACACTCCACCTCCACCCTTAGAAAGGGGGAGGCGCAGAGGTCAAACAAATGGCGCACCCTCGCCCTTTCAGCCAGGGGCTGCTCCCAAAAGCAAACTCCACCTCCACCCTCAGAAAGGGGAAGGTGTGGAGGTCAAAACAAATGGTGTACCCTCGCCTATTCGGCTAGGGGCTGCCCCCCAACGGCTAACTCCACCTTAACCCTCGGAAAGGGGGAGGCGCGAAGGCCAAAAATACTCCCGATAATTTTTGCACCATGTCGCCTACCTACCAGGAATAAAAACCACAGTACCTCCAACCTTTATTGCACCATACTCCACTCACCTAACCCAACAATTACTCCACCCTCACCGTACAACCCCAAACCAAACACCACTCCATCACCCCAAACTATAAAAGCTCAGCACCCTAACCCCACACCAACCCGCTTTCACTAGACCACTCTAACCATGCCTAACTCTTTCACCACCAGCAGTAAAGCACAAACCAGTGAGTATGCGAGGCATCAGGATAACATGTGTGAGAGTGCCAGGCAGTCGAGGGTATGACCAAGCAACCCCAACCACCATGATACGCAGGACCCCAGCACCCACCTACACCCAAACCACGATGTGTGCACAAGCTACAGCATACAAGCAAAGCACTCACGACCTCCGCCCCCATCTATAGTGAGGGTCTAAGCCAAGAAGCACAAAACCTTTCTACATGTCCACACACATCAACCCACCAACAACCTCCACCACCACGCAATCCCGTAGCCTAAGACAGTCATGCGGCACTCAAGGGAATCTGAGGAGCAAACAGAGGAAAAACAGTGTAGAATCATATCTTGGTTGCTGCTGCATGGTAAATCTTCGGCGGGAATCCAGGAAAAGCAGTGCTTGAACCAAAATTCAAGCAACAACAAGCTGCCCAAGCACCTACGGCAACACTCCAACATGCGCACGGTTCTAAATTCAGGCTGCTTCTGGCTCCTGCGAAGCCACCAAGTCCCTCCGCACAGCTGCTGCTCATGCATCTCCATCAACCAGGGTGCATCATCAGTCAGCCCCAGCTCCCTCTGAATTCACAGGAAACTAACAAGAGGGTCACGTCAAAGGACAACCCAGCGCGATGCAGGCATAGCTGACTCCAACTTCGCTCAATCTGGGTGCAAACAATTGAGTAGTAGCTACCCAAAAAAAGGAACCCTGAGCAATTCTGGTCTAAATGTATGATGAAATAAAATCGCGAGCCTCACTTAAGGAAAAGCGAGGCGTCGCTGCGCTCAACCTTCGATTAAAATCGTGAGCCTCGCTTAAGAAAAAGTGGGGCGTTGCTGCGCTCAACCTCTGATTAAAATCGCGAGCCTCGCTTAAGGAAAAGCAGGGCGTCGGTGTAACAACCTGAAAATATGAGCTACAAATTTTTTTTGAAAAACCTATGAGTGATGAGTGTGACATGTCATCATCTACCCTAACCTTGCATCAACCCCATCATGTCATGCATAACATCCCATGTGATCATAGCATAATTAAATGTTTCAAGGTAATTTTGATCAATGTTTCATGTGTTACTTTTCAAATATGGCAATGGCTTTACCTTCAATATTTCAATAGAAGTCATGGCATGTTGCATATAATTGTGATTTGGATTTTATTTGGTTTATGTGATGTTTAATTAAAATGAGACCATAATATTTATTTTCACAAATAAATATTAAGGGATAATACCCTAACAAAATATAAGGGCCTAGTATACCCACTACTTTGTTATTCAAAGTTGGCACATCACACACACATATATATATATGCATATATATAAAAGTATTTGAAAATGGAAAAGGAGAAGAAAATGATAACAGAAAAGGAAAAGCAACCGGCCCACCAAGCCAGTAACCAGCCCGGTCTAGCCTGCCCCTCCTTTCTCTTCTTCCGCGACAACCGGCCCGGCCTGCTTCGCCTCTCCCTTTTCTCTCTCCGCGCCGCCTCGGCCCGACCAGCCCCAGCTGGCCCAGCAAGCAGCCAACCGCTCGCCCGCGCCTCTTCCCTTCGCGTCGGCCCAAGAAGGCCGACGGCCCAGCATGACCGCCCGCGCCACGCCGTCACCCTGCAGCCGCTGACGAGTCGGTCCCACAGCGGGACCCACATGTCATCAGCGCCGCTAAGGTCACCCGACCACTCTACTTTTTCTGCCCCGCACCGCGTGCATCCGCCTGAGCAACCGCCCGCGTCTCTGGCCGCCCGATCCCCTGTCACCCCGCATCGACAACCATCCAGCCTGCCACCTCGGCCGACAAGCCCTGCCACAAAGCACCCACGACCGTGAGGACCTCTCTCTCATGCGCGCACCAGCACCACGGCACGCTCGCTATCCCCTGCCGGTCCCCTCGCTCCCTTCGCCGCGAAGCCATCTTGGCTTGAGCCACTGCCCGCTGGAGCCCACAGGAGTCAAGGGAGCTTCCTGGAAGCATCCCTTGGACGGGATTGCCCCTGGCTGCCCGAGCTTTCCTCTGCCATGCCCTCACCGCACTATCTACCACCGCCGTCCTATAAGAACAAGTGCCCCTGGCGCCCTAGGGTTCCAAGCCATCCGCCGCCGCTTGCGGCTCATAATTCAACCCAGCCAGCACCAATTGGAGAAGAAGAAGGTGGGGGAGGAGCAAGCTGCTGCCGCTGGAGTCGGGAAGAAGAAGGGTGCTGCCGTGCTGCTGCTGCGGAGCCATCGAGACGAGTCGAAGCAGAACCGTGAGCAGGAGCTGTTGGATGTGTACCGCGCCTCCATCCTCGTCATCCGTCGGTGAGCACCGTCGCCATCACCGCTCTTCCAAACCTCCGCCTTGCTACCGGTCATGGCACTTGCACCGAGCACGTAGGCCAAGGCCTCTGCCGGCCATCTTGGACACCCGCACACACACACGCACGGTCTAGCCAAGCCCAAGGACCACGGAATCGGGAGGATGCCGGATCGAATGCCGCCATGCCCGCCGCCGCACGCCGAGCGCTGCCGCGACGAAGCCACCATGGTGCCTCACCATTGAGCTTCACCTCCTTTTGACCACGAATCTGTGCTCGCCTTGATGAGACGGACCCCGTGCGCACCCTAGCTCCGCGTTTGCCTCACCGGAGCACCGTCCCCGAGCCACCTTGCCGCTGTCGTGCCATAGCCATGCCGCTCTAGAGCGCCGCCATTCACCGCCATTTCCTGCCATCTCCGACCACAGTAAGGACCAAGAAGGAGCCAAGGAGCACCACCGTGACAAGCTGCATCAACTGGAGGAGAAGATGGAGGTCGTGGACCCTCTCTGAGTGCCGTTGCCGTGCTCTGAGGTTCCGCCGGAGCTCCGCCGTGGGAGTATCTACCCATGCGGACTCCGCCGTGGATTTTGGTCACCGCCGACGCCTCGAGAAGGTGCTGTGTGACTTCAATCGTGCTTTCGTGCACCGAATCGGACTAGGAGTGGCTTGGAGTGAAGAAGCCACCGAGCGCCACCGCCATCGAGCCACTATCCACCATGGAGCGCGTCACCGGGAGCCAAGCTGCCACCATGACGATCACCTTCGGGTTCGCCTTGACATCCTGAAGCCGATGGGCAAGTTGATGACGCTAGAGAACCACCGTGGCACCGGGAATCGAGGATTCCTGGCCATTGGCAAGCCCGCGCTGTCGGGTTTGAAGAACAGAGGAAGGGGATAAGTTCGGCCGGAAGGAGATGGACGGGGTCCACGTGAACTGTGACACTGCGAGTGGGCCAAGTGGAGCCGGTGCACCGAGGAACCAGGCGATGGACCGTGTGAACCAGAGAGCAAGTCCGTGCACCCGGCATAGGTGGACTTGAGCCACTGACAATGGAACCTAGTGAATGCGGTGCACCGTGGACCAGAGGCTCTGAACTGAGCTCGAGTTGGACCCAGTGTGATGACGTGGCCGCACCAGCACGTGCCACATGGCGGGCCCGGCCTGGCCCATATCCGGCCCACCCGGCCCATTAACAGCCCATTAACGGCCGTTAATGGCCCGGTGGGGCCCACCAGACCATTGACCGTTGACTACTGACATCAGCAGTGACGTCACCCCAGACCCACCTGTTAGGCCTCTGTTGGCCCGGTCAATGCTGATGTTAGCATGACGTCATCCGCCACGTCAGCAACTGAGTTGTCTCCATTGGACCCGCGCGTGACACGTGGCCCAATCGCAGGCTGCCATGTGTCAGCACTGGTTAATCTGGCCCTTTTTCTTTTTCAGAAAATGGTTAAATCTTTAAAAAATCATAACTAATTCATACGAGCTCCGAAAATTATGATCCACATATCCAAATTTTCTATAAATCGAGCTCTATATATTTTTTGCTATGTTTGACTGCATTTGGATCTTTTATTTGGCATTTGTTCTTTGTGCTAATCTATAGGGCTCGCTCCCGCGACCATTAATTCTCGTTACAGGCTTGAGCGATGACAAGTCTGACGATAGTGACTACCAGGAGAAGTCCGACAGCTACGTCAGTGAAGGTGCCACACCTCACCCAACCTCGTAGATCCCATTACGCATGGCAAATGTAGTATGGCTAGTGCTATAATTACTGTTGCTATAATGAATTGCCTGTGCTAGGATTGCATGGTAGATTATTACTTGATGAGCCCTACCTTGTTGTAACCTTTCACCTGCTTACCCGCTGTTATGTTAGCCACTTGCTTATCTGCTATAATTATATATATACTTCACTCGCTTACATTTTGATGCGACATGACGAACCTTGGGAAGGCCTGGAGGGTGCCAAGCTGGTGATGTGTGAGTTGATGGATCAGATGGGCATGTGAGCAGATGATGCTATATCTGGTTTTGGGGTGGAGCCTACGATAGGGAGTAGGGTGAGGGTTGAGTCGATCGAGTCGGGATCTACGACGAGCTTTTGGAGCAAGTCTTGCCAGGGAATGGATGTGGACATTCCTACGAGAGGAGCCTGTGGCGGGCTAATTGAGGTGTGATGGTGGTCTTTGGGTGTGATCCCCAGAGAGGTTAAGCCCAGGACGAAGGTGTCATGGTAGCACATTAAAGATAAACCCTGATGAAGATATCCCGGCTTGGTCAAACTTAGGAACTGCTGCGCTGGTATCCAGACCTTAGGAATCTCTTGCTTTCCACTCGCTTTCCATGGGGGGAGACGGCTAAACCGCTGGATAGATCGATGCCACAACTTCTAGGCGAGTAGTGATAGGAAGGTATATGCATGGGATGGATCTAACACCCTACCGAGACGATCATGGCCCCCCTTCAGGAGTGGGTACATGGCATGGCATCCTCTACAGGAGCGGATACATGGTCTCTTCACAGTTCCAGCGATCCAGAGCTGGATGGTAGAGTGGCATCGTTCTAAGGAAGTAGGCGCCCGGAACCTGCCTAGGTGATTGCAAGCACCGATGATGGTTACTAGTGGATTAATGAAACATCCACAGAGTGTATGGTTGATCGATCGATACATATGCCAATTCTTTGGCTATGGACCTTTCCTGTGTTCCACATGCACCGGACTAGTGAGTGGAGTGTTCTACCTTCCCCCTGACATACCGGCTGTGAGCCAGGTTAAGGGCTGTGGGCCGCTGAGACAAGCCGAGAGGGAGTTGGCTTGTCGACTTGAGTCTGAGATGGTATTGGAGGAGATGGGATGGTGAGTAAGAGAACTTGACTACAATATTATTATTTATATACTTGATTGCTGAATAGGAAACCCCAGCTTTATAGGTTCCTTTTGATATATCCATTTTGCATCCAACTTCCACAAAGCAATGCATAGGATGGGAGTGTGGCCAGTACAAATCATACTAAAAATTTGGTTTCAGGTTCAAGGAGTGAGTACTCTTCTGGGGAGTACAGCGATTGAGGGTTTCGTGCCTACGCTCAAGTTGGATCGAAGATGATAGCTTCTGCACCTCAAGCTTTTATTGTTATGCTACATGAACTCTGATTCTGCCAAGTGGTGATGTAATAAGTTATTGTAAACCTCTCTATTGCACTCTTTTATTCGATGTATGGATTATGGTATTCAATTGTTTTCGGGTAATATGATTTAAATGATCATATTACACTTTGGCTCTGTGGATTTCCCTTTGCAGAAATCGAGGTCGTTTCAGTTGGTATCAGAAGCCATACTTGACTCTAGGACGAAACCCTAGAAATGGATGATAGAATAGGACAAACCAGCTTTTCTTTCGGTTATATACCAACCCTGCATTTCTTCTTATGCAAGGCTTCTCTATTGTTATTGACTTGCTAACCCTTTCCCTTTTAAACATGCAGATGACAAGCTTTGGACCCCCACTTGGACCGTTGAGCAGCATGCCCAAGGCTGAGTTTACCTACCAGGGACAGGAGTTTCCAGGCTTTTCATACACCCTACACCGTGTTCTGGGAGTACTCAGAGTGCCTGTCGAGGAGATCAAGTACACCTGCACTAGAGCACCTGACCTAGAAGGAGGAATCAAGGGTTACTTGGTCACTCACTTGGACATCCCTGCAAGTCAGACCCTGTCTTCAGTACTAGCTCTCCTAGAGATGACAGTCGAGGACTCAATCGAGGAAGAAATCCAGTCTGTGTCACTCAAGGCTCTGCGTGAAGTGATGAAGATCGCTTACGAGTGCCTTCACAATACAGAGTTTCATCTTCTTCCTCAGGCCCTGAACTCTCTCCTCACACCAGAGTAGCAGGACAACCAGGTCAGGCCGGTCATCCTAGCTGAGACCAATCTTTGCAGCCGTGCCTCCGCCGCTCACCTCTTCGAGCAGAACCGCTACATAGAGCACTTGGAGAAGAAGAGGCGTCTCGACCGCAACACCCTGATGGAGTACCAGGAGTTCTACAAGAAGGAAGCTGAGGAGAAGGAAGGACTCGAGGCTACCATCGCCCAGCTGAAGGACAAGCTCGCATGTCAGGCAAGAGCCCACAAAGCCGAAGTCGCTGACCTGCGAGACAAGGTAGAGGACATTGGGCTTCAGAACTACTACCTTGATGCGAGAGTTCTCCAGTTGGAAGGAGAGAAGATTGACAAGGAAAAGGAGATCAGAGAACTTCAGAAGAGGAGATGGGAAGATGCCAAGAGTAACTGCACCATGTAGTGTGAGAAGTCAATGCTCGTCAAAGCCCTGAAGAAAGTAGAGACAAAAGCACAGTGCAACCAAGGCCATCTGATTGCCCTGATGATTCAGAATGAGACCTTGGTGGACAGGTACAAGAGGCTCAAGATAGCTTGGAAGAACGCCGACGAGAGACGCTGCCAGGAGTATGCGGAGTTGCGGGACCGACTTCCTTTGTCAGCCAAACGCAAGGACACCTTCAAGGAAACTTTCTAGATCGGCCAGACTCTCTTAAGGCATGACCACTGTCCAGCCCCCACCAACCTGCCGGTTACCAAGGAGTTCAGAGAGGCCCAGGCTTACGTGAAGCGCCTTCACATGTCACAGGAGGAGCTGATAGTTCTTGGCAGCCGTTTTCACCCAGCAGTGTACAACACACCGATGTACAAGTCAGAGTAGTGTGGACCCTGTGTAGCCACGTCATGAGATAGAGTTGAGCTAGATGTTATCCATGAGTTATGATGTACCTACCCTGATGTACCCTCCATGAGTTATCGTCTCGTAGTATGAGTCTCGCACGTCATCTAGCGTAGCTGCTAGAGATGATGCCATGTAATGCAAACCATGTAATGAATGTTCAATCTTATCACATTTTATTGGCTCTTATTGCTTCTTTGTATGAGTGTTGGATAGATTAAATGTTTTTCCTTAAATCGTTAAAATCATTTAATTATATTGAATTAATAAAGTACTAAATCATTGGCGACCCATGTCGTAGATGTCTGCACGCCGCTCTGCATGTCAGGCAATCGTTCGCCTCCACCCGAGCCCGAGCTTGGGCGTGAAAGACGCTATGGACGCAGGGGTGGTCATGTTCTGCCCATTGACCTCAACCAGGGTAGGAACGACCGTGAGCAGACCCCGCCAGCTGGAGGTGCCGCTGGAGGAGGTGATGCCAATGGCAATGGGCCTCCACCTCAGCCAAACCCTCCGCCACAGCCAATCTCACCACCACCAATGCTGCCGAACCTGGCGAAGTGATGGCGCAACAGACACAGCTGCTTGCCGCATTGGTCAATGGAGCCAATCACCACTTTGGAGGAAACCCGAATGACTTCCAGAGGAAACTTGAGGGTTTTTTTGAAGCTTAGGCCACCCACTTTTGATGGCACCTACAAGGAACCACTGGAAGCTGATGACTGTCTTCGGGAGATCGAGAAGAAGCTAGAGCTTACCACTTGTACCCCTGAGGAGTGAGTCGGGATCGCTGCTCACCATCTCACTAGAGCTACACGCTCCTGGTGGGACAGCTACCGCCAAGCTCATGAGGACCCTGACCACATCTCCTGGGATGAGTTCATTGATGAGTTCATCGAGTACCATGTACCTGAGGGAGTCATGGAGCAAAAGGAGGTGGAATTCCGCAACCTCACTCAGAAGGGGTGTGACATCTGCGAGTACACCAACACTTTCACCAGTTTGCTGTGCTATGCACCTCTGCATGTTGCAGCATCTGAGAAGGAGAAGATCACTCAGTACAGAAAGGATCTGAACCCGAAGATCAAGGTGGCCCTGGGAGGCACCAAGAGTCACACCCTTTGTGACATGATCGATCGCTGCATACAGATCGAAAAGGACCAGAAGGGGGTAGGAGAAATGTCCAGAAGGGAGAAGAAGAAATCCGAAGGCTTCTACCGTGACCATGAGCGTAAGATGTTCCATTGGGATAGGTCTTCTAACCGTCCTACTTTGGCAAGGACCCTACCTATGGCTCGGGTAAGAGTAGTGGTGCCTACTCTGTTGACCACTCCCGCTCTTCCCGTGACCATCGCTCTCGCGACCGTCACTCTCGTGACCATCACTCTCGTGACCGCTCTGGGAAGGAACCCTCATGAGCACTCTTCGTAGCCACGTCATAGGTCTGACCACTCTACACCTGCTCGTGCTGCACCAAACTCAGGCAATTGGAAGGCCGCTGCGCCAACCCCCACATGCAGTGTGTCGTTCACTTGCTTTGGTTGTGGCAAACCTGGACACAAGGTGTTTGACTGTCCTGAGAAGACGCCCGCGCCTGCTGCACCCAAGTCTCAGTATCATGGATCTGCAAGCCGCGGTCGCCTCACGCACATGAACACTGAAGAAGCTCAAGCTGCCCCAGATGTTGTGTATGCTATGTTTTTAGTTAATGGCTTTAAAGCATCCGTTTTGTTTGATTCTAGAGCTACATGTTCAAACATCTCATCCAAGTTTGCACGAAAGAATAACATACCTACCACTCCATGTTTGGAGCCTATAGTCAACAGTTCTCCCCTAGGTGAGATGAGAAGCACCCATATCTGTAAGGGAGTGAAGCTTTCTATCGAAGGTCTAACCTTCCGAGCTAACCTTACCCTTCTACCTTCAAATGGGTTGGATGTCATCCTAGGCATGGATCGGCTTACGGAGCATAAGGGTTTGATCTCTTGTTCACCTAGATATGTTCAGATAACTCACCCTTCTGGCCAAGCAGTTAGGTGTGCACCTTAGAAGGATAAGTCTGTATCTGTGTTATGTGCCCTGAATGCACTCAAGACTTTGGCTGAATCTCAGAAAAAGGAAAAAACTCTCGCTGATGTTCCCATTGTCAGAGAATATGAGAATGTGTTTCCAGAAGAGTTGCCAGGCATGCCACCTGATCGTGATGTTGAGTTCATAATTGACCTCGTGCCAGGTACCGGTCCCATTTCTAAGCGATCGTACCACATGTTAGTTGATGAACTAGAAGAGCTCAAGAAGCAGTTGAAAGAGCTTTCTGATAAGGGCTTTATTAGGCCTAGTGCCTCACCCTGGGGATCACCTGTTCTGTTTGTGAAAAAGAAGGATGGCTCCATGAGGATGTGTGTTGACTACCGTAATCTCAACGCTATTACCATATCCTCTGCCAAGGATCAATGACTTGCTTGATCAGCTTCGTGGTGCTAAGTACTTCTCGAAGATTGATCTCAGATCTGGTTATCAACAAATGAAGATTCATGAGGAAGACATTCCCAAGACAGCTTTTTTCACTTGCTATGGGCAGTATGAGTTCACTGTTGTATCCTTCAGTCTCACGAATGCCCCTGCCTACTTCATGAACATGATGAACAAGGTGTTTATGGATGATCTTGATCGGTTTGTGGTAGTCTTCATTGATGACATTCTGGTTTATTCATCCACTGCCGAAGAACATGAAGCACACCTGAGAGTAGTGCTCGAGAAGCTATCTCAACACCAGCTCTATGCCAAGTTCGGCAAATGTGAGTTCTGGCTTGAAGAAGTTGCTTTCCTTGGTCATGTACTCTCAGCTGATGATGTTGCTACAGATCCTGCAAAGATAGAGGCTGTGAAAGAATGGGAGCAACCTCACAATGTGTCTGAGATCAAGAGTTTCTTAGGAGTGGTGGGTTACTATCGTCGATTCATTGAGAACTTTTCGAAGATAGCTCATCCTATGACAAATCTCTTGAAGAAGACCAACGAGTTTGAATGGACACCAGAGTGTGAACAAAGTTTCCAAACCCTAAAGGAAAAACTCACTACCATGCCTGTGCTAGCCTTACCTGATATCACTAATGACTTTGTCGTCTATTATGATGCCTCTCACCAAGGACTAGGTTGTGTGCTGATGCAGAATGAAAAAGTTATTGCTTATGCTTCCCGACAGCTGAAGGAGCATGAGCAACGATACCCCACTCATGATCTCAAGTTAGCCGCCGTTGTGCATGCCCTAAAGATCTGGAGGCATTATCTCATTGGCAATAAGTGTGATATATACACCGATCACAAGAGCTTGAAGTACTTCTTCACTCAGGAAGATCTAAATATGAGACAGCGCAGATGGCTAGAGCTAATCAAGGACTATGACATGGAGATTCACTACCATCCAGAAAAAGTGAATGTAGTCACAGATGCTCTTAGTCGCAAGACCTATTGTCATGCTCTGTTCACCTCAACCCTACCACCTGAATTGAAGAAAGAGATTGAAGATCTCCAGCTCGAGAAAGTACCCCATGGTCTATTGCATGAACTTCGCATCGAGTATAATCTCATCAAGCGAATTCATGAAGCTCAAAAAAGTTGTGAGGAAATGGATTACATTCGAGGGTTGATGAAGCTAGGCTACAGCCCAGAATTCAGAGAAGATGAGCATGGGACCATCTGGTTCAAGAACAGAATCTGTGTACCTAGTGATCCTGCATTATGTAAAGAGATTCTATCAGAAGCACATGACTCTAAGTATTGCATCCATCCTGGTGGTGCAAAAATGTATCAAGATGTGAAGAAGCATTTCTGGTGCAAAGGCATGAAAACAAACATTGCTAGACAAGTGGCCAAATGTGACATCTACAACAGAGTCAAGGCCGAACACAGAAGACCCGCTGGATTACTCAAACCACTCGATGTTCCTGAATGGAAGTGGGAGAGCATATCCATGGACTTTATCGTGGGATTGCCTCAAACCCCGCAAGGTCATGACTCCATCTGGGTAATAGTCGATCGTCTGACAAAGGTAGCACACTTCATACCAGTTAAGACTTTGATACATGCCAAAAAGTTGGTGGACTTATACATCAAGGAGATTTTGAGGCTCCATGAGCCCCAAAGAGTATCGTGTCAGATCGTGGACCTCAATTCATGTCCCAATTCTGGCAAGCTCTTCACGAGTCCATTGGGACTGACCTTGACTACAGCACCGCTTACCACCCTCAAACAGATGGTCAGACAGAGAGGCTAAATCAGATTCTTGAGGATATGCTTCATGCCAGTGTTCTCAAATATGGAACAGATTAGGAGAAATGTTTGTCGTTTGCTGAGTTCTCTTACAACAACAGCTACCAGGCAAGTATTAAGATGTCACCCTTCCAGGCTCTTTATGGCAAACCATGCAGAACCCCATTGATGTGGGACCACCCAGGTGAGAGGGCAGTCTTTGGCCCTGCCAAGATCAAGGAAGCCAAAGAAGGAGTAGCTCAAGTTAGAGAGAACTTGAGGATCGCTCAAAGCCGACAGAAGAGCTATGCTAATAAAAGGCGTCGAGAACTTGAATTCAAGGTTGGGGACTTTGTCTATCTCAAAGTATTCCACTTCATGGTACCATCAGATTCCACGTGAAAGGGAAGTTAGCCCCAAGATATGTTGGCCCTTACCACATCCGTCAGAGTTGGAAAGCTAGCATACAAGCTTGAACTACCCCCCGAGTTAGCAGGAGTACATCCCGTATTCCATGTCTCACAGTTATGTAAGTGCTTGAGGGTACCCGAGGAAGAAACAGTTACCACTGATGTGCTAGATATCCAAGATACTCTAGAGTATAAAGAGCACCCCATCAAGATTTTGGGTTATGACACCAAAGAGACCCGAAGCAAGTCTATCCCTATGTGCAAGGTTCAATGGAGCAATCACACTGAACGTGAAGCAACGTGGCAAGATGAGAATCAACTTCTGCTATAGTATCCTTGCCTCTTTGAAGGTTATGTCACTTCTTAAATCTCGAAGATGAGATTCCAATGAGGGGGAGGACTCTAACAACCCGAAAATCCGAGCTACAAAATTTTTTCGAAAAACATATGAGTGATGAGTGTGACATGTCATCATCTACCCTAACCATGCATCAACCCCATCATGTCATGCATAACATCCCATGTGATCATAGCATAATTAAATGTTTCAAGGTAATTTTGATCAATGTTTCATGTGTTACTTTTTAAATGTGGCAATGGCTTTACCTTCAATATTTCAATAGAAGTCATGGCATGTTGCATATAATTGTGATTTGGATTTTATTTGGTTTATGTGATGTTTAATAAAAATGAGACCATAATATTTATTTTCACAAATAAATAATAAGGGATAATACCCTAACAAATATAAAGGCCTAGTATACCCACTACTTTGATATTCAAAGTTGGCACATCACACACACACATATATATATATGCATATATATAAAAGTATTTGAAAATAGAAAAGGCGAAGAAAATGATAACAGAAAAGGAAAAGCAACTGGCCCACCAAGCCAGCAACCAGCCCGGTCCAGCCTGCCCCTCCTTTCTCTTCTTTCCGCGACAACCGGCCCGGCCTGCTTCGCCTTCTCCCTCTTCTCTCTCCACGCAGCCTCAGCCTGACCAGCCCCAGCTAGCCCAGCAAGCAGCCAGCCACTCGCCCGCGCCTCTTCCCGTCGCGTCTGCCCAAGAAGGCCGATGGCCCAGGCATGACCGCCCGCGCCACGCCGTCGCCCCACAGCCGTTGACGAGTGGGTCCCACAGCGGGACCCACATGTCATCAGCGTCGCTGAGGTCACCCGACCACTCTGCTTTTTCTCCCCCACACCATGCGCATCCGCCTGAGCAACCGCCCACGTCTCTGGCCGCCCGATCCCCTGTCACCCCGCATCGACGACCATCCAGCCTGCCACCTCGGCCGACAAGCCCTGCCACAAAGCACCCACGGCCGTGGGGACCTCCCTCTCGCGCGTGCACCTGCACCGCCGCACGCCCGCTGTCCCCTGTTGGTCCCCTCGCTCCCTTCGCCGCGAAGCCATCTTGGCTTGAGCCACTGCCCGCTGGAGCCCACAGGAGCCGAGGGAGCTTCCTGGAAGCATCCCTTGAACGGGATTGCCCCCGACTGCCCCAGCTTTCCTCCATCGTGCCCTCGCCGCGCTATCTACCACCGCCACCCTATAAGAGCAAGCGCCCCAGGTGCCCTAGGGTTCGAAGCCATCCGCGGCCGCTTGCGGCTCACAATTCAACCCAGCCAGCGCCAATTGGAGAAGAAGAAGGTGACGGAGGAGCAAGCTGCCACCGCCTGAGTCGGGGAAGAAGGAGGGTGCCACAGTGATGCTGCTGCAGAGCTATTGAGGACAAGGAGTCGAAGTAGAACCGCGAGCAGGAGCTGTTGGACGTGTACCACACCTCCATCCTCGTCAACCGTCGGTGAGCAACGCCGCCATCGCCGCTCTTCCAAACCTCCGCCTTGCTACTGGTCATGGCGCTCGCACCGAGCGCGTAAGCTGAGGTCTCTGCCGGCCATCTTGGACACCCGCACGCACACACACACGATCTAGCCAAGCCCAAGGACCACGGTATCAGGAGGATGCCGGATCGGATGCCGCCATGCCCGCCGCCGCGCGCCGAGCGCCGCCGCGACGAAGCCACCATGCCGCCTCACCGTTGAGCTTCACCTCCCTTTGACCATGGATCCGCACTCACCTTGATGAGATGGACCCCGTGTGCAATCTAGCTCCGCGTTTGCCTCACCGGAGCACCGTCCCCAAGCCACCTTGCCGCTGTCGTCCCACAGCCGTGCCGCTCTAGAGCGCCTTCATTCACTGCCATTTCCTGCCGTCTCAGACAACAGCAAGGACCAAGAAGGAGCCGAGGAGCACCACCGTGACAAGCTACGATGACCCGAAGAGAAGATAGAGGCCGTGGACCCTCTCTGAGTGCCGTTGCCATGCACCGAGGTTCCGCTAGAGCTCCGCCGTGGGAGTTGCTACCCACGCGGACTCCGCCATGGATTTTGGTCACCGTCGGCGCCTCAGGAAGGTGCTGCGTGACTTCAATCATGCTTCCGTGCGCCGAATCGGACTGGGAGTGGCTCGAAGTGAAGAAGCCACCGAGCGCCACCGCCGTCGAGCCGCTGTCCGCCGTGGAGCGCATCACCGGGAGCCAAGCTGCCACCTTGATGATCACCTTCGGGTTCGCCTTAACGTCCTGAAGCCAATGGGCAAGTTGATGACACCAGAGAACCACCGTGGCGCCGGGAATCGAGGATTCCTCGCCGCCGGTGAGCTCGCGCCGTCGGGTTTCAAGAACAGAGGAAGGGGATAAGTTCGGCCGGAAGGAGATGGACATGGTCCACGTGAACTGTGACGCTGCCAGTGGGGCCAAGTGGAGCCGGTGCACCGAGGAACCAGACGATGGACCGTGTGAACCAGAGAGCAAGTCCGTGCACCCGACGTACGTGGACTTGAGCCACTAACAGTGGAACCCAGTGAATGCGGTGCACCGTGGACCAGAGGCTGTGAACTGAGCCCGAGTTGGACCCAGTGTGATGACATGGCCGCACCAGCACGTGCCACGTGGCGGGCCCGGCCCGGCCCATATCTGGCCCACCCGGCCCATTAACGGCCCATTAACGTCCCGTTAACGACCTAGTGGGGCCCACCAGACCGTTGATCGTTGACCGTTGACTGCTGATGTCAGCAGTGACGTCACCTCGAACCCACCTGTCAGGCCTCTGTTGACCCGGTCAATGCTGACGTCAGCATGACGTCATCCGCCATGTCAGCAGCTGAGTTGTCTCCGTTGGACCAGCGCGTGACACATGGCCCAATCGCAGGCTGCCACGTGTCAGCACTGGTTAATCTGGCCCTTTTTGTTTTTTAAAAAATGGTTAAATCTTTGAAAAATCATAACTAATTCATACGAGCTCCAAAAATTTTGATCCATATATCTAAATTTTCTATAAATTGAGCTCTATCTATTTTTTGCTATGTTTGAGTGCATTTGGATCTTTTATTTAGCATTCACTCTTTGTGCTAATCTATAGGGGTCGCTCCCATGACCATTAATTCTCGTTACAGGCTGGAGCGAGGACAAGTTTGATGATAGTGACTACTAGGAGAAGTCCAACAGCTAAGTCAGTGAAGGTGCCACACCTCACCCAACCTCGTGGATCCCATTACGCATGGCAAATATAGTATGGCTAGTGCTATAATTCCTGTTGCTATAATGAATTGCCTGTGCTAGGATTGCATGGTAGATTATTACTTGATGAGCCCTACCTTGTTGTAACCTTTCACCTGCTTACCCGCTGTTATGTTAGCCACTTGCTTATCTGCTATAATTATATATATACTTCACTCGCTTACATTTTGATGCGACATGACGAACCTTGGGAAGGCCTGGAGGGTGCTAGGCTGGTGATGTGTGAGTTGATGGATCGGATGGGCATGTGAGCTGATGATGCTATATCTGGGTTTGGGGTGGAGCCTACGGCAGGGAGTAGGGTGAGGGTTGAATCAATCGAGCCGGGATCTATGACGAGCTTTTGGAGAAAGTCTTGGCAGGGAATGGATCTGGACATTCCCACTAGAGGAGCCTGTGGCGGGCTAACTCAGATGTGATGGTGGTCTTTGGGTGTGATCCTCAGAGAGGTTAAGCCCGGGATGAAGGTGCCATGGTAGCACGTTAAAGATAAACCCTGATGAAGATATCCCGGCTTGGTCAAACTTAGGAACTGCTGCGCTGGTATCCGGACCTTAGGAATCTCTTGATTTCCACTCGCTCTCCATGGGGGAAGACGGCCGAACTGCTAGATAGATCGATGCCACTACTGCTAGGCGAGTAGTGATAGGAAGGTATATGCATGGGATGGAGCTAACACCCTATCGAGACGATCATGGCACCCCCTTCAGGAGTGGGTACATGGCATGGCATCCTCTATGGGAGAGGATACATGCTCTCTTTATAGTTCCAGTGATCCAGAGCTAGATGGTAGAGTGGCATCATTCTATGGCAGTAGCCGCCTGGAATCTGCCTAGGTGATTGCAAGCACCGATGATGGTTACCTAGTAGATTAGTGAAACCTCTGCAGAGTGTATGGTTGATCGATCGATACATATGCCAATTCTTTGGCTATGGACCTTTCCTGTGTTCCACATGCACCGGACTAGTGAGTGGAGTGTTCTACCTTCCCCCTGAGTGTGTTTTCTGGCCGTGAGCTAGGTTAAGGGCTGCGGGCCGCTGAGACAAGCCGAGAGGAAGTTTGCTTGTCGACTTGAGTCTGAGATGGTGTTGGACGAGATGGGATGGTGAGTAAGAGAAGGATGGTGATGGACGTTATGGGCTGGGAATGTGATTAAAACTTGACTACAATATTATTATTTATATACCTGATTGCTGCATAGGAAACCCTAACTTTATAGGTTCCTTTTGATATATCCATTTTGCATCCAACTTCCACAAAGCAATGCATAGGATGGGAGTGTGGCTAGTACAAATCGTACTGAAAATTTGGTTTTAGGTTCAAGGAGTGAGTACTCTTCTGGGGAGTATAGCGATTGAGGGTTTCGTGCCTACGCTCAAGTTGGATCGAAGATGATAGCTTCCACACCTCAAGCTTTTATTGTTATGCTGCATGAACTCTGTTGGGGGTCAACTTTGACATGCGAACATCCTTTCCAAACTTTGGAAGCGAACATTTCATCATAAACACTTGAGATACTAACACAAACAGCAAAGATAGCAAAAGCACTTCGCTGCATGTATCTTCGGCTTCGCTTATGAATTTGTACATGTTTCAAATTGACTGGCGAAGATGACTTTGCTGTACTTTGGACGCCCAGCGAAGGTGACGTGGACACTTCGCTGTGGCTATCAAACTTTGCACATAAGATTTCAGATGTTTCAGGCTGCACGATGAAGGTAACTTCGCCAGACTTTTGACAACCAGCGAAGCTGACGTAGATGCTTCGCATGAAGAATCCATGAGGTCTTCAGCTAAGTCAAGAAATTATCATCAAGTCCAAAGTCGCTTAAGAAGATAAAAGGAGAAGGGGTGAAGTGTGTTTCACCACTTCGCCGATGTCCTTTTTAGCTAAATGTATAGGAATTTCCGTGGCAAGTTTTGTAAGATTTTTTGAATGGCGAAGCCAAGGGGGTCTATAAATACCCCCTAGGATGTATGTTTCGAGGACAGAATGGAATATAATCGCAACCAAGTGTTGTTTTCATCTTGTATGTATGTAAAAATCATAACCCAACATCTGGCGCCGTCCTAGCAAAAAAGCAACTTCGGCTGGAGACAATTCAAACCAGGACAGAGACCCAGTCTTGGAAAATGAGACAGAAACAGAAAACAGACGTGTCCAAGAAGAAGAAGAAACTCAGAAGGAAGAAAGAAGACTCAAAGAACTCGAAGATCAACTCATCGTCAAGGAAAAACAGCTAGAGGAAGCAAGAAAAAAGACAGGAGAAAACTCTTTAAAACAAAGAATTGCAGAAGCAGAAGCTGAATTAAGAAAGCTCAACGATGAATTAGAAAATGAGAGCGGAGTCATGATTCAAGAACCAAACTCAGCAAGCAAAAACACCAATAGCAAAGAAAACCAAAGCCAAATAGCAACAATTGACACAGAGTTGCCCTTATCAATCGACATCCAGCTAGCAAAGTGGCCAGCAGGTTTCAAATTCAACATCATCCCAACTTACAATGGCATGTCCGACCCAAGACAATTCCTAATGAGTTTTGAAGCAGACATTGCATCAAGTGGGGGAGATGCAAACACTTTAGCGAAGTCACTCATCATGGCAGTAAGAGGACCAGCGCAGCAATGGTACTCTTCGCTAAAACCAAGTTCAATCAAATCTTGGGATCAACTTCGCACAACCCTGCTCTTAGATTTCCAAGGCCTACAAAGAGTTGAGCTCACAAGCGATGATCTTTTCAACATCAAGCAGCAACCGAAAGAACCACTGAGCCAATACTACAAAAGATTTGTTCAAGCAAAAGCTCAAATACCAAACATACCAGACAAAGTCATCATAGCAGCAATCAAAGGACTGCGAGCAGGCCAACTTTCCTCGCACTTCAAAAGGGAAAGACCGACCATAGTTGAAAAATTATATGAAGAAATGAGAAAGTACTATGAATCCGACGAAGACTACAGAAAAAGAATAGAAGAAGAAAATGGAGAAAGAAACATGTCAAGAGCAAACAAGTTCCAACACTCAAGAGTGACAAACATAGAACGAAGACCATTTCAAAGAATAAACCATATCAACAACACAAGCAAAGTCAACAACCAGGGTCCAAGCTTGAGCAATCAAAGAAATTTCTAAAATGGCAGAAATTTCAAGGAAAATTTCCAACAAAGACCAAATTATAACAACCAAAGTAGAAACTTCAAAATAAAAATTTTGAGGCCAAAGAACTGTATTGCATTATACATGGCAAAGGGGCTGGCCACACATCAAAGATGTGCCCAAAAGTAAAGAAAAGCATTAAAGAAGTGCAAGAAGAGAATAGAGCAACTTCGTAGCTGAAAGTTGTCAACCATCTAGCTCCCCAAAGAACAAGTTACGTGCCAATAACTTACCCTCAACACATGTTGCCACCACCTCTGCCAATCTACAACTGTCAACCGTTAGCAATGTGCCCACAAAGTCAATGGGGCCCAAGTCAGTAGCAAAGTTTCTACCCTAAAAGTTCAGTGGAAAATAGCAATCACCAAAACTAGCATTACAACAACACACCCGAAGCTTCAACAAGCAATGGGAATGCAGTCATCCCAAGCAAAGGTAGAATCATGACAATCTTCGGAGGAAACAGCATGGAGCTAGATACAAGAAATGAAAGAAGAAATTATTTCAGAAGAGTAAACTCCATAGCAGTTGAAGGGCCATTCAAGAAAACAAGGTGGTCTCACATGCCAATCACATTCTCAGAACAAGATCTCAAACTCAAATATTACCCCCATATGGAGGTCATCAAAACTCACATGCCACCACCTCTTCCTTATGCTTGTCTTTGTCATCATTGTGGAGGTCATCAAAA
>CM041641.1:23961033-24003688 GCA_023333625.1 Bothriochloa decipiens | reverse complement strand
AATTTTTCGACTTTGTTTCACTAAGGTGAAATGTTTTCAGCTTCTAAGGAAGCGTACGCGTCCACTTCACTCGAAAAGGAAGGGACCGCATTTCAAAATTTGCTAAGGCAAATTTTTTGACTTTTTCATCAAGTTGAAATGTTTTCAGCTCCTAAGGAAGCGTACGCGTCCACTTCGCTCGAAAAGGAAGGGACGGCGTTTTAAAAATTGGCTGAGACAAATTTTTTGACTTTGCTTCACTAAGGCGAAAACGTCTCAAGCTCCCAAGCGAAGTGCACACATCCACTTCGGACAAAAAAGAAGGGGCAACATTTGAAATTTCATCAAGGTAAAGTTCTCAATTACATGTTTCTCAACAAAGTACATACACAATTTAACTCTAGGCACTTATCTAGGCACTTAGTCTGTACCTAGTCATACAAGCGAAGAAAAACTCACAAACTTCGCAACTCAAGATGCCATGCAATACAATCTATCCAATTACAAAAATATATTTACAAAACTAACCATCCTGAGAACTAACTACTCGGCAGCATCATTAAGTATGTTGTTCACAACCTCGTTTGTAATATCGTCCACTTCACGGCGCAAAAGTCCTCGCAAACATTTGAAGGGAAAATCTCAAGTTCAAAACA
This sequence comes from Bothriochloa decipiens, assembly GCA_023333625.1. Taxonomy (NCBI): domain Eukaryota; kingdom Viridiplantae; phylum Streptophyta; class Magnoliopsida; order Poales; family Poaceae; genus Bothriochloa; species Bothriochloa decipiens. The sequence continues at coordinate 24,003,053 of CM041641.1, read as the reverse complement.
ATGAGAGCAAAAAACTTACAAGCAAGAAAATCATCGACATCACAACCGTCACACTTCACACGAAAATTATAAAATTAGCTAGGCTCGAAAATGAAATTATCTTTGGACATTAACAGCGGAGAAATGTCTTCGACATCCTGCACAGGCTCTGCGTGAGGAACCTACGCAGGATGGACAAATAGTCAAATAGTTTCCAAGTGCATATCTTACAAAATTTGAGAACCATTGTATCATGAAACTCTCTTATCTCACAAAAGAAAAAGCTAGAGCCTAAATTCGGCTTCCACTAACATCGCTCGGTCTAGTTCCGTTTCGACTCCTAGCCCTGGCCTCCTTCTTCGTAGCTTCTTCCGCCTCCTTCTGAGCCGCCTCCGCTTCCCTTGCAATTTGCTGACAAGAAAAAATAAAAAAGTTAGACACAAAGAACAGGAAAAACCATAACAGACCAAATACATCGCACACCTTCTGCAACTTCTCCTTAGCCTTATTGAAGCAATGAACTCGACCACCAGACCTCTAGTACTGCTCAAGATATTTGTTGCACAATGTTTGTGTGGCCTTTGTCACGTTAGCCAGGTCTCCAATAGAGGGAACTTATAGTTGTCATCGCAAAGCTGTGCAAACAAGGGATCTTGACTTTGTTTTATCAGGTGAAGCAAAGCGCGAGCAGAATAGAAAACTCCTATATCAACTGTGGTCTCCATGACTTGGGACAATTCTTCATATTGACGACAAAGCCAGCTGAAAAAACTATCAGAATCACCAAGGTCCCAGCACTTATCTCCTGGCCTAGCTCCAAATTTGTCATAACTTTTGAAGCAAAGCTCCCAGATACGATTGTAGTTGTCGAAAAAAGATTTATCCTGCTCTGCCAACTTTTTCTCAATACGTCGCACACTTTCTTTCAACCTTTTATCCTCTGCGATAATCTTCTTCATCTCTTCCTCCTTCTCCGCGACAATAACCTTCATCTCTTCCTCCTTCTCTTCAAGTCGAGCAAGAGCGCTGATAAGCTTTCCCTCTAAAACATTGTAAGCATCAACAGCATTAGCTCTTTCCTTTTCCTTGTCGACAAGTTGCTTCTTCAGGTTCTCAATCTCAACTTGATAGTCACGTTCGCGAAGGGCAAAGTTTTTCTCTTTCTCTTCCAACCCTGCCCGCAAACCCCTCATCAAAAGAGAACCCTTATACATCATTGATAAGTCGGCATCAGCAACTTCGAGTAAGGGTTTCTTTGATATCTCAAGTTCTGCATCAGGGACAGTAAAAGCCTTGTCTATACATTTTGACAGCTGAACTTCAGAAGGGCGAGGCATCATCCAAAGTTTGTCAGCCTCGATTCCTATGAACTTGAAACTGTCAAGACCCAAACTTTTATCCTGACAAAATGCTAGCCCACGTTTAAGAGCATCAGAAATCTCTCCTTCACCATCAGCGGGGGCTACGGGAGTAGCAGGATCTTAAATATTAAACTTACTCAAATCAACTTTCTTCTGAGGAGAAGAAGGCGTGTGCGGAAAGATAGTCACTACAGAAAAATCAAAAGTCAGCAAAACAAGACAACTCAAACCTAAAAGAAACATGAAGTCACAGTACTCACCAGTAGAAACGCGTTCACCTAAATTGCATTCAACAGCCTTGCCACTTTCCACATGAATAGTAGAGCTCGACAAACGCATCAAGCGTTCATCGTTGCTCTCATCATCAAAAACATCATCATCACTTTCATCAAAGCCAAGAGAGTAAATCCTAGAACCACCAACCTTTTTAGGCACTTTGGAAGCACCAACTTCGCCAACCTCAACTGTTGTAGGGTCATCAAGCGAAGTAGTCTTCCCAGCATCAATACCCTCATCATGAGACTCAACGGCAGGAGCCTCAGAGCCAAACCTCGGCAAAGTCGACCCAACACCAGCTTGAGCTTCTTTCTCAGAGGCCAAACCAGCCCCCGCACCAACTTCGCCAACACCACCAGCAGAAACACCACGAGCTTGCAAATTCTACAAGTTTTCGTTAAGTGGAGTAAGTAATAGTCGAGCCAATCCACTAGAAGAGAAAGTCATACAAATTTTTCTCACCTCATCCTCAACATCTTGAGAAACAGGGAAAGTAACATCATCACCATCGTCACCACCTCCGACAGCCTCAACGTCACCAACACCAACACCAGAAACCAAGTTCCCTTCTATGTCCAAACTCCGTTCAAGCACAGCATCAATCTCTTTAGCGTCCAACAAAACAGAAGGACTTTGATTTTTCTTTAGCTTCTTAGTTACAACTTTGCTCGAAACGCCAGACTTGTGTTTCTTCTGAATAGCAGTCTCCTTTTTACCTTGCTTCTTTTCACGGGCATAGGCAGGAGGAGGCCTATCGCCATATTCAACATTAGCAACTTCAAAAACTCTATTCAAGCACTTATAATCACTCCCAAGAACCTTATCAATATTATTCTTCTCACTAAGTACATATTTGCCAAGAAAATCCTCAGCCCGGCTTTCCACAGACTTCACAAATTCTTCATCAGAAGAAAATGTCCTCGGGCGATGAAAATCGTTATCCGGGAACTTGTAGTTTATACCCCGGATCTTCTTAGGATGAAAACGTTGAAAAGACCATCCTTTTTTCAATGGCCAAATTTTGGCAGCAGCATACTCCTCAACCAGATACCTAGCACATTGCAGCGAAGCTATACACTTGTACGCCTTCACTGTAGTCTTCGAGATCATGGAAGAAGGAAGAGACGGAGATAGCTTAAACTTTTCAATCTCCATTCTGGCAGCCATCGGATACCTCTTCACCATTTTCTTTGTAACAGAGTCCCACTCCTCAACCATGGCCACTTTGTGATAAAACCAGTATCTCGACCAATCTCCGGTACCCCACTTGTTCCTAGTTGCAGGAGAAACTTGAACGGCATTACGAGTCGTTTTAAAACTCGAACAAGCGAAATACTTTGTGATAACCCGCCCATCAAGCATAAATTCTTTGAACTGAGTGTGCATCTCAAAAAGCTCGTAGAACGTAGCAATATCAGCATTACACTCCAAAGATTTCATAGCCCAGACAAACTGCAATAGCCTAACTACACCATTTGGTGTCAAATGATGCATTTGAATATTGAAAGCTTTGAGTACATCCTCAACAAAATCCTGACAAGGGAACTGGAGGCCGGCAGTAAACAATTCCTGATAAACAATGCATTCATTAGGACGAGGTTTCGGGTTAGTCTCATCAGGATCAGGAACCCTCACTTGTTCACGTTCAACAATCTTCAATCACCATTTTGTCAAGTGACTTTATTTAAACAAAGTTTTACCAAAAGTCAAGGTAAAACCTTCATCGTCTTTCACCAGATCTTTGACAAAAGCATCAACATCTTCAAGATTCTCTTCATCAAAATCCATCTGAGACCTGCCATCTTCGGCCTTAGAACTTTCCTGAGACTGAATCTGATCTAGGAAGTCACGCGAAGACATCTGTGAAAACCAAAATCAGAAACACTATTCAACAAAATTGCAAAAATAAAAAGTCAAAGGAACAAACCTTGGCGAAGACGTGACTCAAACTTTGAACGAAGATTTGAGACCAGGCGTGCACAATGACAAGAAGTCAGGAAAAACTATCTCAAACTTTAGAACTCAAGAAAAATTTTGGCAGAGTTTCCCTTCTTCTGAAAATGACAGCCGCAGGAGGGGGAGGGCCACGCTATTTATAGGCTAAGTCCAGTCAACCGGTCAAAGCTAGCTGTTAGATTCAAATTTCCAACAGGCCAACTCCAAAGTTTGGATGACATTTGTTAGGCAAAGTTTCATATAAACTTCGCGGGATTCAAACCTTTGGAGTAGGCCTTCACCCGCGAGGGGCTGCTGTTGGGGGTCAACTTTGATATACAAACATCCTTTCTAAACTTTGGAAGCGAACATTTCATCATAAATAGGATGTCGTGCATCCAACTTCCACAAAGCAATGCATAGGATTGGAGTGTGGCTAGTACAAATCGTACTGAAAATTTGGTTTCAGGTTCAAGGAGTGAGTACTCTTCTGGGGAGTACAGCGATTGAGGGTTTCGTGCCTACGCTCAAGTTGGATCGAAGATGATAGCTTCCGCACCTCAAGCTTTTATTGTTATGCTGCATGAACTCTGTTGGGGGTCAACTTTGACATACAAACATCTTTTTCAAACTTTGGAAGCGAACATTTCATCATAAACACTTGAGATACTAACACAAACAGCAAAGTTAGCAAAAGCACTTCGCTGCATGTATCTTCAGCTTCGCTTATGAATTTTTACATGTTTCAAGTTGACTGGCAAAGATGACTTCACCGTACTTTGGATGCCCAGCAAAGGTGACGTGGAAACTTCGCTGCGGCTATCAAACTTTGCACATATGATTTTACATGTTTCAGGCTGCACGATGAAGGTAACTTCGCCAGACTTTTAATGACCAGTGAAGCTGAAGTAGATGCTTTGCATGAAGAATCCATGAGGTCTTCAGCTAAGTCAAGAAATCATCATCAAGTCCAAAGTCGCTTAAGAAGATAAAAGGAGAAGGGGCGAAGTGTGTTTCACCACTTCGCCGATGTCCTTTCTAGCTAAAAGTATAGGAATTTCCGTGGCAAGTTTTGTAAGATTTCTTGAATGGCGAAGCCAAGGGGGTCTGTAAATACCCCCTAGGATGTATGTTTCGAGGACAGAATGGAATATAATCGCAACCAAGTGTTTTTCATCTTGTATGTATGCAAAAATCATAACCCAACAAACTCTGATTCCACCAAGTGGTGATGTAATAAGTTATTGTAAACCTCTCTATTGCACTCTTTTGTTCGATGTATGGATTATGGTATTCAACTGTTATCGGGTAATGTGATTTAAATGGTCATATTACACTTTGGCTCTGTGGATTTCCCTTCGTGGAAATCAAGGTCGTTTCAGTCGGTGCACTCAACCTCCGATTAAAATCACGAGCCTCGCTTAAGGAAAAGTGGGGCGTCGCTGTGCTCAACCTGCGATTAAAATTGCGAGCCTCGCTTAAGGAAAAGCGGGGCGTCGCTGCGCTCAACTTAGATTAAAATCATGAGCCTCGTTTAAGAAAAAGTGGGGCATCGCTGCACTCAACCTCCGATTAAAATCCTGAGCCTCGCTTAAGGAAAAGCGGGGCGTCACCGTGCTCAACTTAGACTAAAATCGCGAGCCTCGCTTAAGGAAAAGTGGGGCGTCGCTGCGTTCTACCTCCGAATAAAATCGCGAGCCTCTCTTTAGAAAAACAGGATGTCGCGTCAACTTACCCAACACCCTTACCTTCGCCAGTATACGCAACTCGCACCCAAAAACTTACCAAGAACACAGAACGAACAACCTCAATAATTCAATGTCCTACTTACAAGTATAACACCTCTTTACAAACCCAAACCTCCACAGACCAACCAAATAGGCTTCATAAAACCTCTGCCAACCTTGTGACATGAACGTGGCAGAGCGACATCAATTGCACAAGCCCACACCTTGCCCTCAAGCACTACATCAACCAACACTTTAGCCACCAGCTCCACAAATTCCTCCACCTCTGTCACCACTACTTGGCAGCCACCACCGGAGCCCTCCCCGACAACCACATCGTCACCAATCACAATAGTGCGCCCCCAGCACCCTCGCCAGCTTTTAGACACCAAGGGAAGTTCGCCCTCCAAAACCCTCGCGCGGTATCTACGCCATAAATCCTGAGGCTCCAACTCCACCGACTTCGGCTTTGAGAGCCTCAACTCACCCCTTTCCTCAACCACCGTGAAGCGCCTTCACCGAAGATATAATCCATCACAGTGTCATCATCAGTATCACTATCATCTTGAACCTTGCCACTAGCCGAGCCGAACAACCACCACATACTTTGTTTATCGCTCAAGTCCGCACCATTCCGAAAGGCTCTCGCCACTTGGTTACACCGGTCATACCTCCGAAGCTTCCACCACCAAAAATCCTTAAAAACCATACGGGATGCCCAAGCCTGTATTTAACCCAACTCTCCCCAGACACAAAGAAATCCTGCTTGTTCATCATCAAGAACTATATTGAAGACCTCGTGCAGGCTCCACAGGGACCTGCGCAGTGAAGGCACTTCAGTCAGACATAAACACTACAGCGAAACAAAAAACAACAAAAATCTCCAAGCACCAAAAACACAGCCAAAATCCCCGAACGAAACCTCGAGCACGACAACAGAAACAAGTCAACCTTTGGAAAAACCCAAGCATCTACCAACAGTCACCAAAGTTCAAATGGCTTACAAGCTTCCATAATTTAAATGTTCTTTCTTCCAAAAGTAACAAAATGAGCCTCACTCCGCGAAGCACTCAATGACAGTGTCCAATCCATCAAGCATCACCATGAGCCACTCCATCATTCGTACCAACCTGCTCTTCCATGTTCGCATGACCTTTGCTCGGGGCAGCAGCTCCTACTTCTGGCGAAGATCCAGATCCATCCCCACCACCCGTGCTGGGAGCAGCCATATCCTCGCTCGTTGTCGCCGTCGTGTCCGTCGCATCACCCAATGTCATAGCCTCCTCTTTGGCGGCAATGCGCGTGCGAAGCTGCATAAGAAAACCATAAACAAACCTCTGTCAATCTGTAACCCAGAAAGCAGCACAAACCCAAGATAGAAAACAAGCGAGTACAGCACCACCACATCACATACCCGCTTAGTCGCTACGGCAGCTTCCGCGTAAGCTAGCGCATTGCCATCCTCATACCAAAACTTCATCAGGACGCATATAGCAGTATTGCCACACACCGCGTCATCCTTCGAGGCTCGAACCTCCTAGACTGAAGGGTACTCGAAGTCATCTGATGAAATCCTCTTCAGGTGCTTGCAGTGTAGCTAGTAGTCACCAAACCCCCGCAGTAAGCTCCATGCTCAGTCAAACCCTCGAAGACCTGGGTCAGCAAGTTGAGCTTCGACTGCAGCCACCCATGATAGCCATCTACTGAAGGTTCTTTGGGAAGATCACTACTGGGGTTACCACTGGCATTCTCCAGCACGCTGTCAAACTTGGCCTTCACCTAGGCAGCCAGCGAAGCAATCAGACTAGCTTCTCGGCTTTCAGCAGCCTCTATCCTCTTCTTCATCTTCTCAAGCTTCTCCTTCTCTAGATTCATAGCCTGCACCATGTCCACATTTCGCCCCATCATCTCCTACAAATCTTCACTCACCTTCTTGGCAATCTCCTCTACCTTCGCGAGCTCTGATTGATAGCTAGCAAGGTCCACCGCAAGCTGATGATTTTTCTGAGCCAACTCCTATTTCGCAGCTTCGACCTCAACCAGCTTCTTACGGTGCTCCTCCTCCCGAGCTTCGCTCTGGCAACACACAGTATGATGTGAACCCGCTAAGGTTTGGGGATGATCTTTCGATGAGAGGCGTGAGATAACTTGATTGGTGGATGGAGATGACGTTCACGGCCCGACTATAGCCTTCAAGACTGCGCCTTAGCGACCGATACACCACTTCCAAAGGCCGTCACGATCTTATGGAGCGCGACAACCAGCCACTAGGGCTCCCGTCCTGCAAGCAATCGAAGAACTAGCAAGAACGAGGAAACAAACACTGAATTGGCAAGATCAAATTGAAGGTTTCAAACTGAATCTTATTATGAGTGGGGTTCCGAAGACAAGGAGATGGGCGGCTGGATCAGCACGCGCACCTACAAGCAAGTAGCGACGGCTAAACTTGATGTAAACAAAACCCCATTCTGTTTGTAGCGGCTATGGAGGTATAAGAGAGGCTAGAGGGCGACCTTGTCCTGCAGGAGTCGTCCCACAACCCTAGGACAAGCCCCTATTGGGCCCCACTTGATACATGGCCCATCGGGCAACAATCAGGTGACACGAGGACAGAAAAACCTCTCGGCGTTATTTGCATCATTGCCTCTGACTCTGAGAAGATATCAACATGAGACTGGATCCATATGAAAGTAGACTTGATAAGCTTTCCATCAAGTATCAAAACGTCCCAATTGGAGTCCGTATGAAGCCGTGGTGACCCACACAAATCGGGGTTATTCTGCAGTCCGAATCCAACTCCCAAATCGTGTTGGGTTTGGACTCTTGCTTTCCTTGCTCTAGAAGCGACGTGGTAGCCTGATGGAGGACGTTGTGGACACATGGACTTGATCCCCAATCACCTTTGTTAAGGTACCATGCTTCCCATATGCAATCAAACCTTGAGCTGGTGTTGCCTCGCATTCTGAATGCAGTCGCACCTTCCCTTGTTGATCTTCTCCATCATTCCTGAGCAATACAAAAGTGCACTTGTCTCCATTGTCTAAATATGATGGACGAGAGTTTAAGAATGAACTTACTTGATGGTTGAGTTGATGAGCACGAGCACGAGTAAGAGGACCAGCAATAGGTACTGGTGTTGGCGTGGACGGCGTGGATGTATGGTTGGTGTTGATGTCCTCATCATCCTCCCTTTCTTGAATTTGAGTCGTCCTCGACTCAAGCTCATCTTCCTCACCCAAATAAGGCTTCAAATCTGCAATGTTAAATATGGGACTAATCCCAAACTCTGCAGGAAGATCAAGCTTATATGCATTCTCATTAATTCGTTGGAGCACTTTAAAAGGACCATCAGCTCTAGGCATCAATTTAGATTTTCTCAATTCAGGAAATCTATCCTTTCGCAAATGCAACCAAACCAAATCTCCAGGTTCAAGAATCAACTCCCTTCTACCTTTATCTCTAGCAAATTTGTACTTAGCATTCATGCGCTCTATGTTTTCTTTAGTGGTTTCATGCAATTTTAGCATCAAGTCAGCACATTGCTTAGCATCAAAATTCAATTTTTTAGAACTTGGCAAAGGAATTAAATCAATAGGAGCACGTGGCAAGGAGCCATAAACAATCTCAAAGGGAGACATCTTTTTCGTAGAATGCAACGAACGATTATAAGCAAACTCTATATGAGGCAAACAATCTTCCCACATCTTAATATTCTTCTATAAAACAGCCCTTAACATAGTAGATAAAGTTCTATTCACAACTTCAGTTTGACCATCGGTTTGGGGATGACAAGTGGTGGAAAATAAAAGCTTAGTCCCCAATTTAGCCCATAAAGTTCTCCAGAAATGGCTAAGAAATTTAGCATCACGATCAGAAACAATTGTATTTGGCACACCATGCAAGCGAACAACTTCTCGAAAGAACAAATCAGCAATATGTGTAGCATCATCAGTTTTATGACATGGTATGAAATGTGCCATTTTAGAGAATCTATCCACAACCACAAAAACACTATCTCGCCCATTCCTAGTCCGTGGCAATCCCAACACAAAATCCATAGAAATATCTTCCCAAGGAGCACTAGAAACAGGAAGAGGCATATACAAACCATGTGAATTTAATCGTGACTTAGCCTTTTGACATGTTGTGCAGCGAGCAACGAACCTCTCCACGTCTCGTCGCATCTTTGGCCAAAAGAAATGACCAGCAAGAATGTCCTCCGTCTTCTTCGCTCCAAAATGTCCCATCAAGCCACCTCCATGCGCTTCCTGTAGCAACAACAAGCGAACGGAGCTAGCTGGAATGCATAGCTTGTTAGCTCTAAACACAAACCCATCATTGACGATGAATTTATTCCATGACTTCCCACCTTTACAATGCAACAAGATATCTTTAAAATCAGCATCATGAGCATATTGGTCTTTAATTGTGTCTAACCCAAAGATCTTGTAATCAAGTTGATTAGCAAAGTATATCTCCTTGACAAAGCATCAGCAATGATATTCTCCTTCCCTTTCTTGTGCTTAATAACATAAGAAAAAGATTCAATAAATTCTACCCACTTAGCATGCCGTCGATTCAGTTTTCCTTGACTACGAATATGTTTCAAAGGTTCATGATCAGAGTGAATAACAAACTCTTTGGGCCACAAATAATGTTGCCATGTTTCTAAAGTTCGAACAAGAACATACAATTCTTTATCATAAGTGGAATAGTTCAGAACAGGCCCGCTCAATTTCTCACTAAAATAGGCAACAGGTTTACCCTCTTGTAACAAAACACCACCCAATCCAATTCCACTGGCATCACATTCTAGCTCAAAAGTCTTATTAAAATCAAGGAGTTGGAGCAAAGGTGCATGTGTTAACTTATCTTTAAGCATGTGGAAGGAGTGCTCTTGTGCTTTGCCCCAAGAAAAAGGCACTCCCTTCTTCATAAGCTCATTCAACGGTGCAGCAATGGTGCTGAAGTCCTTCACAAAACGGTGATAGAAACCAGCAAGACCTAGGAAACTCCGCACTTGTGTGACCGTCATGGGTACAGGCCAAGCTTCCACCTTGGATTTATCAACCTCAATTCCCTGTGGAGTGACAACATAGCCAAGAAACGATACTCGATCGGTGCAAAAAGTGCACTTCTCAAGGTTACCAAATAAACGGGCATCACGTAGAGCATTAAAAACAGCACGTAAGTGTTCAAGGTGTTCATCCATGGATTTGCTATAAATCAATATATCATCAAAGTAGATGACAACAAATTTCCCAATGAAAGCACGCAAAACCTCATTCATTAATCTCATGAAAGTACTAGGTGCATTAGTTAACCCAAAAGGCATGACTAACCACTCATATAAACCGAACTTAGTTTTGAAAGCAGTTTTCCATTCATCTCCCAATTTCATACGAATCTGGTGGTACCCACTACGCAAATCAACTTTTGAAAACACAACAGCACCACTTAATTCATCAAGCATATCATCTAATCGTGGAATAGGGTGTCGATATCGAATAGTGATATTACTAATAGCCCTACAATCAACACACATACGCCATGTTCCATCTTTCTTGGGCACTAAAATTCCAGGAACTGCACAAGGACTAAGAGATTCACGCACATAACCTTTATCTAGTAGTTCTTGCACTTGTCGCTGAATTTCCTTTGTTTCTTCCGGATTTGTTCTGTATGGTGCACGGTTTAGCAAAGATGCACTAGGAATAAGATCAATTTGGTGCTCAATCCCGCGTATTGGTGGCAGCCCCGCTGGTATCTCACTTGGAAACACATCAGAATAGTCCTGCAAAATGTTAGCAACAGCAGGGGGCAAAGAACGTTGCATATCCTCAATTGAAATCAAAGCATCCTTGCATACCAAAGCATAAGCAATAGAGGTGGATGCATTGAACTCATTAATATCAGATTTTATAGCAAGCATACAACGTCCTTTCAGTTTTACCTCATCTTTGTCATAAACAACAGATTTGGTATTTTTACTGCTCTCACTCATCGCTTTTGTAGCCTTTGCAACATCATTTTGCATAATGGTTTCAAGAGACATAGGATGCAACACAATTTTCCGATCATGGTATAGAAAAGAATATTGATTTGATCTGCCATGATGCATAGAATCTCTATCAAATTGCCAAGGTCTACCTAACAGAATATTGCAAGCTTGCATAGGCACAACATCACATTCAACAATATCTTTGTATGATCCGACAGAAAAATTAAGTCGCACAAGTCTAGTTACCTTTGCCTTACCACTGTTGTTCAGCCACTGAATGTAGTAGGGATGCTGGTGTGGTTTGGTGGTGAGGGCAAGCTTCTTCACCATATCGCTGCTTGCCAAGTTGTTGCAGCTACCTCCATCAATGATCATGCGGCACGAATGCTCCTTGATGACACATTTGGTTTGAAATAAAGTGTGTCGCTGATTTTGCTCTGCCTTCTCCATTTGTGCACTAAGCACTCGCTGTACAATCAAGCTCTCATAGTGGTCCGCGTCACCTGCAGTAATATATTCTTCTATGTGTTCCTCACTACCTGCATGGTCAGCCGCAAGCAACGCAAGTGTATCTTCATCATAATCACTAGCAGACGAACACTCACCATCTTCTTTGACAATCATAACACGCTTGTTTGGACAGTCACGCATCACATGCCCATATCCCTTGCACCGGTGACATTGTATCTTGCTTGTTCTACCTGTCGATGCCACGGATGAAGTACTCGTAGCTGGCTTTTGCATTGTCTTCGCAACCGAATTGGTGGGGGCAGCTCGACTCTTGTCACTGGATGATGGCGTAGGAGTACATGTAGACGGAGTTGTAGACGTGTGTTGCTGCCATGAGTTAGTTTTCCTTGCAAAAATATTATTCCTTGCGCTAGCACGTCATCCCTGCACTTCCCTTCCAGCTTTATAAGAAAGATGAAACAAACGGGTTATGTTAGTATAATCTTTATATTCAAGGATGTCCTGGATTTCACGATTTAGCCCGCCCAAAAATCTAGCCATAGCAGATTCCTCTTCCTCCTGTAAGTTACAACGCAGCATTCCCATTTGTAATTCTTGATAATATTCTTCTACACTTTTAGCACCTTGTCTTAATCGTTGCATCTTATTTAACATATCACGTGCATAGTAAGAAGGAACAAATCTAGCCCTCATGACTCGTTTCAACGCTTCCCAAGTTGGAGGAACGTTATTAGGATTTTTGTTACCATGTTCTATCCACCAAACTGAAGAAAAATCGGTAAACTCACTAGTAGCAGCTCTAACACAAGTATCCTCAGGAAAATTGTGACATGCAAACTTTTGGTCAACGGCAATTTCCCAAGTAATGTACGCATTAGGATCATACTTACCATCAAAAGAAGGTATCTTAAATTTAATCTTGCTGAAAGCATCATTATTATTAGGTACCTCACGTCGACGGTGACCACCCATACCTCTACGATTATAGCGTAGACGACGTCGATCACAAGCATCCCGATCATCATGTTCGGTATCACCAGTATAATCTTCATCATAATTATCTTCAACTTGCTCTTCATCCTTCTTGTCGTCATTATGCCGCTCTTTGTCTTTTGTGTGGAAGTCATCAAAATGGTGCAAAAGGGCAGCAAGGCTTTTGTCCATATGAGCCACAGATGCCTCCAACCCTGTAAGCTTGTTGGAGGTGGTAAGTTGGGCTGTCTCCAATTGCCCAATCTTGTCATTGGTTACTTGTAAATCGTTATCAAGTCCGTCTGTATGCAGCTGCACTTGCCTTGTAAAATATTGAATGCAGCCCTTGGTACGAGGAGATCGTGGAATCTCATCACCGTCCTCTGATCCTGTCATGGTTCAACAAAACAAAGTGGAGACAAGAAAACAGGTGAAGAAATAAAAGCCCTATATCTATTAGGACGTGGCTACAGCAAGGCGCTCCCTCTCAACCTGTTAGACAAGTTCTTACCAATTCTTACCTTGCTCAACAGGAGGAATCGACTACCAACAAGTCCGCAGCAATGGAATGAAGTGTATCGGTGCCGCAGCAACAAGACCTGTCAAGCTGTAGAATATGTGGAGCTATAGGTGGCTGAAACAAGGAACGAACTAGCACCACGTTAGTTATAAAAGCTAGCTGAATAAACGTTCAACGGTGGTGCTATGCTGGTCCTAGGCTAGACTGTGCTAGAGACGCGAGCCTGGACACAAACGAAGTCACGATGCAACAAGGAAAAAGACATGTAACAGCAAGGAATGACTCGCCTTCTTTTGCTCAAACAGCAAGGAATCACTCCCCTTCTTTTCCTCAACTCTTCTTTTCTTTCTCCCTTTTTTTTTCTTTGCTATTTTTTTCTTCTTTTTTTTCACTTTGCACAACTAGAACAAATCTGAATCTTGGCAAATCAGATTTCAGAAAAAAAACTCTTAGTATGTATTTCTCTTTCTTTTTAGGGGTGACAAGAATGCAACTAGCAACTCAGAAATTTTTTTATATGTGAACGAAACTTGATTGAGAATAGCGAGGATGGATATGGTAGTAATAGTGCAGTGGCGATGGCAGCGGAGATGTAAAAGACCGATAGTGACCAAAACGTGACAAGAACTCAAAACTCTAAAAGACTAGAACTAAAACCAGCACTGGACACAACCGAAGCAAACGCAAACTCAACAAGCCCTAACTAACCAGTACTAGCCATGGCACAAAGGTTTTGTAGGAATATGGAAAATTAATCTACTATTTTTTTTGGCTTTTCTGGACTATAGGAAAAATAAAACAACGATTGAAAATCTCTCACCGGTAAACCTTGCTCTGATTACCAACTGATGTGAACCCGCTAGGGTTTGGGGACGATCTTTCGATGAGAGGCGTGAGATAACTTGATTGGTGGATGGAGATGACGTTCACGGCCCGACTACAGCCTTCAAGACTGCGCCTTAGCGACCGATACACCACTTCCAAAGGTCGTCACGATCTTGTGGAGCGCGACAACCAGCCACTAGGGCTCCCGTCCTGCAAGCAATCGAAGAACTAGGAAGAACGAGGAAACAAGCACTGAATTGGCAAGATCAAATTGAAGGTTTCAAACTGAATCTTATTATGAGTGGGGTTCTGAAGACAAGGAGATGGGTGGCTGGATCAGCACGCGCACCTACAAGCAAGTAGCGACGGCTAAACTTGATGTAAACAAAACCCCATTCTGTTTGTAGCGGCTATGGAGGTATAAGAGAGGCTAGAGGGTGACCTTGTCCTGGCAGGAGTCGTCCCACAACCCTAGGACACGCCCCTATTGGGCCCCACTTGATACATGGCCCATCGGGCAACAATCAGGTGACACGAGGACAGAAAACCCTCTCAGCGTTATTTGCATCATTGCCTCTGACTCTGAGAAGATATCAACATGAGACTGGATCCATATGAAAGTAGACTTGATAAGCTTTCCATCAAGTATCAAAATGTCCCAATTGGAGTCCGTATGAAGCCGTGGTGACCCACACAAGTTGGGGTTGTTCTGCAGTCCGAATCCAACTCCCAAATCGTGTTGGGTTTGGACTCTTGCTTTCCTTGCTCTAGAAGCGACGTGGTAGCCTGATGGAGGACGTTGTGGACACATGGACTTGACCCCAATCGCCTTTGTTAAGGTACCATGCTTCCCATATGCAATCAACCCTTGAGCTGGTGTTGCCTCGCATTCTGAATGCAGTCGCATCTTCCCTTGTTGATCCTCTCCATCATTCCTGAGCAATACAAAAGTGCACTTGTCTCCATTGTCTAAATATGATGGACGAGAGTTTAAGAATGAACTTACTTGATGGTTGAGTTGACGAGCACGAGCGCGAGTAAGAGGACTAGCAATAGGTACTGGTGTTGGCGTGGACGGCGTGGATGTATGGTTGGTGTTGATGTCCTCATCACAGTATGCGACAGCAGCAGAGCCTCGACCAGCTTCGCTTCCACATCCACCATATTCTTCTTCATCGGCTGGTGGTCCAGATACACCTCCGCTTCGGGGACACTAACCCGCTCAAACACAGGCACGAGAAACCTCCACTCATCATCGGTACAGGTCAGCTGGCAACCCTGCAGATCTGCACTTGTGTACAAATGCGCCATCGGGTCCGTGACTCCTGTGCGCTAAGCATAGTATGGCTGCGCACTCAATGCAGCATCACCAAATGCGTGCTTCCCTCCTACGTCTCCAACAGTAGTGGGATCGGGGTGGACCTCCTTGCCCTTGGCCCAGATGTGAAGGCCGCCGTAGTCCAAAGGCTCTGCCCTCCCAAGAGATGTCGGCTCTTGAACCGGAGCACTCACCTACGGGCTTGTTGCGGAGGTCGCCGCCGCAGGAGGCACAATGTAGGACGTGATGTCCACGTCGACCTTCGTCGCCTCATGACCTTCGACTGAAGCAGAGCTCCCCGACGAACTCGTTTTGCTGCTCTCTCCCATCTTCTCCTCGTCATCACTCACGGGATGGGCTTCAGATCCTGCCGCACGTCGCTCGCCATCCGAATTGGCGCACCTCAACCACTGCCAGACCCACCCCTCACAGGCAGCGGAGGTCTCACTGACGTTGATGTGCGGGTTACCGGCACCACAGTCGTAGCAAGCGCCAACACTGCGGCAGCAGCCGTCACCCCAAGATCGGCATCACCTGCGCCCTCGCCGATGACTTTTCGAAGCTTGGTCACCGCGGTCTTCTGTTGACCACCATGGCTCCCACCATCACCGCGACCCCGCCACCTACACTAGCCGCTGGCTCCTCAGCAACTGCCTCCATTGCCTTCCTTTTCTTCTTCTTCCCAGCCTCCTTCTCCTCCACCTCGTGTATTCCATACACAACCCCGAGCATATCAAACACCCAATTCACACAGATCTTATCTAGCTCCTTCTCATACAGCTTCACTTGACGCAACATCTAGCACCTCCACCTAGGCCGCACGAGCATTTATCTTCAGGGCCCTCAACCATTCATACCCCCGCTACTCATACGAGTCATCCCCCTCCTTCATAATAGACCAAGTTTGGCCAATCGAAAGGGGGACGAACCTCGAGCAGTGGTAGTCCTCGAACAAATCCTGAGCAGCCATGCACCAAGACAAGACATGCATCGCATCCTCACACCGTCGGGCTTCGGCATCTTACACTGGTTCCACAGTGACCTACGGCTTCAACACAGTCAAGCCTTCAACCAAACCTCCACCATTGGCCAACTGATAGTAAAACCAGTGCTCGTGCCAGTTGCACGATGACTTGTTCTTCTGCGCCTGCACGGGTAGGGAAGCCCCGGTCGGATGATCAAAAGTGTACACCCCAAACTGACCCTCCTCAGTCACATCACCCACCTTCCTCGTGCGTTTCTGGGTGTGCAGTCGATGCATCCTCACCAAAGCTTCGACCGTCAGCTCCACCCTCTACGAGTGACAGCCCCAAATGAACACGCATAGCTTTGGGAAGCAATTCGGCGTCAAATGATGCAACTGCATGCCAAACCTCCACACCACGTCAACTACCAGAGGCAGCGGCAAAAACCGCAGCCCCGCCTCGAAGAAGCCCTTGAAAATAACAACCTCGTCCTCATGCGGATCCAGAGTAGCCTCGCTCCCATAGGGCCGCACCCGGCTCCAATCTGCCAGCCGTGCTTCGCGATGGTGTCCAGATCCTCTTTCTTCATGTGACTCACTTTGAACTCATTGATGGGAATGGAGGCCACCTTGCCCATCGACTCCTTAACCATCGCTCTTCCCACCTTTGCAACATGAGCCTTCACCCCACTCCCGCAACCAAGTTTTGTGCTCAACCTCTTCCGACCATCGCTCCTTAGAGAATCACAACAACAATTCTCCCAGGGAAAATTTGCAAAGGCCAGTAAAAATCAATTCACCCTCCCCCTCCTATTTATAGGTGCCACCCATTCACCGCAGTCATGGGTCGACCCGCATCTCGAGGAGATGCAAATCAACGGCACCTCGTGACACACACAAACCCTAATGGTCACATCTCCAAACAATACACAAGCCCATGCCAAGCCCATTAAGCAAATCGCAACCATTAGAGCCTACTAGCAATGGGCCGTGAGCAACACCGGGGCGTCGCTGCTGGAGGTCGACCTGGCGCAGCATGCCCGACAGTCGAGCCCCCCTTCATATTCTAAAGGCGTTGCTCCGACCCTGCTGTTGGGGGAGCAACCTACGCCAGGACACCCCATGCAGCTCCGTGGCCCTAGCAAAGGGCCAATACCCCCAACAGATGCTGACAGCAGAGGCAATGACCTTCGTTGCCACTTCCCCTCGCACCGAATGTACGATTGGCTCACCAACCCTGGCATAAGACACCCACGCTTGGAATAATGTTTTGCAGGTAACGGAGGTTCCCAGCCCACACTCGAAGCTCTAGCCTGGCACGCGCAATCTACTACGGGGGTTGTGGCTCTGAGACAGCATGGTGCATCGATCGACAGACATTGGCATCCCCATGGGGCCATGGCTCAAGACGATGTGGCACACCGGTCGGTGGACACGTGGCTCCCGTGCAACAACTGAGAGCGCCCAGGCGGGCTGATCAATGTACCAAAATAGCCCCGTCGAGGGCTCACCTACAGTGTAATGTAGTAAGGAACCTAAGGTAGAAAGCCCCTGACCCTTGGTATGCCCTATAAATACCAAGGGGAGGCACCTTGTAAAGGGAGAGCACTGTTACATTTCTGGTGCCATTTAATGCAATTTGCCCAGTGGGCCCACTTCACCTTTCTCACACCCTCGCTTCCAATTTCGTTCCCCTGTGCGGTAAGACCCTTGCCCTCCCTCCTCTAGGACATCTGACGAAGGTAGGGAGGCAGATGCATACACCAACAGATGACAACCTCACAAAGATGATTTTATAATAAAGGATTTTGAACTTGCCATGCTTGTCCAAGCAATTTGAATCATAAATAAGATTTGGACAACCATCACAAATTCGGTTTTTGATAGGCTTAGCTCCCCCTACATATGTGCATAGAGTTTGAATTTGAAAGCTTTGCACATATGCTTGGATATAAAATTTATGGGAGAGTAATTCTACCAAAATGATGCTAACGTGTAAGAAATGGACCTTTGAAGCGTGATACCAATCGGAGTTGTGTTTTACACCATCCTTAGCACCATTGTTAACTAGACACATGTGAAAGCTCAAGAACCCCGTGAGATCAACATTATAACAAAGGCTCTTGATTCACTTGTAAAGTAAAATATGTCTAGTTACAACCTATTCATGCTAGAAGATCATTTCATCATTCAAATTCTAGACTAGCATTACATCACACAAGCATGTATATGAATTTAAATACATGTGCAAGAGCAAGTCATATGATTAATGCACAACCAAATAGAACAAATTATTCATGAGCTTGCTCCCCCTACTTGTGTGCTTCAAAAATTTTAATTTATCCCTTTCCATTGGCATATCTTTGTGACTTATCTCTCCCCCTTTGTCATTGATTACTAAAAAGGTATGATCAAATTGTGGAGAGTAAGTTACATTAGTTCTTTTGGTGAGGTAGAATCAAATTTTATCAAATTTGGTCTCATATAGCTTACTTGCCAAATATATTCAATTTGGTTTGAACCAAAGACAATCTTCTTCACACCTCACTAGAAGGGTTATCTTGCCTATGTTGAATTAAACAATTATAGCAAATATTCTAGATTCAACATGAGGATTGCAAGCTCACAAACGTGGCATATATCATCACTAGCTCAAGTCAATCATAGAAGCATTAGTTATGCTATGTATCCATCAAATTCATTTGATTTCTCATGAATGCACTTAGGATGCAACTTGTATGTCTACATGTTCTAGCAAATGCTAATATCCCATGATGACATGTCATTACAACTTTTAGCTTGGTTAGTCGAAGGAGAGGCATGTTAATAAGTGGGTGGGGTGCATTCAACTCATATTTGAGAAATCAAGAATGTTCATCTCATTCCTTAGCTTGCAAAACCTCTTCTCATCAAGTGGCTTGGTGAATATATCGGCAAGTTGATCATCGGTACCAATGCTTTTAATTGAAATATCACCCTTTTGTTGATGATCCCTTACGAAGTGATGCCTTATGTCAATGTGCTTTGATCTTCCATGTTGGACCGGGTTTTGTGTCATTCTAATTGCACTTTCATTGTCACAAAACAATGGTATATTCTTGAAGTTTAATCCATAGATCTTCAAACTTGATTTCATCCATAGCAATTTTGCACAACATGCTCCCACACTAACATATTCAGCTTCGGCGATAGATATTGCCACACTATATTATTTCTTTGAGTACCATGACACTAGTGATCTTCCAAGAAATTGACATGTGCCACTAGTGCTTCTTCTATCAATTTTGCATCCCCCATAGTCAGAGTCCGAATATCCAATCAACTCAAATTGTGACCCCTTGGGATACCAAAGTCTAACATCCTTGTGTATGCTTCAAATACCTCAATATTCTTTTTGTGGCCTTGAGATGACTCTCTCTTGGTGAGGCTTGATATATTGCACACATGCATACACTAAACATGACATCCGGCCTTGATGCGGTGACATAGAGTAGACTTCCAATCAAAGACTGATATTCCTTTTGATTCACCATATTGCCACTAACATCACTATCAAGTCCTTCATTTGTGCCCATTGGAGTTGAGATTGCCTTTGCATCTAGCATGCCAAACTTCTTCAACATGTCCTTGATGTATTTGCCTTGACTCACAAAGGTGTCTTCCTTCAATTGTTTGACTTGAAGACCAAGGAAGTAACTAAGCTCTCCAATCATGGACATCTCAAATTCTTTGGCCATCGTTTCACCAAATTCCTTGCAATATTCTTTCATCGGTTGACCCAAAAATGATATCATTAACACAGATTTGCACAATGAATAGGTCATTTCCAATCTTCTTGGTGAATAGAGTACTATCAACCTTTCCCACAATGAATCCCTTTGAGAGAAGGAAATTCCTTAGCCTATCATACCATGCTCTAGGTTCTTGCTTCAAGCCATATAATGCTTTCTTCAACTTGTACACATGGTTGGGTTTCTTTTCATCTTCAAACCAGGAGGTTTCTCAATATATACTAGCTCATTGATGATCCCATTGAGAAATGCACTTTTCACATCCATTTGATATGATTTGATATCATGAGCAGAAGCATAGGCTTATAAGATTCTAATTACCTCCAATCTTGCCACCGGTGCATATGCTTCTCAAAAATCAAGACCCTCTCTTTGAGTGTAACCCTATACAACTAGTCTTGGTTTGTTTCTCACCACTATGCCATCTTGATCTTGTTTATTCTTGAATACCCATCTAGTGCCAATGACATTATGATCTTGAGGTCTCTCAACTAACTCCCAAACATCATTTCTAGTTAAGTTGTTGAGCTTTTCTTGCATTGCCCTGATCCCATCGGCATCCTTCAATTCCTCATCAATCTTCTTTGGTTCTTTGGTTGACAAAAATGATGCATGTTCACAAATCATTTTCAATCTAGATCTTGTTTGCACACCACTTCTAGTATCACCAATAACACTATCAATTGGGTGATCTCTTGCAATATGAGTGGGTTGGAGCACTTCAACTTGATTGCTTGATCTTGATTGATCATTTGACTTGTCTTCTTGAGATGAACTAGCATGATGATCTTGCACTCGAGAACCACTAGCTTGCTTGATGGGTGATGTGAGCACTTGATCTTTGTTATCATCAACATCAATCAATTGCCTTGCTCTAATATCCCCAGTGTCCATGTTCTTCATTGCTTCTACCAACCAAGGTCCACCAACATCATCAAAGTTCTCTTCCTAATCCTGTGAACCATTGGTTTCATCAAATTGCACATCATGGACTTCTTCAACTAGGCCACTAGCATTGTTCCATACTCTATAAGCTTTGCTTGTAGTTGAATATCCAAGTAGGAACCCTTCATCACATCTAGAGTCAAACTTTTCCAATCTTGTACCCTTCTTCAAGATATAGATTTTACATCCAAACACTCTAAAGAATGCAATATTGGGTTTTCTTCCATGAAGTAGCTCATATGGGGTCTTCTCAAGCAATGGATGATAATATAGCCTATTGATTGAATAGAAAGCCGTGTTGATTGCTTCATCCCAAAACTTGTGACTCACATTATACTCATTGAGCATAGTTCTAGCCATATCAAGCAACGTCCTATTCTTCCCCTCAACAACACCATTGGAGGGTGGAGTGTACTTGGCCGAGAGTTGGTGTGCAATGCCAAAATAATCACAAAGATCATCAATTCACTTCCATTGTCACTTATTATCTTCTTGATCTTGATTTCAAACTCATTGTGAACTCTCTTGAAAAATGTTTTGAATGTGTCAAATACATCACTCTTGTCACTAAGAAAGAACACCCATATGAATATAGCGAAATCATCAACAATGACAAATCCATATTTGTTCCCACCATTGCTAGAATATGTTGTTGGTCCAAATAGATCCATGTGCAACAACTCAAATGCCTTGCATGTGCTCATTGTTCTATTCTTAGGATGTGCACTTCCAACTTGCTTCCTGGCTTGACATGCACTACAAAGTCTATCCTTTTCAAACAACATCTTTCAAGCCTTTGATAAGATCATGACTCAATAGTTTCTTCAATTGTTTCATGCCAACATGACCAAGTCTTCTATGCCATAGCCAACCCATGCTAGATTTTGGTATCAAACAAGTTGATAGAGATGTTTCACTAGCATTGAAATCAACTAGGTAAAGGTTCTCAAATATAAACCCTTTGAATATCACATTGGAACCATCCATGCTCACAACCTCAATATCATTTGG
The DNA here is from genome assembly GCA_023333625.1 of Bothriochloa decipiens. Lineage (NCBI taxonomy): Eukaryota > Viridiplantae > Streptophyta > Magnoliopsida > Poales > Poaceae > Bothriochloa > Bothriochloa decipiens. The sequence continues at coordinate 23,980,957 of CM041641.1, read as the reverse complement.
TCCAAATATGCACTTGAAACCTAAATCACAAATTTGTGCCATCGAAAGAAGATTGAAATCTAAGCTTTGAACTAGCAACACATTTGATATGCTCATGTCATTTGATATTGCAATCTTACCAAGCCCAATAACCTTGCCTCACTTGTTATTGCCAAATGTGATAGAGTCAATGCCTCTAACATTATCATTGATAGAATCAAACATTCTTGATGTACCAATCATGTGTTGAGTGCACCCACTATCAATAATCCAATGCCTTCCTCCGACTTTGTAATTCACCTACAATCAAATCAATGAGTTTTAGATACCCACTTTTCTTGGGTCCTTGTAGGTTAGTGACTAAGCTCTTTGGTACCCAAATTGCCTTCTTCTTTGGGCAAACAATGGGTGTACCAACGAACCTAGCTCGCACACCCTTCTCACCCTTGGTAAGCACATAACAAGTATGAAAAGATATAGCATTCACATTTTTCTTTTTCTTGTTCATTTAATTATAATTATGCTCTAGGTGCCCAACTTGCTTGCATCTATGGCAATACCGACCATTTCTCTTCACAAAGCTAGGCTTTGGAGTTGCAAGAGCCACCTTGCCCTTCTTGGGGGTGTAGCCTAATCCATCTTTGTTGAGAGAAACCTTTGGCTACCCAAGCACTTTAGCAAGCGGGCGTTGCCACCATAGGCCTTGCCCAAGGCGTGAGTGAGCTCATGCACCTCTCTCTTGAGAGTCTCATTCTCAACCATTAGTGATGGAGGATGAAGAGCTATAAGAAGGGTTAGTCTCATGCATAATAATAGGTTGATAGAAAGATTCATTGATGATATAACATTTTAAACCTATATCACTTGATACAACAACCTCCTTCTTTGCTTGTTGCTTAAGAAGCAATGAGTGAGCCTTTTCAAGCATGGAATGAGCTTGACCAAGATTCTCATGGTCTTCCTTTAGATTCTCGTGAGTGTTCATAAGCTCACTAAGAGCTTTCTCAAGTATTTCTACCTTCATAGAAAGCTTCTTACACTCCTTGTCCTTGGCAATAGCTACGTCTCTAGTCTCTTGCATCAAGTCATATAGTTGTTCTTTAGTACGTTCATCATTATCATCATCATTAGCATATTCCATTTCACTCTCATCATCACTATCATCATGTATTACCTTGTTCTCCTTAGCCATGAAACACGAATGCGATGTAGAGAACAATGATGGCATCTTGTTGATAGCAATGGAAGCAAAAGCCTTGTTGGAAGATCCTTCTTCTTAGATCCTTCTTCTTCTTCATTATCACTCTCCCAAGTGACAAAAAGGCACCATCCTTGCCCTTCTTGAGAGTCATCCTTGCTTCTCTCTTCTTCTTGTCAAACTTGTTGTTCTTGAAGTTCTACTTCTTCTTGTCATAGGGACACTCATTTTGGATGTGCTAGGTGCTATCACAATTGAAGCATCTTCTTGGTTGGTCATTGCTCTTGGAGTTGTCAAACCTCTTCTTGAAGCCTCTTCTCTTGATAAACATGTGACCCATCTTCTTTACCACAATTGCATGTGCCTCATCATCAATCTCAAAGTCTCCATCTTCACCATTATCCTCTTCTTCTTCAATGATAGGAGCTTTGCTAGTAGAGGAGGTGGCCTTGAATGTCACGGTTGGCTTCTTCTTCTCTTCCTTCTTCTTGTCCTTCTTGTCAATGTTCTTGTCATACTTGTTAAAGGTCAAGACTTCCCCAAGCAAATCATTTGGCTTCATTGTATCAAGGCCATCTCTTTCTAGCATCATGATCAACATCTTGAATCTCCCGGGAAGACTCAACAAGAACTTGTGACAAAAATCTTGATCTTTGGTCTTGTACCCTAGGCTCTTGAGATCATTGACAATAACTTGCAATCTATGAAACATCTCAAGAATAGTCTCATCTTCCTTCATGTTGAAGTTCTCGAACTCACTTTTGAGGCCATAAAGCTTGGTACTCTTCACAACCTTGGTGCCCTCATATGTTTCACTCAACCTTGTCCACACCTCATGTGTCGTTTTCAAGTCCTTGATGCCCTTAAAGATCTTGGTCTCAATGCCACTGTAGACTGTGTTGAGAGCCATTCTATTGCAAGTTCTATTGGCTCTATCTTCATCGGTGAGTCTATCAGGATTGAGGATGGAAAAATGATGCTCAGTGACCTCTAACACTCTCTCATGAATAGAACCTACGTGCATACTCATCTTTCTCTTCCAATGATCAAAAGAACTAATGCCATCAAAGAAAGGTGGAGTGCTCCCTACATGATTGAACACAATTTGAGCCATCTTTTCAACACCGAAGGATGTGAAGCCTTGCTAAAATGGTGACCACAGCTCCGATACCACGTGTAAGGTCCTAGATGGCTAGAGGGGGTGAATAGCCTATTAAAAATTCTACAAACACTAGACAAGACTTGTATAACACCCTGATTTTTGAACTTTAAATATTAAATGAATTTGATTTTATTTTTCGTATAGGTGCTTTACATTCATAGGCCAATTATAAATGTTTTATGAATTACTTTAAAATGAGTAGCATGTTAGAAACCATGCATTGTTGCTTTCATGCTGCCGCACATTTTTATAGTTGACTTGTGTGAGCTTGTTGTTTAATTTTTTTGCTTTGCTTTCTAGTTACTAACATGCTCTAACTTGTCCCCTCTAACTCCTACACTAACTAAACCTAGTCCAGCTAGCCTAGGCCAGTCCCTAGTGGACCATGGCCACCCCTAGCCATTACTAGCCAAGCATGGCTAGCCCTAGCCGGCCCTGGCCAGCACTAGCCAGCCAGGCCAAGGCAGCAGCAGCAACCGTAGGCCAGCAGCGGCCAGGCTTGGCCACGGCCAGCCAGGCCAGCGAGCAGAGCAGTAGCCAGCCCAGCTGCAACAGGCCAGCAGCGGCCAGGCTTGGCCACGGCCAGCCACGGCCAGCCAGGCCAGCGAGCAGAGCAGTAGCCCGCCCAGCTGCAGCAGGCCCAGCGACCAGGCCCGCCGGCGCAGCCCAGCTGCCGTGGCCCGCCTTGCTTGCGTAGCCCGCCCGCGCGCACGTTATGGGCTGACCCAACTAGGCAGCAGGCCGTGCCCGCCTGCGTCAGCGCCTGCGCCTGCCGCTGACGTCAGCAGCGCGCCAGCGCCGCGCCCTGCCACCCACCATCGCTGACTGGAGGGGCCCACACGTCTCCCCCACGGAGACAAACACCAAGCCAGACTCGGGTCTGCACCGTGTCCCACGCTGCGTGTGAACCGAGGTTCGCTGGCCACCCACACGCTATAAAGCGCATCGTGCCACCTCCCGAGCGGCCCTTCGCTACCCTAACCGCTATAGCCACCGACCTCGCACCGTAGTCGACTTCGCCATCGTCGCCGTTTGCCACCGAGGTGAGCCCGCACCCGAGCTTCGCATGAGCACAAGGGTCACAGTGCTGCCTTCCGCGGCCGCCTTCACCCTCCCTGCGCGCAGCGGTGCACCGCCGAAGGAGCGCCGTCGCTGCCACTCGCCGTCGCACGTCGCCCCGCCGCGGCCGTGCCGCTCTTTGCGCACGCCAGCGCACGCGCAATGCGTGCATGGCCTTCAATTGGCCCCGCGTGCCCCGCAGCGTCGCCACCGCGAGGTTGCCGCCGACGACCATGGCCAAGGTCGCCGGGGTCTACCCGGCCCGCTACCGGTCTGCCATGGACCCGTGGACTTGGTCCACGGGGATGGTCCCGGTCCATGGGATCCGCCCACCGGCCGCCACCGGCACTTTTGTAGAAAAGCCCCTATAGTTTTACTTATTTATAATCTAGTCTGTCGTAGCTCAAAAGTATTTAGATTTGAGTCCTATTTTCTGTAGATTAGACCCTAGTCTTGTTTAGGCCATAACTTTCACGTTTTAACTCTATTTTTAGAAAACTTATACTTTTTGGAATCGTATTGACGAGTAGAATAGTTCTATGCTATTAGAAGTACATTTTCTTGCATGCATTGCTCGTGTGCGATGATTGTGGCGTATAGAGAGCGAGACGTGGGTGAACGAGGATCAGCAGGACCCGGAGGACTACGTGCATCAGGACATCAACCAAGGCAAGTGCAGGAACCTTTGATCATATTGGATCTATTCGTGTTAATAAAATACATTGCATGTGTTCTAAATCGGCAAGCCATAGGGATGACTAGCCACTTTAACCAAATATTACCTATGAGAGTTTTAGTTGATAGGTCATTATGTAGCTAGTGCTCTACCTTACCCTTTCACCTTTTAATCAAGATAAAACTTGCTTCTTAACATGTTGGAGCCGTGGGCTCTTAGCTTCGGCCGTTGGAGATGTTGATGCTGATCCGCATCATTCTTTGGTGGTGAATGACGAGGGAAACGGATGCTAGTGGGACTCATGTTGACAAGCGTATTCGTATCTCATCCCCCTTTGTGATCTTGTTCGTGGAGTGGCAACCTGGGACTTTCGTACATCTCCAGGCTAATGGGCACTCGCTTGTCTATTAGTAGGATCATCATAGGCAGTTGGGTGGCTTACCGATGGGTACTATAGCAATGGCGTGAAGGGTGTTACAAGTTCTAGCATGGGAGTTCTGGTTGATTCATAGACCGGGGCGACGGCTACGAGTACGTCTCTCATATGCTGGGACATCGCGGATCGAGTTACCACTACCTATGACCCTATGAAGAACCTCAGTGTGACCTCTGCCAGCCTATCTCGGTAATGGGCTAAGAGGCTGATCCCCTCGGGCATAGAGAGTGATCACAATCTAGAGTGAAAGTGTACACCTCTGCGCAGAGTTAAAATCAGTATATCGTTCGTGCTCATGGTCACGAACGGCCTAGATCCTCACATGACTTAGCCAAATGGAATAAGTTGTTAAATCATGGTGAAGTTGTTTGAGGAGGTGGCTACACCTGTTTTTGAACAAGATGGCAATCCTGTGTTGCTTGAGATGGCAATCTCAAGGTTAATGATACTAATGATATATGCTTATATCTATGTTATTAAATGACTCATTAGTTACTACTTGAACCTTAATAAAGGGTTGGGTGTTTCAACCAAGTTGATTAGAGAATAGGTTGCAAATGGTAAATCTTAATTGCTACATTAAAAATGTTACCGTAGTCTACCTTTTAGCTGTACCTTGTTTTAGCCTTGCATGTGATTACTTTCTGCCTGTACTTGCTGAGTTTTGACATGGAACTCACCCTTGCTAATTCCCAAATAAAGGATGCTCAAGTGATGACTCGGATGGTGACTTCCCCGAAAACTATCCGAGATGTTAGGCATCGTGATGTTGCTGTTGCCTTCCTGTGGCGACATGGAGTCGCTACGTCTACGTCGTTTAGTTTCCTTTCGCTTTGGATGATGTTATTTTATATTTCGCTTTACTCTGATGATAGTTATGTATTAATGGTATGATGTAAATGTTATATCATTGTTTTCTGAACACTGTGCTTATTGGACCATGTAATTTGTCGTTCATATGTGTAATTTGATCCGGGCGCACATAAGATTTTGCCTTGGTTTTATCCCTTCAAACTAGGGTGTGACAAAGTGGTATCAGAGCCGTGTCGACCGTAGGATTACAAAGCCTTAGTTGGAAACGACCATCTTAGGTTGACCTTTTATAAGTTATTGCATATCTGATCATTATTAGCATGTTTCATTTATTATCCTTGACATGCATTTACTTTAGCTATTATTATTATCATTTATTGATTATTTATTACCTTATCTTAGAATTATTACCTTGCTTTTGTCATTATGATCATTATATGCATGTCTCTATGCTGTTTTTGTTTCATTACAAATACCACAGAATGCATGCTATTCTTACTTCTATTTATTTCTAGCTTTTATATCATTATCTCTAGATATCTATGCATGCACTCTTCATATATATCATCCTTTGATCATAAGCATGTTTATTTCTTTATCATGATCTATTAATTGTTTGTTGCATGTCTTCGATCTTTGCATACTAGTAGATGGTGCATCAGCTTCTGACCTGTTGCAAGAGCTCCACTGGTTACCGTCGTTCTTGGCATCCCATAGAGTACTCGATGACCGGACGCGTGCACCACTATGAGTTCCGACCTAGCCAGCACCCTGACAATGGTGTGATCCTCGAATGTGGGGTTCAGTACGTACAATGCCAGGCTCTAATCCCATAGCAGCAGGCAGAGGACTAGGATGGGCAGCAGGCGCCCAACCCTGGTGCACCAGGAGGAGGACCTGGCGTAGGAGGTCTAGGTGCAGGAGGCCCTGGAGCACCAGGTGCTGGAGGACGAGGAGGTCCAGGATGTCCAGGTTGACCAGGAGGGCCAGGAGGACCTGGCGGCCCTAGAGGTCCTGGAGGCCATGGAGTGTACTAGGCACACGACAGTTGGATCGTCACCCTCACTGTTCTTGACGGTGGCGATGACTTCTTCTACGCTCACCTTATGAGGCTTCTTCACTAGCTCTTCGCCCATGGGATGGTCAGAGTTGAGTACCGTAGCGAGTTCTAGAGCCACCCTGTCTATGCAGACTTCTGGAGGGTTGGGTGCTATGTTGGGCGCCCCAACCCTACACTTCGCGCTCTTCAAGTTGCTTCAGTCCATGAGGCGCCAGCAGACAGAGCTACCTAGTTGGCAGGCATCACGGATGCAGCATGACAGGCCCTGTTTCCTTATAGGGATTAGTACTTTCACCTGATCAGTGAGGATGCACGTCGCTACTACCCTCACCGTACCCGCAGTCAGATTTCAGCTAGAGTTGCTTCTACTGCTAGGGAGGACCCGAGGTTGCGTGCCACCATTTAGCTCATGGCGTAGCTGAACATGGAGCTGAACTTCGCTCTCTTGGAGCTATGCCAGATGCGTCTGCAGTCAGAGGAGGACTGGAGGAGGATTGCTCAGCTGGAGACACCGATCACCGGAGTAGTGCCACCACCACCACCATAGTGGCCAGCACTGTCGCCAGCACATGACCACATCCCCTATGGAGCATCTGGAGGCCATACTAGGATTGACTAGGACGTCCCTTTTATGTAATAAATAATGCTACGTTAGCACGTTTAAACGTTTAGCTTATCGAGTCTGTGGTGAGTCTAGTGCGTGTGTGCTTAGAGTGTTCTTTGCTTTATTGGTGTAGAACTTGTTTATCATTATGAACCATGGATGAATGCTTCTTTGTAATGATTGAGATAAGATGTGGGGTGATGTCCACACTTATCATATTAATATAAGTTTAAGACTATGTTTAGTTAATTTGGGGTTTGGGTCTCTATATATTATGCTCTATCTCTCTTTCCACTTTATCATATCAGTTATTCTGTCATAGCCTGCTATCACTTGTTCATATCAGCTATCAGTTTGGAGATTATATATATATTGGCTATATGTCAGTGATTGTGATATTTGAGGTTATGTCAGATGGTTCATTGATAAGAGAAGGCAAATATTAAATGTTCAGAAAGGACAGTGAGCTTGACTGCACCTAGTGGAGATGAAGATGTTGTGATTTCTCTGCCATCCAATAATCAAGTGATAGTGAATCATCTCAGGGTGAGCCATTGCAGAACATTAGAGTTGTCAATGAGTTTTCATATGTCTTTCTAGAGGATTTGCCAAGTATGCCACCTGAACGAGAGATTGAGTTTATCATTGATTTGTTACCTGGTACTGCACCCATAGCTAAGAGACCTTATAGAATGACTGTTAATGAACTAGAAGAACTTAAGTCACAACTTAGAGAATTATAGTCTAAGGGTTACATTCGGCCTAGTTCAACACCATGGGGAGCCCTAGTAATCTTTGTAGAAAAGAAAGATGGAACATAGAGGATGTGTGTAGATTACAGATCTTTGAATGAGGTGACTATTAAGAATAAGTACCCCTTACCTAGAATTGAGGATCTGTTTGACCAGTTGAAGGAGCTAGTGTCTTTTCTAAGATAGACTTGAGGTCAGGTTACCATCAGTTGAGGATTAGACATAGTGATATTCCAAAGACTGCTTTCACCACCGGATATGGTCTTTATGAGTATACAGTGATGTCTTTTGGGTTGACCAATGCTCCAGCTTACTTTATGTACTTGATGAATAAAGTTTTTATGGAGTATCTTGATAAGTTTGTGGTTGTCTTCATTGATGATATTCTAATTTATTCCAAGAATGAGGAAGAACATGAAGAGCATCTCAGATTGGTGTTGCAGAAGTTGAGGGAAAATTAGCTTTATGCCAAGTTCAGTAAGTGTGAATTCTGGTTGAAGGAAGTTTCTTTTCTTGGGCATGTTATTTCCAAGGATGGAATTACATTTAGTCCTAAGAATGTTGCAGATGTGCTTAAGTGGAGTCCACCTCAGAACGTCAAGGATATTAGGAGCTTTCTGGGAATGGCTGGATACTACAGGAGGTTCATTGATGGGTTCTCTACCATAGCTAAACCTATGACTGCTTTTCTAGAGAAGGATAAACCATTCAAGTGGACTAAAAGTGTCAGGCCAGCTTCGAGGAATTGAAGAAGAGGTTGACAACAGCACCACTGTTAGCTCTGCCAGATATGACAAAGAACTTCTCTATTTATTGTGATGCTTCTAGACATGGTTTGGGTTGTGTGTTGATGTAAGAGGGTAAGGTCATTGCTTATGCCTCTCGACAGTTGAAGAAACATGAATTGAACTATCCAACTCATGATTTAGAATTGGCAGCTGTAGTGCATTCACTGAAGATGTGGAGACATTATGTTCTTGGTCACAAGTGTAACATTTATATAGATCACAAGAGCTTGAAGTATATATTCACTCAGAAGGACTTGAACTTGAGGCAGAGAAGATGGTTGGAATTAATCAATGATTTTGATCTGGAGATTCTCTACCATCCTGATAAAGCTAATGTTGTAGCTAATGCTTTAAGTCAGAAGAGTCAGCTAAACATGTTAGAAGTGATAGAGTTACCTCAAGAGTTGCTAGCTGAATTTGAGTATCTCAATTTGGGGTTTGTTGCTAACACTCAGGGAGCTTATATGGATGTGGAACCAACATTTGGACAGGAGATCAGGAAGGGTCAGAAAACTGATGAGAAACTTCAAGAGATTGTCAAGTTAGTTAATGAAGATAGAGCCCCAGGATTTAGTGTTGATGAAGAAGGAACACTCTCATATAAGCACAAGTTTGTTGTGCCTGATATTCAGAAGATCAAGGATACTATTCTTAAGGAGTGTCATGAGTCAGCTTACTCTATTCATCCTGGAGGTACTAAGATGTACCAGGATCTGAAGGAGCACTATTGGTGGAAAGGTATGAAGAGAGACATTATTGAGTATGTTGCCTTGTGTGATACTTGTCAGAGAGTAAAGGCAGAACATCAAAGGCCAGCAGGATTGTTGCAGCCATTGAAGATATCTGAATGGAAGTGGGATTATCAGTATGGATTTTATTCTTGGTTTACCTCGAACTCAGAGAGGTTTTGATTCTATTTGGGTTATAGAGGATCGGTTGAGCAAGGTTGCGCATTTCATACCTGTCAAGACCACTTACAATGGAGCACAATTGGCTGAGAAGTATATGGCTCAAATTGTGTGTGCTCATGGAGTTCCTAAGAGGATTATCTCAGATAGAGGTACATAGTTTACTTCTAAATTCTGGGAGAAGGTACATGAAGTTTTGGGAACTGAGTTAAGGTTTAGTTCAGCTTATCATCCGCAATCAGATGGTCAGACAGAAAGGATTAATCAAATTCTAGAGGATATGTTGAGAGCCTGCACCCTAGAATCTAGTGATAGTTGGGACAACAATTTGCCTTATGCTAAATTCTCTTACAACAATAGTTATCAAGCCAGTCTCAAGATGTCTCCTTTTGAAGCATTGTATGGACGGAAGTGTAGAACACCCTTGTTCTGGAATCAAGCAGGTGAAAGACGATTTTGGTCCTGATGCTTTGAAAATAGCAGAAGAGCAAGTTCAAGTGGTCTAGCGTAATTTGAAAGCAGCTCAGTCTAGATAGAAGAGTTATGCAGATGTTCATCGAAGAGAGCTTGAGTTTGAAGTAGGTGACTATGTCTATCTTAAAGCATCTCTAATGAGGAATCTCAAGAGGTTCAAGGTCAAGGGGAAGTTAGCTCCTAGATACATTGGTCCTTTCAAGATTTTGGAAAGGAAAGGAGAAGTAGCTTACCAACTTGAGTTGCCAGCTTACCTATCCAATGTGCATAATGTGTTCCATGTCTCCCAATTCAAGAAGTGTTTGAGAGTCACAAAGGAAGAGTTGCCTATAGAAGAAGTAGATTTGCAGAAAGATTTGACTTATGATGAGAGTCCATCCAAGATTTTGGAGACAGTCGAGAGAGTCACAAGAAGTAAGATTATCAAGTGGTGTAAAGTACAATGGAAGTATCACTCACAGGATGAGGCTACTTGGGAAAAGGAAAAGGATCTAAGAGTAGAATATCCAGAATTGTTTCCTGAATCTTCTAATCTCGAGGACAAGTTTCTTTTAAGGGGGTAGGTTTATAACACCCTGATTTTTGAACTTTAAATATTAAATGAATTTGATTTTATTTTTTGTATAGGTGCTTTACATTCATAGGCCAATTATAAATGTTTTATGAATTACTTTAAAATGAGTAGGACGTTAGAAACCATGCATTGTTGCATTCATGCTGCTGCACATTTTTATAGTTGACTTGTTTGAGCTTGTTGTTTAATTTTTTTGCTTTGCTTTCTAGTTACTAACATGCTCTAACTTGTCCCCTCTAACTCCTAGACTAACTAAACCTAGTCTAGCTAGCCTAGGCCAGTCCCTAGTGGACCCTGGCCACCCCCACCCATTACTGGCCAAGCATAGCCAGCCATGGCCAAGGAAGCAGCAGCAACAGTAGGCCAGCAGCGGCCAGGATTGGCCACGGCCCGCCATGGCCAGCCAGGCTAGCTAGTAGAGTAGCAGCCAGCCCAGCTGCAGTAGGCCCAGCGGCCAAGGCAAACCGGCACAACCCAGCAGCCGCGACCCACCTTGCCTGCGTAGCCCGCCCGCGCGCGCGTTATGGACCGGCCCAACTAGGCAGCATGCCGCGCTCGCCTGCGTCAGCGCCCGCGCCAGCCACTGACATCAGCAGCGCGCCAGCGCCGCGCCCTGCCGCCCACCGTCGCTGACCGGTGGGGCCCACACGAGTGGGGCCCACGCTACAGTGTCGTCTCCCCCACGGAGACGAACACCGAGCTGCACTCGAGTCCACGCCGCGTCGCACGCCGCACTTGAACCGAGGTTCGCTAGCCACCCGCGTGCTATAAAGCGCATCGTGTCACCTCCCGAGCAGCCCTTTGCAACCCTAGCCGCCACCCGGTTTTGCCGAACCGCGAAACCCTAGCCGCTATAGCCGTCGAGCTCGCGCTGCCGTCGACTTCGCCTTCGCCGCCAAGGTGAGCCCATGCCCGAGCTTCGCGTGAGCACAAGGGTCACGGTGCTGCTGCCTTCCGCGGCCGTCTTCACCCTCCCTGCGTGCCGTGGTGCGCCGCCGTCGCTCGACGTCGCACATTGCCCCGCTGCTCCGGCCTCACCCTGCCGCGGCCGTGCCGCTCTTTGCACGCGCCAGCACACGCGCAACGCGCATATGGCCTTCCCTAGGCCCCGCGTGCCTTGCAGCGCCACCACCGCGAAGTTGCCACCGGTGACAATGGCCGAGGTCGCCGGGGTCTACCTGCCCCGCCGCCGGTCCACCGTGGACACGTGGACTAGGTCCATGGGGACGGTCCACAGCCGGTCCATGGGACCTGGCCAACCGCGCGCCACCACGCAGCGGTCAGCGCCGCCACGCAGAATCCTATTTTCTACAGATTAAACCCTAGTCTTATTTAGGTCATAACTTTCACGTTTTAACTCTGTTTTTAACAAACTTATACTTTTTAGAATCGTCTCGATGAGTAGAATAGTTCTATGCTATTGTTTGCTACTGTTATCATGTTTTGGTGTACTGTTCTAATTAAAGTACATTTGCTTGCATGCATTGCTCGTGTGCGATGATTGTGGCGTATAGAGAATGAGACGTGGGTGAACGAGGATCAGCAGGACTCGGAGGACTACATGCATCAGGACATCAACCAAGGCAAGTGCAGGCACATTTGATCATATTGTGCCTATTCATGTTAAGAAAATACATTGCATGTGTTCTAAATCGGTAAGCCATAGGGATGTCTAGCCACTTTAACCAAATATCACCTATGAGGGTTTTAGTTGATAGGTCATTAGGTTGCTAGTGCTCTACCTTACCCTTTCACCTTTTACTGAAGATAAAAATTGCTTCTTAACATGTTGGAGCCGTGGGCTCTTGACTTCGGCCGTTGGAGATGTTGATGCTGATCTGCATCGTTGGTTGGCAGTGAATGATGGGGGAAACAGATGGTAGTGAGACTCGTGTTGACGAGGGTATTTGTATATCCTCCCCCTTTGTGGTCCTGTTCATGGAGCGGCAACCAGGGACTTCCGTACATCTCTAGGCTAATGGGCACTGGTTTGGTCTATTAGCAGGATCATCATAGGCAGTTGGGTGGCTTACCGACGTGAACTATAGCAATGGCGTGAAGGGTGTTACAACTTCTAGCATGGGAGTTCTAGTTGCTCCGTAGACCGGGAAGGCGGCTACGAGTATGTCTCTCATGTGCTTGGGACATCGCGGATCGAGTTACCACTGCCTATGACCCTGTGAAGAACCTCGTTGTGACCTCTGCTAGTCTATCTCAGTAATGGGCTAAGAGGCTGATCCCCTCGGGCATAGAGAGTAATCACAATCTGGAGTGAAAGTGTACACCTCTACAGAGTTAAAATCGATATATCGTCCGTGCTCATGGTCACGAGCGGCCCAGATCCTCACATGACTGAGCCAAATGGAATAAGTTATTAAATCATGGTGATGTTGTTTGAGGAGGTGGCTACCTCTGTTTTTGAATGGGATGGCAATCCTGTGTTGCTTGAGATGGCAATCTCAAGGTTAATGATATTAATGATATACGCTTATATCTATGTTATTAAATGACTCATTAATTACTACATGAACCTTAATAAAGGGTTGGGTGTTTCAACCAAGTTGATTTGAGAATAGGTTGCAAATGATAAATCTTAATTGCTACATTAAAAATGCTACCACAATCTACCTTTCAGCTGTACCTTGTTTTAGCCTTGCGTGTCATTACTTTCCGCCTATACTTGCTGAGTTTCGACATGGAACTCACCCTTGCTGATTCCCAAATAAAGGATCCTCAAGTGATGACTCGGATGGTGACTTCCCTGAGAACTATCTGGGATGTTAGGCGTCATGATGTGCCGTCGACCTTCCTGTGGCGAGATGGAGTCGCTACGTCTATGTCGTTTAGTTGCCTTTCGCTTTGGACGATGTTATTTTATATTCCGCTTTACTCTGATTACAATTATGTATTAATAGTATGATGTAAACGTTATGTTATTGTTTTTTCGAACACTGTGCTTATTAGACCATGTAATTTGTTGTTCATGTGTGTAATTTGATCCAGCACACATGAGCTTTTGCCTTGGTTTTATCCCTTCAAAACCAGGGCGTGACAATTTGATTAGTATAACAAATGGCGTAAGCACAGTTTTGCCTAGCCTAGATGGTGAGCAAGCCACCTAATGACAATTTTACTATATATTATGATATCTGTGTGACACAAAGGCTATGTCACTACTTTCTAATCTATTGAGCTAGCAAGATATACAATTCTACACAAGCTACACAATATATATATACTAGAAAGTAATACAAGATAGAGAGGTGATTCTTAATCAATCACAATGACAACAATCACAATATGAACAACCAATCACAAAGAGACAAGTGAACACAATGATTTTTGTTCACACGGAGTTCACTTGTGCACTGACAGGCTAGTCTCTAGTTGTGTCGACCAACACCTAGATGGTTCTTTGATGTGACTCGCAAGCCACATGCCTTGCAAGGCACTCCCTTGCAAGGGAACCACAAGACACCACTCTCGAGTGAGGTAACTCAATGACACGTGCAATGTATTAGAGTTGCTTTTGGCTTCCCGCTGTGGACAAGCACAAGAACCTCTTACAAATCAACCGTATGTGGGCAAGAATAATCCTCAACTCTTCCCAACGCCTCCAAAAATCTCCAAGCCAGCTTGGAGCGGTACTCTCCAAGAGTAACAAGAAATCCGCCGGCCAAATGACTCATAAGTGCCACTAGATGAATCAACTCATGCAATGCACTTCGAATCAACTCAAAGGATGCTCAAGAATGAAAGAATGGGCGAGGTGCCTCCCGAAGGGCCGGCCACCACCTATTTATAACCCCATCCTTCGAAAGTAGCCATTGGTAAAGATTCCCCCGAAAGCATGCACTATGGACGCGTCCTGAGTTCACATCTAGACGCATCTAGACCATTCAAATCCACGCGTGGGAACCAAACTGATTTAAAATGAACACTGTGGACGCGTCCACACTCCATCTTCGGATGCTCCAACCCGTGTCCGCACCATTCATTTTCATGCGTGGGAAAGTTCTTCATTCAAATGACCACTGCGGATGCGTCCGCACACCATGTCCGGACGCTGATGTCAGCGTCCATGCTTTACAAATCCGTACCTCCAAGCCGTTATGGACTACGGACACATCTGTACCTCCAAGCCGGCCTCCGGACCTCAGCGTCTAGAGGTTGCCCCGTGCCGCGATGCTCTCTGAGTAGCGTCTCGACGACTCCAGACGCGTTCGCAGCCCTTTCCGGATGTGGCAAAACCTCCTAAATTATATGGCTCACATGCACCTGTCATTATCCCGAAAACCTCTGACAGCCATGCATGCACCAGATAACCTAGAAAGCCCTGTCGGGTGTCCTCAAAAAACCCCGATTAAACCACAATTGACAATTCATACCAGGATCAACAAAGGAGTAGCTGCAACATTACAACATTTGTTATAAAATCAGAGTGCGAAAGAATGATAACATTAAATTTACAAAACATGAATAAGTTAACTTTTACAATTAAACTTCAATTACGGAAGCAGAGTAGAACTACAGAAGACAACTTAGGTAGAGCACCTAAGTTGGGAGAGGTCAACCAGGTCACATCGAGCCCACCGACATGAACTAATTTGCGACACCAGTCAGCACCTGCAATAGGGGTTCAACAAACCCTGAGTACAAAAATACTCAACAAGACTAACCCAACGAAAAAGAGGGGTGAAGACTCAGGAATGCAGGCCAGAGGGACAAGGTAAGCTTGCAAGAAATAAAGATTTTTGTGGAAAAGCTCTTGGGGATCAAGTTTTAACTCATCATGAGTTATAACAGAAAATAAAGTTGTCTTGCTCTAGCTCAAGCTTACCAATTAATTTCATTTTTATTCCTTAATCATCATTCAAGTTGTTACTATGATACAGGGCAGTGATCAAGTCTTCTTCTCCGAGAAGCAATGGCGATTTGAATCGATTTTACCCAGCTGGGACCTAGATTACCGATATACCAGAGACTCTAACTCTGCTGCATACCAGATCACATGATGTACCAGGATAACAACCGCAGCCATATATCAACCACATGATATACACGGAGACTCAAACTCCTAAGCATATCAATATACATGGGACTCTCAATCCCACAAGTATACCACACCATGTGTGGGTGGTTATCTAGTCTTGATCTAGCAAGCCTACATCGAACGGGGCCTAGGTTATCAAGAGACGGAAACACTATAGAGGGACTCCATTCCCAAAGCAAGTTAACCGTCCAGACTCGTTTTAGTAACTATCATCATGATCCCAACAGGTGAAGTCAACCTCATCTTTTTCATTCTTTTACTTTTTGAAATCCTAGCTAATTAAGCAGGGCTAAGCATCACTACACATTTTCCAAAAAATGGTAACAAGGAGTATAGGAATAAGACAGGTAACGAAATAGGTAGGTTTTCACTCAACTCCTATTACTTAATGCAACATTTCATAACTGCAGTGATAAAAACTTTATAAAACAAGGATAGGGTTTAAATGCATCCGGGGCTTGCCTGAGTTGCAGTGATGGTTAGTTCTCGTCGGGATCACAGATGTTGGACTTGGCACCAACACCATGGATAAGGACTTCACATCATTGATGTAAGTCATCTTCTCGAACACCGTTGTCAGACGACATCTTTACGAAGGTTGGTCAACATGATCCAACTCACTCTCGAAAAACTACACGTAATAATGATGTATGTCTTAATATGATGAGCTCATGGCATGATGCATGATATATGGATGAAAGCATAACATCTTTAATAACTTAAGAACAACTTTACTTTCACGATAAAGTTGCAAGCCAACAAAACTTACTAAGTTTATTATAGTTAACTATTTCATTAAAGAAGTCAATTAAGCACATGAAATAACATTAAATAAACACTAACAACATGGTAAAGGTAACCTCAAACAAATATTTAAGGTGCCAAGGGTCATTAAGGTTAATGACCCAAGGTCATCAATCAATCCTAAAGTCAAAAAATCCTATAATGATTAAGCAACATTAAAAGGGTTAATTAATTAATTAAAAGCATAAAATAAAGGCATAAAATTAAAGTTGTCTAATTGAGCTCAATATTTTATTTTGAAAAGGTCTTGGTCTAATTAGATGGAAAAATAATTTTCAGAATTAAAAGCCAATTATTTTATTTATTAAAAATCATTGAAGATGTATTTTTAATAAAAAGGGCTAATTTTAACTTATGCAAAATGTATTCAAAATTGGCATTTCATATTTTTATTAGGTAGAGGACCTCATAAAGAGCATACACATAAATTTTTAGAATTTGTGGAGCTATACATGAATTACTATGAATTATCAAAGAAAACAACATTTTATGGATTTTTCTGAAATAAATAAATCACATGAACAGTGTCATCTTCAACCTCCGGCTGTTGACCAGCGCGAGGCCAAGGTTGACCATGGCGTAACTTGTCAACGGCTGGGTCTTTTTCAACGTGGTATGTTCCTACGCGATCACCACGAAAAAGCGAAACTTTTGGGGCTACTGGATGAAAAAAGCAGAGCACGCTAGGGTGCTGTCGACGGCGAGGCGGTTGCGGCTGTACTGTACGCGATGGCGTGCGGCCTACGGTGCACGAGAGGCTAAAGCGAAGGTACGTACAGCTTAAGGAGATGATGGCAAACGCGGTGCTCACCTCGGTTGAGGAAAAGGTGGAGCGGAGGCGGACCGACGATGGAGGGCGACCCACGGCGGCGTGAACTCGTCGGCAACCTGGGCGTTCCTGCGTGATCGGTACTGCAACCACAGAAAAGGGCAGGCCGGTGAGCATGCGCAAGTCAAGTAGAACACAACACGAAGGATAAGAGTTTGCTGCACTATGGAGGGCTAGCCATGGTGAGGTGACCATGGCGGCCATGGCAGCGCTGCTGCTGGGCGATGAGAGAGCAGGGAAAGGAAGGGACTGGGGCACCTGCGGTGGTGAAGAAATAGAGGAGCAGCAGCACTGGCAGGGAAGGGAGGAAGGGCGCTGCTCTACTCTGCTGCTCCTGCTCGGCCTTGGCCTCTGCTGTCCAACAGAGAGAAGACAGAGAACGAGGGAGGAAAAAGGGGGTGAAACTAGAGAGGAGAAGGCAAAGTTCTCCACTTTCAAATGAGTATAACACATGAGGAGGAGGAGGTGGCAAGATGGAGAAGGTGTAGGAAGGGCCAAGAGGTGGCATGGATACGCCTGGAAGCGGTGAGAAGGTCAGCGACATCGACGGTGAGCAGGCAAGCAGGCTGCTCACGGGGTACTGTAGCGGGATCCTAGTTTTCCAAAATTTTCTGATTACTCCAAAATTCATATAGAAACTTGAAAAACTTTTAATATATGCTTTTAATAACTTTTCAAGATCTACAAAACTTGCAAAATGAGCTTTCTCAGATTTTGAGTGGAAATATGAATTTTGAACAAATTTTGAAAAGGGGACAAAAACCTTAGAAACAAACATTTTGAAAATCTTTTGATTTTGATAAATAATATGAAAATCTTCCAATGTATGAAATGCTCAACTTTTCAAGAGAAACATTTTTTCATATACAAAGTTTTCCCAAATAAATCATAAATTTTGAAATATGGATTGAAAATCAAAAGGGAACAAGTGTTGGAAAACCGTATTTTCAAATTCATTTGAAATTGTTTTTGGAAACTTGAAAAACATTGAATACCATTATTGTAGCTCTTGTTAAGATTTATAAACCATATTTTGAGAGTATCTCAAAATTCTTATATATTTTGAAATATAGAAGAGGGGATAAAACAAGCTTTGAAATAAAGGGTTTTTGAAACCGAACTCAACTCAATTTGGTTTCTAACTTAATTGGTTGGTCATTAATGATCACAAATATTATTCAAGGACATTTTTAGGTCAATGACCTAATGACACCCTTGGTTGACCAAGTTGACTTTTGAAAAATATTTTAAAGCTTTCCAATTTGAATTTAAATTTAATTGCAAGGCTTGAGAGCAAGGTTTGGAATTCAAATTCATCTTCAAATATGGAAATTATTTTTTAGGGTTGTACTTAGATTTATACTCTATGCTTGACACTAGTGTAAACACAGTTTACACCTCAAGTACATAGAATATAAACTAAGTATTTGAGATGACATTCGAAATTAGGGTTTTATGATTTCATGTAACACAACATTTCAGAAACACAAGCAAGCTATGGAATGTAAATTTATTTTAGTTGAGATATATCAAGGTTGACCTAACACAAATATTAAGCAAAGCACAAGATACAAGATAAATTTTAGTTTGTTTTAACATAAAATGACAAGGAACTTGGACATCATCATCATTTCATGTATAAAACTAAACATCACATAAAAGATATTATCAAAACATGAATGCATTTATGCCATGATGCTCGATAATTATGCTTAATAAAGCACATGATTAAGGTTTTAATTTATCATTAACATCTAGGATGTTACACCGGAAGCGTCTGCAGCCCCTCCGGACGCGTCCGCAACCAGCGTCCACAGCTCAATTGGGAAGCAGACCATCCTGCACTGAATCGGGCATATCTCTTAGCTCTAAACTCCGTTTTTGATGATCTTCGACTCGTTGGAAAGCTTACTCAGAGGACGACACAGTACACATATCCTCTTGATCCCAATCATTAAGGATCAAAGCAGTTTTCCAAACCTTTCTCTCTTCTCTAAGTTGATCACAATCAACTTCAATATTGTCTCCCTTGCTAATGTGCCAACACCACAAAGTGTACATCTCCATGTGCTTATGTGTTATCATTTTCATAATAATTTTCAAGGGTTTTCAATTAGCACACTAGATCCTAATGCATCAATAGGAAATAATAGACCTAGTGGCACTCATGAACTGAATTATCAAAGACTTTCCCTCTTCATAGTTTGGCTATCAATCCTAAACCACTCACACCCTCTATGGTGTCTTGAGTGCAAAACAAAATGGCCCTATAGGTTATACCTTTGCCTCGAGCCCATTTTGCTTTTCCATCAACCGCCATGCCTTCACATGACATGTGACATTCCATGTCATCATGCAGCCATCTTGGTCCATCGATCTCGATCTTGCTTGCTCCTCACCGTTAGTCGGTCCATTGACACCAAGTCTTGCCCAAGCGTCAAGCCTCAACTTGCTCTTCACACTTCCACACAGTCCATGAAACCAAGCCCCATCTTGATCTTCACATTCTAGTTACACAACTCCATGTCATGACCCATTTACAATGAGCTCCACTTGGCAAGGACCACCTTATCTAAATCATCCACTTGGATCCAAGATTAGTCCTAGGTTTCATCAATTATCCAAAACCAAACTAGGGACTTTCAGCAGGACCTGGCTGCGACCCTCGATGACTTCGCCAAGGAGGTGCCTGACCCCAAGTGCCACTAATATGATCCCGCTAGGGTTTATGGTCGACCTTTCGATGAGAGGCGTG
>CM041641.1:23825596-23956033 GCA_023333625.1 Bothriochloa decipiens | reverse complement strand
GGCGTGGCTGACTTGGATGTATGATTAGTGTTGATGTCCTCATCAGCCACGCCGGCAACTTCGAGCCCGTAGAAGATATCAAGCCCGTGCTCCTCGACCCCAGTAGCTCGGACGGGAAGGCATTGAAGGCCAGCACAGCCCTTAGCCCCAAATAGGAAGCAGTTGTCATCGACTTTCTCCACGCGAACGCCAACATGTTGGCGTGGAGTCCCTCGGATGTGCTGGGCATACCTAGGGAGGTCACCTAGCATGCCTTAGAGATCCGGGCCAGCTCCAAACTGGTGAAGCAACGCTTGTGCAGCTTCGACGAGGAGAAGCACAAGATCATCGGGGAGGAGGTTTATAAGCTTTTGGAGGCCAAATTCATCAAGGAGGCTCATCATCCCGAGTGGCTAGTTAATCCCGTACTAGTTAAGAAAAAAGAGTGGGAGTTGGAGGATGTGTGTAGATTATACCAGTTTAAATAAAGCATGTCCAAAAGTTCCTTTTCCTTTGCCATGAATTGATCAAATTGTTGATTCCACTACAGGATGTGAAACTCTTTCCTTTCTTGATGCTTATTCTGGTTACCACCAGATCAAGATGGAGGAGTCTGATCAGCTCGTGACTTCCTTTATCACCCCATTTGGCATGTACTGCTATGTTACCATGCCCTTCGGCCTTCGAAACATCAGGGCGATGTACCAGCAATGCATGCAACATGTCCTCGGGGAGCATATCGGGTCGACTGCCGAGGCCTATGTCGATGACATCGTAGTCAAGTCCAGAGAAGCCGACAACCTAATCAACAACCTTGACATCGTGTTCAAGTGCCTCCGGGCTAAAAAAATTAAACTTAACTCTGAGAAGTGTGTTTACGGCATCCCTCGAGGCATGCTCTTGTGGTTCATTGTTTCCAGACGCGGCATTAAGGCCAACCAAGAGAAGGTCTCCACAATCACCAAGATGGACCTGATCTAGGATCTAATGGGCGTGCAGAAGGTCATGGACTGCCTTACGGCCCTCAGTCGCTTCATCTCTCACCTTGGAGAAAAAGCTCTGCCTCTGTATCG
Source organism: Bothriochloa decipiens (assembly GCA_023333625.1). Classification (NCBI taxonomy): domain Eukaryota; kingdom Viridiplantae; phylum Streptophyta; class Magnoliopsida; order Poales; family Poaceae; genus Bothriochloa; species Bothriochloa decipiens. The sequence goes on along the minus strand of CM041641.1, from coordinate 23,954,981 downwards.
GCTCCTAAAGAAATCAAAGCATTTTTCATGGACCGTCGAGGTCGACGAGGCCCTCACAAAGCTCAAAGCCATGTTGACCAGTCCTCTGATCCTTGTACCTCCAACTAAAGCAGAACCTCTCTTGCTCTTTGTCACTGCAACAACTCAGGTGGTTAGCGCAACCATAGTAGTCGAGAAGACAGAAGAAGGACGCGCCCTGCCCATCCAACGACCAGTCTATTTCATTAGCAAGGTACTTTCAGAGACCATGGTCCGCTACCCCTAGATCCAGAAGCTGTTTTACGCCTTCATGTTGATGCGGTGCAAGCTCTGACACTACTTCAAAGGCCACCCAATGACCTGGTCTCTTCTTTCCCCCTTGGAGAGATAGTCCAAAACCGGGAATCCTCGGGTAGGATAGCTAAGTGGACTGTCAGTGTCATGACCCCAGGGGCCTAATACCGACGAGTAACTATGTGCTGCGTGCTCCCTAATCCGGATGGTGATCCAAGAAGAACACACGATTTATCCTGGTTCGGGCAAGAGAAGGCCCTACGTCCAGCGGGGGGAGGATGTCTTGTATTATCTTGCACCGAAGTGCTTGCACAGGGGAGATACAAGCGAGCACGTATGAAATAGGGTGAAGAATGAGGCCTAAGTCTAGAAGAGCTAGCCCTATGCCTTGCAATGTGTGTGGAGAGGCTCAGTGAATTCGAATGAGTTGACCCTCCTTTTAGCTAGCCCTGCACCCCCTTTTATAGTCCAAGGAGGGGCATGGGTGTATAGAAAACCCTAATGGTGCTGTCAGGGCAATTGCAAGTGATGACGTCGAGGACCGATCATGTCGTGCACACTGTAGGGGTGTGTGCTAAAGCGACGTCGAGCCTTGTAGCAGCGTGCGTGATGATGAGATTCGCCCTTCTGAGATGTCATGGCGAAGTTAGTGATTGACTGGTCCTGATGATGACTCTAGCATGCCTCAGCAGCGAGGTGAAAGATGTGACCTCTTGTTAAGGGTGTATGGCTTGCAGGAGATGGCGTACGGGAGTGGCTAAACCACTGATCGTGGCTGCTGCGAATCCGGGTCGAGAGGTACCAAGGGGGCCTCGATGCCGTGTAGATAAGAACGAGCACCGGGAATCCTGGTACGGACATTGACATTTATGTCTCGAGGGGGCGCCTTACGGGGCACAGTGTTTAGTATAGAGGAATAGTGGTCTATACAAGACGACGCTTCCCCAGGGATGGGCGGTAAAAGGTAGACTAGACCTCTGCACTTGCCCATCATTATAGTCGCTGTAGCCACGGGGGTTGGCAGGAGTACAGGAAGTAGGTGGGTCGAGGGGTGCAGTACTCAATGGGGTGTCGTCCACTAGCGCGGTGGTCCGTCAATCGATGGGGGTCGTCCGCCCCCGTAGAGGTCTGTCACTTGACAGGGATGGTCCGCCCGCGCGGTGGTCCGTCACTCTAACGGGGGTCGTCCGCTCGGGTGGGCGTCCGTCATTTGAGGCTCCCCGTCGAGTGGGAGATAGTCTTGACTTGGATGCTGCTCATGGGCCAGCCCAGCATGGCTCAATGTACGCTGGTGGACCTTTGTCCCGTAGGCTGGTTGCGGGGTTTTTTGGGTTTAATTGTTCGGGGCCAACTCTCCTGGGTTGAGGTTTAGGTACCCCTTACCCAGGTACCCGACAGTAGCCCCCGAGTCTCTGTGCGAGTGCTGGCACTCATGTAGAGGCTCATGAACTGGAGTCATAGCTTCTGTCATTCTCTGAAGGGTGCGCGGCGCGCGAGCGCACCCTTCGGGGGTAGCCCCCGAGGCCTTGGAGGAGTAGGATACTCCTCTGAGGGCTTTATGCACTTTTTATCAAGGGGTGCTCGAGTGGTTAAGCCCCGGGTATGCGTGAGCTTGTTTCGTCGAGGCCCACTTTGTGGTGGTTGGGTGCCATGGGTACTTCCCTTGTCGTAGGCTCGATGCTTTCCGACGGGTGCGTGCGAGCGCACCCTTCGGGTTTAGCCCCCGAGGCCACGGAGGAGTAGGAAAACTCCTCCGAGGGCTTTTTAGGCGTGCAATAGGGGGAAAACTATTACTCGTAGGAAAACTCCTCCGAGGAAAACTCCTACACCCCGAGCGCGTTTACCCCTCTTTTGTTGAGGGGTTCCGCATGTTATTGAGCCCCGGGTGGTTGGTTCCTCCTTTGTTGAGGCCATCCGGTTGCGAGCGAGCCCCGAGCCTCTTTTGTCGAGGACGAATAGGAACAAGCCCGTCTTTTTCTTTTGACCCTCATGTCCTTTTTAATGGTAGGAGGGGTGAGGAGCGTTGCACTACCATCGGGAAATTCAAGTCAGAGCTCATGTCCCAATCGATAGGGGTGGACAGGTGGCCACGGAGGTGCCCTCATTGAAGCTAACAAATGGACACATGATTCCGAACCCATTCAATAGGGTTCAGTGGCTCGATGCCTCCCTCTGAGGGGATTCCGTAGTTGTCCTTTCATTTCACCTTGAATATGTCCGAGGGGGCTTTCAAGAGTTCATTCTTGAACAAGGGACTCGTGTCAGCTCCCTCCCGGTCATCCCTGACTCGGATACTCGAGGGCTGCTGTTGAACCCTAATCGAGGGCCAGCCTTCCCTCCCTTGAGATTTTTGTGGGGCCAGGGCCCGTATTCCTTACCCTAGAAGGAATCATCCATGAATAACTCCTCTCATCCACGGGGCGTGCCTTTTGAGGTAGGAGTCATAACGGCACAGTCATGGGGGGCGGGGACAACGCCTAGAGGCCGAGTATTCGACGCGTGTCCCTATATCCAAAAACCGAGGGAGCGGTTAGGTTCAGACATTAAATATAGGGATTTACCTGCCCTTTTCATCGGTTCTGCCCGTTACCCTTTGACCTGCCTATAAATCTAGGAGGTGGGGTTTCGTACGTCCCCCATCTTGCCTTCATGCTTTCGCCGCCGCTGCTATCGAAGAGAAGAGTAGCCTTGTTTGTTAGCACAAGAGAGAGAGGGGAGAGATTGGGAATCTTCCTTCCTGTCCACACGTTGAGCTAGCCCGTGCTGTCGCTATGGTGCTAGAACTTCTCCCTCCGGAGGATTGGCTCCCGTCAGCCGTGATAGAGCAGGAGCTCGAGGAGTTGGTGGATGATGGGCTTCTTCGTCCCGTCGTCTCGGCTGATCGGCCAGAGTGGATGGTGCCGCCGAAGGAAGACCTTGGTCTGCGACGACTTCGGTGTTGATGCCGAGGTGGAGGTCGAGGATGATGTGCGCGGGACCTCCCTCACCAACCGGTTGTATGAGCTCAGTCGGGTCGCGAGGGAGCAAGTCCGAAACGTGCTCCATGTCGGTGTGAAGCGGGCGATGGTGGTCGTCTGCTCTGGCTTCACTTACGACATGGGGGTGGTCTCCCACGGCTTCTTCTGCGACCCCAGTAGGACTGACACAAAGAACGAGGAGAGGCACAAGGCCTTGGTCGAGGCTGCTGAGGAGCCCGATGGTCGGCTGCCGAAGCTGTTCGAGCCCGAGGTCCTTCCTCTCGGTGTTGATGAAGAAGAAGAAGCCGGCCTGTGAGCCAATCTAGACAAGAAGGCCCATGTAATAGGTTAGATTTTGACTTGTGTCTATGTGGCCTCCAGGGCCTTAAAACATGATGTTTGTATGCATTTCGAATGCTTTCGAGTTCGAGTCCGTCATTGCTTTCTACTCGATTTGAGTTTTTACGTAGTCATCTTGGCGCACGGTTGCGTCCTTCGGTGTGGGGTGTGAGTGGAGGTACCATAGCCCGGAGGCATAGGCGATCTCATGGCTCAATGGCCCCTCGGCCTCAGGGTGCCCTCGCAGCCTTGTCGACTATGTAAGAACTTGCATCAAAGCATATAGGAACGTTAGACATTGATTTTTCGACATCGTGTGCTTTTACTAAGTTAGAGTTCGAGTCCATCATTCCTTTTCTGCTCGAGTTGAGATTTTATGCAGTCATCTTGGTGCATAGTTGTGTCCTTCGGTGTGGGTTGTGAGTGGAGGTACCGTAGCCCGAAGGCGTAGGCGATATCGTGGCACGATGGCCCCTCGGCCTCAGGGTGCCCTCGTGGCCTTATCGACTATGTAAGAACTTGCATCGAAGCATATAGGAATGTTAGACATTGATTTTTCAACATCGTCTGCTTTTACTAAGTCTTCTTAGCACGTGGTTATGCCATTTGGCGTGAGGGAGCGAGTGGAGGTACCGTAGCGCGGACGCGTGGGTGATATCGTGGCTCGACGACCCCTCGGCCTCAGGGTACCCTCGCGGCCTCGTCGACCATGTAAAAGAGTAGGCGTTGAGTTTCAAAAAATGTGAGAGTTTTTTTGGAACATTGGGGGATTTCCCCTCTTGTAGCCCTCGGTGGAGGCTCGACTCTAATGGAGCAGAGTCGAGGCTACCTTATGCGTATGAACAAAAAGCTGAACTTGTAAACGAAAGTACTTTTTATTCATTCATGATACGAGAGAATGTACAAGGCTTCGAAGCCCTAAGGGTAAAAGCGACATAGTTGTTCGTTGTCCAAGCATTGGTAAAGGTTTTGCCTTTCCCGTTGGAAAGTTTGTAGGTTCCGGGCTTCAACACTTCTGCAACAATGAAGGTTCCACGAGTTAGCTAGTGGCATCCCTTGTTGTTCTGCCGTCGATGGAGGACTAAGTCACCAACTTGGAGGTCCCACTTGCGTACGTGCTTGTCATGGTAGCGTTGAAGCTTCTGCTGGTATCTCGTGGAATCGAGGACAGCCATGTCTCGAGCCTCCTCGAGTTGGTCGACAGCGTTTGCGAGTGCTTGCTCGTTCGTCTGCTCGTTGTAGGCCTTCAGTCGAGGGGACCCATACTCAAGGTCAGTGGGGAGGACGGTCTCAGATCCATAGAACATAAAGAATGGGGTGAACCCCGTGGCTCGACTTGGTGTTGTTCTCAAGCTCCATAGGACCGAGGGCAGCTTGACAGCCCATTTCTTGCCATGTTTGTTTAGCCGGTTGAAGATCCGAGGCTTGAGGGCTTGTAGAATCATGCCGTTGGTGCGCTCGACCTGGCCGTTAGTTCTAGGATGAGCGACTACGGACTAGTTCACACAGATGTGATGGCGATTGTAGAAGTCCAAGAACTTCTTGCCGGTAAACTGCGTGTCATTGTCGGTGATAATAACATTGGGGACCCCAAAGCGGTGGATGATGTCGGTGAAGAATAGCACCGCCTGGTCGGACCGGATGTTGGTGATGGGTTGGGCCTTGATCCACTTGAAGAACTTGTCGACGGCTACGAATAAGTGGGTGTAGCCCCCGGTTGCCCTCTTGAATGGCCCCACGAGATTGAGCCCCCAGACCGCGAATGGCCATGTAATGGGGATCGTCTATAGAGCATAAGCTGGGAGATGGGTCTGCCTAGTGTAGAACTAGCACCCTTCACATGAGCGGACGAGGTTGATGGCATCGGAGACTACGGTTGGCCAGTAGAAACCTTATCGGAAGGCGTTTCCAACGAGGGTCCTCGGAGCGGCGTGATGACCAGAAGCCCCCGAGTGTAGATCCTTGAGCAGCTTTCTTCCTTCCTCGACGGTGATGCAGCGCTGGAGAACCCCAGTGGGGCTTCGTGGATAGAGCTCTTTGTTGTCACCATAGAGGATGTAGGTTTTAATCCATCGAGTGATGCGGCGAGCCTTGGTTCGGTCTTCTGGGAGCTCTCCTTGAATAAGACAGTCAAGGAAGGGAGTGCGCCAGTCTGGCTCGGAGGTTGGGGGACGAGGCGACACCTCAATCTCCATAACTTCGGCCCCGGTCGAGGGGGTCTCGGTCGTGGGAGGGGGTCGACTGCTTGCGTTATGATTCCTTCCCCCGCGCCGAGATCGACGGAGGGCTCGTAGAGGTCCTTTGAGAAGACATCAGGTGGGACAGTACCTTGAGTTGACGTGATCTTTACCAGCTCGTCTGCGGCCTCATTTTATCTGCGGGTGATGTGGTTGAGCTCGAGGCCGTAGAACTTGTCCTCCAACTTGCGGACCTCCTTGCAATAGGCCTCCATCTTGGGGTCGTGGTAGCTCGAGGCCTTCATGACTTGGTCGATGACGAGTTGCGAATCACCATGAACATCAAGGCCTCATACTCAGCAACGTTGTTGGAGGCGGGGAAGTAGAGTTGGACCACATAGCGTATGTGGACTTCTAGGGTCGAGATGAAGAGTAGGCCCGTGCCTGCTCCTATCTTCATCAGCAACCTGTCAAAGTACATGGTCCACAGCTCCGCCTGAATTTGGGCTGGAGGGAGCTGAGTTCGGTCCATTCGGTGATGAAATCTATCAATACCTGAGACTTGATGGCCTTGCACAGCGCGTAGGTGAGAGTCTCGCCCCTGAGCTCAACCGACCATTTGGCGATCCTCACGACGGCCTCCCGATTCTGGATTATCTCCCTGAGAGGGAAAGACGAAACCACAATTACCAGATGGTCGAGGAAGTAGTGTTAGAGCTTGCATCGCGTGATGACGATGGCGTAGAGTAGCTTTTGAATCTATGGGTCGTGAACCTTGGTCTCCGAGATTACCTCACTAATAAAGTAGACAGGCAGCTGGATGGGCAGCACATGTCCTTCCTCCGTCCTCTCAACTACTATGGCCGCACTAACCACTTGGGTGGTAGCGGCGACATAGAGCAAGAGGTGCTCTACTGGGTTCGGAGGTACGAGGATCGGAGGTGAGGTCAGCATTGCTTTCAGCTTGGTGAGGGCCTCCTCGGCCTCGAGGGTCCAAGCGAAGTGTTCTGACTTCTTGAGGAGGCAATACAAAGGTAACACTTTTTCCCCAAGGTGTGAGATGAAACTGCTGAGGGTGGCGAGGCAGCCTGTGACCTTCTGTACACCCTTGAGGTCTCGAATTGGACCCGTCTTGGTGATGGCAGAAACCTTCTCAGGATTGGCCTTGATGCCACGCTGAGAGACGATGTATCCCAAGAGTATTGCTCGAGGGACACTAAAGACACACTTCTCAGGGTTGAGTTTGATGTTCTTGGCTTTGAGGCATCCAAATGCGATCTCGAGGTCTTTGATGAGGTTGTCAGCTTTTTTAGACTTGACCACGATGTCGTCGACATAGGCCTCGACCGTTGGCCCTATATGTTCACCAAATACATGAAGCATGCACCGCTGATACGTTGCCCCGGTGTTTCGAAGGCCGAAGGCCATGGTAACGTAGCAGTACATGCCAAAAAGGGTGATGAAAGAAGTCACGAGTTGATCGGACTCCTTAATTTTGATTTGATGGTAACCAAAATAAGCATCAAGAAAGGAAAGGGTTTCGCATCCCGCAGTTGAGTCAACAATTTGATCAATGAGTGGTAACAAAAAAGGAACTTTTGAACATGCTTTACTTAAACTGGTGTAATCTACACACATCCTAAATTTCCTGTTCTTTTTCTTAACTAGTACAGGATTAGCTAACCACTCGGGATGATGAACCTCCTCAATGAATCCGGTTGCCAAAAGCTTGTTGACTTCCTCCCCGATGATCTTGCGTTTCTCCTCGTCGAAGCGGCGCAAGCGTTGCTTCACCGGCTTCGACCCGGCCCGGATGTCCAAGGCGTGCTTAGCGACTTTCCTCGGTATGCCCGGCATGTCCAAGGGACTCCATGCAAACATGTCGGTGTTTGTGCATAGAAAGTCGACAAGCACTGCTACCTATTTGTCGTCAAGGGTGGCGCTGATCATCAGCGCCTTCCCGTTAGAGCAGCTGGGGTCAAGGATGATCTTCTTGGTGTCTTTTGCTGGCTCAAAGCTGCCAGCGTGGTGCTTGGGGTTGGGGACCTCTGCAGTGAGACCATAGAGAGTCACCGCCAGCATCTCGGACTCCTCGTCAGCCTCCCTATTTTCGACGCACTCAACGTCGCATCGTATGTGTGCTCAAAGGAGGAGCCGATGGTGATGATGCCTTTGGCCCTGACATCTTGAGCTTGAGGGAGGTGTAGTTGGGGACTGCCATGTACTTGGCATAGCCGGGCCAGCTGATGATGGCATGGTAGGTGTCATGGAACCTGACCACCTTGAAGGTGAGCGTCTCCTTCCTGAAGTTATCAGGAGTGCCGAAGTAGACAGGGAGGTTGATGTGGCCGATGGGAAGAGCCTTTTTCCCTGGCACAACTCCGTGGAAGCCCCTGGCGCTAGGTTTGAGCTTCATCCTTGGGATTTCTAGGAGGTTGAGGGTCTCTGCATAGATAACACTGAGGCTGCTGCCTCCGTCCATGAGTACCTTGGAGAGGCGAGTGTTGACGATGACAGGGTCGACGACGAGCGGGTACACCCCAAGTTTGGGGACATGGTCCAGGTGGTCTTCACGGTCGAAGTGATGGCCGTATCAGACCAGTCGAGGTAGTAGGGGGTCGCAACCCTCACAGAGAAGACTTCTTGACGCTCCCTCTTGCGTTGGTGCGGTGAAAGCCGGGTCGAGGGCCCCCCATAGATCATGTAGCAGTCATGGACCTCGGGGAAGCCGTCCTCCTTGTCGCCATCCCTGTCCATGGGGTCTTCCTTCTTGTTGTCCTTTTCCAAGGCCCAAGCTCTTGAAGTATTTTCGGATCATCCGGCAGTCTTTGAAGTTGTGGTTGGCAGGCCCCTTGTGATAGGGGCACGGCTTTTTTAGCATCTCATAGAAGAGGCCCTTCTTAGGATGACCTCGGGGCTTCTTACGCTTGACGGCGGCCACGATCTCGTCGGGGTAGCCTCGCACTTGCCCTGCAGGTCCTTCTCCTTCTTCTTGTTGCTCCTTTTGGCACCTTAGTTTGAGCTCTTAGGGTCACCTTGCTTGACCTTCCCCCTGCCCTGGTCATCAACGAAGAAGGCACCGACAGCCTCCTCTCAAGTGGCGTAATTGGCGACGATGTCCATCAGCTCGTCAGCGGTCTTCAGGGGGTTACGTCCTAGCTCCCGTACCAGCTCCTTGCAGGTGGTCTCGGTGATGAAGAGACTCGGTGCCGGTCCTGCAGGGTGCTCGGTGCGTTGCTTGGTGAAGCATCGAGCAAAATCACGGAGAGACTCCCGAGGCTTTTGCTTGTAGATTCGGAGGTCCCACTTGTTGCCAGGTCGCATGTAAGTTTCCTTGAAGTTACCCTCAAACACCCTAACGAGGTCAGACCAGTCGTGGATCTGGTCAGGGGAAGTTCCTCGAGCCACCTTTGGGCAGTGTCTGATAGGAACAGAGGGAGCTGGCGGATGATGGCATGATCGTTGCGTGCCCCACCCAACTGGCATGCCAACCTGAAGTCGGCTAGCCATAGCTTGGCTTGGTCTCGCCATTGTACTTGATGAGGCTCGTGGGAGGACAGAAGGGATTCGACAGCGGCGTCCTTCGAATCGTCCTGCTGAAGACTCGAGGGCCTAGCGGCTCGGGGGACCGGTGCCAGTCCTCGTCACTGTCGTAGCGCCCGCCCCTATGTGTGCTATAGCCTCCCGCCTCGGCATCACCACACTTGCGTTGGCGGTTCTTGTTGATGTCATAACACACGTCTCGAGGCTCACAGTTGTCATGGATGCGTTCATGAAAAGGAATTGCCTTCTTGGGCTGGGGGGTATCAGCTTGATGGACTGAGCCCTCCCTCTCATGTTGGGAGGGTTTAGGGGGTTGCTCCGAGGCCGAGCTTTCCACCTGCTATGTGGCAGCTACCTCGAGGAGGCCCTGAACCTCCTGCTGGATGCGACGAGCCTCGGGATTCGAGGGGGACGGCATGTTGTGGAGAAGCATGGTCGCCGCAACGACGTTCTGGCTGGCACGGTTGAAGAGGGGGCGCTTGACCGCACCCTCCCCGACGATCTGCCGATGGACTTCTCAGGCTCTAGCTCGAGCCCTTCCACCAGGTCGATGTCTGCGCTCCTGCTCAAGGGTCCACTCGAGCTGGCACAGACGCTCCTGGTCCTCATTGAGCTTGGCTCGCATCTCCCAGACTTGCACGAGCTGGGCATCATGGGCGTCCTAAGGAAACCGCGCATCGGTTGGCAGCTGGTGGCTGCTCCTCCCGATCCACCACGACGAGGGCGCCTCCTTCTATGGCTGCAGCCGCGGCTGTGACGGGGGGTCGATGGTGTCGGCGCTCAACACAATGGATCCTTCGACGTGGAAGCACTCGCGTGTGGGGTCGTAGTGGTCGGAGTCGGAGTCGGCGTTGCCGGAGTAGAAGATGGGGAACTGTCCCCGCTGCTCCTCCTCCAGCTGACGTCGCATTGTGCCGAGGTTGTAGTGCCTCAAGCTAGGAGTCTCTGAAGACTCTGGGGAATGCTCGATTATCGGTGTGGGAGTAAGTACATCCAAGGTGGCGCGAAGGCATTCGGGAGGTCCTCGTACATGCTCATGTTGGTGCTCACCGAGGAGTACGACTTGGCGGCGTTGTTGAGACCGAATGGAAATGGTGTCGGAACTTGAACAGCCCGTGCAGAAGTAGGTCGGGTATCGTAATTTATATTTTCCCAGGGGAAAGCAATAGCTAGGAATGTTTAATAAAAGGGGAAAAGAGATCCTTGTGTCTACTACAATCTAGTATCACTAGTGTAGGGAGGGGGTAAATAAATAAAGGATAGGTAAATGATCACACAGATCCTAATCTAAAGATAAATGGTAGAAAGCTAGCTAGGTGGGAGGACAACGAGTGAGTAAAGGGCACCTATGTATCCTACTTTACTTATATGAACTAAATCCTAATAGATAGATGACTCAACTAGACTGGTGCCTTACAACAAGCATGGTGGGGATAGGCGAGAAAGCAAGAGATAGAACTAGAACTAAAGCGACTATACTCTTATGGGCGCCCTACGTTTTAAGAACTAGTTTGAATATGGTGAGAGAACCCTAATGTCACCCGAGACCTGTCACCTCTCGGGAGTGCACCCACGAACTGTCCATGCGGACCAATGGCAATCAAAGGTAAGACTAAGTCTGAGCACCATGCACACACTTACTCTTACAACTCTAACTAACGATCAGATAGCTAGAGCTCCTATGCAAAATAGGACAATGATACACACACAAGGAGTTGGTTACAGGAAACCAATCCAACTAAGGCAACTATACTACCAAGAGAAGCACACAACAAGACTATAAAGACTATAGACTTGCCCTAAGTAAATACTAGGTAAAATAAAGCAAGAATAATATATTAATAAAAGGAAAGTCTTACAAAAGACAAAAGGTACAAGAGCTATACCAGACTCTCCAGAAGGACTCCGGAGACCCCAAGCTTCGCTTGGCTCGCCTCTAACTTCCACTCTAGACTAACTACTACTACTCTAGCTTGGAGCTTGGATCTAATGTTGTGTAACTTGTGATGCTTTCCAAGGGTGGTGGCAGCCTCCTTTTATAGGGAAGGAGAGGGGATGCCATGTCAGCGATCCGTGTTCTCCTCCTCTATACACCCTTGGATGAACCAACCTAGGAACCACCTCAAATGGACGCTAATGATGAAGCTTGATGCATGGCGGCATGCAGGAGGTTTGTGTGGGCCAACCGACCTTGGGGCCCACAAGGTGGGGGTCGGCCGAGCCCCTCATTGGCAGGTGGGCCTGATTGGTTCTTCTAGAAGGTGTACCCACCTGTCATGTGAAGTGGCTCGGTATTCTTCCAAATATTTGTACGTTGCTTGCTTCCATGTGGGTCCATCAATCCATGTGCAACAATCCTTGTCTGTGGGATGTAGTTGCAAGTTGGTCTGATGGCTGAATTAGACTCCAGGGACCTTGTCTTGGATCATGCTCGAAGCTCAACTCAAGGTGAGCTCATAGGGGGGTCGGCCGACCCCCTCATTGGGACCCACAAAGTTGGTTTTTGTTGTTTTCTGAAATCACAAGCTAAGAGTATAAGTGGAACTCATTATTGATAAAATATGCTCCTGTTATGCTATTATTCTTTGGAACCGAGGCATGTTGATGGTGTTTTGAGTATGGATTTTCATGGTATATCCACCATCAACAAGATCCCCCAAACTTAACCTTTGCTCGTCCTGAGCAAACAATCAAACTTCACCTCGGTGGATCAGGTAATGTTACTATGGCCACATTTTAATAGTACCATGTGCACAACAAAGTTCTTCTCCTTGAATGGAAAAATTAGCTATAAAAACTCACCCATATTACCTTAGACCTCTATGGGACTTATGGCTATACCTTCATATTGGGCGGTTGAAAGACAGAACAGTTTGACTTGAGCACTAACTTTGTTATTCATAGCAAGTTTCATACCGGAGGTTTTGCAATGTTTTTCAAAAGAAAACTTAATGTTCCTCATATGACTCTCATATCGCTCAAATAGAGTATGATTCATTACCAAGGCACAAGGTAAGATTGCCTTTCTTATTTCATCCTACTTCTAAAAAGGCTAATGTGGAGTTCAAGGTAGGGATAACAAGGAGATAGCATACTTACTTGCATATCTTGCGAAGTCAAAGCTCGAATCCTTGAAGAGAAGTGTCATACCCCCAGATCAAGACGTGCAAGTGTGTGGTATATGATGGACTAGGTTGCTCCTTTATTTGATAAGATTTCTCTCTCTATTTTTCTTTTGAGATAGGGATAGCATTTTTTTATGGACTTTCATGTGTCCATTTACTTGAATACTTATTTTGCCTAGCCATTTTCCTGTGTCTCATCTATCAAACAATATTTAGAGAGATTTTCTAACACTCTCAGTAATCCATATATGGAGCAACCTATTTGGTGGAAATGGAATGCATGTTTTTGCGTACTCTCAGTGTAGAAGCAGCATATATATATATGATGTGCATGTGATCTTGATTTTAGAGGCATGAAAAGTCTCTTAACAGGGGTCAACAAGACTTGACAACACTTAACACAAATCAAATAACTCATGTGAAAGGTTTTTGAACATGTAAAGCATATTTGGCTGTGGTAGGAATTTCATCACCATTAAGGAACAATTAAAGTTTTGATCATTTTAAGGATAAATTCTCCGATGATCAATCATGCTTAGAACAATATTATCGTAGCTCTTGTCTCACTATCTCATACCTCCCAATAACTTAGACTTAGTTCTAGCACTCGCAACCCACAAAGTTTTCAAGTTCATGATGGTTCAAGAGAGCTAAGTAATCCATACTTAAAGAAGCACTAAGTTGTAAACTAGGCACTAGAGAAACATTGACAAAGCAACTACTCATCATTTCCATAAGGAGAAAGAGCATACATGAGGCATAGGTACTTCTAAAAGCAAATAAATATTTTTGGTATTTTTGAACTTTTCCATTTTTTCAATAAGATAAATAACTCAAATGCAAATGCTAAGATAGAATACTTACCTTAGTGGGGGAGAGGATCTCCCCCAAGCTTGGCTCTTTCTCACTGTGGTGGTTGATAGTATTGGAACCATCCGGCCCAACGTTGTGCTTCCTCCTCTTGCATAGCTTGCAGATATTGGGCATTTTGTTGCACCAATTGTAATGTTGCCTCTTGTTCAATGTGCATTGTGTCGATGTTGTTGATGAGGTTGCCCATGTTTGTCCTTTGGGGGTGCCTCTCCTTCGCCTTGGGCAAGGAGTGTCCTATGGACGTGGAGACCTTCCCATGGACCCTGAAACCTCCATGGAGCTTGCCTCCTCACCTTCTTCAACTTCTTCTGCAGGGCGTGAGGGGCCCGCCTGGTCCATCTGAGCAGCTCGTGACATCCCTCTTCTCATCCTGTCCATCTCTGCAACATTTTGGCCTCTTGCCTCTCGATCCAATTGGATGGTTAGTGTACAAAGCCTATATAGCCGACGTTTCTCACAAGGCAGAGGGACTTTGACTGTGTGGTCAGGATATATCATTCTAAGTCCACATCTTGGACTTCTCTTGAGCACATTAGAATTAATAAAGACATTCTCATCTATAACATCCCTAGCAGATGTAATGTACTCAAAATGATGTGACTGTGTTAAAGCCCAAGTGTCGGCTATATGAGTAATAAAAGATGTGAAGTAGATCAGTCTTTCATGGTCAAAAGAATGAAGCCAAAAGTTCACTAGCAGTTTAACAGGAGAGACTCTAATTTTGTGTACCATGGCATAGAGCAATTTAAGTTCACTATCTTTCAAAGTACTACATCCAGAGCCAGGAAAGAGAGTAACATTAATCCAGTAACGAAGGAAGCACATGGTTGGATTATGGATTTTGGAAGCTGCAGGGAGAGAACAATCATTGAAGCCAAAAATTGCTTTCCAAAACTCAACTTTGTTAAACCCATGAGTCGCGATGTACAAATCAATATTGGAATCAGGATCACATCCCAAAGTGGTGTTTAAGAGGCCTCAAGATAAATTATACTCTTGCCCACACATGCAAAAGGTTACCCCATCATTTGTTAATTTTAAGGTGCACAAAAATTCTTGTGTAAGAACTTTTATACCGTATTCATGCATTTGCCAAAACTGTCCCCAACCAATTGCAGTAAAGACATCATTGAATTCTTTGCTCATACATATGCGGTCTAGGAGGACCGGGTCGATGATGCCCATGTGGTTGAAGGTGCTTCCTTGAAGGATGTTGTACCTTTGCAGCTCTTCTTGGTTCAGCTCGAGGTTGCTCTCGGGCTCTATTGCTCTTGGCGGAGGCTCATAGAGTAACATTGGATGGTAGCGCTCTTCATCCTCTCTTCTCCCATGGGTTCCTTCTTCGGTGTGGTGAGATCTCTAGGATGAACTCTCGTCCTTCTTGGACTTCTTGATTTGGGAGAGGATTGCTTTCTTCATCTAGCTGCACAAGTGAGACAACCAAGCTCTTCCTACTACTACTATGCAAAAGAGAAAGGAAAATATTTTGGGTTTTTGTTTTGGAAGGTTATTACTAAAACTAAACTTCAGAAAGATCTTGCAACAAAGGAGAGAAGAAGAGAGATTGTGAGCTCGAGATGATTTGGATGGTTTTGGGTGTGGAGTTGAGCTCACAATGCAGGGTATTTATAGGGGGAGAAGGGCAAGTGGTGGACCCCAAAAGTGGGGGTTGGCTGACCCCCCAAAGCACTTTCAAATTTGAATTTGAATCCTGGCAGGGAATCTAGCGACATGCTGGAAACCTTTTTTAGAGGTTGTCCAAAGTGGGGGTCGGCCAACCCCCTCCCTAGGCCCCCTAGCACTTTAAACAGTGTGTCATCAAGTGTTTGGTAAAGTAAAGGCTAGGTGTAGACCAAAAGTATTGTACTGTTCAGAGATTCCATTGCTAAGTCCTTTGTGAAAGAGAAAAGATGAAAGGCAAAAGTGGAGACATTTCTAAGGAGATTCCCATGGACCATGGGGACACTAAAGCATGTCTAGGTGACCACTTTGCAGGTTTGAGCTGGTGGCATGGTCCCAAAAACATTCAACATGAAAAAGAGCATCTCATGCTTAAAGTGATAAAGCAAAGCACCATTCTTTTTTAGACTTTGGCTAAAGTAGCGTGCATAGGATTTCTATGTATGGTGAATGGGAGACAGCATGCTGCCAAAGGCTCCAATGTGGGGGTCGGCCGACTCCCACTTGAGTGCCCCAAAGGCATCCAAGTGATGGTCCTGAACCAGAGCATCTAGACAAAGTGAAAGCAGGGCAAGTGGGCCTACTGGTGGGGTTGGCCGAGCCCACCATGGGTGCTCCAGCAGCTCAGAAGTGTGTTGCATATTATTCTCAAGATTTTATTCATTATACTAAATGTTTTTGTTGAAAGGAAAATATGCAGAATTCAAAACTAAGGATGCAATTGAAATTGGAATGCAAAAATTAAATATGGGATAAATACTGATTTACCTTACTAGCAAGGGCTCCATGTTTTAGGTCCATAGAGCATGACCTCTCTGTCTTGTTCATTCCTCGGGTGCTTCAGTTGGTCCCGGAGATGGGGACCGTGATTGCACCTCTTTCTCCCACCACATTTTCTTACCTTTGCCTCGAGGTTTAGCAGGTTCTTCCTTCTTTACTTCGGCCTTTTTAGCCGACTCGCTTTTCTTGTTGTTCCTTCGGCGTGGGTAGTGGCAAGGTTTGTTCTTTGGTTCTTCGTCCTTCACCTGCATGTTAGCTTTATAACCGTTGAATGGACATTTTACCTTCTTTCTTGGGAATTGGAAATGAATTTGGTCAGATCCCACATAGATGAGGAATGGCCTTCCCAGGATGAGTGGGACTTCATTGTTGGACCACATGTCCAATATGATGAAGTCGGCAGGGATGTATTCGTCTTGAACCTTGACTAGGATATCCCTTGCCAGTCCCTCAGGGAACCGAATTGTTTGATCCGCCATCTGTAAACGAGTAAATGTGGGGTGCAAAGGCCCCCCTAACAAATTATCATAAGTTACCTTGGCCATGATGTTGACACCTAATCCAAGGTCGCTGAAGATGTTGTGGAAGATCTGTGGTCCAATTTCATAGGTGATGGTCGGTAGGCCTGGGTCTTCCTTCTTGGCGATGAAGGGTGGATCCAGAAGATAGCCCCAGTTGGAGCGTAGCGGAGGCTTACCAAACCTCTTGGTTACTAATTTAATACCCTCAATTGGATCCTCAGGTTTCCCTGGGATCTTACCTTGCTCGAAGAATGGGACAGCTGCTGGTAATTGAGCTAATTGTGTTTCTAGCATTTTATTAAAGCTCAATTGATTTTTAATAGCAGAAGTAAAGCTATCCATTTTCTCACTTAAGTTTTCAAGAATCTTATCATTAGCCATCATTTTCTTGTTGATACTATCATTTATTTTAGTTTGTCCTAAGACAAGATCTCTTAAGGAAGGTTGGTTACCATAAGAGTTATTGAAATTATTACTGTAATAGTTACCTTGGTTTCCTTGGTAGAAGGGGCGCGAGTTCCATCCTTGTTGCTGCTGTTGGGGTTGGTACCCATTGTTGTTGTTGTTCTTGATGAAGCTCAGTGCCTCCTTCATTTCAGGACAATTATTTCTCGAATGATCTTCTCCCCCGCACACGTCGCACCATGGATCGGCTTCAACAGCTCATGCAGTGGCTTGAGATTGAATGGCCTCTTGTTCCCTCTTGGAACCTTCTTCTATCTTCTTCATCAAGAGGTCCATTTTAGTGAGACCATGCCACCTCATTAAGGGCATGGACACTTCTCTTCTTGGGCTGAAGGCGTTCCTCATTCCATCCTTGGTTGGTGACCATCTTCTCAATGAGGTCCTTGGCATCCTTGACATTGTGTTACAAGAATGCTCCTCCAGAGATAGCATCAAGGTGACTCCTAGCCAAACCGGTCAGGCCATGGTAGAAACCTTAAACGATGAGCCATTCCTCTATCCCATGATGAGGACAGGCATGAATGTACTCCTAGAGATGTTCCCATGCTTCGGGAATTGTCTCATCTGCTTGCTGTTGGAAGCTCATAATCTTTCCACAAGGGTGCAGGTTTTGCCCATCGGGAAGAACTTTTTAGGAACACGTTAGTGCACTTTTCCTAGGTGGTGACTTCACTCTTGTTGGCGTAGAACCACTACTTCGCCTTCCCCAATACCGAGAATGGGAAAAGGCGAAGACGGATGGCGTCTGCTGAGACATTCTTGATGGTGAAGGTACCACACACCTCCAGGAAGTGTTGGAGATGGGCATTAGCGTCCTCATGCGGCTCCCCACAGAACGGATTTGCTTGCACCATATTGATGAGCATAGGCTTAAGTTCAAAAGTTTGCATCACCCAAGTTCAGCTACAAACCCATGGCGACATAGTAGGCCAACGACGCAGAGTACTTAGAGATGGTCTTTTGGGTGGCCATAGCTTCCTTAGTGCTTGGTGCTGGGCTTCCTTCCTCAAGCGAATTCTTGTCCGAGATGAACCTCTGAGGTGGAACTTGACGATGTCTAGTTCTCCTCAACAATTGCTTAGAATCTTCAACAAAGTTTGACGGCAATTGAAAACCGCTCATGCACCTACTAGTTTCATGATAACGAAAAACAAGACAGGTGAAGGGTAAGCCCCTAACACTAATTGATAACTAAATTGATAGTAGACTCTGGATTCACTTTTAATAAAATTCCTAGGCTGACATTTTCCCCGGCAACGGCGCCAGAAATGCTTGTTGAGATTTCTTAACACAATTATCAGACATAGACAGAAAGCCTATCCCCAGCAACGGCATCAGAAATGCTTGTTGATAAATTTAGCGTCACTACCAAAGATTGGCAATGGCACCCGAAATGCCTGTGGGGTAAATTCAAAGTCTATTGGATAATTCCGCCAGCGCACAGAATATACCACTGTAGCACTTCACCCGGGAGTATTCCAAGGTATCATAAGTTATATTTTCCCAGGGGAAAGTAGTAGCTAGGAATGTTTAATAAAAGGGGAAAAGAGATCCTTGTGTCTACTATAATCTAGTATCACTAGTGTAGGAAGGGGGTAAATAAATAAAGGACAGGTAAATGATCACACAGCTCCTAATCTAAAGATAAATGGTAGAGAGCTAGCTAGGTGGGAGGACAACGAGTGAGTAAACGACTCCTATGTATCCTACTTTACTTCTATTGATGTGAACCTGCTAGGGTTTGGGGACGATCTTTCGATGAGAGGCGTGAGATAACTTGATTGGTGGATGGAGATGACGTTCACGGCCCGACTACAGCCTTCAAGACTGCGCCTTAGCGACCGATACACCACTTCCAAAGGCCGTCACGATCTTGTGGAGTGCGACAACCAGCCACTAGGGCTCCCGTCCTGCAAGCAATCGAAGAACTAGCAAGAACGAGGAAACAAGCACTGAATTGGCAAGATCAAATTGAAGGTTTCACACTGAATCTTATTATGAGTGGGGTTCCAAAGACAAGGAGATGGGCGGTTGGATCAGCACGCGCACCTACAAGCAAGTAGCGACGGCTAAACTTGTTGTAAACAAAACCCAATATGTTTGTAGCGGCTATGGAGGTATAAGAGAGGGTAGAGGGCGACCTTGACCTGGCAGGAGTCGTCCCACAACCCTAGGACACGCCCCTATTGGGCCCCACTTGATACATGGCCCATCGGGCAACAATCAGGTGACACGAGGACAGAAAAACCTCTCGGCGTTATTTGCATCATTGCCTCTGACTCTGAGAAGATATCAATATGAGACTGGATCCATATGAAAGTAGACTTGATAAGCTTTCCATCAAGTATCAAAACATCCCAATTGGAGTCCGTATGAAGCCGTGGTGACCCACACAAGTCGGGGTTGTTCTGCAGTCTGAATCCAACTCCCAAATCGTGTTGGGTTTGGACTCTTGCTTTCCTTGCTCTAGAAGCGACGTGGTAGCCTGATGCAGGACGTTGTGGACACATGGACTTGATCCCCAGTCACCTTTGTTAAGGTACCATGCTTCCCATATGCAATCAACCCTTGAGCTGGTGTTGCCTCGCATTCTGAATGCAGTCGCACCTTCCCTTGTTGATCCTCTCCATCATTCCTAAGCAACACAAAAGTGCACTTGTCTCCATTGTCTAAATATGATGGACGAGAGTTTAAGAATGAACTTACTTGATGGTTGAGTTGACGAGCACGAGCACGAGTAAGAGGACCAGCAATAGGTACTGGTGTTGGCGTGGACGGCGTGGATGTATGGTTGGTGTTGATGTCCTCATCATCTATGCTCTAAATCCTAACAGATAGATGACTCAACTAGACTGGTGCCTTACAACTTGCATGGTGGGGATAGGTGAGAAAGCAGGAGACAGAACTCCTACTAAAGCGGCTATACTCTTATGGGTGCCCCATGTTTTAAGAACTAGTCCGAACATGGTGAGAGAACCCTAATGCCACCCGAGACCTGTCACCTCTCGGGAGTACGCTCACAACTGTCCATGCGGACCAGCGATAATCAAAGGTAAGACTAAGTCTCAGCACCACGCTCACACTTACTCTTATAACTCTAACTAACGATGAGATAGCTAGAGCTCCTATGCAAAATAGGACAATGATACACACATAGAGTTGGTTACAGGAAACCAATCCAACCAAGGCAACTATACTACTAAGACAAGCACACAACAAGACTATAAAGACTATAGACTTGCACTAAGTAAATACTAAGTAAAGTAAAGCAAGAATAATATATTAATAAAAGGAAAGTCTTACAAAAGAGACAAGGTACAATAGCTATACTAGACTCACTAGAAGAAGACTTCGGAGACCCCAAGCTTCGCCTGACTCGACTCTAAGTCCCACTCTAGACTAACTACTACTACTCTAGCTTGGAGCTTTGGAGCTTGGATCTTGAGCTTCTGTAATGTGTGATACTCTCCAGGGGTGGTGGCAGCCTCCTTATATAGGGGAAGGAGAGGAGGTGCCATGTCAGCGATCCGTGTGCTCCTCCTCTCTACACCCTTGGATGAACTAACCTAGCAACCGCCTCAAATGGACGTCCATGATGAAGAGTGATACATGGCGGCATGCAGAAGGTCGGTGGGAGCCAACCGACCTAGTAGGGCCCACAGTGGGGGTCGGCCGACCCCCCTCATTGGGAGGTGGGCCCGCCTGGGTCTTCTAGAAGGTGTCCTCACCTATCATGTGAAGTGGCTCGGTGTTCTTCCAAATATTTGTCATGTTGCTTGCTTCCTTGTGGGCCCATGAATCGATGTGCAATGATCTTCTGCCGTTGGATGCAGACACAAATTGATTTGATGGTTGATTTAGACTCCAGGGACCTTGTCTTGGACCCTGCTCGAAGTTCAGCTCAAGATGAGCTCACAGGGGGGGTCGGCCGACCCTCTCATTGGGTCCCACCAAGCTACATTTTATTGTTTCCTGAAATCACAAGCTAAGAGTACAAGTGGAACTAGTTATTGATAAAATATGCTCATGATATGCTATTCTTTCTTAGAACCGAGGCATGTTGACGGTGTTTTGAGTGTGGATTTTTATGGTATATCCACCGTCAACAGGCATTCACCATTTCGGCATGCTGGTTTGCACCCCCTTTACCCACTCTTGCTTCTTTTTCATAAGTTTGATATGTTGACTAAAGGAATCCTATCTTTTTATGTAAAGCTCTTGGAGATTTCTATTTTCATAAAAACATCAAAACCAATAGCCTCACTTCTCCTCAATGGTGACAAATTCCTACCAGAGCCAAATACATGTTTTCCACACAAATTGTTGCTTGAGTGTGTTGAGCTTTGTCAAGCCTTGATGATCTGGTTAGAGAAACTTGTCATGCTTTTTGATCAAGATCACATACTCATGCACCCATTTGCAACTTCTAACTAGAAGTATGCAGCATGCTCCATTTTTAGACACATGTCTATACCCCCTCTAGCTATCTTCTATCATCAAGAGAGAGGCATGGGCTATAAAAAAAATAGAGAGAAAAAAATTTGAGAAAAAAAGCTCCATAAAAAATTTGAAGGAGCAAAAGATCCACGGTCAAAAAAACAGCCATGCTCTCCAAGATACTAGAGGGAAGGTTCTTAAGGAGTACCACCAAATACCACGTACATCTTGATATGACATGTTTCTCCTCGTGATCTAGGTGTTTTACTTAGTAACATATTCATTTCAAGTATGTTATGCTTATATCTCCCTTACCTACAAACTCCACATAAGCCCATTAGAAGTAGGAAGGAAGGCAAACATCAATGCTTTAGTGAGGATATATATATACATCATTGAGCGACTTGAGAGTGCCATATGAGGAAAAGTCTAAGCTATTCTTTTTTAAAAAAATCATAAAAACTCCAAGTATGCTTCATGGGGATAGTGATTACCTGGTGTCATGCTGTTCCACTTTTCAACCGCTCAAGGCAACGTGGTAGCCACATCAAAACCCATAGGTATGAGGAATGACATGGAATATCTTTTATGCTAGCATCATATCTTATGAAATCTTACTTTATAACTGCTTGCACCTGAATTTTGATATTCCTACTTTGCTCGGGACGAGTAAAGGTTTAGTGTGGGGAATCTTGTTGACGATAGATATGACACAAATTTACATCTTCAAAACATCGTCAACAGCCTCGGTTTGGAAGGAACATAGGCCCATAATAAATATATTTTATCCAATAACAAGTTTCACATATCCATGAAGTATTTGATGCAGACATATAGGAATTTGGGACAATCGGGTTAGTGGGACCCACCTAGTGGGGTTGCCCGACCACCTATGGGGCTCACCAGCCTCCCAAACTGGCCATGATCCAGGGGAAACACTCCAGAGTCATTCTTCACCCTTGGATGGAGTGTGCGTTTTCTCTCAACGGCTCATATTCAGCTCACATGGATCCATGGGCCCACAAAGGAAACAAACCAACCAACCCAAGGCCAAACCAAGCTCCATCACACTCTATGATAGGTGGGCCATGCTTCCAGAAGAAGGATGGAGGTGCCACCTGCCATAGGGGTGTCGGCCGACCCCTCCATGGTGGCCCAGGGGCGTCCTCCCCCTCCCACCACCATTTGCATGCCTCCATGCAAAGAAGCACATGGTGAATTAACGAAGCACATTGTGAATTCTTCTCCACCATCGATCTAAAGGAGGTTACGATGCAAGGGCTCTTATCCATCATCACATGGATTGATGACGTAGCAGTGGAGTAGCCCCTACTCCACCTCTCTACTATAAATACCCCCTCACTCCCTCTCATTCAATACACACCACAAGAGAAACTCTCTCTACTTTCATGTTGGAGTGGGAATAGAGTGATGAGAAGTTCTTCCTAGAGTTGGAAGTAGTCTTTGAGAGTCGTCTTTGGTCTGGTAACTCTAGTGTTCTTTTTCTTTAATTGAGCATTTAGTTATTTAATAAGGTGATTTATTGGTTCCTTGCTTACTACTTTGTATTTACTATTCGGTATTTATTTACTACGTAGTATATATTTAGTGTGAGTGCTCTACCTTGTCGATTGGTAGAGTAGTAATTACTAGTGTAGACGTGGGGTCTAGGCTAGTAATTACACTAGTTTGCATTCAGTTCAATGGATTGCAGTGGTAGCCGGAATGTGGTGACAACCCTGTCCAGTCTACGTATTCCACCATGTTTGTTCTGTTCTATAGGACTTAGGGCTGGACTCGCCTGCTCTTGCGAGTTGGTTGGTCACAGGTGCCCAAAGTAGATCATTTTAGTAATAGCTATCCTACTCAATTAATTATAAAGCCCTAGCTATATCGACCAAGTGCCTCTCTATTCATCACCCTCTATCCTCCCAATTAGCTAAGCTATCCTTTAGGAATATTAGTGTGTATTGTCCAATCCAGTCGAATATCGTTTAGCCCCACTTTAGTCTAGTTGGTGTGCTAATTAGTAGATACATGATGGCTAACTATCACTATCTTTAACCTTGCTTCCATATGGATAAATACGATACCTTAGAATACTCCTGGGTGAAAGCTACAATGATACTTTGTGCGCTTGCAAAATTATCTGCTTAAGCTAAGAAATACCACACTCATGAACTGATTTGTTTGGCTCTTGGTGGCGGCGGCGATGTCAAAGGCTCGGTGAGGGAACGGACAAAACCCTGGACCCCGTACATATACCACATCATGAAGGCGACGGGACGATCCGAAGGGAAGGCAAGTGTATCTTTGCATATAATGCGCTCACCTAACCGCTTGTCGGTGTTTCGACCCCGGTGTCAACACCGGCGAGTAAATTCTTAATTGTGTGCTCCCTTAATCCGGTGGGTGATGCAAGAAGGACACATTGATTTATCCTGGTTTGGGCAAAGAAGGCCCTATGTCCAGCAGGGGGAGGATAGTTCGTGTTATCTTGCATCGAAGCGCTAGTACAGGGGTGAATACAAGCAGGTGTGAGAAGTGTGGGCTTGAGCTCGAGCATTTTGGGCACTTAGCTCTCTACACTGTCTCACGGTGTTGTTCTATGATCTAAGCCTTAGCGTATGAAGCTTTAGGATCTCTCCTCTAGCTAAAGTCCTGGCTCCTCCTTTTATAAGCGAAGGAGGGGCATAGGAGTACATGTTTTTGGGGCTCACGTGGTTGGTGACGTATGACGTTGATGCTGATCATGTCGGTGCCGCTATAGAGGCGTACGTCGGTATAGGAAGCCCTGCGGCCGTCGCGTCGGTAGTTGTTGAAGTGTTGACCGAAGTTGAAGTCCCGCTTCAAGGGTTGGCGTGACGGTGTCGAGGGGCGACGGTCGAGGCCTTGGGTCGAGTCAAGGGGCTCGAGTCGAGGGGGTCGAGGCTCATCGGATAAGGTCAAATCTTGGGATATGCGAGGAATATGCGTCTCGAGGGGGTGCCGGATGGGGCACAGTGATCGGTATGGCGCGGCAGTGAGGTATGATCTGCGGGATTCCAGGGTATGGGCGGTAAAAGCAGGATTTGACTGCCATACCCTCAGCTGTTTCGGTAACTGTGGCCATACGGTTAGGCGGGAGCAGGTAAAATGCATTGAATGCGCCTGGATCCGTACTAGGAGTAGGTAGCAGAGGGTTTTACCACGCTCGAGGGCTGCCCATTCGCACAGGCAAAGTTTCGTCCTCGAGGGGTCGCCCGAGTCGCACCCTCGAGAGTACAATCTCGGTCCGTACGATGGTTCTCTGAGAAGGTTGTGGCTTTAGGCTGTCGACGCCCGTTCGTGGGCTGGTCCTTCATGCTTTAGTTTGTGGATTTCCGAGCGGTAATGAAGGATGTTGTTGGAGGGCTTGCATTGCTGAATTCAAGGATCCGCCTAGTTAAACGAGGGCTTAGGGTACCCCTTTCCCAGGTAACCGATAGTAGCCCCCGAGCCTCTGCGCGAGTGCTGGCACTCAGGCAGGGGGTCAGGAACCGGGAGTGAAGTGAGGCTCGGATTTTTCCATGGGGGGCGCGCGAGCGTTCCCCGCAGGGGTAGCCCCCGAGGCCTCGGAGGAGTCAGAAGACTCCTTCGAGGGCTTTATTTGTCTTCGGTCGAGGGGTGCTCATCCAGTCGGGTGCGGACCTGAACTGGAGTCGTGGCGCTTTGCCGAGGGCTACATAGGAATGTCGAGCCCCCGGGGGATTTTCGACCCTCTTTCATTGAGGTGTGCCAGGCACGGTCGAGCCTTTGAGCCTCGTGCCGCTGGGGCGTTGCCAGCCTCGGTGTTCCTCTCACGAGTCCTTTCGATGGGACGTGAGGCGAGAAGCGTCGGATTACCCTCGATAGGGCGAGCCTCGAAGTTCTTAGTGAGCTGGTAACGGGAGAATCCAAGTGAGAGCCCGTTCCTCGTTTGATAGAGGTCGGCAGGAGGCCCAGAGGCGGTCTCATTAAAGCAAAACACAATGGACCTGCGGATACCGATTCCATTCGATAGGTCTCGGCGGCTCGATACCTCCCTTCGTGGGGACTCCATAAAAATCCTACCATTTCGCCTTGGATATGTCCAAAGGGGTCTCGAGAGTTTGTTCTCGAGCGGGGCATTGTGTTGGCTCCCCCTTGGTCATCCCTGACTCGGGTGCTCGAGGGCGGCTGTCGAACCCTGGTCGAGGGCCACCCTTCGCTCCCTCGAGGCTTGTTGTGGGGCCAGAGCCCGTTTACCTCTTCGGGGGATTTCCAACCCTCTTTCGTCAAGGGGTACCAGGCACGGTCGAGCCCCCGAGCCTCATGCGGCTAGGGCATTGCCGGCCTCGGTGTTTATCTCATGAATCCTTTCGATCGGACATGAGGCGAGAAGCATCGGACTACCCTCGATAGGGCGAGCCACGAAGTTCTCAGTGAGCTGATAACAGGAAAATCCAAGTGAGAGCCCGTTCCTCGTTCGATAGAGATCGGCAGGAGGCCCGGAGGTGGTCTCATTAAAGCAAAACGCAATGGACCTATGGATACCGATTCCATTCGATAGGTCTCGGTGGCTCGATGCCTCCCTTCGGGGGGATCCGGGGGTCAACATCGACGAGTAAATTCTTAATTGCGTGCTCCCTTAATCCGGTAGGTGATGCAAGAAGGACACAGCGATTTATCCTAGTTTGGGCAAAGAAGGCCCTACATCCAGCGCGGGGAGGATAGTTCGTGTTATCTTGCACCGAAGCACTAGTACAGTGGTGAATACAAGCGGGTGTGAGAAGTGTGGGCTTGAGCTCAAGCATTTCGGGCACTTAGCTCTCTACACTGTCTCATGGTGTTGTTCTGTGATCTAAGCCTTTGCGTATGAAGCTCTAGGATCTCTCCTCTAGCTAAAGTCCTGGCTCCTCCTTTTATAAGCGAAGGAGGGGCACAGGAGTACATGTTTTTGGGGCTCACGTGGTTGGTGACGTATGACATTGATGCCGATCATGTTGGTGCCGCTGTAGAGGCGTACGTCGGTATGGGAAGCCCTGCGGCCGTCGCGTCGGTAGTTGTTGAAGTGTTGACCGAAGTTGTTGAAGTCCCGCTTCGAGGGTCGGCGTGACGGTGTCGAGGCGCGATGGTCGAGGCCTTGGGTCGAGTCGAGGGGCTCGAGTGGAGGGGGTCGAGGCTCATTGGATAAGGTCGAATCTCGGGATATGCGGGGAATATGCGTCTCGAGGGGGTGCCGGACGGGGCACAGTGCTCGGTATGGCGTGGCAGTGAGGTACGATCCACAGAATTCCAGGGTATGGGCGGTAAAAGCAGGATTTGACTGCCATACCCGCAGCAATTTTGGTAACTGTGGCCATACGGTTAGGCGGGAGCAGGTAAAATGCATTGAATGCGCCTGGATCTGTACTAGGAGTAGGTTGCTGAGGGTTTTACCATGCTCGAGGGCTGCCCATTCACACGGGCGAAGTTCCATCCTCGAGGCCGGCCTGTTCCCCCGGGCAGAGTTCCGTCCTCGAGGGGTCGCCCGAGTCGCACCCTCGAGAGTACAGTCTCAGTCCGTACGGTGGTCCGTCGAGCAGGTTGTGGCTTTGGGCTGTCGATGCCCGTTCGTGGGCCGGTCCATCATGCTTTAGTTTGTGGATTTCCGAGCGGTAATGAGGGATGTCGTTGGAGGGCTTGCGTTGCTGACTTCGAGGATCTGCCCAGTTAAACGAGGGCTTAGGGTACCCCTTTCCCAGGTAACCGAAACCGCTTCCCCTATTGCTGGGTATAGGAACACCCATCCCTCACTCATTCTCCAACCATTACCCACGTAGCCCACTACTGTCTTGTTTCATCTCTTGCCTAAAAAGACATGCCCAATGGGTAGGATGGGGTATGCACGGGCGGATTCTTTCACACAAAGAACGCGGGCCCCGGTCCCACATTAAATCTCAGGGATCGAAGGCTGGCCCTCGACTAGTGTTCGACAGCCGCCCTCGAGTAACCCAAGCCAGGGATGACTTGGGGCGTGCCTACACGTGGCCCTAGCTTGAGGACCATCCTCGAGACCCCCTCGGACATATTCAAGGCAAGATTGGGAGTACAGCGACAGATTCCCCTTGGAGGGAGGCATCGAGCCACAAGACCCTATCAAATAGGACCGGGACCCACGCATCCACCCATTTGCACCTTTGGAGAGTGCCTCCGCGGCCACTAGTCGACCCTAATCGAACGGAGCAGAGCTCCCACTTGAATTCCCCGATAACAGCTCACCAGAGGATGGCGGAACATGCCTATCGAGGGTAGTATGACGCTCCTTACCCCACACCTTAATCGAAAGGGCTCGTGGGGACTATGTGCCGAAGGCAAATGAAACCCCGATCGCACAAGACTCAGGGGGTTGACTATCAACTAAAACTCTCAATGAAAGGGGATCACACGCACCCAGGGGCTCAAGCGCTTGAGCACCCCTCGATGAAAGCGCATAAAAAGACCTCGAAGGAGTTTTCTACTCCTTCGAGGCCACGGGGCTACACCCGCGAGTGCGCTCGCACGCACCCCCTGGAGCACTATGGTGCCACGACTCTAGTTTATGAGTTTCTGAGTCCCTGCGTGAGTACCAGCACTCCCACAGAGACTTGAGGGCTACTGTCGAGTATCTGGATTAGGGATATCCAGGGCTACTGATTCAGGCAAGCTAACCCTTGAGAAATCTATGGCCCAAGGCCCGACAAAACATCTACACACAAAGCTCCGTCGTGACTTCTACAGGGATCTGCCTGCCCACAACAGGAGCTTAGGTCATCCACCAACCATCTCCAGCATCACCGTGACACCCCTAAAAGACGGAGGCCATGCCTGGTGCACGCCTCTACAGCAACCGCTACAGGATCAACGCCGTCACCCCAATGTCATAACCACCTCAACCCTATCAGGGATAGCTCCTTAGGGTTTTTTTGTATTCCTATGCCTCTCCTTGGCCTATAAAAGGGGACACCAGGGCTAGTTCAAGGATAGGAGAACGAAGCTCCATAGCTCAGGACTTTGGCTTCTTATAGATCAACACCTCAAGTAGTCTCCCTCCCTCTCTCCCTCGCTTGTAATACCCCATGTACAAGCAATTAGGTGCAAGGCACTACAAGTACTCCTCCCCCACTAGACGTAGGGCCTTCTCTTGCCCAAACCAGGATAAACCTTGTGTCTCACATTGCATAACCATCCGAATTAGGGGACAAGCAGCACATTACTCGTTGGGTTCCTGTCCACAGGACGGAACACCAACAACCACGGCCAACTAGACCCGGACCCGACACGAGGCCGTTCCAATGCACGACATATGTACGGGCCGGGCCAGCCCAACATGGTCCAGACCCAGCCCTACCCAGGACCGTTGAGGGCCAATTCGGGCCCGGTCGGCGTTGACCATCAACATTGACCATTGACCCTAGGACCCACCTGTCAGTGATTGTTTTTGACTAAGCCAATCAGGTGTTGCCATGTGTCATGCTGGCATTTAACAGCTCCTTTTCTTTCTCTGAATATAGTTTTAAACTTTGGAAATTCATAACTTTTTCATACGAACTCCGAAAAATATGAACCAAGTGTCTAAATTTTCATAAAAATGGGCTCTACGTCATAGGCTTATGTATGATTACATTTGTAGTTATTGAATTTCATTTGGTTCTTTGTGCTACTCTATAGGAGTCGCTAACATGACTATTACGTTTTGTTTCAGAGGAGGAGAAATTTGAGGAGGATGACTAAGACTACGAGGAGGAGCTCAGTGATGACTTCACAGGTGCCATGTCCCACCCAACCTCATAGATCCTATTACACAAGGCATAATTATTAGTTGATAATGCTTTATTTTATGCAATATCACCTTGATAGGTTGCATGGTAGAATTGCTTGATGAGCCTTTACCCTGTTGGAACCTTACTCCTGTAAACCCGCTGATAGGCTAGACACATGCTTATTTACTTCTATTGCTTTACTTCTACTATGCTTATATCTGTGATGTGATGCGTGGTGGAATATGGTTTTATGAATAAGGCACGTGGTGCCATTTTAATTGGGGAGAGTGCTGCGTGTGTCTTGGGTGTGTGGTGAGGGTTGATTCGATCGGACAGGATTCTACGACGAGCCCGAGGGCAAGTCTTGCCAGGGGATGTGATCTGGGCACCCTTATGAGAGGTACCTGCGGTGGGTACAGGGTGAGGTATGTGGTGGCCTGGGGATGGGAGCCTTTGTGGAGCGAAGCCCAGGGTAGGACGTACTGTTGAGGCGCGGGGTGTTGGTGAAACCCCAATGAGAAGATAATCCTACCTGATCCCCCTAGGACCTGATATCTCTTGAGGACCGGAACCTTGGGACCTACGTGCTCACCGCTCGCTCCTGTATGGGCAGGAGGCGGATGACCGGCTGGCTAGAACGGTGCCACTACTACTAGGTTGTTAGCAGATAGTATCGGGAGGTACGGGCCTCGAGACCCACATCCGCCTTAGACAACATAGTGACCTTGAGGGCCTGGTACTATGTCTCATAGTCTCAGTATACCAGTGGATTTTGGGGTGTCCCAGGATTGAGTGGTAGGGTGCACACCAGTTAGAAGGCAGCCGGATCAGCCTAAGCAGGGCATCGCCGATGATGGTGATCTTGTGGTTACGGGATTACACGCTCTGCAGAGTTTTGAATCTATATATAGTCCACGGCCTTGGTATGGCCTTTTCCTCGTCCTACGCTTCTTGGGAGTAGTGAGATGAGTCCTTCTCTTCTTCCCTCTGGTGATTACCCTTTTGGCCGTGTGCCGCTGAGACAGGCTTCGAGAGGGAGTTGGACCTGTGAGAGGGTGAGATGTGTATGGTGATGATGGGATGGAAAAGATGTGTGGATGAGATGGGTTAAAACTTGATGAATTACTTATATAATATTGAGTACTACATGCATAGGAAACCACAGCCATATATTAGGTCTCTTTGATTATATCCTTTGCATCCACCAAATACCACATAGCAAAAGAAAAGCATAGGGTGGGAAATAATGGCCAGTACAAATCATAGTGAAAGTTATTTGGTAGGTGAGCCCGACTATGACTACGATCACGGGCTCGAGGACTAGGTGTCTTGTTCCTACACTCTGGCTTCTGTTGGAGATTTGTTGTTGCTTTCGCCTACCGTAGCTGTTCTGGATACTGCTACTCTGATGATTTCACCAGTGTGGCGATGTACTATTGATGTAACCCCCTCTATTTGTACTCTTTTATTCGATCTATGGATCTCTGCATCGACTGTTGCTAGATAATTTGAGGGTTTGAGTTTCGAACTATTATATTATTCGCCATTCTATGTATTTTCCCTTCATGGAAAATTGAGGATGTTTCACTACGGTTCATTCCAAGGGGCTATATAAACAAAGACAGACCCCCCACGAGAGAGAATTTATTCAGATCATTCATTGTTTAGTTCAGAGGTGTCCCTCGAAAGGATAACCTAGAGCTCCACAATCTGAGGGCATAACTAGAATAAGAATTAGCCATAGAGGAGGCAAGCTACGCTTGGATTCCAGATCTAGTCACAAGAAGGCTCTGTAATAGCCATGTACTACTCTCTTGTATCAACATTTGTTATTGTGTTCTAGTTTATTCATCTTGTTCATATAGTTCATCTTTTTTGTCTTCTAATTCATCGTCTAGTTCGTCTAGTTCATTGTCTAGTTCATCATGTTCTTGGTCTAGTTGATATAATCGCTATGACTTGGTTTAGTTGCATGATCATAACTACAATGATCATCGTCTAATTTGATTATATGTTTAGCATAGTTAGACTAGCTTCTAGTTTATACACATGTTCGTGTAGCGCCCATCTCAATGATCATGAGATGGGTGGTCAACAGTGTGGAGACATGGTGTTTAGACATTTTTTACATCTGAATGCACCCTACGTTCTGGGACAATTAGTGGTAGATTACAAGGTAACTTTTATAGCTTCATTGAATCCTTTGTAGTCCACTCCCTAAATGATAGGACGAGCATGGCCCGGTTCTAGGGAGATAAATCTTACTTTGTTTTTCATCCTCTTCTGAATGCCTCTAGGGTATAGATATGAAGTAACTCTAGCCATGATTGTTAGACATATTTGCACTAATCAACGTAGTCCTTAACTAGTAGTTAGGATAATTATTATGAGTCTTTACCTTTCTACTTTAAGCTTTGTTAGAATTACGCCCAGGATGGAAAACGCTTGGTGGAACCCCTTTGGGACTGCCTTAACCTGTTTACTTTTTCTTTATATGTTTGAATCCCTGTTTGAGATGATCTAGTGGAACCTTATCACAAGTGTGTATGTTTTAGCTCTTATTCATGCTACCTCCTCAGCCTTCCTAGTGGTAAAAATTATAAATAACCATACCTGAAACTTTTCTGAGTGAAATGCTACAACAGCTGTATTTTACTTATGCACTTGTAGATAACCTTTATTGATATTTTCTAAGTGCAGCAACCATAAATACAACCACATCTTTTGGTATTGTGTTGGGTATGACAACCTGGCTTAAGCAATGCTAAGAGAATTCCCATATGTCTCTAATGCCTTTGCTGGGGTAGGGTTTGACCTACCTAATTTGTAATCGTGTTAGAGATGCCAGCACCTTGCTAAGGATTCGGTCTCTCTGGGTCGGGTCCAGGCTGAGGTTGGACTCGCCGAGGGGCAATCCTCGTTACCTTTAATGTGCTCTACAGAAATGCAGGTCAGTCGACAGGTCAACCCAAATCTGGTCGATGTGTGGGGCACGACCCCCGACTTGGTCAGGGGTTACCCTTCTAGCGGGGGTTTCCTAACCTCTGTTGTGACGGAGGTTGGATACTTGCTGGCACTCCTGTGTGTCGGGGATTGCCAGCCATGCGGTTTGCACCATTGTTGGTCGTGCGACGGCTACGGGGCCGATTGGGACACCCTAGGAAGGGTTCCTCTCCAAACAGTAACTAATTCTCAAAAAGTGATATTAGTTTGTAGCCTTACATTACACGATACGGATATGGGTGTCGGATACATTACATATCCGATACATGGATACGCTATTCTCCAAAAAGCAGTGACACGGGGATGCCACGACGATTTTTTTAATAATAATAATAATAACATGATTTAATATAAAATAACATGGTTCACAACTTAAAATGTCACAAATAGTCATCCATAGACCACCGGACAGGTTCACATATAATCAAGTTCACATGCAGTACTTACATCGCCATGCAACATTGCCTCCTGCAACAGCTTTCTCTAAAAGCATTATCAACTTCAATTGTTGCATGTTCATCATGCGACGCCATCTACTCGTACTCCCTCCGTCCGTGAAAGCAAGTAATCCTAGATTCCCGAGATGGTGTTAGCAAAGATGGAAAATATCGCAAGTACCCCTAGCTCATCAACCAACATGCAACGACATGCACTAAAAGGACAGCCTTCTTTTTTATTTCTGGCGCACGTGGCAATTTCCTCTGGCAGTATGGCCAGTACAGCAGGCCTCCATCAAAGCCTACCCTATATAGCTATGATTTCAGCTTTCACGGACAAGAAGAAGGAGCTCCAATTGCTTCCTTTAACGGATAGACGGAGTACTAAACTACTAATGTCTAGCAAATAAATATGAACAAAATTTCAGATCCAAGAAGGAGATTTCGGAGAGGGCGCAAGGATTTCAGAGAGGGCATCTCTGGCTAGCCGCTGCCTGCTTGCCGCCTAGCCACTGGTTGCCACCACCGCCAAGTCTCCACTCTCCATTGGAAGCGTTGCCGTGTGGGAGTTGGGAAAGGGATGCGGATTGTGGCGTCGTTCTGCCATGCGAGCGTGCTGAGGGAAAATGGAATTTGGGCCATTCATGGACCGTATCTAAATTGGCCCACCTGTATGTGATACTCGGATCCAGGCTAGTACGTATCCAATTTTCTTAGTACGATCTGGATACGTATCCATGGCATGTCCGAGCCGTATCCGCATCCGTGCAGTATCGGATATGCGATGCGCACCCCCTGCTGTATCCGCTCATCGTAGTTGGAGCCTAAGTTTGAAATAGATATGCAAATTTCAATGCCCTATTCTATTTTTTTAGACGTTTCTAGGTTACCTTGGGTATTGATTTTTGGCTTTATAGAAGCAGTTTGTTTCCTAAATAATAAAGCTAAATTATAATCCAGAACACTATTGTTGACAACCAAATATGACTGTCGCCACAAGGTTGTCTAATGTCAGCAGCCCCGATAAGCATGGAGAACCTAGCAAACAAAAGCAATAAATCAATGGACATTATCAGCTCCAGACTAAGAGGCCAACCGCCATTTGCGAGGCCGAAGAGAGCTGTTATAAGAAGAAATCCCGCCCCGCCAGTCTCACCACCCTCTCCTTGACTTCCTCGCAATTATATCTAACAGAAGAATAAAGGGACCATGGGGCAAGGCTACTACCACCAACGGCTCGTCCTCCTCGCTGTCGCGGCCTTGCTGTCTGCTTGCTTCTTCCCGCAGGCGTTAGGAAAGGGTAAGGGGCATGGTGGTGCTGTCAACCCGGTAGTTGCCGGCATCTGCTCTCGCACCCCATTCCCAGAGGTTTGCAAGTCCACAGCCGGGCGGCATGCGTCCAAGTACCCAGTCATCGACAACATGGCCGTGCTCAACATGCAGGTGGACGCCTTCTCCAAGCGCACTGATCAGGCGCGGAAGCACGTCGCCAAGTCGGCCCACAATATTCCACCGGCGCAGGCGAAGGCCCTTACATTCTGCGACACAATGTACATGAACACACAGGACACCATCGGTGCGGCGCAAAGGGCCCTCACGTTCAAGGACACGGGCACCACGAAAATCATGCTGCAGCTCGCCGTTCAGGACTTCGACTCGTGTGACCGTCCGTTCATCCAGGCTGGTGCCCCCAATCCAATGGCAAAGTTCGATAAGGAGCTCAACCAGATGGCAAAAAACTGCATGGCGCTTGCAAACATGATATGAGACAGGCCACGCATGCGGAGTCAGTTAGGCATGCTTGCACCCCGGCAAGCAGGGAATGCTTGGACATGAGGAGGACTTGAGATTTTAATTTAAGAATTCAATGAAATCATTATGGGTTTATATTGAGAATCGTATCTATGTATTCGTTCCAGACCTACATTATTCAGTAGGTCATGAAATGAGGTAGAGGGCCTTTCATTGCTTTTCATCATTTGATTGCTAGCTACAGCTAGTTGCTTCCTTGTTCAATTTTCAAATATACCACGTCCTTACCTTGAGATGATTATAATTATCTACTTAGAAGCTCCCCAAATAAAGTATACTAGCTACCAGAAAATATGTTAGCAGATATCTCGATTTTAATTTTTGAGAGGGGCATAAAACTCTGTTAATATAGGCAATTACCTAGTTGCCACTGGAAAAGTTCTTAATTCCATATCTACCAGTAAAAACATTTGGCTCCTACCCAACCATTAAGTAAATAATTTTTTTTTGCTTTGGAACAATTTACATAAGGTCCAAATTGGGATACCATTATGAAATCGGGATCCCCGTTGTCACTTCAGAGCCAACACAAACATGAGACGCATCAGTCCATTGCCAACTTTCACAATTGTTTAGACCCATCAATAAATGCCTGCACACTAGAATATGACAGCATATAGGGTTGCATTCCTTCAAGCTACTAAGAGCAACTCTAGGTTTTGCATGTTTTGTTTGCAAAGCTGGGAGTTTGCCAAGTCCCAAATGAATATGACAAAGGTAAAAAGAGTCAATCTCCAACGATTTGCCATTATTCACTTAGGAAAAAAGGAATTTGTGGCAAAAAAGGAAACCCGGCGACGCGGAAGGGAAGAGCATGCGCGGGAGTAGTACGTGAGACGGGAATGCCAGGTCGATCGCTAGCTTGCATATATGTCAATCCATTTGCCAAGTTAACAAAAATGCAAAGCTCATTTGCTAAACCGTTGGATAGGAGTTTTGTAGACTTTTTTAAAAAACAAAAATACAAAGCCTATTTGCAAAACCGTTGGAGTTGCTCAGAAGATCATTAAAGCATTATGCAGTTCGCGGAGTGCCAACTGAACCCACTCGATCTTGGATCATACTTTAGCACATCAATCAAGCTTTCACTTCGGTGGTCTACTTTTTCATGTTCCTGTTTTTTTTCAAACGGGGATTTACTCATCTTTTAAACGGAGATTTTTTTTTTCATGTTTGTGTACCCTGCATTCTAGAAACTCTCTGTTTCATTCAAACTGGAGCGTTTTAGGATATTCTTAGTCTGAATGAAGGTACTTATAAAAATAGGAGTATTGAATATAGATTAAAAAATAAGTCATTGTCCCATCGATGTAGGACATAATATGTGTAACAAGTCTAACGACGGCCCAGGGGATTGTGAAAGAATTTTGGCCAACTCGGGCCCGCGAGAGGGGTGCCGCCGCCGCCACGGTCGCAACATGCAGGCCAACGGTGGCCTAGGAAATGGGTGCAACCTCCGAGCCGCCGCCACTTCATCCCTCTGTCAGGTTTCCTAAATTGAGTCCCCCTAGATTAAAAATAGTTGGTTGAATAAAAGAAACAATTAGATTATAATAGAAAAGTCCATAATACAAGGATTTCCTAGTTAGCATAGTAGAGAAGCTAGACCAACTATAAATGCACGGTGTAATTAGTTTAGATCAATCAATAAAAGAAATGGGTCAACCCTATCTCCTCCTCTCCTCCCTACCGCTGCCGCCCCAACCCGCGCGGTGCCAACATCGCCGCGCCGCCCCATGCCGCCTTTCTCCCGTGCTGCCACGTGCCCCCGGAGTTAGGGCCCTTATACCTGGTATTAGTCAACCAGTTTGATCCCCACGCCGCTGCCATTGCCAAGCTTTTAGAGATCGAGTAGCTTCTTCAGAACTTCATTGCCGAAACTCTCCGCAAGATGGATGCCCATGGGGAGCTCGCCATCGTGAACATCCGCCTACAGAAGATGGAGAACAAGCACAACAATGGGACAAAAACATCCATGGTGATTGCACAAGAGATGCCGGTGAACTCAGAAATCACCACTATCAACAACATCACCACCAACCAACAAGTCACCGTTCACGCAACCGGATGTCATCAAGAGGAGCCGCAGCAGCAACCAGACGCCGTCCCCCCTCGGTGCCGCTGCTACACATTGACATTGGCAACACCTACTCACTCCAACAACGACAGCCTTATGATGCTCACGGGCAAGAGAAATTCCAAGGTACAAGGATTTTTTCCCCAATATTTCAGAGGGCGTATCAATGGAACATGCTTCCACATTCACGTTGACTCTGGATCAATGCAAAATGTCATCGACATCAACATAGCCCGCAGCATGTGCCTTCGGGAGCACCGCATCAACAACACAATCCTAGTTGGGAGCAAATATGAGATGCCATGCCATTCAGCTTCATTCACTGTGCCACTACACATCGCCTTCGACGCCTTCACAATAGATGCCTACCTCATCGGTATCAGCAACGACATTGACGTCATCCTTAGCACACCATGGCTCGTAAGCTTGGGACGTGTCATCTAGGACTTCTCTAGTAGAACCATGACCTACAATCATGACGGACGCTGCCACATCCTCTACGCACCTCTGAAACTTCAGGCTCAACCTACCGGTCCACCAAGACTATATCACCTTCATCAGCTGCCGGCGTCGACAACAATACTCCAACCACAAACCATGACCCACTAGGCACAATGAGCACTTCCACACAACACCCGTGATAGCTTCGCCAAGTGGAACAACCACTAGTGGAGGTTTGACCTTCCATGACAAAAATCCTTATGATGATTCTAAGATTGTCATGGAAGAGTCGTTTCCATGAAGTTTTGTCGCTTTGGTCATCAAAACTATGTGACGATTTTAATTTTCGTGACAT
This sequence comes from Bothriochloa decipiens, assembly GCA_023333625.1. Classification (NCBI taxonomy): domain Eukaryota; kingdom Viridiplantae; phylum Streptophyta; class Magnoliopsida; order Poales; family Poaceae; genus Bothriochloa; species Bothriochloa decipiens. The sequence goes on along the minus strand of CM041641.1, from coordinate 23,917,926 downwards.
ATTTTAAAAAGGTCACCGGAACCGTCACGGAAAATCTGACAGAATCATCACAATGACGTTCTCGGCATTGTTTACCGTAGGATTGTTACAGTTTTATTACCACTATGACAAAAATTACTTTGTTGTTATGCTGATTTTGTTGCTGTGACCATACACACTTTGTCACTGATCCCCGCGCTGCTAAATTTGCATACGAGGGCTGGCATCATTTGGCTGCAGGAGAGCCGCCTTCACTCATACCTCCATCCGCAGTTAGTCGTGGGACCCGCCCATCACCTAGTCAGACACTTCTCCATCCAACGTTATGGGACCTACCTTTGCTCATCCATTCCGAATGGGCGCGGTTCTCCATCTGGCATTATTGGCTGTTCTTATTGCATAAATTTACTCTCCAACTTTGTTATAAAATCCCGTCAAATGAACGCCAAACTAATGTTGGGTTATGAGGATGCTACACTAGCCAGAAAACAAAACTTTTCTACCTCATAAACCAGGATCTACTGCTAGTTATAGGTTATGGGATTACCACTAGACGCGCAGGTGCAGTGGAAGACGACTCGATGTAGTCGTACGCGTCACAGCAGGCAGTGCAGTTGCGTGGTCGTCCATCATGTCAACCCCCTCATGCAGTTCGTCCCAGTGCTCTAGATGCAGCACCTCCGAGGAATCCCACACGTGCAGGGAAGAAGCGAAATACCTCCGGACTGCTAGGTCCGCGAGGAGCAGAAGGCGCGAGCGTGGGAAGGGCGACGGCAGCTGTCAAAGGTGTGTAACCTCCTGGCCACGCCCCTTCCCATTGCTTATATAGGCATCCCCAATGAGCTCACGAGTTAGAGGCCCATTAGTAACCCTAAGCCTTGTCTAATTCAGGTCCAACCCGAATTAGGCTTCCAGCCCCTCAAGCGTGTGACCCTATGGGTTCACGCACACAATGACATGGGCCGAGTACTCCTACTCGCCCAATAGTTGACGGCGGCCTCTAGCAAGGCGTGCAACTCCTATGTGCACGCAAAGATCATATTAGACGAATCACTACGACCACATACAAGTTATTCCCTTTGCCACTCGATATATGGTTCAACTCGTGGGTTAACACTTAACCCAAGCACGGCCATGCATTTGTTGATCCAATCACTTGAGTGATTCAGTGATATCTCTCTCGAGTAGAGAGGGGAAAATTCCATCTTGATTGTCCATGTCTCATAGCATGCTTTCCGACCACCCGAAGACCAACTTTATAACTACCTAGTTACAGAGTAGCGTTTGATAGTCCCTAAGTAGGCCGTTTCACATCTTGAGTACATACCACAATCTCAGGTCTAAGGACATAATGTATATGACGTGAATAGAGACTTTCTCATGTCGGGTCAGTCCAGCCTACATGTCTCACATGAGCCCACATTATTAGTTTGACATCTCCATGTCCATGACTTGTGAAACATAGCCATCAACTAATAATGTGCTGGTCTAATATTCAAGTGTGTTCTCATAAGAACGCCGACCAGGGACAACTTTAGAATAACCATTCAAGTAATTGAGTTCCACAAATAATTCACATAATTGCCAATCAACACAAGTTGTCTATAATGTATATTCAATGAACACTTAATGCATGTCATAGATACAACTGGAATATCATCATCTCTTTGATTAACTCTAGGGAATATTCCCAACAGTCTTCCACTTGCACTAGAGTTAATCACTAAGATTTCTAATCCCCATAGACCACATGTGCGCCTCATGCTTAGGTTGTGGAAGAGCCTTTGTCAAAGGATCTGCTACATTCAAATCCGTATGTATTTTACACAATTTGATCTCTTCTCGTTTCACAAACTATCGAATGAGATGAAACTTTCGGAGTACATGTTTGTTCTTCTGGTGATCCCTAGGCTGTTTAGCCTGTGCAATCACCCCATTGTTATCACAATGTAAATTCAATGGGCCCGACGCATTCGGAAACACACCAAGCTCAATGAGGAACCTCCTCATCCAAACACCTTCCTTTGCAGCACCAGAAGCTGCAATGTACTCGGCATCTGCTGTAGAATCGGACACCATCTCTTGCTTGGAACTTTTCTAGCTAACTACACCACCATTTATTGTGAACACAAAACCTGATTGAGATAGTGAATCATCCCCGTCGGTTTGGAAGCTAGCATCGGTGTAACTGTTTACAATGAGCTCCTCCTCACCTCCATAGATTAGGAACACATCCTTAGTCCTTCGTAAGTACTTAAGAATGTTCTCACCAGGATTGGCTTGATACCTGCTCGCAACACTTAGAGCATAGGCTACATCTGGATGAGTACATATCATGGCGTACATGATGGAACCAACTGCCGAAGCATATGGAACCTTACTCATGCGTTTGCGCTCAGCATCAGTAGAAGGACACTGCTTATCACTGTAGTGCACACCATGTGACACAAGCAAGAACCCTTTCTTGGACTGTTCCATGTTGAATCTCTTCAACATCTTGTCAATGTAAGTATCCTGGCCTAATCCTATTAGCCTTCTCAACCTATCTCTATAGATCTTAATGCCCAAGATGTATGTTGCTTCTCCTAAATCCTTCATAGAAAAACTATTATTCAGTGAAGTCTTTACAGATTGCAACATAGGAATATCATTCCCAATCAATAGTATGTCATCCACATACAAGATCAGAAATACAACAGCGCTCCCACTTTCCTTCTTGTAAATGCAAGGTTCTTCTTCATTTTGACGGAAGCCAAACCCTTTTATGACCTCATCAAAACAAATATTCCAACTCCGAGATGCTTGCTTTAACCCATAAATAAATTTCTTAAGCTTGCATATCTTTCCAGCATTACTAGGATCAACAAAACCTTTGGGCTGTATCATATACACGTCCTCTTCTAAATACCCATTTAGAAAGGTTGTTTTAACATCCATCTGCCACATCTCATAATCGAAATATGCAACAATTGCTAGAATGATCCGGATAGATTTAAGCATCGCTACCGGCGAGAATGTCTCGTCGTAGTCAACCCCTTGAACTTGCTGAAAACCCTTTTCGACAAGCCAAGCTTTATAGACGTGAACATTTCCATCCATATCCTTCTTCTTCTTGAAGATCCATTTGCACTCAATGGGTCTAACCCCATCAGGCGAGTCAACCGAGTTCCAAACTTGATTGTCTCCCATGGAATCTATCTCGGATCTCATGGTACTTTGCATTTCTCAGAATCTGGATCCATCATAGCTTTCGCATAATCCGTAGGTTCTTCATCATCTAACAATAACAAATCCCCACACAATGCGTGAAGTCTCGCTGATCTTCGTGGTTGTGGTGGTGTGTCCACTGCCACGGGTGTCTCAACTTGCTCTGCTACATTAGCATCACTCGTAGAGTCAGTCCCTACTGGCTCATCTTGAACTTCTTCAAGATACACCTTTTGTCCATTCTTTTCTCTTTTGAGAAACTCTTTCTCTAAGAAAACACCATTTCGAGTAACAAACACTTTGCCCTCTAAACGGTTATAGACATAATACCCTAAAGTTTCCTTCGGATATCCCACGAAAAAGCACTTGTCCGATTTGGGTGTTAGTTTATCTGATATAAGTCGTTTGACATAAACTTCACAACCCCAAATTTTCAGAAAAGACAAACTGGGACTCTTACCAGTCTACATCTCATATGGTGTCTTAACTACGGACTTAGATGGAACCCTATTCAATGTGAAAGCGGCTATTTCTAGAGCGTATCCCCAAAACAATAAAGGTAGGTCCGACTGGCTCATCATAGACCGAACCATGTCCAACAAGGTCCGATTACGTCGCTCAAACACGCCGTTTCTCTAAGGCGTTCCGGGTGGCGTAAGCTATGGAACAATTCCACAACTCTTAAGATGATCGCTAAACTCGTGACTTAGATATTCGCCTCCATGATCAGATCGCAAGGCCTTGATCTTCTTGCCACATTGATTCTATACTTCATTCTGAAATTCTTTGAACTTTTCAAATGTTTCAGACTTATGCTTCATTAGGTAGACATATCCATATCTACTAAAGTCATCAGTAAGAGTTATGAAGTATTGAAATCCTCCTCTAGCTGTCGTGCTCATTGGTCCACATACATTAGTATGTACAAGTTCCAACAAGTTAGACGCCCTCTCAGGAAATCCTTTGAATGGCGCCTTGGTCATCTTGCCTAGCAGGCAAGCCTCACATGTCTCGTATGATTCAAAATCAAACGAAGTTAGAAGACCATCATCATGGAGCCTCTTCATGCGATTCTCACTTATATGACCCAAGCGACAATGCCACATATAGGTAGGACTTAACTCCTTAAGCCGAGGCCATTTAGCACTAACATTACAGACAGGTGCATCATCAAGATTTAAAATAAATAACCCATTCACAATGGATGCAAAAGCCACAAACATGTCATTCTTGGAGATCACACAACCATTGTCTTTACTCACAAAAGAATAACCATCCTTCATCAAACATGAAGGTGATATAATGTTTTAACTTAAGCTAGGAACAAAATAACAATTATTCAATTCCATGATAAATCCTGATGGCAGGTGAAGTTGCATCATCTCGATGTTCAACGCAGCAACTCTTGCATTGTTGCCCACGCGGAAGTCAACCTCTCCCTTTTCCACGCTTCTACTTCTTATCATTCCCTGCATCGTATTGCAAATATGAGCAATCGATCCGGTATCAAATACCCAGGAATTGATATATGAGTTAGTAAGAAAAATGTCCGTAACATGAATAACAAGGGTACAAGTAGCAGTAATACCTTTACCGCCGCCATCCTTCTCTAAGGACGCCAAGTACTCCTTGCAATTCCTTTTTCAGTTACCTTTCCCCTTACAATAAAAGCAATTACAATTTCCAGATGGTCCAGCCTTAGCAACAGATGGGTTCGGCTTAGAGATCTCATCTTTAGCCTTGCCCTTGTTATTTCCCTTCCTCTTGAACCGAGGTCTGCTCTGGACAGCCAACACTTGGCTACTGCCGGCACCTTTCTTGATGTCGGCTTCTGCTGTTTTCAGCATACCACACAGTTCACTCAAGCCTCTCTCCGCCCCATGCATATGGTAGTTTGATATGAAGTTTCCATAGCTGGGCAGAAGAGACGAGAGGATAAAATCAGTAGCCAACTCTTGGCCGATTGGGAAGCCCAGCTTCTCCAACCTCTGAGTGTAACCAACCATCTTGATTACGTGTGGTCCTACTGCTGTGCCCTCTGCAAGGTTGGTTTCCACAAGCGCCTTAGAGACATTGAACCTTTCAGTCCTGGCCTACGTGTGGAACATCTTCTCAAGCACCACGATCATATCATTCGCTGAGTGATTGTTATCGAACTGCATCTGCAGATCAGATTCCATGGAAGCAAGCATAAGGCAACTCACTTCAAGATCAGCATCGCATGCTTTCCTGTAAGCAGTTCTTTTAGCAGCAGGTGCATTTTCTTTAGGCTCATCTGGTAATGGGGTGTCTAGAATATCTTCCTTTTTCTCAGCCCTGAGAACAATTCTCAGGTTGCGAATCCAATCCATGTAATTTGTTCCATTCAACTTATCTTTCTCAAGAATTGTACGCAAAGAAAATGGTTGATTGCGAGCGGCCATCTACAACAAAAGTAATGCAAAATACTAAGACAATGTATCCATGAAGGAGTAAATTATATCAAATAGAATATACTCCCACTAAAATCAATATCCCTCAATTGATATTTAGTGATTCAAGACCCACAACTAACATCCCGACCAGTGAGCTTTAGCATCACCGCTGGTCGGTATGGTAGATCGGTAAGCAACACCTTGCTAATCATATCTCATATGACTCTTGTTGTTGGGCTAGCATCCCTATACCGAGCACTCAACCTTTCCATGCTTCAAGATCCCTAACCGTTAGGATGATCTTGTTGAAGTAACCAAACCTTCTTGCAGTAAGTATCCGATACGAACCTACCTAGTCGAGGAAAACCAGTGGCACCCTAATTTCATAGACCGACCATCGATTGTACAAGACTTATGATAGTGCAAGGTTTGGGGAAGCATTCAACTTAAACATTACTGAGGGATCGTTCTACTTCACTACCGCACTCATGCAGACAAAACATAATAGCATGTGAAAGTAGAACAAATAATGAGAATCACATTCACACATAGTGACATGGTATGGCCCTTTAATGAATGGTGATCTCCATCTCCATCATCTTGCCCATCATGGTGATCTCCATCTCCATGATCCATGTGTGCCATCCTTCTTGTGATATGTCCTCCAAGAACTATCTTGCCGCAAGCTATACTAATTACATAGTCGCAAGATCACAAGACGGTGCACAGGTCAATACATCAAATGGCAACACATATGGCTCCAGCTGTGTTGCTTACATGACACGCAGGCCATGAATGAATTACATACATACACATGGGCCATACCAATCACATCATACCTTGGAGAAACAAGTTAGGCGTAGAGCAATTCTATGCGCTACGACAGGTAGCAACGGCGTTCCCTGCAAAAATAATGGGATCGCATCTATGAAATCATTATGAAAATCTCATCAGATTGATCTCATCAACCTGAATCCGAACCATTTGGAGTCCCTCTATTTTCACTAGATCAATCCCATTGATCTATGCCCAACATGTATGGTCTTACGTGTATCACTTAACTCAGATGGAGGATTAAACCGACCGGTATGAGTAAATCGTTACACGGCCACGCAACAAGAGCACGAAAACAGATTGAGTTTCCATCTATCACCCCGTTTCACAAATAGATCTAATCAACATGTGCAACCAAACCTAGTAGATCGCACCTACTATTTCTGCATATCAACTATATGCCCAAAACCGAACCTATAACGAGGTAGTAACGACTTTGATAACACTGTTGGGTTATGAGGGTGCTACACTAGCCAGAAAACAAAACTTTTCTACCTCATAAACCAGGATCTACTGCTAGTTACAGGTTACGGGATTACCACTAGACACGCAGGTGCAGCGGAAGACGGCTCGATGTAGTCGTACGCGTCACAGCAGGCAGTGCAGTTGCGTGGTCGTCCGTCACGTCAACCCCCTTGCACAGTTCATCCCAGTGCTCCAGATGCAGCACCTCCAAGGAATCCCACACGTACAGGGAAGAAGCGATATGCCTCCGGACTGCTAGGTCCGCGAGGAGCAGAAGGTGCGAGCGTGGGGAGGGCAATGGCGGCTGTCAAAGGTGTGTAACCTCCTGGCCACGCCCCTTCCCATTGCTTATATAGGCGTCCCCAATGAGCTCATGAGTTGGAGGCCCATTAGTAACCCTAAGCCTTGTCTAATTCAGGTCCAACCCGAATTAGGCTTCCAGCCCCTTAAGCGTGCGACCCTATGGGTTCACGCACACATTGACATGGGCCGAGTACTCCTACTCACCTAATAGTTGACAACGGCCTCTAGCAAGGCGTGACAACTCCTATGTGCATGCAAAGATCATATCAGATGAACCACTACGACCACATATAAGTTATTCCCTTTGCCACTCGATATATGGTTCAACTCGTGGGTTAACACTTAACCCAAGCACGGCCATGCATTTGTTGATCCAATCACTTGAGTGATCCGGTGATATCTCTCTTGTGTAGAGAGGGGCAAATTCCATCTTGATTGTCTATGTCTCATAGCATGCTTCCCGACCATCCGAAGACCACCTTTATAACTACCCAGTTACGAAGCAACGTTTGATAGTCCTAAGTAGGCCATTTCACATCTTGAGTACATACCACAATCTCAGGTCTAAGGACATAACGTATATGATGTGAATAGAAACTTTCTCATGTCGGGTCAGTCCAGCCTACATGTCTCACATGAGCCCACATTATTAGTTTGACATCTCCATGTCCATGACTTGTGAAACATAGCCATCAACTAATACATGTGCTGGTCTAATATTCAAGTGTGTTCTCACAAGAACGCAGACCAAGAACAACTTTAGAATAACCATTCAAGTAATTGAGTTCCATAAACAATTCATATAATTGCCAATCAACACAAGTTGTCTATAATGGATATTCAATGAACACTTAATGCATGTCATAGATACAACTGGAATATCATCATCTCTGTGATTACCTCTAGGGCATATTCCCAACAACTAAGAATTAGGGTTTATAACTAACAAGTTCCATGAGTTTTGGTGCTCTCAACTTGTTTTGTAGGATATACCCAAAATTGCATGCAAAAAGATAATATATTGAGCATATAAAGTTCGAGGGAATTTGGACAAGCAAATATATTCAAATATTAGATGCCACAAAATAATCTTAGATAAATATTTTAACTACACTATTGCCGTGAGCTATTCAAGATGAGAAAAATGGATAAATATTCAAATACTTTGGAGATAGGATAAAAAAGAGGGATACTAAAATCGGCGGCAGAGTAAAACATACATAACTAGAGATATACTTATCCTAAATTTATTTGTCCTATGTGTTCAATTTGTTAGCGGTCAGACTGTCTGACGTTGGCAGATATGAACTGCGAGTAGCCAAGACTTGGGACATAGGATAGTCCAGCCATTTCTCTCTCGTGTACCATGGGAAAGTCTGGACATATTTCTTTTGTGTACCACCGGACAGTCCTTAATTGGGCTGTCCCCACCCATAAGGGTCATTCATCCTCCTCGCGTGGAACATGTTGTCCTATATATTATTGGATATATATCCTTTGAAAATTGAAGAATATTTGCCCATTGGTCTTGCATTGGTAGGGCGGCAGCGGAGGCTCCCAGGTGTGTTGTGGTCGCACCGGCGTCCATTTGGAGGCAGGTGGTGGATCTGTGTGGAGGTGCTGGTGGGGCATACTGGTGCATAGCTTGTCGGTGGTGAGAGGCAGCTCGCACGCCGATGGGTAGCGAGTCGGTGCGACGTAGAGGAGCGGCGATGAGGAGACTGACATGGTGGGATGAACCGCACGAGCTCGTACCATGGAAAATGTTAATCCTACCAGTTTACCAGCAGATTGATCTATCGCTATGACATTCGAAACAAACAAACCTTCGCACTTGGTCCTTCAAGATCAACTCTGCAGCGGTCAGACTTTCCTGCATACGCAATAAAATTTAACAGCTACATTTCATCCATGATGCAATAGATCGAGGCGGCGAGACTTGTTGAGGTGAATTCCTCATTGCCAACGGTTTACAAAATAGGTATAAAGAAGTAATAGCGGCAAGACTGTATCCTTCAATGTCCAATCATCGCTTATTCTCGAATTCACTAGACGAGGAGTTCATGCCATTGCCGCTGTATCCGTGCGTGTCATATTTACAGGGGCTGGACATTACGATGCAGGGACATTTCAACATCAAATGGCTCCTCCTTTATGCATTATGGTAATGCGAGTCTTGTTCATTGCTGCAAGTTTCTTTCGAGTTCAAAAACTTTGGTAATGCATTGTTGCCCAACAACAGCACGAACACCAGTTTAGCGATGTGGCATCATATAGTTAAAACCATGTAACTAGGCCCGCAAGTCATAAGCAACCTATTCTATTCTCCTTCCTCATAACCTACCTTTGCCAAAACACATCGGCCGCCCATGGTGTGAATGTGCCATGTCGCGGCAATGCATTCCACCACGAGTGCATCACCGACTGGTTGAGCAGCTATTTGTCTACACCACATCCTACGAGATCAAATATACGTGCGCAATAGCATTTCAACACCATGGCTCCTCGATCAGTTTTGTGCTATGATGTGGCAAGATTTCCTCCTCGGTGCAATGGCAGGCGACTAATGTTTTGTATCGGTCCATACCAATTGATACTTTTACTTGAGTTTCCTTAACTTTTATGCTAGAATGTTTTATATAGAATTTGTAGGCAATGCAGTTTTCAATATTATGTGAAAGTTTCATAATGTTTGTACAAATAATTTATCCACAACGAAAATGTGAAGCTGGGTTCCTATTGTTTATTGATTGTTTGATCATTGCTTTGGGGGAAACGGTAGCGCAGGAAGTAGAAGCAATGTATGTGCCATTTGTGAATGTTTGTATGGGTTTGTTTTCTGAGGTGATGATGTTTGAACAGGTGCTGTGCCTTTGGATCATTCTTAGCTCACATTTTGCTTCATCATCTTGAGGCTTAATTTATCCACAATGAAAATGTGAAGCAGGATTCCTGTTGTTGATTGATTATTTGATCATTGCTTTGGGGGAACGGTAGCGTAGGCAGTAGAAGCAAAGTATGTGCCATTTGTGAATGATTATATGGGTTTGTTTTCAGAGGCAACAATGTTTGAACAGGTCGTGCACCTCAGGATCATTCTTAGCTCACATTTTGCATCGTTGTCTTGAGGCAAGTAAATGTAGCGGTGGTTGCTAAAGCTTGACTTGTTGTTTATTCTGCCTACACCCTATCATAACTTTAATTGAACCAAGATGATATAACAAATTATGAATTCACTTATCTTTTAAGGCTATAGCTACACTATAGGTTTCCAAAACCTTTTGCTAGCAACCTCACCACTCAAACACATACATTCTACGACATATTAAAGGTATAACTTTGGACAAATATCATAGTGAAAAAAGCTAGACAAGCAAATAAATCTAAGGGGAACTAATATGAACTAAACCATATTTCAGCAACTACATGATAAAATTATCATATTTAATCATGTAAAAGATATTACCTGAACAATTAAATAAGATACAAACAAAGCAAATAAAACTTGCATTTCATCATATCTAGCAATAGTAATGATATCCAAAAAGAGCCCACAAGCTGACTAAAGTTTTCTGATGATAGAAAATCAGCTACAGAGTAAAACATGCATAATTAACATATACTTATCCTAAATTTATTTGTACTATGTGTTCAATTATGTAGCGGTCGGACTGTCAGATGGTAGCAGATATGAACTGCCAGTAGCCAAAACTTGGGACTTCCGATAGTCCGACCATATCTCTTTTGTGTACCATGGGACAGTCCTCAATTGGGTTGTTCCTGCCATAAGGGACAATCATCCTCCTCATGTGGAACATGTTGTCCTATATATTACTGGATATATATCCCCCAAAAATGGAAGAATATCTGCCCATTGGTGTTGCGCTGGCTGGGCGACGGAGCTACAGGCGGCGGCGAAGGATCCCAGGTGCACTGTACTCGCTCCGACGTCCATTTGGAGGCAGGTGGTGGATCCGTGCTGGGGTGACGACAGGGCATACCGGTGCATAGCTTGTCGGTGGTGAGAGACGGCTTGCACGCCGATGGGTAGCAAGTAGGTGCGACGCAGAGGAGCGGCGATGAGGAGAGTGACGAGGTGGGATGGTGGATGGCACCAACGGTCCTAACATGAGAGGAAGAAAAGGAAGGAACCATCGACCATAAGGTATTTATATATATATATAATATATAAGTACCTGCACCACTAGATAAGGAAAACATACAAATACATGTACAAACACATATAGTAGTACATAGGAGGATACAGTATGTGGATACCTGTCTCACCTATCTTACACCAACCTGCACCCGTGAGATATTTTTAACAGGATTAGGGTGGCCAACCTTGGGCACCATGTCGACACTTGTTCCTACTGATGCCAATAGCGTAAGTCCAAGTATTTTTAGACTGGAATGAACCAAAAATTTTAGACCTTTTTATATGACCATAATAATACTACAAGCACCCATGATTCTTTGTCCTACGAGTTTAATTATGTTGCGGTCAGACTTTCAGGCGTTCGTAGACATGAACTGTGAGGCGACAATACTTGCGACTTGCAATATCAAGAGAACGGGACAGTCCGGCCATTTATCTTTTGTGTGCCATGGGAATATCCGGCCATGTCTCTTTTGTGTACCACGGGACAGTCCTTAAATGGGCCGTATGATAATTGGGCCGTCCCCATTGCTATGGGACAGTCATCCTCCTAGTGTGGAACATGTTGACCCTATATATTGGATATATATCCCTTGCAAGTCGAAACAAATTTATCCGTTGGAGTAGCGGCAGTGGTGGCGATGAAGGATCCCTAGTGTGTTGTGGTGGCTCCAATGTCCAATTGGAGGCAGGCGGTGGGGCTTTCCCAGTGGATCACGGTGGCATGTACCACGCAACAGTCCTTAAATGTTGTTTGCTTGTTCTATGGACATGTAAATTTCCTCAAAGATGGATGTTGTCATTATTTTAGCCAAACAAGTGAGCCACCATTGTATTTTGTTGTTTCAGAATTTGTTCCAGGTTTTAGTGTTCACCGGACAGATCACTTGTGTTGGTGGTCCTTATTGGATATAATATGACTGCCAAAATAATCTAAAATTTCAAAATCCCATGGAACATTATAAAGAAAATATTATTTATTTAACAAGTTCCATGAGTTTTGGTGTTCTTCACTTATTTTGTAGGAAACTTAATATTTCATGAAGTTAAGTATCTCAAATAATGAAATGGAGTACACCATTGTGATGAGCTCGTCGGGCTAATCAAAATGGACATATCATTTGCTATTTTTGGAGCACCCAATAAAAAGATATTAATTTTTTAAATTAAAAAAGAGTGTTGACGTCATTGCTGATGTCAGCACCCCCGAGGTCAACGCCAGCATCATTGACGGTGGGCTAGAGGGGCCCCACAGCGTCGGCTGACAGTGGGACAGGGCGCAGACTCCTGCTGTCCCCCGAGACGGAGCAACCGACGTGGCTGGTCAACCAGTAGACGCCACGTGGCACTGCCGATCTCCTAAGCGCGGCCATGTGGCAGACGCAGGCGCCCACGCGCGTGCTGGGACATGGAAGCAAGCGCGTGGTAATTCAGCCCGGCCCAGGAGTGGACACGTGGCGAGCAGGGAGTGGTGCGCTGGAGTCGATTTCCGGTTTGCGTGGTTCATGAGCGGTTGGACCGCCTTGACCGTCCGGTTCGACTGCCCGTGGCCGCAGATTACCTTCCAAACATGCTGACAAACTACTAATTCCGCGGTTTAGCTTCGGTTCAGGCCTTTAACAGTCGGTTCTCTTTCGGTTTTTGACACTGATTGGCTGGTAATTGATGTACCAACCTAGGGGAGGTCGGTTGCATGCATTCCACCGTCATAGGAGAGGGGTGTCATGTAAAAGTCCCCTCCTCTAGTCTACTATAAATATAAGGCCATTCCTCCATTGTAACATACACCATCAAGGATCTCTCTCATACCACTTTTCAAGATGTAGTAGTAGTACTAGCCTCATTGGGAGTTAGGGAGAGAAGTGCAAGTTCTGGAGTAGTCCTTGGAGTTCTGGCAATTCTTGCCTCGGTCCTCTGTAAGGCTCAAGCACTTTCTATATATTTATCTTGTCTAGTTTACTGAATTGTCTACATGGTTTTCTATTCATGCCTTAGTTCTTTAGCTGAGCTTAGTTGATGTTTAGGTTTCACACCTTGGTATGGTGTTGGCGGTCCTTAACGACCATTTTTTACCACCAACTAAACACCAAAAAGGGGTGAATTACTTATTTTCATATGCATATACATTTACTATTGATCCAATTCCACTTGTACTTGGAGAATTATCATTCTGCAACAACATACACCAAGTGCAAGGTATTTCACTCAGAAATACACTTTCTAGAAGGCGTAAAATAAAGGAAGAGGGAAGAAGCCCACCTACGTTGCAAACTTGGGCCAACCGCTGATATATCCATGGCCCAAGCCCACACATGAACCCAAGAAGTGGAAGCCCAAAACCTGGTCCAACTCCAACTCGGGCTGCAGGAGTAGCCCCGGGTAAATTGGATAACTCACTCATCCAGACTTCGTTTTGGGTGATCCACCAGGCATTGGAAAGCTAACAATGAGGCCCACGCACTTGCAAAAGATGAGGCCCAGCTGAGCCAAAAACCTGGCGTGTGTCAGGGGAGGGGCTCGCGCCCCAATCTTGCGCGATCTCGGATCAGCTTTGTTTGGAAGGTGTACTGGCGGTTCCCAAAGGCGGTTTTGGGGTGTTTCCTAATTTACCAGCACCGAGCCATCCTAGTTGAGCTATAAATAGATGGGAGGAGGCACACACACCTACACACAACGCACAACAAGAGCCTCTCTCCCTCACTTGTATCTTTTTAGTAGTTTTAGGATGTGGTAGTAGTAACTTAGTTGGAGCAAGGAAAGCTTCATTGGAGAGCTTGAACCTTTGGGAGCGATCTCGATATGAATATATTCCAGAGTTCCCTTTTGTTCTTGTTCTTATTCTATCAATATATTTATGTTCTAGAATTAGTGCTAAGTTCATTGGCGCATAGAACTTTATGCTAAATCTATCATACATACATGTTTAGACCTAAAGCTTGGTTGAGGTGATGGGTTCTTCTTTAATTTAGTCTTGGCCAAGTTGGTTTGCGGGTTCATTGTCCGTCCTTGTGGCGGATGCTCTAGTAGAGGACCCTTATAAAGACGGATTCTCTCAAAAATAAAATATTTTCAAAATCTAAAACTTGAAAACTTATCTTTAAAGTAATTTTTTCCTTTCATATTCTTACAAAATAAAAAATGAACTTTTTTAAAAAAATTGATGATGAAGGTTAATTGTCCTCCCTTCAATAATAAAGTTTCAATAAAATCTTGAAAACCAAGTAGCCTTATTGGCTGCTTCCTGCATATGTTTGTCCAATGAGGTAATCATCAAGGAAGGTAAGATCCCTTGTGATCTGCTTAATCATAATCATGCAGAAGAAACCAGAAATGTAGGGTTACAACCCTAATCCTTTGGCTTTGAGCTAGCTTGGAGGAGGACCGCAACAAGGTAACATGTATCTATCACTCTCGTATCATTCTGTTACCTTGCAAAAAAATGAAATAAATAAATAAATACATAAAACTTTCCTTTTCAATAAATGCAAGGACATGTTGTCAAGTTAGTATGCACCTTCAGGTATTCCTGTCGCTAACCATTCCAGGTTAAAGAAGAAAGGGCATACAAAGTTTGAGAATATGAGAGCGACATAAACAACACACTTTATGGTATTTAGTAATGGAACACACTCAAGAGGAGACCCTGGACGTTTTCACAAGAGACTAAGTGTAAGGGGAAGATGGTGATAGTTTTGCCACCAGAGCAAAGGTCCTGGAAACAAATGAATAATGATATCAGCTCTACCTTGTTAAAAAAAAAGAAGAGAAAAAAGGAGAAAAGAAAAAAGAAAAGAAAGAAAAAAGAAAAAGTGGCGTTGAAAAAATAAAAATAATATGCAAAAAAAAGAGTGCTGAAGAAAATATATATATGAAAAAAATGAAATGAAAAAAGAAATAAATAATAAAATAGAAATGATTGGAGGAGAGAGAAGGAGTAGGCTAGTCCCACATATCAAAAGAAGAACACCGGTGGCCTACCTAACTCTTTCCAGCATTGTCTTTCACAAAGAAGAAGGGCTCACCTCTACTACTAGCTACTACCATCAAGGCCATGGCCCATACACACTAAGGCATGAGAGTGGCCTGGCCTAGAGGTTCACCTTGAAAAAGACATCATGCGAACCGCAGCAACAACCCTGATGTTTCATCCATCCATGCTGCCGGTAACTACACTCAGGTACGCAAAGGTAATGTTTCGCTAACACCTTTACTCATACTTGTCTCCATAGCTTGATCATTCATGCTTCTTTATTAATGTTGTCATCAACATAGAAGCAATTCATGCTGGAGATAAACCAAGGCATGTCTTGCTCTACTTTTATCCTAGCCTTGTCTAAGTAAAAGTTGGTGGAACAATGTTTTAGGGGTAAAATATATAAAATAAATGAATTATCATATGGTTCTCTTGTTCACCTATCAATGCTTTCACCTCTGTTGGATGAATCTTGTTAATCCTTTCTTGCTTTCTTTGTTTATGTTGGCATTTTTTGTTTGGATCTTTTGGTCATCCATGGTGATCATGCTTCCATAGGCTTGCTAAATTAAGCGTGGTGCTTAGGTTAGCTATGCCTACCTAAATCAAATTACACATTGAGTCGAGTTTAATTCTATACCAAAGCTGCTAGTATAGATTTTGGATGATCATATGGACTACCCCTGCAAGAATATACAAATTTATATGGGTAAGTCTTGAGATGACAATGGAGATGAAAAACTGTTTGGTGAACCAATAATAATAATTTTGATAATAATAATAAAATAAAAAGAACCTTTCGAACCCAAGCTTGTAGTTCTGTTATCTCGCTGTCACCACAAGACATGTTTGGGGAGGGGAGTTTCTTAGCATGTTCAAAGGAGGCCATGAACTTCAAATCTTGCCATAGCATGCACCAATTAGCAGCAATCCAAGCTAAATCACCACAGTTAAGTCAGAAGCTAGCTTGGGGGAGGACTCCCGCAAAGGTAACTCATATCTCAAACTTCTTTGAATAAATTGATTATCTTGCAGAATGATGACATATGATAAAAGAAAATAATAATAATAATACAACTTGCCTGTTTGTCATCTAGTTCTATCCTGCCACCTTTGTTTATATTTAAGCATGCTGTTTTGGGAGTTCTTAACTTACCCTGGTAAAACCTCTAAGAGGTAACCATTGAAACAAATTGCTAGCATAGACTTGGTAAATTTCTGTGGACTAACCCTTGCAGGACAAATCTTCAACATCACAAAGGGAGTCCAAAAGATGATGACAGACATAAGGTAAGACAAAATAAAATAAAACCTGCCTCAGGGTTTCTACCCTGGACCATGAGCTACAGGCCAGCTTCAGGGAGAACCCCCACTCATGTATCTGCATTGCATATTTATTTTTCTACATTTTATTTTTTAGCATGTTTAATTTTCAGCAATCATGCATGAAAAATATAATGCTAAAAGAAAAAAATTAGTATTACTCCACTCCATATATGTGCTGTGAAAGTATTTAGTTCAACCCTTGTTGAGATGATGAATAGTTGCTCTGTCTTATGTTTCACCTGTACCCATTTTATAATCGAGTTTTCTCTAAGATTTGGGTTTATCAGCTAAAAATGTCTCATCCTCAAAACTTGAACTAGTGGGTTGCACATGCCTGATCTTGTTTAAGTTATTGCCTGATATGATATAGTGACATGGGCTGCGCTATGACTTTGTTCTGAGTGATACTTGACATCCGAAGTTTTATTTTCAAAAACATTCAAAAGCAAAAGTTCCTCAATGATTCTGAAATACCTACCAAGGCCATATGACATGTTTCAATTCTACAAACCTTTTAGTCATATGCTGCTTGTGGAACATTGAGCTAGGTCAAATTGTTGTGACCTTAGTGAGCTTATGGTCATGCACCCATGATTGAGTTCACATGCACCCACCAAATAAAGTCAACTCTCACCCCGAGAGTTGTGCACAATATGCACCCGTCCATCCACCAAAAATATGCCAACTCTTACCCTGAGAGTTGCGCACCTTTTTGACCAAATAAAAATGCTGACTCTCACCCTAAGAGTCGCACATTCCTCATTCAAAAAATTTACTCCTCGATTACCATCATGATGTCTCTCCATCCAAAAATTCTTCATATGTCAATAATGGATATGGGCTATGTCAAAAAAATCCATGCCAAGGGGGCATGAGAAAAAACAAAGAAAAAAAAGCATCCATGCCAAGGGGCATGAGAGATGCAATAAACAATGGAAAAGGAAAAAATTTCAATACCCGTTCACAAAAAAATAAAAAAGAAAAATTATATATATTACTCCTATACCCATATCCTTACAAAAATATCATCCATCCAATAAAGAGAGTCATGATGTATGGAGTACCAAAAATACTTAGAATTCGGATTCCATCTCTTCATACTCGACACACTTGCACGTCTCAATCAAAGTGTATGACTTGTATCTTCTTGTGGTTCATTTTTCACTTAGCAATATATGTGATGCAAGTATGCCCACCTTTATACCTGCCCAAAACTCCACTCATAAGCCTTAGTGGTAGGATATGAAAGGCAACATCACAATGCCTTTGGTGAGGTAATCATACACATTGAGTGATTGAGTGAATCATTTGAGGAGCTTACATTTCTTTGCAAAAATTTTCAAAACCTCTGGAAAGATGGTTGATGTTGGGATGAATGATAAGCAATGCTTATTGATCTGTTCTATCTTGCAATCGCCCAAGACCTGAAATAGCTAAAAAGCCCCATTGGTTTTGAGACAATAACAGGGTGGATAGCATGCTGATTTATTCAAATTAAAGTAGAGAAGTTTGTTATGATTTTGGTACATTTGAAATATGATCGACATCATAGCAACTCCTGATCAACAACCAAAGCCTAGCTTTGCTTGGGATGAGCAAAGGGTAAGCTTGGGGGATCTTGTTGACGGTCCTTAACAACCATTTTATACCACCAACTAAAGACCAAAAAGGGGTGAATTACTTATTTTCATATGCATATACATTTACTATTGACCCAATTCCACTTGTACACTTGGAGAATTGTCATTCTGCAGCAACATACACCAAGTGCAAGGTATTTCTCTCAGAAATATGCTTTTCAGAAGGCGTAAAATCAAGGAAGAGGGAAGAAGCCCACCTACCTTGCAAACTTGGGCCAACCACCGATATATCCATGGCCTAGGACCACACATGAACCCAAGAAGTGGAAGCCCAAAATCGGGTCCAACTCCAACTCGGGCTGTAGGAGTAGGCCCAGGTAAATTGGCCATAACTCACTCATCTGGACTCCGTTTTGGGCGATCCACTAGGCGTTGGAAAGCTAACGATGAGGCCCATGCACCTACAAAAGAGGAGGCCCAGCTGAGCCAAAAACCTGGCGCACGCCAGGGGAGGGTCGTGTGCCCCAATCTTGCGTGATCTCAGGCCCAGCTTTGTTTGGAAGGTGTAGTGGCGGTTCTCTAAGGTGGTTTTGGGGTGTTTCCTAATTTACCAGCACCGAACCATCCTAGTTGAGCTATAAATAGATGGGAGGAGGCACACACCTACACACAACACAAAACAAGAGCCTTTCTCCGTCACTTGTATCTTTTTAGTAGTTTTAGGATGTAGTAGTAGTAACTTAGTTGGAGCAAGGCAAGCTTCATTGGAGAGCTTGAACCTTTGGGAGCGATCTTGGTATGAATATATTCTAGAATTCCCTTTTGTTCTTATTCTTATTCTATCAATATAGTTATGTTCTAGATTAGAGCTAAGTTCTTTTGCGCATAGAAATTTATGCTAAATCTATCATACATACATGTTTTGACCTAGAGCTTTGTTGAGGTGATGGGTTATTTAATTTAGTCTTGGCCAAGTTGGTTTGCAGGTTCATCGTCCATACTTGTGGCAGATGCTCTAGTAGAGGGCCCTGATTAAGGTGGATAACCCTACGCAACGCTAGAGTAGTAGTCGCCAACGTAGACATGGTGTCTAGGTTGGAGTCTACCTCATTTGCCTCGTTCCCCACGGTTGAGGTGGTAGGCGACGGGGAGTGACCTTGTCCCGTCCGTTCCTTGTAATCCCCCACGTTCGGGTTCGGCATAGAGCTACAGGCCGGTATCGCTTGGCAGACCAGGCGTACTCTGGTGCCCGAAGTAAATCAGCAGCGGCCTGGCTATCTTACCTTAGAATCTCTGACCCTATATAACAAGCATGTATGATGATCTGCTATCTCAACATAGCTATCTAGGAATGCCTGCTCTAGTTAGGGATTTTCTTTATTCTTTCTTTTATCTTTATCCTTGAGTTTGGCTCGACTGTGTGTCAAGTTATGCTTATATCTACCCTTTACCCCTATTATGAACATTGATCTATTATGCACTCATGTTATCATGACCATATCCCTCTTTTACACCATGCCTTCATTTGGGAAAATATAAATAACGATACCATGAATACTTCCGGGTGAAATCCTACAACGGTATTTCCATGCGCTTGTGGACATGTTCTTTAAACGTTGCAAAATACCTATCGGCGTCTGTAGTGATATTGCCAAGGACTTTGCAATCCTGGTGATTATGCTAAGAAACGCCAACATATGGGTTCTCCATTTGACTGAATGCTCTATTTATAAATTGTGGCTATAGTAGTAACCGCTAGCATAGGCGTGGTGTTTGGGCTAGCATGTTACCTGAGATTGTGCCTAGCCCTACAGATGTGGTAGCCCCAGGGATGACAGACCTGACAAGGCCTTTGTATTCCACCACGTTCGGGCTAGTGTTTTTGTAACACCCTAAATTTGCATGTTTTTAATAGTCAAAATGATTTAATTTTGTTAATTTTTGTGGTCATTTAATATCGCCAAAATAAATTTTTTAGTGAAATAAAAATATATCATGGCTAGATACATGTATGTGCATTCATGCTGGTGCATTGTTTCTGTTGTGTTGTTTGGTTTTGGCTAAATCTAAAAAGGAGTTCAAATTATATTTCAAAATGCAATTGGAAATCTAGAAAAAAAATGAATTGAAAAGGGAATTTTTTCTCCTTTCTTTTCTAGCCGCATGACCATTTAGGCCTACTGGCTGCTTTCTCCTGCTCTCCTTGTTCTTGGCTGTGCGGCCTGTTCTTGTTTTTGGGGCCGATAGGCCAAGGCGCAAGCTGCAACAGCTCTTGTCCTTCTTCTCTGTCCGGTTCGTGCACGAACCGAAAGCGGGACACCGACCTGAGCCGCTTGCTCCGCGCAGCCTTTGTGCGACCTAGCGTCCCTGCTTCGTGCCCAGGCTATAAAATCCTTTGTGACCGTGTTGTCTCGTGTTTTCCGAAGCCCTAGCAAGCGCTGTCTTGGTTTCGCGCAACTGCAGCCGTCGATACCAAGCCGCCATTGACGGTGTCCGCGGAAGCTCAGAATTTGCCACCTCCGTCATTTCTTCGTTGTTGTAAGATGAAGCTTAAGCTTCCCATTGATCTCATGAACACTCTAGTGCCCTTGTTTTCGTTCGGTGGTGCTCATCTGGTGTTAATACCGTACGCAGGAACGCCGCCACCTCGATCAGCTGCAAGTTCACCTTAGATCACCTCCATCTCCATCTTTGACGTTAGTGAGATTCCCATCTCCTCCTCTTTCTGTTGGTACCGGAATCATGCCGATTGATGCTCTGAATCGCCATATCTAAGTCTGCCGGCGAGGAGCTCGTAATCGACAATGGCCATTACCGAGCACCATGCCTGCTTGTTTGCTTTGCTGATGACAATCCTCGCTTTCATGACATCAGCATGATGTCATCTTATGATTTATGGCCATATTTCTATAGAAAAATAATTCTAGGAATACAATGAAATACAGTTACATTGTCATGTATTTATAAAAATGCCACTAATTTCAAATGTTTATAAAATGCTCGGTTTAACTTAATCTATATGTTAGTATTTCTGTTAGCTCAATTTATGGACTTTATATTTTGAGTTCATATTTAATGCATTTATTAGTCTATAGGAAACCTTTAAAAATTCATATCTTCGCCGTTATAATTCCATTTTTGGTGAATTTGACGTATGTGTGATCGTAGCAGCGAGTAGAATAGTTTTATAAACTTTGTATTCTGTTTTGATGAGATTGGTGTACTGTTCTAATAATAGCTCTTTGTTTGCCTTGCATGTATGCGTATGGCTTGCTTAGTGTTGATTGTTTTTATCTAGTTCAGACGGTGAGAGTTTTGTTGAGCAAGGCTATATTGAAGATCAGTAGGAGCAGCAAGACTTTGTGAATCAAGGAAAGTATAGCATGGATCCTTCTTGTTACCTATTCACTATAAGTAATAATTCATATGCATGTGTTTATTATGATGACCTAGAGATTATAATTAGCTTTGATATCCTGATTCCTTGAACCTTTGGGTTGCATTGGGTAGTAGAGATGCTAGTGCTCTACTGGTCATGATTCTATAAAATGATGTGTGTTTATGCTATAAACGATAATGATGACTTTTAACAAGTATGAAATCTTGTCTGTAAGTGATTTATCATGGATATCTCGTACAACTGCGAGGGTGAAGGGTTATGAGGGTGCTACAGTAGCTAGAAAACAAAACTTTTCGACCTCATAAACCAAGATCTACTGCTAGTTACAGGTTATGGGATTACCACTAGACGCGCAGGTGCAGCAGAAGACGACTCAATGTAGTCGTACGCGTCACAGCAGGCAGTGTAGTAGCGTGGTCGTCCGTCACCTCAATCCCCTTGCGTGGTTCGTCCCAGTGCTCCAGATGCAGCACCTCCGAGGAATCCCACACGTGCAGGGAAGAAGCGATGTGCCTCCGGACTGCTAGGTCCGCGAGGAGCAGAAGGTGCGAGCATGGGGAGGGTGACGGCGGCTGCCAAAGGCGTGTGTCTCCCTGATCGCGCCCCTACCCCTTGCTTATATAGGCATCCCCAATGAGCTGACAAGTTGGAGGCCCATTAGTAACCCTAAGCCTTGTCTAATTCGGGTCCAACCCGAATTAGGCTTCCAGCCCTTAAGCGTGCGACCCTATGGGTTCATGCACACATTGACATGGGCCGAGTACTCCTACTCGCCCAATAGTTTACAGCGGCCTCTAGCAAGGTGTAACAATACCTATGTGCACGCAAAGATCATATCAGACGAAGCACTACGACCACATACAAGTTATTCCCTTTGCCACTCGATATATGGTTCAACTCGTGGGTTAACACTTAACCCAAGCACAACCATGCATTTGTTGATCCAATCACTTGAGTGATCTAGTGATATCTCTCTCGCGTAGAGAGGGGCAAATTCCATCTTGATTATTTATGTCTCATAGCATGCTTTCCGACCACCCGAAGACCACCTTTATAACTACCCAGGTACGGAGCAGCGTTTGATAGTCCCTAAGTAGGTTGTTTCACATCTTGAGTACATACCACAATCTTAGGTCTAAGGACACAATGTACATGATGTGAATAGAGACTTTCTCATGTTGGGTCAGTCCAGCCTACATGTCTCACATGTGCCCACATTATTAGTTTGACATCTCCATGTCCATGACTTGTGAAACATAGCCATCAACTAATACATGTGCTGGTCTAATATTCAAGTGTGTTCTCACAAGAACGCCGACCAGGGGCAACTTTAGAATAACCATGCAAGTAAAGAGATCCAGAAAACAATTCACATAATTGCTAATCAATACAAGTTGTCTTTAATGGATATTCAATGAACATTTTATTAATCATGGATACAATCGGAATATCATCATCTACATGATTAGCTCTAGGGCATATTCCCAATAGTCTCCCACTTGTATTAGAGTTAATCTCTTAGATGTCTAATCCCCATAGACCTCATGTGCGCCTCATGCTTAGGCTGTGGAAGAGCCTTTGTTAAAGGATCTGTTGCATTCAAATCCATTTGTATTTTGCACAATTTGATCTCTTCTCGTTTTACAAACTCTCGAATGAGATGAAACTTCCGGAGTACATGTTTGTTCTTCTGGTGATCCCTAGACTGCTTAGCCTGTGCAATCGCTCCATTGTTATAACAATGTAAATTCAATGGGCTCAACACATTCAGAAACACACCAAGCTTAATGAGGAACCTCCTCAACCAAACACCTTCCTTTGCAGCGCCAGAAGCTGCAATGTTCTTGGCTTCTGCTGTAGAATCAGACACTGTCTCCTGCTTGAAACTTTTCCAGCTAACTGTACCACCATTTATTGTGAACACAAAACCTGATTGAGATAGTGAATCATCCTCGTCGGTTTGGAAGCTAGCATCGGTGCAACCGTTTACAATGAGCTCCTCCTCACCTCCATACATGAGGAACACATCCTTAGTCCTTTGTAAGTACTTTAGGATGTTCTTAACAAGCGTCCAGTGAGGTTCACCCGGATTAGCTTGGTACCTGCTCTCAACACTTAGAGCATTTGAGACATCTGGGCGAGTACATATCATGGCATACATGATGGAACCAACGGTCGAAGCATATGGAACCTTACTCATGCGGTTGTGCTCTTCATCTGATGAAGGACACTGCTTGTCACTAAAGCGCATACCATGTGACATAGGCAAGAACCCTTTCTTGGACTGTTCCATGTTGTACCATTTCAACACCTTGTCAATGTACGTGTCTTGGCTTAATCCTATTAGCCTTCTCGACCTATCTCTATAGATCTTAATTCCCAAGATGTATGTTTCTTCACCTAAATCCTTCATAGAAAAACTATTATACAGTGAAGTCTTTATAGATTGCAACATAGGAATATCATTCCCAATCAATAGTATGTCATCCACATACAAGATCAGAAACACAATAGCGCTCCCACTTACCTTCTGGTAAACACAAGATTCTTCTTCATTCTGACGGAAGCCAAACACTTTGACCACCTCATCAAAACAAATATTCCAACTCCGAGATGCTTACTTTAACTCATAAATAGATTTCTTAAGCTTGCATATCTTTCCAGCATTATTAGGATCAACAAAACCTTCAGGCTGTATCATATACATGTCTTCTTCTAAATACCCATTTAGAAAGGTTGTTTTAACATCCATCTGCCATATCTCATAATCGAAATATGCAGTAATTGCTAGAATGATCCGAATAGATTTAAGCATCGCTACCGGTGAGAATGTCTCATCGTAGTCAATTCCTTGAACTTACCGAAAACCTTTTGCGACAAGTCGAGCTTTATAGACATTAACATTTCCGTCCATATCCTTCTTCTTAAAGATCCATTTGCTCTCTATGGGTCTAACCCTATTAGGTGGGTCAACCAAGTTCCAAACTTGATTGTCTCCCATGGAATCTATCTCAGATCTCATGGCACTCTGCCATTTCTCAGAATCTAGATCCATCATAGCTTCCGCATAATCCACAGGTTCGTCATCGTCTAACAATAATAAATCCCCACACAATGCATGAAGTCTTGCTGATCTTCGTGGTTGTGGTGGTGTCTCCACTACAACGGGTGTCTCAACTTGCTCTGCTACATTAGCATAACTCATAGAGTCAGTCCCTACTGGCTCATCTTGAACTTCTTCAAGATATACCTTTTGTCCATTATTTTCTCTTTTGAGAAACTCTTTCTCTAAGAAAACACCATTTCGAGTAACAAACACTTTGCCCTGTGACCGGTTATAGACATAATACCCTAAAGTTTCCTTCGGATATCCCACAAAAAACACTTGTCCGATTTGGGTGCTAGTTTATCTGATATAAGTCGTTTGACATAAACTTCACAACCCCAAATTTTTAGAAAAGACAAACTGGGACTCTTAATAGTCCACATCTCATATGGTGTCTTAACTACAGACTTAGATAGTACCCTATTCAATGTGAATGTGGCTATTTCTAGAGCTATCCCCAAAACGATAAGTCTAACTGGCTCATCATAGACCGAACCATGTCCAACAAGGTCTGATTACATCGCTCAGACAAGCCGTTTCTCTGAGGCGTTCCGGGTGGCGTAAGCTATGGAACAATTCCACAACTCTTAAGATGATTGCTAAACTCGTGACATAGATATTCGCCTCCATGATTAGATCACAAGACCTTGATCTTCTTGTCATGTTGATTCTCTACTTCATTCTGAAATTCTTTGAACTTTTCAAATGTTTCAGACTTATGCTTCATTAGGTAGACATATCCATATCTACTAAAGTCATCAGTAAAAGTTATGAAGTATTGAAATCTGCCTCTAGCTGTCATGCTCATTGGTCCACATACATCAGTATGTACAAGTTCTAACAAGTCAGACGCCCTCTCAAGAACTCCTTTGAATGGCACCTTGGTCATCTTGCCTAGCATGCAAGCCTCACATGTCTCGTGTGATTCAAAATCAAACGAAGCTAGAAGACCATCATCATGGAGCCTCTTCATGTGATTCTAACTTATATGACCCAAGCGACAATGCCACATATAGTTAGGACTTAACTCATTAAGCCGAAGCCGTTTAGCACTAACATTACAGACAGGTGCATCATCAAGATTTAAAATAAATAACCCATTCACAATGGATGCAAAAGCCACAAACACATCATTCTTTGAGATCACACAACCATTGTCTTTACTCGCAAATGAATAACCATCCTTCATCAAACATGAAGGTGACACAATGGTTCAACTTAAACTAGGAACAAAATAACAATTATTCAATTCTAAAATAAATCCTGACGGCAAGGGAAGTTGCATCGTCCTGACGTTCAATGTAGCAACTCTTGCATTATTGCCCACGCTGAAATCAACTTCTCCTTTCTCCATGCTTCTACTTCTAATCATTCCCTGCATCGTATTGCAAATATGAGCAACTGATCCGGTATCAAATACCCAAGAATTGATATAAGAGTTAGCGAGGAAAATGTTTGTAACATGAACAACAAGTGTATGAGTGGAAGTACCATTACTACCGCGATCCTTCTTTAAGGATGCCAAGTACACCTTGCAGTTTCTCTTCCAGTGACCTTTACCCTTACAATGAAAGCATTCATCATTCTTTGTAGGTGGTTCATCCTTGGAAGACGATTGGTTTGGCTTAGAGATCTCATCTTTAGCCTTGCCCTTCTGCTTCCAATTGCCCTTCCTTCTCTTAAAGTTAGGCCTGTTTTGAACTGCCAACACTTGGCCACCTCCTGCTTTCTTGATGTCAGCCTCTGCTGTTTTCAGCATGCCACATAGTTCATTCAAGCCCTTCTTCGCCCCTTGCATATGGTAGTTCGAGATGAAGTTTCCATAACTAGGTGGAAGAGACGAAAGAATGAAATCAGTTGCCAACTCTTGGCCAATTGGGAAGCCTAGCTTCTCCAACCTCTGAGTGTAACCAACCATCTTGATTACAGGTGGACCAACAGCTGCGCCCTCTGCTAGCTTGGTTTCTGCAAGTGCCTTAGAGACATTGAACCTTTCAGTCTACGCTTGAGTTTGGAACATATCTTCAAGCGCCACGATCATATCGTTCGCTGAATGATTGTTGTCGAACTGCATTTGCAGATCAGGTTCCATACAAGCAAGTATGAGGCAACTTACTTTGAGATCCGCATCATATGCTTTTTTGTAAGCATTTTTCTCAGTAGTAGGAGCACTCTCCTCAGGCTCATCTGGTAATGGGGTGTCTAGAATATCTTCCTTTTTCTCAGCCCTGAGAATAATTCTCAGGTTGTGTCGGTGTTTTGACCCCGGGGGTCAACATCAACAAGTAAATTCGTAATTGCGTGCTCCCTAATCCAGTGGGTGATGCAAGAAGTACACGGCAATTTATCCTGGTTCAAGCAAAGAAGGCCCTACGTCCAGCGGGGGGGGGATAGTTCGTGTTCTCTTGCACCGAAGTGCTAGTACAGGGGTGAATACAAGCGGGTGTGAGAAGTGTGAGCTTGAGCTCGAGCATTTTGGGCACTTAGCTCTCTACTTCACACTGTCTCATAGTGTTGTTCTATGATCTAAAGCCTTAGCGTATGATGCTCTAGATCTCTCAATCTCTCTCCAGCTAAAGTCCTGGCACCTCCTTTTATAGGCGAAGGAGGGGCACAGGAGTACATGTTTTTAGGGCTCACGTGGTTGGTGATGTATGACATTGATGCTGATCATGTCAGTGCTGCGGTAGATGTGTACGTCGGCATGGGAGGTCTTGCAGCTGTCACGTCGAAAGTTGTTGAACTATTGACCGGAGTTGTCGAAGTCCCGCTCGAGGGTCAGCGTGACGGAGCCAAGGGGCGATGGTCGGGGCCTTAGGTCGAGTCGAGAGGGTCGAGTCGAGGGGGTCGAGGCCCATCGGATAAGGCCAAATCTCGGGAAATGCGGGGAATGTGCTGACTTACGTGTCTCAAGGGGGTGCCGGACGGGGCACAGTGCTCGGTATGGCGTAACAGGGAGGTATGATCCATGGGATTCTGGGGTATGGGTGGTAAAAGCAGGATTCGACTGCCATACTCAAAACTGTTACTGTAACTGTGACCATACGGTTAGGTGGGGCCAGGTAAAATGCATTGAATACGCCTGGATCCGTACGGGGAGTAGGTAGCCGAGGGGTATACTATGCTCGAGGGCTGCTTATTCGCACGGGCGAAGTTCCGTCCTCGAGGGTGGGCTCGTTCGCTCGGGCGAAGTTCCGTACTCGAGGGTTAGCTCATTCACTAGGCAAAGTTTCGTCTTCGAGGCTGGCCCGTATGCTTGGGTGAAGTTCCATCTTCGAGGGGTCGCCTGAATCATACCCTCGAGCATACAGTCTCAGTCCGCGTGGTAGCCCATCGAGCAGGCTGTGGCTTTGGGCTGTCGACGCCCATTCGTGGGCCGGCCCAGTATGTCTTAGCCTGTGGGCTTTTGAGCGATAGTGAGGGATGTCGTTGGAGGGTTTACGTTGCTGATTTTAGGGATTAGTCTGGTTAATCGAGGGTTTGGGTACCCCTTTCCCAGGTACTCGACAATAGCCTCCGAGCCCCTGCGTGAGTGCTGGCACTCGGGTAGGGGGTCGAGAGTCGGGAGTGAGGTGTGGCTCGAATTTTTCTATGGGGGCACGCGAGCGTCCCCCGCAGGGGTAGCCCCCGAGGCCTCGGAGGAGTCGGAAGACTCCTTCGAGGGCTTTATTGGTCTTTGGTCGAGGGGTGCTCGTCCAGTCGGGTATGGGCCTGAACTGGAGTCATGGCGCTTTACCGAGGGGTATGTCGGAACGTCGAGCCCCCGGGGGATTTTTGACCCTCTTTCGTCGAGGGGTGCCGGGCACGGTCGATCCCCCAGCCTCGTGCAGCTGGGGCATTGCCGGCCTCAGCGTTCATCTCATGAGTCCTTTCGATCGGACGTGAGGCGAGAAGTGTCGGACTACCCTCGATAGGGCGAGCCTTGAAGTTCTCAGTGAGCTGGTAACGGGAAAATCCAAGTGAGAGCCCATTCCTCGTTCGATAGAGGTCAGCTAGTGGCCCGGAGGCAGTCTCATTAAAGCAAAACGCATGGACCTACGGATACCGATTCCATTCGATAGGTCTTGGCGGCTTGCTGCCTCCCTTCGGGGGGATTCCATAAAAGTCCATAGCATTTTGCCTTGGATATGTCCAAAGGGGTCTCGAGAGTTCATTGTCGAGTGGGACCTCGTGTTGGCTCCCCCTTGGTCACCCCTGACTCGGGTGCTCGAGGGCGGCTGTCGAACCTTGGTCGAGGGCCAGCCTTCGCTCCCTCGAGGCTTGTTGTGGGGCCGGAGCCCCTTTACCTTCTCTTGGAGGAATCCGTCGGTAAGTAATGTTTATTTTTATTACCGTCAGACACGTCTTTTGAGGAGGAGGGTTAAACGGTGCGGTGGTGGAGAAGATCATGGTGGGCCTGAGCAATGGCTAATTGCCTGAGGTGTGATGCATGTATCCAGCCAAGAATCGAGGGGGAATGGTTAGGTAAATGCATTAATTGCAGGGAGTTACCTTTTTCTGCCGCCGAATTCCGCCCATTGCTCCTCCTGGGTATAAAACCAAGGGGGCAGGCACTGTTCGCCCCTACCTTTGACATCCTTCCTTCACCACCGCTAGTGCTCCTGAGTTCCTGCTTTCCTGCGCGCGAGGGTAGGAACTTAGAGCAAGAAATCATGATTGGGAACTTTCTCGGTCGCCCATCCGCCGAGGACATTCGCGTCGTTGCCACCACCGTGTCCACCGAACAGATTCGTGCCGCCGCCGCTGCCATGGCCCCATCCTCTAGCCTGCCAAACCCTGGTGCCCGTCGACTGTAACGCGGCAGAGGTTGAACGAGCTGGTGGGAGAAGGACTTCTCCACCCCATCACCGATCTGACTCGGCCAGAGTGGATTACGCCACCGAGGAGCCACTTAGAGCCAAACCCGCTGGAGGGCTACGTGGTGAGCTTCCTCAAGTACCACCATCACGGGTTTGGAACGCCCCCGAGTGAGTTTATGTGGGGGCTAACAAACTTCTACAACATCGAGCTCCAAGACTTCTCCCCCAACGCCATCTCCAATGCCACCATCTTCACGCTGTCGACGAGGGCTACTTACGGGTGGCGCCACATTGGGAGCTGTGGCTCCATCTCTACAAGGAGGAGTGGTTCGCCTCTCCGATGGGACCAGGCATGAGGCGGATCGTCAGGGCGGGCTGCTTCAACTTCGTGCTGAAGACAGGCAAGTCAGAGGTGCCGTGCGAGTACATACCCACCGGGTTGATGTCCAACCATGCCTGGTGGGACGAGCAATGGTTCTACCTCCGCAATGATGGAGGCTACCTCCCACCGTACACTGGGCGGCTCATCACCGAGCGGCCATTCAACTGGCCGCACAGTGTGACGGGGGATCTTCAACATCGACTTCGACCCCTCACCGCCGTGATGAGGACCCTTCAAGAGGCGGGCCTGACGGCGGGTGTGGTGGTCTCGGTCTTCCACAATCGACGGGTGCTCCCCTTGATGGAGCGCCCGCTGCGGTTGGACAAGATGCTCCCCGTGGTGGCACCCGAGGTGCTCCAGAGGTGCCGGATGTCCAGCGAGGAGATATCCACCGTGGAGATCATCGCGCAGGTGAAAGGGATGGTTGCAGGTTCGTTCAGGGCAGAGGACGTCAACCGCCTCCCCATGCGGCCGGAGGAGGGGTACCTCAACCTGGTGACTGCCTAGACCTATGCTTTTCGCATTTATGTTTTGTCCCTTTTTTCCTTACTCTTGTCCTTACGACTAAGTGCCTTCGTGCAGGGGGATTGACTACCGGAGATCGAGGCCCCCATTGAGGGAGGATGCTCCCGATTGTCAGGTAAGACACTTCGATGCCTAGCAGGAAAAGAGGCGCAAGGATGAGGAGAAGAAGAAAAAGGACAAGAAGCTCTGGGAGCGCGAAAAGCACGAGAAGCGCCGTGCGCAGCAGAGGCACGATGGGCTCCCGGAGGAGGAGTCTCCCTTAGAGGATGAGGGAGACGAGGATGATGATGATGATGTCGATGTCAAAGGGGTGGCGGGACATCTCGAGCTCATTCTATCTGGTCCCTCCCGTACTGACGGTCTTTCGGTGCAGGAGGATCCGTCGGAGCAGCGTGACCCTCAGCTGGCGTCGTCGGCCTCGGAGTGCCTACGAGGGAAAAGGTCGGTCGACCCCTCGACTCGAGGGGTTCGTCCTCCTCCCGTCGTACTCACGGTGGGACCCTGCCCACTTCGACCCGAGAGACCCGGTCCCGGTCATCGGCGCGGGCAGAGCAGAGTCATGCCCAGGAGACCTCGTCAGAGCACGGAGGCACGGCGACCCCACCAGCAGCCCCTTGCAGCCCTAGCCCTGGGAAGAGCTTGGCTTTGGGTGGGGTCTCGAGGTCTGCTGGTGGCTCAAGGGGGACCCCAAAGACCTCTATCCCCTTCGGGTAAGTGTTGTCGATTTAAATTTCTTCTCGTTGCTTCCCCATTCTGCGGTTCATTAAGTTCTCTGCTAACCTACTTTCCGTCCAGGCCAAAGCGCCATATCAAGGAGGTGACCCTTGCACCAGCTAAGCGGCTCAGGGTGGACGCGGCCACGAAGATGAGGGCCTCGATTACAGGTGCGACGTCGAGGCCCTTGGCACTGTGGGAGGCTAAGTGGCTGTCCTTAGCCCTCGGGGCTATGGCTCATGGTAGGCTGACGGGTTCTACTCTTGCTGCAGGGTCAAGCGACTCGGGGACCGTGATGGGCGGTGACTTCGAGCTGAGGAATACGTAGGAGGGAAGGAGTGCTCCCTTGATGTCGACGTTCATGGTCCCCGAGCTCGGCGTCCGAGGGCCATGAGCCGGGAACAGAGGTAGCCCTCATCGACTTCGAGATGGGAGAGCGAAAGGCGTGGCTGACGGGGCTACACGAGCTGAGGCCCTGCGGAAGCAGGAGCAGGAGGCCCTGTAGGAAGAGGAGCTGCCACGGATGCAGTAGGAGGAGAAGAAGTCACAGGAGCGGCAAGAAGAGGAGGAGCTGACCGAGGGCCGGCCCCAGCATCAGCAGGTGCAGCAGACACCGCCGGGGGACGCGACGCTGCTGGACCTGTCAGTGCAGCAGCTGCCTAAGCCATCAGAGGGGGAGGAGACCGCGGGACTCCCAAAACAATGGGTGTCCGTGATCACCCTCGACGAGCTATTGACAGAGCAATAAGCGGCATTGAAAGCATCAATGGTTCCGCGCCCGCCGGGGACGCAGCTCAAGGGGGATACCTCGGCACCGAACCCGCCGGGGAACATGTCGATGGTGGACCTGCTGGTGCCACAAGATGCAGCGTTGGGGGAAGCAACGGCCTTGACCCCTCCGCCGCCTCTGGAGGCACCTAAGCCAGCGTCGAGCTAGCCACCGCAACCATCGATGGCGCCGTTGGAAGAGCCGGTGATTTTTGGTCTGCAGGCGGAGCGGCCGGAGGAGACGGTGGTCAAGAGTCCTTCTGCATTTCGACATCAGAAGGAAGGAGAGAATCCCCCCGCATGCTGGAGTAGTCATCGCGTTGGGGGCTCCTGGCCCATTGAGGAGGTCAACCTCCGACCCTGGGCTAGGAGATACCAGCATCGCGTCGAAGTTCCCCACCCTGGCCGAGTTGGCGGAGCGCCATGGCGCCCTACGCGACGTGGTGGATAAGATCGAGTCCTTGGCGCGAACCAAGGTCAAGACGGTCCTCCCACATTGGGGCAAGGAGCGCGTCATGCTCTGGGAGCTCGGTGACTCCAGCGCTCCCGGGATCGTGATGGATGACCCGGCGAAGGTCAAGCGCTGGGAGGACGTGGAGCGGTCCAGGGCGTGGCTGCAGCACTTCCTCAAGCTGGGCATCGAGCTCATTGGAGGTCTCGACCAGAGTCTCACGGTAAGTCCTTGTTTAGATCACATACGGTTTTTGGCTTTCTCCGTATGGATCGCCTTAACCCTCGATTTCCTGTTTCCAAGACGTGCGGAGGCGTTCCCACTCCAAGTCATACTTACTCCACGAAATGCATAACAGCCGGGAGGAAGTGCTTCACCAACTCGAGGCCGGCCGATCTGCGCAGAGCAAGGTGGCCGAGGTCGAGGAGGAGGTGAAGCAGGCCAAGGAGGAGGCCGCCCGGGCGAAGGAGGACACCGAGTCAGCTCAGGGTGAAGCCGCCCAAGTCAAGGAGGAGCTCCGGTGGGCCAAGGAGGAGGTCGATGCGGCCAAGGGCGAAGTGGAGAAGGCCAAAAGCGAGGGCACTTGCGCCCATGAGCACGTCAAGCTATTCACGGAGGAGGCACGAGGCTCCATGGAGCGTATCCGCTTGCTCGAGGCCAGTCTGGCTCAAGTCTCCATGGCGCGTGACACCCTCTCTGCCTTGGTCAAGGAGGAGAAGTGTCGAGCCAACAGCCTAGAGGCCAAGCTCGAGGCAATGAAGGCTACCCTTAAAGTGAAGGAGCAAGCCATCATCTTGGCTGGTGGCGCCCTCGAGACCCTCCGGTGCGAGAAGACGGACGTGATCCGGGTTTTCAAGGAGGCCCAACGAGAACGAGACGAGATTCGAGAGGAGCGCGATGCCATGCTAGAGGACCGCAGTGCCCTCAAGACATGCTGTGCCAGTAAGTTCCTTGGTGGGATTTGAATTTTTTCTTTTCGTACAACTTGTTTAACTCTTGTTTTGTCTTTCAGGCCTTGAGACGGAGCTGCTTTCCACTCAGGCCGCCGCCAAGGCGCTACAAGAGAGCCTTATGGCGGAGGGGGCGCTTCTCGACAGGTTCCGGGTTGCCATCAACAGGCTCTACACCTCCTGGGAGGTTGAGCCCGTCGAGGAGGCTGGAGAAGATATCTCGGGGGCCGTGCTCATCGACCGGCTCTGCCACCTCAACGCCATCCTTCGGGATCACGTGCGGGGGGCGCTTCACACCGGCGTGAAGCAGGCGCTGGCGGTGGTTTCCTCCAGCTTCGTCTTCGACATGGACGTCGTCAGCCAAGGCTTCATCCCCGACATCTCGAAGACCAATGCCGAGAACGAGGAGCAATGCCGAGGGCTGATCCAAGATGCCGAAAGGCCGGGGGAAGCATTGGTGAAGCTGTTCGAGGATGAAGTCCTCCCCCCGAAGATGAAGGGTACACCGTCGAGGAGGGCGGCGATGGAGACGGCGGAGCGGGCCTGTAGGGAAAAACTGGGCGAAGGTGCCCATGTAAATAAGTTAGTTTTAGTAACTTATATTCAGTGTGGCTTCAAGAGCCTTTAAAACATCTATGCATCTATCGTAATGCATTTGGATATTTTAAGTTTGAGCCTTCTCTGTTTTATTTCGCCTAGATTTTGCTTTTTGACTAAGTGTTCGACGCGTGCTCGTATCCCTCGAGGGGGAGCGAGTGGAGGTACCATAGCCCTGAGGCGTAGGAGAGCTCCCGGCTCGACAGCCCTCGACCCTTAGGGAATTTGAGACGTTTTCTACTTAGTCGCGAAGCGTATCGAGGCGTAGGAAAGAAGAGACACTCGAGTTTCAATCACCTGACTTTTGCCTTTTGACTAAGTGTTCGACGCATGCTTGTATCCCTCGAGGGGGAGCGAGTGGGGGTACCGTAGCCCTGAGGCATAGGAGAGCCCCAGGCTTGACAGCCCTTGACCCTTAGGGAGTTCGAGGCATTTTTCTACTTAGTTGTGAAGCAAAAGGTGATGCTCGAATTTTGAAAAATCGTTCATATTTTTTAGGAACTTAGGGGGTTCTCCCCCGTTAGCCCCCGAGGGAGGCTCGACTCTGGTGAGACAGGATCGAGGCTACCTCTCGCATGTACAATAATGAGTTTGAACTTATAATCAAAAGTACTTCTTATATTTGTCATGCAAAAATGTACAAAACATGCGAGAATGTACAATGGCATCGGTGCCCTAGGGGTAGAAACGACGTAGCTGTTTGATGTTCCATGTGTTGGTGAAGGTTTCACCCTTGTTGTTCGCTAGCTTGTACGTTTCGGGCTTCAGCACCTCAGCTACGGTGTATGGGCCTTCCCATGGTGGAGTCAACTTGTGACGCCCTTTGTTGCTCTATCGTCGACGTAGGATGAGGTCTCCAACTTGGTCCCTCGAGTGCACGTGCTTGTTGTGGTAGCATCGAAGTTTCTACTGATACCTCACGGAGTGAATCAGTGTCATGTCCCAAGCCTCCTTGAGCTGGTCGATGGCATTTGCGAGGGATTCTTCGTTGGTTTGCTCGTTGTGGGCCTTTAGTCGAGGGGAACCATACTCGAGATCAATAGGGAGGACGGCCTCGGACCCATAGACCAAGAAGAATGGTGTGAACCCCGTGGCTCGACTAGGTGTTGTCCTTAAGCTCCACAGGACCGAAGGCAGCTCCGTGGCCCATTTCTTTCTGTGCTTGTTAAGGCAGTTGAAGATTCTTGGCTCGAGGCCCAGGAAAATCATGTCATTGGCACGCTCGACCTGGCCGTTAGCTCTAGGATGAGCAACCGCGGACCAGTTTACACGGATGTGATGGCAATCACAGAAATCCAAGAACTTCTTGCCAGTGAACTGTGTGCCATTGTCAGTGATGATGACGTTCAGGACCCCGAAGCGATAGATGATGTCGGTGAAGAACTCGACCGCCCGCTTGGAGCAGATGTTGCCGATAGGCCGGGCCTCAATCCACTTGATAAACTTGTCGACAGCAACGAGTAGGTGCGTGTACCCCTTGGTTGTCCTCTTGAGAGGCCCCATGATATCGAGCCCCCAGACCACGAATGGCTAGGTGATGGGGATCATCTGTAGGGCATGAGCTGGGAGGTGCGCCCGCTTGGCGTAGAATTGACACCCCTTGCACGGGCGAACAATGTTGATGGCGTTGGAAACGGCGGTTGGCCAGTAGAAACCCTGTCGAAAGGCGTTGCCGACGAGGGTCCTCGGCGCTGCATGGTGGCTGCAAGCCCCCGAGTGTATGTCCTCGAGGAGCCTCCTGCCTTCTTCGATAGTGATGCAGCGCTGAAGGATACTTGATGGGCTTCGCCTGTAGAGTTCCTTGCCATCACCATAGATGATGTAGGACTTGGCCCGTCGCGTGATCCGGTGAGCCTCGGTCTGGTCTTCCGGGAGTTCGCCTCGAATGAGGCGGTCGAGGAAAGGGACTCGCCAATCCGGATGTGGGCTCGGCGGAGGAGGTGTCCCCTCGATCTCCATGACTTCGGCCCCGGTCGAGGGGACCTTGGTCGACGCCACAGGGTTGAGTTTCGAGGGTGTGGTGCTAGCTCTCGAGCCTAAGTCGATGGAGGGCTCGAAGAGGTCTCTCGAGAATACATCCAGAGGGACAGTACCTCAAGTTGATGCGATCTTTACAAGCTCGTCCACAGCTTCATTGTAGCGTCAAGCAATATGATTGAGCTTGAGGCCGTGGAACTTGTCTTCCAGTTTGCGCACTTCATTGCAGTAGACTTCCATCTTGGTGTCATGGCAGCACGAGGCCTTCATCACTTGGTCGATGATGAGTTGTGAGACACCTCGAATGTCAAGGCGTCGGACCCCAAGTTCGAGGGCAATACGCAACCCGTTGACAAGAGCCTCGTACTCCGCAACGTTATTAGAAGCGGCAAAGTGGATGCGAATGACGTAGCGCATGTGAACTCCGAGGGGTGAGATGAAGAGCAAGCCTGCACCTGCTCCTGTCCTCATGAGCGACCCGTCGAAGTACATTGTCCACAAAACTTGGCTTGGATTTGAACTAGCGGCAACTGGGTTTCGGTCCACTTAGCGATGAAATTCGCCAGCACCTAAGATTTGATGGCCTTCCGTGGTGCGTAGGTGATGATCTCGCCCATGAGCTCGACCGACCACTTAGCAATCCTTCCAGCAGCCTCCCGATTTTGGATGATTTCCCCCAAGGAGAAAGAAGACACCACGGTAACCGGGTGGCTGAGGAAGTAATGCTGGAGCTTGCAACACGTAAGGACGATGGCGTAGAGCAGCTTTTGCACCTGTGGGTAGCGGGTCTTGGTTTTCGAAAGAACTTCACTGACGAAGTAAACCGGCCACTGGGCGGGCAGGGCGTGCCCTTCCTCTTGCCTCTCGACCACTATTGCCGCACTGACCACCTGAGTGGTCGCGGCGACATAGAGGAGGAGAGGCTCGGGGGGTTCAGTTGACGTTGCCGGTCGAGGAGGAACATGGATTGGGGCGGAGGTCAGCATGCTCTTGAGCTTGTCGAGGGCCTCCTTGGCCTCCGCTGTCCATGCAAAGCATTTGGATTTTTTTAAAAGGCGATACAGGGGTAGGGCCTTTCCCCCAAACATGAGACGAAACGGCTGAGAGCCGCGAGGCAGCCCGTGACCCTCTGTATGCCCTTGAGATCTCAAATCAGCCCCATTCGTATGATGGCCGCGATCTTCTCGGGGTTGGCCTCGATCCCACGCTGGGAGATGATGTATCCGAGGAGCATGCCCCGAGGCACTCCAAAGACACATTTCTCGGGGTTAAGTTTGATATTCTTGGCTCAAAGGCACCCGAATGCGATTTCGAGGTCATGGATGAGGTTGTCGACTTTTTTGATTTGACCACGATGTCATCGACATAGGCCTCGACCGTGTTGCCTATGTGTCCGCCGAAGACATGGAGCGTGCATCGCTGATACGTCGCCCCAGTGTTTCGAAGGCCGAAGGGCATGGTGACGTAGCAATACATACCGAAAGGTGTAATGAAGGAAGTCGCGAGCTGGTCGGATTCTTTCATCTTGATTTGGTGGTAGCCAGAATAAGCATCAAGGAATGAAAGGGTTTCACATCCCTTGGTAGAGTCAACAATTTGATCAATGTGTGGTAAAGGAAATGGAACTTTGGGACATGCTTTGTTTAAGCTAGTATAATCAACACACATCTGCATTTTTCCATTCTTTTTCTTAACTAACACGGGATTAACTAACCATTCGGGGTGATGAACCTCCTTGATGAATCTAGCTGCCAAAAGTTGGTGTACTTCCTCGCCGATGATCCTGCGCTTATCCTCGTCGAAGCGGCGTAGGTGTTGCTTCACCGGTCTGGACCTGGCTCGGATTTCCAAGGCGTGCTCGGCGACTTCCCTCGGTATGCCCGGCATATCCAAAGGATTCCACGCAAACATATCGGCGTTCGCGCAGAGAAAGTCGACGAGCACTGCTTCCTATTTGCTCTCGAGGTCAGCACTGATCATCAGCACCTTCTCGCTGGAGTAGCTCGGGTCAAGGGGGACTTTCTTGGTGTCTTGCGCTGGCTCGAAGCTGCTGGTGTGACGCTTGGGGTCGGGCACCTCATCGGCGAGGCGCTCGAGGGTCGAGGCTATCATCGTGTTTTGCTCGACGGCCTCTCCGTACTCGACGCATTTGACGTCGTAGTCGTACGCGTGCTCATAGGAGGAGCTGATGGTGATGATGCCTCTGGGTCCTGGCATCTTGAGCTTGAGGTAGGTGTAGTTTGGGATCGCCATGAATTGCACGTAGCCCAGCCGACCGATGATGGCGTGATAAGTTCCATGAAACCTGACCACCTCGAAGGTGAGGGTTTCTTTCCTGAAGTTGGCGGGGGTGCCAAAGCAGACGGGAAGGTTGATGCGGCCGATGGGAAGAGCCTTCTTCCCTGGTACGACGCCATGGAAGCCCCGGTGCTGGGTTGGAGTTGGCACCTCTTGACCCCTAGGAGGTCGAGGGTCTCGAGGTAGATGTTGTTCAGGCTACTGCCGCCGTCCATGAGGACCTTTGAGAGGTGGGTGTTGACGATGATTGGGTCAACGACGAGTGGATAGGCCCCGAGGTTGGGGACACAATCCGGATGGTCATCGCGGTCGAACGTGATGGGCGCATCGGACCAGTTGAGGTAGTGGGGTGTCGCGACTCGGACGGAGAAGACCTCTCGACGCTCCCTCTTACACTATCGAGATGTGAGCTAGGTCAAGGGGCCTCCGTAGATCATGTAGCAGTCGTAGACTTCGGGGAATTTTCCATCTTGCCAATTGTCTCCATCATTGCCACCCTGGTCTTTCTTATCATCACCCTTCTTGATGCCCAGTTGCTTGAAGTGCTTTCAAAGCATGCGGCGGTCCTTGAGCTTGTGTTTTGCCCCGTCCTTGTGATAAGGGCAGGGCTCCTCGAGCATCTTGTCGAAGATGGCCCCCTCGAGGGGACCCCGTGGTTTTTTGCACTCGGCTGCTGCAACGAGATCGTCGTCTGCAACCTCACACTTGCCTTGCTGATTCTTCTTCTTCTTCTTCTTGTTCTTCTTCGAACCTTTGCTCGAGCCCCTGGCATCGACTGCTGGTGCCTTTCCCTTGCCCTTCTTGTTGTCGAAGAAGGCTCTGACCGCCTCCTCGCCAACCGCATAGTTGGCGACCACATCCATGAGCTCGTCAATGGTGTTGGGGCAGTTACGCCCCAACTCGCGGACTAGGTCCTTGCAGGTCGTACTCGCAACAAACACTAGAATGACGTCGAGATCAGAGATGTGGGGGAGTTCAGTTCAGAGATGTGGTTTCTTCTTACAGTTGCGCAGTTCCCAGGAGTTTCTAGAACGCACGTAGGTACCCTTGAAGATCCCCTCGAATATCCGAACCGGGTCGACCCAGTCGTGAATCTGGTCAGGGGGAAGCTCCTCGAGCCACCTACGCGCGGTGTCAGATAGGAACAGGGGAAGGTGATGTATGATCACGCGATCGTCACGTGCTCCGCCCTCCTGACAAGCCAGTTGAAAATCGGCTAGCCAGAGCTCAGGTGTGGTTTTGCCATTGTATTTGACGACGCTTGTGGGGGGTCAAAACTTGTCAGGCAGCTTGGCGTTGCGGATCGTCCTACTAAAGACTTGGCGACCCAGTGGCTCCGGGGCCCATCGGTCTTCATCGCTGTCTTAACGCCCCCACGATGGGTGCTGTACCCTCGATCCTCGGCGTCCCCGTGTTTGCGCTTGCGGTTCTCGCTGATGTCGAGGCGCGCATCACGCGGGGCGCGGTTGTCGATGATACAATCTTGGGCTGGTGTCTTCTTCGCTCGGGGGCCGCCTCTTGATCGACCGAACCCTCCCTCTCGGGCTGGGAGGGCTCAGCCTGTGGCTCGGAAGCTGCCCCTCGATGCCTCGAGGCTGAGCTCTCGGCTTGTTGAAAAGCAGCAATTTGGAGGAGACTCTCGATCTCGCGTTGTATCTGTCGAGCTTGCGAGTTGGATGGTGTCGGCATATTGCGAAGAAGCATAGCCGCCGTGACAATGTTCTGGCTTGCTCGAGGGTAATGGTTGATGGGATGTTCGGGTGCCCCGCCCTAGTTGATCTGCCGGTTGACCTCTCGGGCCCTGGCTCGGGCTCTACCGCCGGGTGGTGGTCGCTCCTACTCGAGGGTTCGCTCAAGCTGGTGCAGTCGTTCCTAGTCTTCGGTGAATTTAGCCTGCAACTCCTGAATTTGTGCCAGCCGTGTGTCCTACTCGTCAGGATGGGGGCACGCCTCTCTGGGTGCGATTGGTTGTCGATCCTCTGCTGTTGACACCGTTTTTTGACACGTGCCAATGAACTTTCCACGGACAATGAACCAATGAACCAAGCTACCAAGCAATAGGGACTCAACGGTATAGTCCACGGACGACTTTCCAGGAACAAGCATCAGCAAAACAGCCGATGAACTTTACTCCGCAGATTGGTGCCATGAATATGCCGATTTATCCAAGCCAAGTGCCACAGGGGTATGTAGAAGCATATCAGCCAACGCCTCCAGTAGAGATCCAGCCAGTGCATCAGCAAGATCAGGATGCACTCTTGATCGATAAGATTACAGAAGTGATGAAAGAACAATTTGGGATTCAGCCCAAGATCGATACTTACTCTTATCGGACTCCATACCCTTCATCTTATGATTCAATTCCTTTCCCGAATCGGTACAAGGTGCCAGATTTCACCAAGTTTTCTGGGCAAGATGATACGTCAACAATGGAGCACATCAACCGATTCATTATCCAGTGCGGGGAAGCAGCGAACAGGGATGAGCTGAGGATCCGTTTATTCTCGTCCTCTTTGTTTGGATCAGCATTCGCGTGGTTTATATCATTACCACCGAACTCTATTCTTACTTGGACCAATCTGGAAAGACAATTTCATAAGTACTTCTTTGCTGGTGTCCATGAAAAGAAGCTTACCGATTTAATGAAATTAAAACAGCGAAGCGACGAATCGGTAGAGAATTTTGTGCAAAGGGTACGAGATATGAAGAACAAGTGCTACAGCCTAGTGCTTGATGACTGTCAGTTAGCTGGTTTAGCTTTCCAGGGTTTGTTGCCGCATCTCAGGGACAAATACGATGCTCAGGAGCTTGAAAGTTTAAGTCATATTGTGTAGAGGGTCTCTGATCAAAGTGCTCAAGCTCCAGAACATAGAAAGAGCTGGAACAAGAAGGTGTCCTTTGTAGAGGCAGAGGAATCAGATTCAGATGAAGAACCAACTATCGGCCTGGCTGAGTGGGTAAAAGGTAAAAAACCTTTATCTTGTCCTTTTAGTCAGAAAGAGCCAGAGAAATTCGCGTTTGACGTCACGAAGGCCGATAGAATATTTGATCTGCTACTTCAAGAGGGCCAAATCAAGCTATCACCCAATCATGTGATTCCATCGGCGGATGAACTGAAGAAAATTAGGTACTGCAAATGGCATAATGCAACTTCGCACAGTACCAATGACTGCAAGGTTTTCAGGCAGCAGTTGCAATCGGCAATTGAATCTGGGAGGATCAAGTTTGACAATTCTAAAGCTTAGAGGCCGATGAAGATTGATCAGCATCCTTTCCCAGCAAACATAGTGGAGGCCGCAAACAAGACCAAAGTGCTGACATCGGTAAGCACTAAGAGGAGAGCATCGGTGGATCCAAGAAATCAAGCAACTACCGATGACTTGAAGGGGAAAGAGATAGTTGAAGAAAGCAGTAGTTCAGGAAGGCTTCCTAGACCAGCTCCGTACAAAATTCCAAGTAACCGCTATCGGCATCGGCAAGAGGAGTTGCGTTGGGAAGCGTGGCATCGGCACAAAGACCATTGGAGATGCCCCTTCTTCATCTATTGTTGGGAAGAAGGCATTAAATTGCCTACTGTTGATAGTTTCCTCAAGTGCAATGGTTATGATCGAATCGATCGGGCAGAAAGGAGGCCGCGCTATGGTGATCGGAGCAAGTACATCGGTAAGCCGATCAGAGAGAGAGCATCAGTACATGATCGACTGGGGTGCAGGACCAGTGTACATGGAAGGCTGGGCAGGCATGACGACCGTTTGTCGATGAACCAAGAGGAGCTCAGGGAGATGGCCAATACGAGAGTCCCTGATGAAATAATTCTCTACAGGGATCCCAATACAAATTGCCCAGATTCAAATGCAAAAATTTATCAACCCGTCTGGAAGACGAAGCTTCCTCAATGGTGCCCTAAAGGTCTAACGAGGACTCAAAAGAGGAAAATGCAATGTGAGCACAAAGAGGAAAGTTCCCGTGGAGCAGAAACTCAAGAATGACAGCTGAAACGCAAAAGTGAAGGTCCATTGGCAGATATCAACATGGTTTTCCTATTGCCGATGAGATTCTTAGCACTTGCCAATAGAAAATATATATATAGATAAAGTGCTTGTTCAAAAAGAATGTATCGGCACTACATTAATGTGAAGTTTTACAAATTACCGATTCATCACATCGCCGATGAAAAGGGAGGTTTACAAGTTCAACAATGAATGGATAGTTGATATCGCACGCAGGCGAATTTGGTCAGCTTCCTCCAGTATCTTTGCATCTTCATCGGCATTGCCTTCAACTAGCTTGATCTTCTTCTTGAGCGCCAGCGTCTTGAGGACTTGGTTGTCCCTTTCTTGCTGAAGAGTCTTGACGGCTTCGGGCATTTGGGCCTTCTCATGATTGGCTGCATCCAAGGCTCCTTCAATCTGTCTCAGCTCTGCTAGAAGGGTTTCTCTTCTTGCCGATAGTCGAGCAATCTTGTCCTCTAGGTCTGCACAAGAGGCTTCTAGCTTGCCGATGTCTTTGTGCTTCTCATCGGCAAGTTGCTTATGCTTCATCATGTCCTCCTGGAGTGTTGCCTGAGTGGCTCTATCGGCAATCCGCTGGGCAGCCCTTTGATACTGCAATTGTCGGCTCTCCAGATGTGCAGCCTGGAAAAGTGCTTCCTCAACATCGGCAGGAATATGACCTCGAATACCTTTAAAAGTTGCTCTTGCAGAATCAGAATCCTGGATTAGTAAAGAGGTCTCCTGTTGCAGCAATGATAATAGTGTCTCTAGCTTTGACTTGGTTTCAGGTGATAGAACTCTAAGGGCTGGAGCAGAGCTTTCTTCAGAATCTTCATCATCGGGAACAATCCCACTGATAGAGAAGGAAAATAGACTATCGGGGGAATCTTGTTCCTAAAAAGGAAAAGGTAATCTCAGCAGAAGAGCCCAAAGTATTAAAGGTTATCTAAGGGAATTAACTCACCTGTTTCAAGGCAATCTCTCGCCTTTGGCTCGAAGAAGCGACCTCAGGTACAGTTGCCGATGATATTTCTTGTGTTGGTACCTCAATTGGTTGCTGCTGCAACACGGGTGCCGATGAAGATCCTTGTATGGGTACAACGGCCGATGGAAGAGCAGTTGCCGATGGAGAAGTCTGCATAGATACGTTAGGCGATATCGGGCAAGGCGAGGACGCCGACGGAGATGGTGTAAGTCTTGCCCGCTTGGGTTGTGATTCTTCACCCGATGAAGCCTTATGCTTGTGCTGTAAGATATCGGCGTCGGACGGCTGGGGGCATCGGCAATGTATGGCTGTGGAATCGGTACACTTGGGAAGGTTGCCGATGCAATCACTCGGTGCTGCAAGAGAGACAGATGAGTAAAAGTGTCGATTCAATAATTAAGGTTTAAATAAAGAATACCTCTGGAGAATCATCAAGGACAACAAGGTGGGGCGACGAAGGTGCTGCAGGAGGAGACGAAGGGCGAATTACCGATGAAGATTCTAGTGGTGTAGAACTCGCGCCCTGAAATATGAAATCGGTAAATCACAGCAATCGGCATCTGCAAAAGAAAGTAAGGTGATTACCTAGGATGTCTGTGCCAAAAATGTGACCGATTTAGTGCTCTTCTTGGTACGGCCACGGCCCACTGGAGCATCTAGCGAGGGAGCTTTGTGGCCAATGATGGATACCGGGGAGATCGGTTGCAACCGTATGACTTTGCCACTCTTACTTAATGTTGGAACTGGGTCATCGACCTATTAGAAAGGGGTTAGTTGCTGATGGATTAAAGGGGAGTTGAAAGAAGTACAGAGGGTCAGACTTACCGCATCGGCAGGGATGGCGTGATCGGGATCAATGAGGTTCCAGTAAAAATGAGGAGAGGCAAAAAATAGCTGCTCTTTCCATTCTTGCCACCATAATTTGAAGGACTCGGTGACAAAAGAAGCCGGTACCCAATCAGTTAGATCGACATTTGAGATATCGGCATCGGGAAGGAGAGTAACAATCTTGTGCCAATCCACACGGCTCGCAATAGTCTCTCTTGGTTTAATCACATCGGCAAAACAGAGGTTGATGTGCAGTTGTCCAAAAGCTAGTTGTCTTGCTGCTGCCGATGGATAATAGAACTCGTATGTGGGATTAATGTTCTTCCCGCTTCCAAAAATGTTGACCGGGATGGCACGAGGAGTGATTATTGCCTTAAGAATGTCGGCATCTTGGTTCAGGGCTTCATCGGTAAGGTTAAAGGAAAGAGGGAATCTTGCTGCTTCATCAACATACGGGACCCAGGCCCGAAGCTCAGAAGGGATGCCGATGTAGAGGCTGTGGAAGAGATTGCCGATCTGGATTCTGTTTGCCTCTGCCCCTGGTAGTACTGCCAGTGCTTCTCCAAAGTTGATAGGGGGGCGCGTTGCCGATTCTTCTTCCCT
The DNA here is from genome assembly GCA_023333625.1 of Bothriochloa decipiens. Taxonomy (NCBI): domain Eukaryota; kingdom Viridiplantae; phylum Streptophyta; class Magnoliopsida; order Poales; family Poaceae; genus Bothriochloa; species Bothriochloa decipiens. The sequence goes on along the minus strand of CM041641.1, from coordinate 23,873,311 downwards.
GAGTTGATAATCTTCAGGAAGACTTCGAGGGAATTGCTGGGCGAACAGGTCAATATGGAAATACTTGTGCATATAGGCATTCAACCACATATTGATGAACCACCAGGGACCCCCCAGATTGCCGATGGATTTGCCTTGCAGCAGTCTTTGTGATACTTGGTGAAGGAGATGGTAGACTGAGCCAAGAAGGTATCGGCCCAGTGGGATTCTTACGCCACTAGCCAATAGCTCTGCTGCAGGAAGGTGCATGTTGGTCGGTCCAACTGTTATGCCACAGAAAATAAATTTCTCAAGCCACATATTCAAAAAAGCCAAATGCTCCCTATGATTGACTGAACCAGATTTCTTATACTCGTTGATATAGCCAGTCCAGCCGCCAATGTTCCTGGCGGTCAGCCGATGCTCAGGTTTTCGCTGGAACAGTGAGTTGTGATCGGCAGAGGAGATGTCCAAGCCAGTGAGCATGTACACATCGGCAAGGGTGGGGGAAGCTGGCCCGTGTTTAAAGATAAAGGCATTCAGGGTATCCGACCAGAAATAGGAGGCGGCAATTAACAAAGACTCATTCTTCTCCATATCGGCAATAGATATTCTGATGCATTGTTCTAATTTGCGTTCCGCCCAATATAGCTCCATTGGCCTAGCGACCCTCAAATACCAATCTTTCCATCCCTTGGTGGTTTTTGGCCAGGATCGGAAATTATTAGTCCAGAATCCCAAGTCAAAATTCTGAGTTCTAAAGGGGATTCGATTGGTTTCTGCGTTTATGATGTCGGTTGGGTCTAGATTTCCCATTGGGCCTAGGCAGATAAAGTGATTCTGATGCGTTGGAATGAGAAGATTATTGCAAAGTTCCTGAGATTAAAAATTGGGAATAAGGAAGAGTCATGAACTGCGCGGAGAAGGAGAGACGAAATATCAGAAGACGGGCAAAAGAAGAAGACTAACCTTGGGGACGTCAAAACGGATAACCATAGCCGCGATGAAGATGGAGAAGGCAAAGAATGCTAGTGGAGGCTAAGGATCACCGTCAAAAGTGCCGAATGATCGAGTTCGTCGAAGGATCGCCTATTGATGTCGCCGCTGGAGAGAGAAAAGCTAGGGTTTGAATCGCAGATGAAAAATGGGCCGCGGCGGAGAAAGCATTATATGGGCCTGTTGGTACAGGATCTCCACTACCGCGCGCGCAACTCTCGAGGGGAAGTTCAAGCGGTTTGGGCAATTATGACCTGGAGGAAATTTTGGCGCATAAAGTATTTTATACTCCGAAATTAGGGGGCATGTGTTGACACCGTTTTTTGACACGTGCCAATATAAGCCGAAAACTGTGCCGATCGGCAAGGGAGTGGTTATTCTCCAGTATTGCTTCTGAGTTGCCGATGGATGATTGCCGATAAAGGACATGTTGATCTCGTACATTGCCGATGAAGCCAGAGGGCTGTTGCCGATGGAGAGAGAGGCATGGTTGCCGATGGAAAGCAGAGCTGAAGAACGTGGAGAGCAGATCTGAGTCATTATCGATGGGTTTTGCCGATGAAATCTACAGAGATGAAGAGCGTGCCGATAGAAGTTTCATCGTAAAGCAATGGATAAGGAAACTGGCAATATTTATGCCATTATTTTTATAGTTTATTTTTGAGTCCGACCTTGGTACGAGTCATTATTTTTTTTATTCCTTAGAGATAAGACTTGTTTAGGTAATACTTTGTCGTGTCTATTTAGGACTCATAGTACCAGGGTATAAATATGTGCCGAGAGACAATGTAACATATACACAATCAAATACAACAAATCTATTACTTTTATCTACTTTCCAAGCAATCTACTTTTTGACGACTTCGTCACCAGTACCTTTTCCTTTTTCAACGAGTTCTTTCAAGAACCGGCGGGCTGCATCAACTTGATCTCCGGCGACCTTGCAGGTTCCGCGTCTACCGAGCGATTCAGGCTTTGATGTCCGGGCGTATCACTGTCGTCTCGTCTGATCTGTTCAATAGTTATCGAATATCATCTGAGCTTTGATGTCCGGGCGTATCGCTGTCGTCTCGTTCGGATCTTATTCAAATTTATCATCCTTGTCGATTAACAGGTCAAATCGACTGGCACGCCTTGATATCGAGCTTGGGTATTAGCCCGGTGTGTTTGCAGATCTAACGCCTTTTTGCATCAACACCTCTGCTCTGGGGAGAGCCTCTCTCGCTGTAGCGGCAGCTGCACCGGCCATCGGATCGACGGTGTCCTGATTGGAGGCGACGTCATCGTCGATGTGGAGACACTCGCGGGTAGGGTCCCAATGGTCAGAGCCAGAGTCGGGGTTGCCATAGTAGAAGACGGGGATTTGTCCCCGCGCCTCCTCCTATAGCTGCTGTCGGAGTGTGCCGATGGTGTACCTCCGGGGGCCGGGCGCTCTCACGAAGCCCAAGTCCACGGAGGCCGGCATGACCATCCCTACGTCCGTCATTGCATGAAGGAGGGTGCCTAGGCGGTCCTCTATCATACTCTTGTTGGAGTGGGTCGTGGTCGAGAACGTCCTTGCGGCATTGTTGAGATGCTCATGCGGAAGTAGGCTCGATGGAGTTGGGGTCGCACGCATTGGGGGAGTTCTACCAGGCTCCCTCGACGAGTGCATTGCGAACATGAAGATGAGGTTGTTGTGGAGCCCTACTGGTCCATCCTCTGCTCCTGAACTTAGGTCAGATAATCCCCCAACAAGGGGCTCCTCCTCACCGGTCAGGAGCGAGGGGAATGTGGCGGGCACCATCGTCGACTCAGGTTGATGGTGATGACGGCGTCGATCGCGCCTCCTTCTGGTTGCAACAGCATGGTGGCGAGACCGACGAGTGGCCCCTCCTGAGCGTGGGGGCACACTGCGACCTCCGCTTGGGTCACTGATTGAGAGCAGGGTCATGTCATAGCCCTAACCAAGGGACATGAACTCCAGGCAATCGAACCAGATCACTGTAGCATGCAGAAGTGGTAAACCAGAGTCGCCCATCTGGAAAAGATGGAGGAAAATCGTTGGTAACACGTAGCTCCCCTACCTAGCGTGCCAACTGTCGGTGTTTTGACCCCAGAGGTCAACACCAACGAGTAAATTCATAATTGCGTGCTCCCTAATCCGGTGGGTGATGCAAGAAGGACACGGCGATTTATCCTGGTTCGGGCAAAGAAGGCCCTAAGTCCAGCGGGGGGGATAGTTCATGTTATCTTGCACCGAAGTGCTAGTACAGGGTGAATACAAGTGGGTGTGAGAAGTGTGAGCTTGAGCTCGAGCATTTCAGGCGCTTAGCTCTCTACTTCACACTGTCTCACGGTTTTGTTCTGTGATCTAAAGCCTTAGCGTATGATGCTCTGGATCTCTCGATCTCTCTCCAGCTAAAGTCCTGGCGCCTCCTTTTATAGGCAAAGGAGGGGCACAGGAGTACATGTTTTTAGGGCTCACGTGGTTGGCGATGTATGACATTGATGCTGATCATGTCAGTGCTGCTGTAGATGTCTATGTCAGCATGGGAGGTCCTGCAGCCGTCGCATCGGAAGTTGTTCAAGTGTTGATCGGAGTTGTTGAAGTCCTGCTCGAGGGTCAGCGTGACGGAGCCGAGGGGCGACGGTCGGGGCCTTAGGTCGAGTCGAGGGGGTCGAGGCCCATCGAATAAGGCCGAATCCCAGGAAATGCGGGGAATGTGCTGACTTACGCGTCTCGAGGGGGTGCCGGACGGGGCACAGTGCTCGAAATGGCGTAACAGGGAGGTACGATCCTCGGGGTTCTGGGGTATGGGCGGTAAAAGAAGGATTCGACTGCCATACTCGCAACTGTTATTGTAACTGTGACCATACGGTTAGGCGGGGGCTGGTAAAATGCATTGAATACACCTGGATCCGTATGGGGAGTAGGTAGCCGAGGGGTAGACTGTGCTCGAGGGCTACTTATTTGCACAGGCGAAGTTCCATCCTCGAGGGCGGGCTCGTTCACTTGGGCGAAGTTCCGTCCTCGAGGGTTAGCTTATTCGCTGAGCAAAGTTCCATCTTCGAGGCTGGCCCGTTCGCTTGGGCGAAGTTCCGTCCTCGAGGGGTCACCGAAATCGTACCCTCGAGCATACACTCTTGGTCCGCGTGGTAGCCCGTCAAGCAGGCTGTGGCTTTGGGCTATCGACACCCGTTCGTGGGCCGGCCCAGTATGTCTTAGCCCGTGGGCTTTCGAGCGATAGTGAGGGATGTCGTTGGAGGGTTTGCGTTGCTGATTTTAGGGATTAGTCCGGTTAATCGAGGGTTTGGGGTACCCCTTTCCCAGGTACTCGACAAGTTGTGGTCTAATGCCCGTAATTTGTTCCATTCAACTTATCTTTCTCAAGAATTGTACGCAAAGAAAATGGTTGATTGCGAGCGGCCATCTACAACAAAAGTAACGCAAAATACTAAGACAACGTATCTATGAAAGAGTAAATTATATCAAAATAAAATCTACTCCCACTAAAATCAATATCCCTCAATTGATACTTAGTGATTCAAGACCCACAACTAACAAGTCAACTAGTGAGCTTCAGCATCACCGCTAGAAGACATGGTAGATTGGTAAGCAACACCTTGCTAATCATATCACATATGACTCTCATTGTTGGGCAGCATCTCTATGCTATGCTCAACCTACCCACGCTCCAAGGTCCCTAACTGTTAGGATGACCTTGTTTAAGTAACCAAACCTTCTTGCAGTAAGTATCCGATACGAACCTGCCTAGTCGAGGAAAACCAGTGGCACCCTAATTTTATAGACCCACCACCGATTGTACAAGACTTATGACAGTGCAAGGTTTGGGGAAGAATTCAACTTAAACATTGCTGAGGGATTGTTCTACTTTACTACCGCACTCATGTAGACAAAAACATAATAGCATGTGATAGTTGAACATAGTAAGAACGGCATAACATAGACATGACTTGGTATAGCCCATTATTCCTTTGGGGATCTCCATTTCCATCAATCTGTGAATCATGGTGATCTCCATCTCCATGATTCTATGCATCACGGTGATCTCCATCTCCATGATTCGAGTATGCCATCCTTCAGTGATGATTCTGCCAAGACTAGCTACTACTAGCGGAAGTAAAATGAAATTACATAGTCGCGGATAGATCATCATAGATTGGCACACAGGCCATTACATTAATTTTGACAATATGTATTTGGCTCCTGCCCATATTGTCCTCATGACATGCAAGCCATGAATTAAATACATACATGCATCATATACACATAAGGGCTATACCAGTCATTAATACCTGCAAAACAGAGTTATCCGAATTCGATGTCTAATCTTGCAACGTAGAAAACTCTATTTTCTGAGCCTTTTTTCGCAATTCTAATTTCGCTGAATGCAGCAAAGTAGCAGAGAACTGAATGTAAAATTTTGTTCTCTATGATTTTTGTTTAGAGTTCCTCACAATCTGAGTTACGGTTCAAAAGTTACGGCTGTTCTACTGAACAGCATTTTTCTCAGCAAACCGGCGCCCGGCAGTAAATTCTATCTACCACCGCCGTGCATCATATGCGCTTGGCACTTGACCTAGGGTTCAATTCGATCAATCTGATTGATCTCTAACTCGCCATGACTGGATTTACATGAATCACTTAACTTGGATGGCGGAATTTCGACCGGTAAGAGTAGATCGTTCCAAGACCAACACGGCAAGATGACGAACCAAGGTTAGAGACTCATCTACAACCACGCATATCACCATATGCATAAAACCAAACCTATAACGAGGCAGAAATGGCTCTGATACCACTGTAGGGTTATGAGGGTTCTACGCTAGCCAGAAAATAAAACTTTTTGACCTCATAAACTAGCATCTACTGCTAGTTACAGGTTACGGGATTACCACTAGACGTGCAGGTGCAGTGGAAGACGACTCGATGTAGTCGTACGTGTCGCAGCAGGCAGTGCAGTTGCATGGTCATCTGTCACACACGTGCAGGGAAGAAGCGATGCACCTCTGGACTGCTAGGTCCGCGAGGAGCAGAAGGCGCGAGCGTGGGGAGGGCAACGGCGGCTGCTAAAGGCGTGTGTCTCCCTGACCGCGCCCCTACCCCTTACTTGTATAGGCATCCCCAATGAGGTGACGAGTTGGAGACCCATTAGTAATCCTAAGCCTTGTCTAATTCGGGTCCAACCCCAATTAGGCTTCCAGCCCCTTAAGCGTGCGACCCTATGGGTTCACGCACACATTGACATGGGCTGAGTACTCCTACTCGCCCAATAGTTGACAGCAGCCTCTAGCAAGGCATGACAACTCCTATGTGCACACAAAGATCATATCAGACGAACCACTATGACCACATACAAGTTACTCCCTTTGCCACTCGATATATGGTTCAACTCGTGGGTTAACACTTAACCCAAGCACGGCCATGCATTTGTAGATCCAATCATTTGAGTGATCTAGTGATATCTCTCTCGCGTAGAGGGGCAAATTCCATCTTGATTGTCTATGTCTCATAGCATGCTTTTCGACCACCCGAAGACCACCTTTATAACTACCCAGTTACGGAGCAGCGTTTGATAGTCCCTAAGTAGGCCGTTTCACATCTTGAGTACATACCACAATTTTAGGTCTAAGGACATAAGGTACATGACGTGAATAGAGACTTTCTCATGTTGGGTTAGTCCAGCCTACATGTCTCACATGTGCTCACATTATTAGTTTGACATCTCCATGTCCATGACTTGTGAAACATAGCCATCAACTAATACATGTGCTGGTCTAATATTCAAGTGTGTTCTCACAAGAACGCTGACCAGGGATAACTTTAGAATAACCATGCAAGTAAAGAGTTCCACAAAATAATTCACATAATTGCTAATCAATACAAGTTGTCTTTAATGGATATTCAATGAACATTTTATTAATCATGGATACAATCGGAATATCATCATCTATATGATTAGCTCTAGGGCATATTCCCAATAGAGGGCTATATGGCTCTGGCTCTAGTCGTTTACGGGACCTTTTCTAGCTTGTTAGTGGTTACCATTTGGCGCAAGAGAGGTGTGTCCGGATTGGGTGTAGTTGGACCCCTGTCTATATGTGTATAGGCTGCGGTTGCGTGCCATCTACAAGGGGGATACTACATTAGTAGGTGCAGTAACCTTAGCAGCCCTAACTGGTTAGACGAACCCCTATGTGGCTTTATATATTTTGCAGTGGCTTGGGGAGTTATAAACCCACTCAACTGTAAAACATGACTCGTAGTGAAAGTGTATACCTCTACACAGAGTTAAATCGATATATCATCCATGCCCATGGACAGGGCAGCCTTGACACATTTATATTAAGGATAATGGTTCTTAATTTGTTAAGATGTTCATTTTAGTGTCATTATTGCTATACATTTATTTATGTTATATCGATCATGAATATATGGAAATTATCACTACCTTGATGCTATTTAAATGCCTCAATATGATTATCTTCTAAAAGCTAAATGCAGTCTAACAGTGTCAGTTTAATTGAGCCTCATTAACCCATGCTATGTTTGTTGAGTACGGTTGAGTACTTATGCTTATTTTACTCTTAATTTTAGAAAATCCCGGATGGGTAACAGATGAACGTTGGAATGAGAGCTATCGTGATGAGTACTAGGCTTGGTGTTCACCAGTTGGCATGTCCCTGTGTTGCAACTTCCGCAAGACAGTTTTCTTAGTATTTATTTATTTATACGCAAGACTCTGTGATGAATATTTGTTCATTATGTAATAAACAGAGTGATGATATTTTGTAATTTGTCATCTTATATGTGCGACTGGTTCCTGGGGCGCATATAAGGCACTTTTATACATTCTATTTTTATCCTTAAAAATGAAGTGTGATAAATTGGTATCAAAGCCGTGTCGACTGTAGGACACAAGCCTTGGTAGAATGGTCGTTTTTAGTCTTCTTAGCTTCACTAGATTTATGCTTCTCAACCTCAGCCTTGTTATTTGCTCAATTTTTATGCTCTTATGCTTACTCTATTGTGAAAATTCTTGACTCCACTCTAATCTATATCTAAATCTTGTAGATGCCTCCTAAACTCCACATGACTGCTGCTGAGTATCGTGCATTGTACAAGCCCATGGAGCCTAGGGGGGATGACACAGTTCGGGACTGTACCAGCAAGGACGAAAAGAAGCAATCCCAGTCAGCCCCTTACGTTTGGGTTGGACACATGTGACATAGTTCAAGAGCCCTAAGAATGATGCCTTCTTCAATGATCTCGTACGGAAGACGCTGGCATGTTATCACCAGGAATGGCAAGCCAAGCTGGAGTACCACTGTGTGGAGAAAAGACATCCTATGAGGAATTCATACTGGGATACCGAGCTACAAGTCAAGCCTCTAGATCCTATCACGAAGATCTACAAGATGGAGACATTGCACTATGGTCTAGTGGAACGAGCTACTGCAGAACAAAGCATGGAAGATGCGACGTACAATGCGCTTGTCCACTACCTTGGAGAGCGCCACGAAGGCTTCCATGATGATGTACTCACGCATTATCCATACTATGTGTCAAAGCAAGCAACTTGGTTCATAGACGCTATTGATGTCACCCCACCGACCTCTTAATTAAAGACTCTTGAAGCAACAGTAGTGCTGGTTGAAAAGTTGGTCAGCAAGATGGAGTCTTTGGAGCATGAGCTTCTATATGAGAGGTTGTTCAACGTGACTCAAAGCGTTGAGATAGATCGCCTCCGTGCCCAGCTTGGTATTCCCAAGATTTATGAGAAGATCGAGGAACCTCCCAAGAATAAAAGTGCACCATAGGTTTATGAAGCCCTTATGTAATAAAAGCGTTACTAGTATCATGAGTCAAGTCTAGTTTGGTCATTTATGGTGGTTGTGAACCTTGAGTGCTTGATGATTTATGATTATGTAATATGGATGATTTGGATTTTTGTGTGAGTGCTGGAGCTTTGTGGGCATGTCTGCAAGTTCCTTAGTTAAGGATGTCAAGGTTAAAGTTTAAAAAATTAAGTTTGGGTTGGATTATCCTGTCTCTATCATTGTTGTCTTCTGAGCAGCCTATGGTTTATTGGCTATATCTCTAAATTTGTTTGTCCTATGGTTATGAAATTTTTCTGGGTGAAACTAGACTTTATTATCTTTCTAATCTCTCAAGAATCGTGTCCATATCTTTTCTGAGTTGAAAGTTATGCCTACCGCAATCTGGTGTTCAGTGCTGTCTGGAATTTTTGAACAGTTTCTATTATTTGTTTAATTCGACAGCTTAGATGATATAATCTGATGATATGAACTAAAAAAGTTGTAGAGAATTTCTGAATCTTTCCAATCATGTATAGAACGTCTTTGTTTGACACTTGGGACTCGAGATATGACTAATTTACTGTGCCATTGAAATCCCCAGAAATTTTTTAGATTTGCAATCCTTGTTTTTATATAAGTTATTTGCATCCTGAATAATCTCTAAGCTTTGATTTTTGTGTTGATTTATAGATGGCTGCTCATGGTGGAAGAGGTAATCGTGGTAGGGGCTGTGGTGCTGGAAATCAACATGTAGCCAATGAGGAGCTGAGGGAGACCCAAATGCAGATGATGCAGGCTATGACCCAGTTTGTGCAGACCATGCAAGCAGGAGGGCTACCATATCTCAACCACCAAGGGACAAACGCAGGGACTTTATATAAGGTCATCCTCCTGTGTTCACTCATACTACCGATCCGATGGACGCAGAAGATTGGCTGCGTGCTGTGGAGAAACAACTGAACCTCGCACAGTGCAATGATGCTGAAAAAGTGTTGTATGCTTCTGGGCAACTTCATGGTGCTGCTCAAGTCTGGTGGGAGTCTTACCAAGCTGCTCATCCCAACAATGCACCTGCCATTACTTGGGCAACTTTTTAGAGGGACTTTAAAGCTCGTCACATTCCGGAGGCTCTCATGGAGCAAAAACAGGATGAATTCAGGAATCTCAAAATGGGCTCTATGACAATGAGTGAGTACCATGCTAAGTTCGAGCAGCTGGCTCGCTATGCTCCCAATGAAGTCTGAGAGGATGCTGACAACCGGCATCATTTCCTCAATGGCATATTCTATGACGTCAGGCTGTAGTTGAAGGGCAACACATATGCTACTTTTGAACAACTGGTGAATAGTGCTATTGTGTTAGACAACGAACGTCTGGCACAGGACAAGAAAAGGAAGATGAATGGACAGGGATCTGGAAATAATTCACATTTTCGGTCTAACTATCATAAAGGTTTCAAGAAGAAGTACCAAGGACCAGTTAGTCAGTGGAACCATGGTCAGAACCAGCAGAACTAGAATGGAAATCAACGCTCACACTACCAACAGTGTCATAATAACAACCAGGCTTCACGTCTCACTGCTCCTAATAACACTCCTCTAAAGAATAATGGCCCCAATACGCCCACCAGGTGTTTCGTATGTGGGAAGGAGGGACACATGTCTTTCAATTGTCCAGATAATAAGATGAATCAACAGACTCCTCAGCGACATAATGGCAATTAGAAGCCTCTGCAGTATGGGAAGGTTCATCATGTGTCCACTAATACAGCTCAGGAGGCGCTAGAGGTTATGCTGGGTACGTTCAACATCAACTTTATCTCTGCTACAGTACTTTTTGATTCTGGAGCTTCGCATTCCTTTATCTCACAAGCATTTGTTAGAAATCATAGCATACCAGTTGTAGCCATGAAGAATCAAATGGTAGTAAATTCACCGGGGGGTGCTATACCAGCCACTTACTACTACCCCTTAGCCAAACTTCACTTAAGGGGGTAGGCTTTTCAGTCAGTCCTGTTGTGCTGAATGCATCCGGTATTGATTTAATTCTGGGATTAGATTGGATGGAAGCTCACCAAGCAGTGATAAAGTGTAAAGAGAGGGTTGTATAACTAACTTCACCAAAGGGAGATCGAGTCAGTGTGGCTGTCACAGTGCAAACCCCTCCTACTGCTACATTGAATCGGCTTAATGATGATGCAAACCCTCAGGATCATGTTGTGGAGGAATTCCCAGATGTGTTTTTAGATGACTTGCCAGGTATGCCACCTGACCGCGACATTGAATTTATTATTGAGTTATTACCTGGCACTGCACCTATAGCTAAGCGTCCATATAAAATGGGGGGTTAATGAACTAGAAGAACTTAAGAAATAGTTAAAGGAATTGGAGGAGAAAGGTTTCATTCGTCCTAGTGCATCTCCTTGGGGCTCTTCTGTGATCTTTGTTGATAACAAGGATGGAACTCAGCGAATGTGTGTGGATTATCGCTCTCTCAATGAGGTTACAATCAAGAACAAGTACCCATTGCCCAGGATTGATGATTTGTTTGATTAGTTGAGAGGTGCTTGTGTGTTCTCGAAGATTGATTTGCGTTCAAGTTATCATCAGTTAAAGATTCAGAGCTCAGATATCCTGAAGACGACATTCACTACCAAGTATGGGTTGTATGAGTATATAGTTATGTCCTTTGGGTTGACCAATAACCCTGCCTACTTTATGTACATGATGAACAAGGTGTTTATGGAGTATCTGGATAAGTTCGTGGTGGTTTTTATTGATGATATTTTGGTATTCTCCAAGACAAAGGAAGAACATGCAGAACACTTGAGGTTAGTATTGCAAAAGCTTAGAGAGCACAAACTTTATGCTAAGAAAAGCAAGTGTGAATTCTGGTTGGAGGAAGTCTCTTTCCTTGGCCATGTTGTTTCTAATGGTGGGATAGCAGTTGATCCAAGCAAGGTAAAAGATGTGCTGGATTGGAAGCCACCTATAGATGTCAGCAAGATTCACAGTTTTCTTGTTTGGCTAGTTACTACAGGAGGTTCATTGAAGGTTTCTTCAGACTTGCTAAGCCAATGACAGCCTTACTAGAGAAGCATGCCAAATTTGTGTGGTCCGACGTGTGTCAAGCTAGCTTTGAAGAATTCAAGAAGAGATTAACAATAGCTCTAGTTTTTGGTATTGCCAGATCTAAGCAAGAAGTTCTCTATCTATTGTGATGCATCTCGCCTGGGATTGGGGTGTGTTCTTACGCAAGAAGGTAGAGTTGTTGCTTATGCTTCGAGGCAGTTGAGGAAACATGAGCTAAATTGTCCTACTCATGATCTAGAATTAGCAGCTGTGGTTCATGCTTGCAAGATTTGGCGACACTCTGATTGGGCACAAGACTGATATCTTCACTAACACAAGAGTTTGAAGTACATATTTACCCAGTCTGACTTGAACATGAGACAGCGTCGTTGGTTGGAACTATTAAATGATTATGATTTTAATATGTATTATCATCCTGGGAAGGCAAATGTTGTGGCCGATGCACTTAGTAGAAAGGAGCATGCTAATGAGCTTCGGGCGACACCCGAATCTGATAAGTTGTGTGCAGAGTTTGCTCTTTTGAACCTTACTCTTGTTACTAATGCTACGGAGATAGAGATGACACCTACCTTAGAGGAAGAAATTCGCAAGGGTCAGTTGGAGGATGAGGATCTAAAGTATATAGCAAAGAAGTTAGTGGAAGGGAAGGCACCCCGATTCCGCATTGATGAAGAGGGTACCTTATGGTATGGCAACAGGATATGTGTTCCTGCGGTGAAAACTACTCGTCAGGAAATTCTGCGTGAAGCTCATGAATCTGCTTATTCTATTCACCCCGGAAGTACCAAGATGTATTTGGATCTGAAGGAAAAGTATTGGTGGGTTGGTTTAAAGAAAGATGTAGCTGAGTACGTTGCCTTGTGTGATACATGTCAATGCTAGATTATTGCAACCAATGAAAATACCTGAGTGGAAGTGGGAAGAAGTTGATATGGATTTTATAACGGGACTACCTCGTACTAAGGGAGGCTATGATTCTATCAGGGTAATAATTGATCGATTAACTAAGGTACCTCACTTTTTGCCTGTGAAGACCACCTATACTGGACCTCAGTTGGCTACACTGTACATGGAAGAATCGTGCATTTGCATGGTATTCCAAAGAAGATCGTGTCTGATAGAGGCACTCAATTCACATCTCACTTTTGGAAAGCAGTGCATAGTTCTTTGGGAACAAAGTTGAACTTTAGTACAGCATATCACCCATAGATTAATCAGATTTTGAAGGATATGTTGAGAGCTTGTGCATTGCAGTATGGTACAAGTTGGGATAAGAATTTGTGTTATGCAGAGTTCTCATACAACAATAGTTACCAACAGAGTCTCAAGATGGCACCATTTGAAGCTCTGTATGGGCGTAAGTGTAGAACGTTGTTGTTTTGGAATCAAACTGGGGAAAGCCAATTGTTTGGGACAGATGTTCTGAGAAATGCAGAAGAACAAGTAAGAGTGATTAGGGAGAACCTGAGGGTAGCACAATCTCGTCAGAAGAGTTATGTAGATATACGAAGAAGAGAATTAGCATTCAAGGAAGGTGATTATGTGTACTTGAAGGTGTCTCCTATGAGAAGTGTGAAGAGGTTTAACCAAAAAGAGAAACTTGCACCAAGGTATGTTGGTCCATTTAAAGTTTTAAAGAGATGTGGTGAAGTAGCTTATCAGTTGGAGTTGCCTGATAGTTTGTCTGGTGTGCATGATGTGTTTCATGTGTTTAAACTTAAGAAGTGTGTGCGTGTGCCTGAGAAGGAGCATCTATCTTTAGAGGAACTTACTGTTAAGGATGATCTCACATATGAAGAGTTTCTAGTAAGGATCTTGGATACAGCGGAGAAGATTACCCAAAGCTGGATTATTAAGATGTGCAAGGTGTAATGGAATCGATATTCATAGGCTGAGCCAACTTGGGAAACTGAGGATGCACTAAGGGCAGCTTATCCGTAGTTGTTTGAGTAAGCTTAATCCAATCTCGAGGATGAGATTCTCTTAAGGGGGCTAGATTTGTAACACCCTAAATTTTGCATTTTTTTAATAGTCAAAATGATTTAATTATGCTAATTTTTGCGATCATTTAATATCGGCAAAATAAATGTTTTAGTGAAATAAAAATATATCATGGCTAGATACATGTATGTGCATTCATGCTGGTGCATTGTTTCTGTTGTGTTGTTTGGTTTTGGCTAAATCTGAAAAGGAGTTCAAATTATATTTCAAAATGTAATTAGAAATCTGGAAAAAATGAATTGAAAAGGAAATTTCTTTCTCCTTTCTTTTCTAGCCGCATGACCATTTAGGCCTACTAGCTACTTTCTCCTGCTCTCCTTGTTCCTGGCCGTGTGGCCTGTTCTTGTTTTTGCGCCGATAGGCCAAGGCCCAAGCCGGAGCAGCTCCTGTTCTTCTTCTCCGTCCGACTCGTCCATGAACCGGACGCGGGACACTGACCCGTCCACGAACTGGAAGCGGGACACCGACCCGAGCCACTCGCTCTGCGCAGCCTTCGTGCGACCTAGCGTCCCTGCTTTGTGCCCAGGCTATAAAAGCCTTTGTGACTGCATCGTCACATGTTTTTCGAAGCCCTAGCAAGCGTCGTCTTGGTCTCGCGCAACTGCAGCTGCGATACCTAGGCGCCATTGATGGTGTCCGCAGAAGCTCAGAATTTGCCACCTCCGTCGTTTCTTCGTCATTGTAAGATGAAGCTTAAGCTTCCCATTGATCTCGTGAACACTCCAGTGCCCTTGTTTTCATTTGGTGGTGCTCATCTGGTGTTAATACCGTACGCAGGAACGCCGCCACCTCGATGAGCCGCAAGTTCGCCTCAGATCACCTCCATCTCCATCTTTGACGTTGGTGAGATTCCCATCTCCTCCTCTTTCTATTGGTACAGGAATCGTGCCGATTGATGCTCTAAATCGCCATATCTAAGTCCGCCGGCGAGGAACTCGTAATCAACAATGGCCATCACCGAGCACCATGCCTGCTTGTTTGCTTTGCTGATGACAATCCTAGCTTTCATGACATCAGCATGATGTCATCTTATGATTTATGGCCGTATTTCTACAGAAAAATAATTCTAGGAATACGATGAAATTCAGTTACATTTTCATGTATTTACAAAAATGCCACTGATTTCAAATGTTTATAAAATGCTCGTTTTAACTCCGTTTGAGTCCATTCAAATTGCGTCGGGGTCATAATTTCATAATCTATATGTTAGTATTTCTGTTAGCTCAGTTTATGGAATTTATATTTTGAGTTCATATTTAATGCATTTATTAGTCTATAGGAAACCTTTAAAAATTCATATCTTCGCCGTTATAATTTTGTTTTCGGTGAATTTGACATATGTGTGATCGTAGCAGCGAGTAGAATAGTTTTATAAACTTTCTATTCTGTTTTGATGAGATTGGTGTACTGTTCTAATAATAGCTCTTTGTTTGCCTTGCATGTATGCGTATGGCTTGCTTGGTGTTAATTGTTTTTATCGAGTTCAGATGGTGAGGGTTTTATTGAGCAAGGCTATATTGAAGATCAGTAGGAGCAGCAGGATCCTCCTTGTTACTTATTCACTATAAATAATAATTCATATGCATGTGTTTATTATGATGACCTAGAGATTATAATTAGCTTTGATATCTTGATTCCTTGAACCTTTGGGTTGCATTGGGTAGTAGAGATGCTAGTGCTCTACCGGTCATGATCCTATAACATGATGTGTGTTTATGCTATAAACGATAATGATGACTTTTAACAAGTATGAGATCTTGTCTGTAAGTGATTTATCATGGATATCCCGTACAACTGCGAGGACTATATGGCTCTGGCTCTAGTCATTTAGGGGACCTCTTCTAGCTTGTTAGTGGTTACCATTTGGCGTAAGAGGGGTGTGTCCGGATTGGGTGTAGTTGGACCCCTGTCTATATGTGTATAATCTGCGGTTGTGTGCCATCTAGAAGGGGGGATACTACATTCGTATTCACAGAAACCTTAACGGCCCTAACTGGTTAGATGAACCCCTAGGTGGCTTTATATATTTTGTGGTGGCTTGGGAAGTTATAAACCCACTCGACTGTAACCTTATTATCCGCTGCTCTTCTAATCATTAAATTTTGAAATTCTTTTGATTTCTTTTCACTAAAGGAAAATGTTTTAAGACATGACTCGTAGTGAAAGTGTATACCTCTGCACAGAGTTAAAATGATATATCATCCGTGCCCATGGACAGGGCGGCCTTGACACATTTATATTAAGGATAATGGTTCTTAATTTGTTAAGATGTTCATTTTAGTGTCATTATTGCTATACAGTTATTTATGTTATATCGATCATGAATATATGGGAATTATCACTACCTTGATGCTATTTAAATGCCTCAATATGATTAACTTCTAAAAGCTAAATGCAGTCTAACAGTGTTAGCTTAATTGAGCCTCATTAACCCATGCTATATTTGTTGAGTACGGTTGAGTACTTACGCTTGTTTTACTTTTAATTTGGAAAATCCCGGATGGGTAACAGATGAAGGTTGGAGTGAGAGCTATCGTGATGAGTACTCAGCTTGGTGTTAACTAGTTGGCGTGTCCCTGTGTTGCAGCTTCCGCAAGACAGTTTTCGTAGTTATTTATTTATTTATACGCAAGATCCTGTGATGAATATTTGTTCGTTATGTAATAAACAGGGTGATGATACTTTGTAATTTGTCATCTTGTATGTGCGACTGGTTCCTGGGGCGCATATAAGGCACTTTTATACATTCTATTTTTATGCTTAAAAATGGAGTGTGATAGTTTTCGTAGGGCTTTTGGCTACCTGACCGCAGTTACCCCTTCGCAGTCTTTTCGAGAACCAGAAATGAACAACTACCCCAAAATGTCTTGGTGTAACCTTTATGTCTGTTCTTTGCTTAGTTTTTCCTTTGGTGTGGATTAGAATAGAAACACAGTAAGGGAGGACAAAAAAGGAACCTTGACCTCTCCCGATGACCTCCTAGCTTAGCTAGTCTACTCCGCTATCTTATTTAGAGTTCTTATGTGTGTGTCCTTTATTAAAACTCTTATCTTTGTCTTCTACACCCGCTTTAGTCTAGTCAATATACTAGCTAGCAAATACATGATGGTACTTATTAGCTTCTTTACACATTGCTTACCTGAGGATAAATACGATACCCTAGAATACTCTTGGGTGAAAGCTACAATGGTATCCGTGCGCTTACGGATTTGTCTATGTGCGTTATCTTATACCAATTGGCTTTCTAGTGCTGTTATCAGGGATGGACTTAAAACCTCCATACTTGGTGATTGTGCTAAGAATCGCCAACAACTTGTGGTCCAGCCAAGTCAAAGCTTGGCAAGCCGGACTGATCTGCTATCCATGAACAACTTTGGCAGTATCAACTATGGAGGCTATTGTTAGAAGCATTCAAATGTTCAGCGGCTAGACTTTCCTACATGTGCAATAGTCTTTCAGTATCGATGGCTCCTCTGTTCTACTTTAGGATGCGAGGAAACTAGCCAGCAGGTAGGAGATTGATGCGATGCTATTGGTTTGCCAGTAGACTGATGGCTACGACACTCAAGACAGACAACCCTTCACTTAGTTGTGTTCGCAGTAAAACTCAGCAGGCACGTCTCATCCTTGATGCTCAAATAACCTATGAGGTGGTTCTGGGTCGGTCATATTTACACTGGTCGGATGTTCTGATGTATGCACAAAAATGTTAAGAGGAAGAAATGTGCAGACATTGTCAACTACAACCGGCAGAAACAAGTAAACACTCCGCTCTATCTGGAATTAGATTCGACGTAATATAAAGAAGAAGTTACATTTGGATAATACAGAAACATTCTTTATCAGGAAACATACTAACAATAATTGTCAGATAGGTGAGTATTTGTCAGAGTTACAGAAACAACCAGCAAACTAACAGATCAATGTTACAGAAACAACCAGCAAACTAATAGATCAATGTGACACATCGATATATATCTGATTGAAACTCGTTACATATATTAGCAGGAAAAGAAAGCTCCATGCATGAGTCAGGGCTTCATTGCACTTGTTTGTGCTTCTCCATCATCGGACTCGCTATCATCACTCTCTTCATTAATTTAAAGCCATGGTTGAGCATTAGTTCCTTATGGCTTTTTCTTTTCCTGTCATCATCATCAGAATATAGACGCACAACATGATCTATGGCATTGTTCCACATCTAGTTCTTTGGTTTACTGCCTGGCCGGCAGGCCGAGTATCGGCTGATCATCTTACTATTGTTGTCGACGAAGCATAAGCCTCCTCCATCAGCCCAAACAGGGGACTGAGTGAGGTAGAGATCAAAGTCATGCTCCTTTTGCAGGATTTCATGATCTTGTACGACACAAAGGCATTGGTGCATGCATACCTGATTTGCTCATTCGATAGTCTGGGCCGGTCCTAGTTTTTTCCATGAAGAGAAATACTACCTTTTCCATGTCCACACCCAGCAAGTCTCGATCGAAAATCTTAAGGCCACCCACATTGCTCCACTTACCTCTGATTATGAAGGGCGCCATGAACTATAGTTCCACTGGCTTGGAGTGTGTAATATCCGGTTTTAAGAGCAAAACCAAATATACACCATATGTGAGCCTCTGAAGACAAATCTCACAGATAGCTACAAGTAAGGGTAGTATCAGTAAATAATGCTTAATAAATAACGTACATAGTATTAGAGAGATATACCCTTAGGTAGCAATCAACGGAAAGACACTCTGATCTTCAGATGTAGACTCCACTCCACTGGATCCAAATGATTGGTTGATCACAAGCCTAAACTCTTCCTGAGGTGTGGGGGAAATAGCAAGAGTGAGTCCATGTCAAACTCAACAAGTATAGCATGCGGTTCATGAGGCTCAATAAGTTGACACTGTTTAGACTACATGTAGCTTTTAAGTATGTCAAGTTTAGCAATTAGTAGCCACAAGGTAGTGTATGCCCATAACCACATAATCAGAATAACATGAATAATAAGTAGCACATGAACGTCACAAATAACTATTTAGCAAGTTTCATTAGTGATCAACTACTCCATAGATGTCTCCAAGGCCGCCCTGTCCATGGGCACGGATGATACATCGATTTAACTCTGCGCAAAGGTGTACACTTTCACTATGAGTCATGATTTTCAAATGTCTAGGGTCATGACTCTGAAAACACCAAAAACCATATAAAGCCATCCAAAGGTTCGTCTAACCGGTTAGGAACGCAGGGTCATTGAATGTAGAAAACCCCTCTTCCAATATGGCACACCCTAGTTATACACATATTGAGGAAGTAGCCCTATACCCAACTCACAGAACTCTAACCAGCTAGGAAAGGGCCTTTGAACAACTAAAGCCAGAGCCATGTAGCCCTCATAGTTGTACATTAAGTCCCGGATAATCACAAACAGATAGGATCTTATATAAAAGAGTTTTATTTTAATGTTCATAGCATATTTATTAATGAAGTTACATGATCATGATTCAGATAAAGCACTAGCAGGTACACTACCCAAAGTGCATAGCTCAGGGTGACAAGGTATATAGTAATCAACTGCAAGGAAAATCTACATAGATAGCAAAGGAACACATGCATATGAAATTTAATGATTATAGTAAATAGGTAACAAGCATGGTCCATGCTATACTTGCCTTAAACTCAAATCCTTCTTCTGCAGTCCACACTTGTTTAAGAAATTCTCCTTCTTGAGCAACTTTTAGATCACTAAATTCTTATAGATCACCAATGCAAAGCTCACTGACGGGACATAACCATAGAACACCACACAAGCATCTATAAAATCATACATGAAGCAAACAATAGTTCAAAATTAGAACAGTACCCCAATCAAGATAAAATAGATTGAAAATTTTAAAATCATTCTACACGTCACTACGATCACACAGACGTAAGAATCATCAAAATCAGAGCTATAACGAGAAAGTTATGGATTGTACAAGATTTCCTATTATAGAATAATAGATTAAATCTAACCTCAAATTTAAACAGTTGAAAATAGATCTAATAGTGGTAATAACATGTAGATTATGAAATTATGAATCTAACGCAACTTGAACGGATTGAATCAAACCTAAAATGAAGATTTTATAAACAAAATAAGATAAAGGACTGATCTATAACTAGATTAAAACTAATTTTGAAATTAAATAAATAAACTGAAATCTGAATCTGCATCAAGGACCTCAGGCAAAATTATAGAAAAGTCCAGGGGCTCTTTAGCAAAATGGCAAGTGAAAGGGTATGGGCTAATCTGGACCGCTATATCTGAGATGGATAGACCAGATTAGACCAAGGGGGAGAGAGGTGGCGCTCCGGCCGGAGAAGACGACCGGCGCGGTGGAAAACATGGCTGGCGGTGAAGGACCTCGTCGGCCAACCAGAAATAGGCCACCAAACAGGACGGGACTGGTGCTAAACAGGATGGCGTGTGGCTTCAAAAGGCAGATGGCTTCGATCTGCAAGGTCTGGCAACTCAGTGTGAGCGAAACAGAATGGGATAGAGAGGAAAAATGATCTCAGTGAGTTCTTGGGGTCAAAGAGATACACGGCAACAAGCTTACGAAGGTGATGTGGCAGCGGAATAGCGAACTCGAGCTTGAAGGTGGCTGCTAGGGTTGCGATGGCTTGCGCTCGGGTTGGAAGGCGACGCTGGCACGTGGGCTTTGGTAAAGGGTGAGGTGGACGTGGATGCTTTCTTTTTGAAGGGGCAGGGTGGCGTGGACATCAGCTAGAGGAAGGGGATGACGCTGCGCTGTGGGTCCCGAATGGCAGCGAATCAAACCGTGGGGCCGAGTTGTCAGCCGTAGAGAGAGAAAGGAGGAAAGGCGGCCTAGCTAGCTTGCTAGCTGGGCCGGCCC
The DNA here is from genome assembly GCA_023333625.1 of Bothriochloa decipiens. Lineage (NCBI taxonomy): Eukaryota > Viridiplantae > Streptophyta > Magnoliopsida > Poales > Poaceae > Bothriochloa > Bothriochloa decipiens. The sequence goes on along the minus strand of CM041641.1, from coordinate 23,852,532 downwards.
AAAGAAGAAATGGTTGGGTGGGCCAGATGAAGGAGATGGCCTTCGAGCCAAGGGAAGAAGAGAGGGCAGGTCGACTGGGCCAGAAAAGAGAATGAGTGAGAGAGGGAAAATGAAACCTTTCTCTTTTATTTAAACAGCTTTTCAAATGAGGTTTTCAAATTCTTTTGAACTCCTTTTCAAACCTAACCAAAACCACTCATCACAGAACAAAACATGCAGCAGCATGAATGCACAAACATGCTCCTTCTCCTATGATTGATTTTATTTTTGTAAAAATATTACTTTGCCTAATTTCAATGCTCACAAAATGCATAATTAAATCAATTTAGCTATTTTAAAATAATGCAAATTTTAGGGTGTTATAATTCTACCCCCTTAAGATAAATCTCGTCCCAAGATTCGAAAGGTGATGATCAGAGAGATAAGATACTTCGCATAAATCTTCTTTACTACTTTGGGTAGCTCCCCTCATTGCATAAGATTCACCTTACTATGCATACCATGGTAGTCTTAATCCAAATATCATGATCACTAGTTCCAAGATTTTTATGAACACTCTACATAGTTCTTAGGTAATTCCAAACCAATCCTTATGTAATTTCCAACTTGTTAGGCCATTTTTTCCTTTTTCATAACATAAGATGAACCATTGCAGCGAGGTGTTAGCTTACTCTTCAAACCAACATTCCCTATGCTTCTCATATATACTATAAGATTATCAGCAACAACCTTTTGCTTCTCCCAGGTGATAACACACATCCAAATCATAACCTCATGATTACTTCAACTGAACAATGATGTCACAAAATTCAATCTGATCCATAGTGAAAAATGTTCTTCATACAATCATGTCCTTGTGAATGCCACACTTGACCCATTAGGATAGTACCTCCAAATCCCCAAGACATAATCCATATCTGAGACCTGTGGTTTATGGACCACCATAGCTTCATCTCATACCAATTCCAATGCAATTATATTGTCACTAGATCCACCACAACTTAGTAAAGATTCTTTTGAATTATTAGGATTGGCATTAATGTCACTCTTTATGTCCAAGCAAATATATCTATGCTCCACACTGACTAATGGTTCTCATATGTTGAATAGTCCAATGCACACCTCCATAATTGACACATAATCCACTGCTTTTCTTTCATAGAACGCACCCATAATTTTGCCAATAAGCATTATAGAGAAAACTCTTATGTCCCATACTATAATGCCTCCCATAAACCTCTGATAGAATCAGTCCATGCTAAAGATCTTTGAATCACTCACATACTTGGCCACGAACTCAACACATCTCCCTTAAATTATTCTTCATGTAATTGCACCATTAGCTATATCAAAACCATGAAGAGAGCTTCCTTCAGTCCAAATTATTTGACATGCTTGGCATAACAACGAGGTCTTTGAAACAGAACCGCTAAATTAATATAAACCAAAGGTTAGTAAACCGCCGAGGCAATTTAGTTACCACATTGTGCTCATATTAACCCGGTAGTCCGTGAAATCTCGAAGGATTTCAAACTTTTCCAACGACACATTAGGAATCGCACAGTTTAGCAGTTACCATTCATCTATTCTTACTTTTTGAACATAGCTTAATTAATATCACTGGTTTTACATAAATCCTTTTTGAATCAGAGTTGCAAGTAATAGCAAAAGTAAATATATTTTTGACATATACTCACACCTATGGTTTAAATACATTGCCAGTTCACGATTGACATCCAACAATAGCAATTAGATGAGATATAAGAGATGACCTTGCCCAAGGTCTAATCCTCTCGTAGTGGGATACAAGTCCATCTTGTCGCCATAGCAAAAGTCTTATGATCTACAACAAGTGAGAATAAAACCCTGAGTATGAGAATGTACTCAGCCAAACTTACTGGTCATAAACCAAAAATAAAGTGACTCCAAGGAGTACGCAAGGCTTTATAAGGAGGCTAGCTAACTCATTTCTTTGCATAAAAGCCTAAGCTTATTATGAACAATTATTATAACCTTCTAACTTTGCATTTTAAAGTCATTATCCTGATCATGCTAGATTAGCAGCTAATCTGAACAGTTATGGTGTAATTATCAAGCAAGAACAGTGACTAATTTCGGTTGAGCATCTTTCAGCATCAACATCATAACCAACTCGTCTCTTTGTTCAGGTTGTTACTACGATGCCAGTGCTCAAGTCGAGTGCTCACTGTCTAGGAGCGATGGCGATTCAAATCAATTTCTAATCAGCTGGTGAAATATTCCCCACACAAACCCAGACATGCCTGCGTGAAGGCACCTTAGGTCACTGTTCGCACTGTTCGGGTAAAAGCTGTACTCATCCATGCCATCTCCAATACAATGCATTCAGCAGGTCAAAACCTGGCCCAAACAGGCTACTAGGCTTCGTGGTTACCATGATGCCAACTAAGTGTGGGGCTGCATTCAACATGACAAGAGGGCCGAGACATCGGACGGGGCCCTAGATCAACACAAACGGGATAAAACAATACAGAACCTCTAGTTCCGTCCACAAAACCAATCCCGCCCGGTCTCAATTTATTACTTCTCATGGTTATTCCAAAACAACAGTATAGCTCACCATTAAGAGTCACCACCTATAAGTCTTGGATGACAGGAAATCACCCGACTTTTACCGATCTATTTAAGCAGGGCTAAGCATATAGGCGATCCTATACTTAATAGGGTGCTTGGGTAACTCAGGTGGACAAGGGTAATCATAATGCATCAACGGTATCGATCGACTCCTATAAACTTAATGCATCATAAACAATAAAGGACACAAATTAAGTTATTTGTAAAACAGTAGGAAGGAATTCTCTGGGGCTTGCCTTCCTCTGACGAGCGAGGTTGAAGCTCTAGGCACTCGATCACTCCACTTATGTATCCTTGTTTCACGTCCCGTTTTGTTTTCCTAGCGATCCTGTATGATGCATATGCACGTATGAATACAAGGAATGCACATGGTATGATAATGGAGCATGATGATGATGTATGCTTGCATATTATTCCTATAAGTTAGTCAACATCATCTAAGAGCATGTACCATAAGCACATGTCATCTACTACATTCTCTACTACAACAATACAAGTCTATCGGTGAAACCTTCTTTCTACCTATCACCAGCAAACAAGCCAATAAAGCAAGTAACCATCTTACTATCACTAGCAAACAAGCCAGTAAAACCAAAGACCTATACTAAGCATAACCATCTTGACACATTCATCATGTGCTAATCACTAACAGATTAACTCTACTCAAGACACACACAATACATTACTAGTAAATCTACACCAGGCAATATATCCTAAACATCAACTAAAGCTGCATAGTAGCACTAACAGATTAGACACCCTATGCAGGCCTAAAGAAACATTATTGATGGCATGTCATGGCTAAGCAAGGTTGAATTAAAACAACTTTATAAATAGGGTATAATTGTAGCACCTAGTTTAACTTCACATAAAAACCTACAAACATTACAGAAGATATTACACATCAATTCTAGGCTGCCATCCAAATTTCACCTCATTTGGATAAGCCTATCATTCTACACAAAAATCACAAGGCAACACATAAAAGGAGACCTAAAAATACTTTGTACTATGAAGTATGTCAAAGCTCATGTTTCACTACATCAAGAGCTACCTTATGGCATATAAGTAGCCTACAAAAATTATCAACCTCAACTTAGACATACACACCACATTTATGAATTATCCTAGGAGTAACCCTAATATCACACTTAAACTACAACTTCATATTTTTATACAGCAAGCATACACCAAATATTTTTCATAGATAGAGTAGGCCAACACAAGACTAACCCAACAAGAATCACATTTTTCTAAGCATCCTAGATTTAGTTATGCATTTCCAAAGATTACAAGCATTTCATGTAAATAAATCAACTTAAATAAAATTAAACAGAAAAGTATCCCAAACATGACATATTATATTTTTAACAGATTGAATACATCATAAGAAAAATATAGAAACTTGAACCAACCAAATCGGAACTATAAATATCGAGTTATGAATTTTGGAAGCATTTTCACAAAGTCTGGAATAATGTATTTTTCTGAAAATCGGACCTAAACTACTAGGTGTACCCTGTTGTGTACCCAAAGGCGCTACTGCGCTAGGTAAACCCGGACCTGTGCACCCAGCAGCGCACCACTGCTGACGTCAGGCCCATGTCATCGTGGGTCCAACCGATCAATAGCTGGAAAACAGGGGAGGAGCCTCCGCCGGTGGGATCTCACCGGCGGCGAGGCCTTCGGTGACCGGGCTGGCACCATCGGCCTTGGCTCGACGAGGTGAACCCGCTGGTGCCGGAGATGGAGCCGATCGCTCACCAGCATGCGCTCACCGGCGGCCGTGGCGGCGTAGCGGCCATGCATGTCGCTGGTGAGGTTGCTCCCGTTCACAGAAGCGTAAACCGAGGCGGGCATCAGTCCCAGCAGAGCGAGACGGTCATGAATCACATGAAGATGGTAGAATAGGAGTGGCGAATCATGAACAGCGGTGCAAGCATGAGCTCATCGAAGCTCGACGATGAAGCACACCATCCCGGCGAACAGCGCCCTAATCGGGTCCCTCGACTAGGGTTTTTCGGTCGTGGAATCGAGGTGAACTCATTGCGCTCACCAGAGAAGGAAGAGGAGGCTGGAGCAGGGGTGACCCCATGGTTCTGCTTGCGGTGGCACTCTGGCGAGGGCAAAAGTGACCCGATTGGGTCCTCACCTTGTGCGTTGGAGGCGGCGATGCGTTGGTGAGCGTGGCGAATGATGGGATGACGAAGATGACATAGACAAAGAAGAAAATGAGGCAGCGGTGAGGTGTAGTGGCGCTGCGGGCTCGCGGCAGTGGCAATGGTGAGCCCCGCGGCTCGGCTACCTGCGAGATGGGAGGGGAACGGTAGAGGAGTGGATGGAGAGTGAGTGGGGGAGGAGAGCAGCTTGCCCGCGTACTTAATAAGGCCGAGGCTAGGTTGAGGGGGATGGACGGCGCGCTGCCACAGCCGACTGCACCATTGGCGCATGGTGATGATAGCGAGCGGCAGGCGTGCGCGTGGGCACTTGATTGCCTGCGGCCGCATCGGTAGCACGTGGTCGGGCTCGGCGTGCGACATCGGCCAGCGCTGGCGAGCGGGCAGTGGCACAGCAGCGGCGCCGACGTTGCTGACGCCCTGGCACGGGAAGTAGAGGAGAGGATAAGGACGAGGGAAGGAAGAGGCTGACAGGTGGGGCTAGGTGGGTCCCACCCCTTTTAACATGAACTAAGAAGTTTGACCGGCTGTAGTTTCCAAACGAAGCCAAATTTCAAAAACTTTGAATATAAAAGTTGCTCCATTCGACAAATAGAACATTTCTGTAGGGTTGTGAGGGTGCTACGCTAGCCAGAAAACAAAACTTTTCAACCTCATAAACCAGGATCTACTGCTAGTTATAGGTTATGGGATTACCACTAGACGTGCAGGTGCAGCGAAAGATGACTCGATGTAGTCATACGCATCACAGTAGGTAGTGCAGTTGCATGGTCGTCCGTCACCTCAATCCCATCGACGGTTCATCCCAGTGTTCCAGATGCAGCACCTCCAAGGAATCCCACACGTGCAGGGAAGAAGCGATGCGCCTCCGGACTGCTAGGTCCGCGAGGAGCAGAAGGCGCGAGCGTGGGGATGGTGACGGTGGCTACCAAAGGCGTGTGTAACCCTGACTGTGCCCCTACCCCTTGCTTATATAGGTGTCCCCAATGAGCTCACGAGTTGGAGGCCCATTAGTGGCCCTAAGCCTTTTCTAATTCGGGTCCAACCCGAATTAGGCTTCCAGCCCCTTAAGTGTGTGACCCTATGGGTTCACGCACACATTGACATGAGCCGAGTACTCCTACTCTCCCAATAGTTGACAGCGGCTTCTAGCAAGGCGTGACAACTCCTATGTGCATGCAAAGATCATATCAGACGAACCACTACGACCACATATAAGTTATTCACTTTGCCACTCGATATATGGTTCAACTCGTGGGTTAACACTTAACCCAAGCACGACCATGCATTTGTTGATCCAATCACTTGAGTGATCCAGTGATATCTCTCTTGCGTAGAGAGGGGGCAAATTCCATTTTGATTGTCTATGTCTCATAGCATGCTTCCCGACCATCCGAAGACCATCTCTATAACTACCCAGTTACGGAGCAGCGTTTGATAGTCCCTAAGTAGGCCGTTTCACATCTTGAGTACATACCACAATCTTAGGTCTAAGGACATAACGTATATGACATGAATAGAGACTTTCTCATGTCGGGTCAGTCTAGGCTACATGTCTCACATGTGCCCACATTATTAGTTTGATATCTCCAAGTCCATGACTTGTGAAACATAGCCATCAACTAATACATGTGCTGGTCTAATATTCAAGTGTGTTCTCACAAGAATGCCAACCAGGGACAACTTTAGAATAACCATGCAAGTAAAGAGTTCCACAAATAATTCACATAATTGCTAATCAATACAAGTTATCTTTAATGGATATTCAGTGAACACTTTATTAATCATGGATACAATCGGAATATCATCATCTACATGATTAGCTCTAGGGCATATTCCCAAAAATTTCATATATAGGAAGTTTTTGCTAATTTGACCTAGATTTGAAAATATGAATTTGGGTCAAATTTGAATTATAAAAATATTAATTTTCAATATTCTTCCCACTGTTTTTGCCCTTTTTGAAAGCCTAAAAAACATTTTCATGATTTAGTGAAAATAGAGAATTTTTTCTAAATATTTTTCTCTACAAACCATAGTAAGGGTCCAACTTGAGATAAGCAATATAAATAGCCCTTTTGAAGAGGGATTGAAAACACACTTTAGGGAGAATTAATCTTGATTTCAAACTAAATCTTTTCGGGTCAAATGACCAACACATGAATTGATCCTAGCAACATTATAAACATATTTCAAATCTATCCAAGCATCAATTACATAGCAAACCACAACCTAGCATTCAAATATTCTATTTGAAAATATAAACAAGCAAGCATCAAACATCATTGCCTAATTATGTGATCACCAGGTAAATGTTATGATTGTGCTCATGATATGCAGTGCAAAGATGTGGTTAACACCAGGGGTGTTACAGCCGACCCCTTTGAAGGAATCTCGTCCTGAGATTTGAAGCAAGGAGTAAGGTAAGAAGAGAAAAATAATTTTCATTTCACAGATTTGGAACTACATCAAGGATTACGCAACTTCGATTACTAATCCACTCAGGATTTGGAGGGAATATGGCTATGAGCAATGCACCATAACCATTGACTTAATCCAAATATCGACTGAGGTGGGGACAGTGGAGGAACAACAAGAAAATGATGATCTAGAACATGAAGAACGTCCATATGATCCAGAACACAGCGAGTGTGAACTCGATCATCATGAAGCCAACCATCAAAATCAATCCAAAGCAGATTAGAACTTCCATGAAATACATATCTCTCCTCTTTTAGATGGCGATACTAGCTCCATGAGCAATCACCAGATCTTGCAACTTTACTCCTAATTGTTCTCTCTTTCTAACTGGATTGCTTCTCAGGTTTCTCTTCTCTGAGCACTGCCTCAAATTTTTGGGATGTGGAGAAGAAGAGATGCGCTAAACAACATCCATAGCGGAGTGGCAGAGGTGGAGATGCAGTACACCAGAGGTGAAGATAGGTGGAAGAGGATCAACGCTGAGTCACTGAGTAGGCAGAACGCAGGCTATGGCACGCTTCTGGTGCTCGAGCTCGGGCGTGGGGAAGATAAAGGAGGGGATGGATTCACTCGGTGGGAGGTGCACAAGCAGTCGGGCCCGAAGCTGAGAAGAAGAAGGAGGAGAGGGCCTGGTACGGGGACGAGGATGAGGTGCGAGGGCCGACAGGGCTACAGAGAAAAGGAGGAGGGCACACTGTGCAGGTGCTGTGAGTGCAGCACCACGGTCATGCGGACACAGTGCACAGGTGGGTCCCCTAGGGATGCAACGGTTCTCATCTGGGTCAACTTTGGTGCAACCTTTTGAGCTCCATTAGGATTTTAAAATGCTGAGTAAGCAAGGCGATCGGCTTTCAAACCTGATTTATCGATCGACACTTAAAATTCTTCATTGCCTATATAATCACTTTTCCTCCTTACATGTCCATCCAAAGATATTTTTCAACTTATACCCATACTTCCAAGGTGATGTCAAATGTTTTTCGTCAATCTAAAGTATGAAGATGATAAGAACAGTGTGATATACACTCGCATTTAACCTGAGATTACAACTCACTAGGGCAGGTTATCATGAAGTAGGTCCGACAACTACCCTTTTAGAGGCGTTGAAGGGTTGAATGTGAGAAAATCTGCTATTCACATCATCAAATACATCAAAAGGTGCTTCAAAATCCTAAATTGTTTACCACTTAATAAGCAGGGCAAGAAGAGGTTTGAACATCCGCCAAACTTAATCCAAATCAAGTTTGCTGTCAATAAAGATAGCACCTACAATACTTTCTACAATATCACCTGGAATCTGTGTGGAAGGAGACAAGGTGAAATGTGTGGCAGCATAGGATTCCTTGAAGCGAGTTCAACACTGGCATAGCCCTTCATAGGAACACTGGCTAATAAAATGCCAATATGAGCACGCTAGACTAAGAGAGTCCAAACTTTTACATGTCGAAGTCAAAGTTCTTAGGTCAGAAAGATCCAAATTTTCTCATATAGAAACCAAAGTTCTTAGGTCAACAACTCTCTAGCTTAGTAGAAACCTCCAATTTTCACTTTCCACTAAGTAGAATTGCTAACCGAGTAAACACTTTGAGAAGGGCTTACGATTACCAATCTAGCTTAAGACCGATATTCTCGTAATATGGTCTTGCTGACCCCCTTTTTTTATCCAATACCTTTCCAAAAGTAATCATGCCAATCTCTCTTTCCAAGGGTACCTCTACTAAACCAAATTCTCATGTTCAAAGAATGATTGCTTGTCACTTGAAACCAGGCATTTTGGTAAACCCATGGTTATACCAAATCATGCATACAATGCGTACCCAACGCACAATCAAATCTGGCATATGGGTGATTTGATACAATCTAGGTACAATCCCAATAGTGCTGCCAACCTTCAGCCCATATAGGAGATCTGGTGCCTTGGAAGCAAGACACATTGGATCCTCGTATATGGATAGGAGTAACGATCGAACACTACTAAGTGGTAAGCACAAGGTCATGACATTAGTCAGGACAACTCTCAAGAATGTTTAAGTAAAGGTTTTCATCTGAAGAATTTCCTTCATGGATTCCCATAAAGCATGGATACTCCACAAGGCATTAGAAGATCTAACAGTCGTAGGGAAGTTCTATGTCCTTTCGAAGAAGCACCATGGAATAGGGAATCATTCCATTGATCAGATAAAATACCCATAGTCCAATTGAAACTGATTTAGATGCCCTTAATTACTTCAACGTTCACACTAGCAGAGCACTTCATGAATGAGTGAAAGGATCGACCATACCTTAATGAAAATTCAGCCCATCTTAATCATACTCCATTCCAAAGACTCTCAATTTGGGTGCACGAGTACTTGTATCATGATAGGGTTGTATAGTAGCCTCTCATACTCCATCGATAAGTTGCTTTTCAGCATTAAAAAGCTCTAAGATAATCGCATTTATGCTAATATAGACAATATTCATGAAGTATAAGAAGAGGTAACGAGCACTAAGGAAATATCTCCTTAACTCGATGGTCATCCGAAACTCATCAAACGCAAAAATGGTGTATCTCTAGTCAAGCCATAGAGAAATAGACACATTCTACAAGAGATAGCACGATTCTAGGAGAAACACTTGGTAGATTCCTTTGTCTACCATCTCTCATAGTCTGAATAATGTTAACGTTAGTGATTAGCTCCGTTAAAGTCGTCTTTCGTTATGCTTCAGGAGAAAACTTCATTATCGACAAGCCATCATAGACTGGGTAATGACTATCGAAGATAATCAAGATAGGGTCACACAAAATAGTACCTCGAGGCAATTTTCTTAGCAGGTCCAGAATAATAACCATGATACCTACATGTGCCGAGCAACACGACCATGTGTCGCGTACCACAGGAGGCTCTCGGATTCATCGTGGCACCTTCAGTTATTAATCAAGATACCACTACAGATCTTACTTTTGAGACACTGTTTTTACATGATACAGGGGTTCCTGCACAAATAGGCATTACGTGCAAGAAGACAAAGATAGTCGTAAGGCCGCAAGATAACAAGGAAGGGTCAACTGGATGGATATGGCATAACGTATATGCGAACACATCCCATGCATACCATATCTATCGCCCGACACAAGGCTTATCAAGAAAACTCAGCGTAGCTATGGTTAATTCTCCCAAAAACAAAGTTGGTCGATGTCACCATCGAGGGAGCGTCTCTCTATTAACATATGTCATCTAATTCAAGGAGTTTGAGGGGGAACATTTTATTCGTCAAAGGTGATGAAAGATCACCAGCAACAAATGTACTATCGTCATATCCTTGATAACACGATGTGAGTGCTGGTGGATGGTATTCAGAGGATCTGTATATTTTAACACTCAAGGAAGGTTGCATAACAAAGTTGTTGCATTGGTGTAGCCGAGATAATGGGTTACGATTAATAATTACAATACCAGCGCATCACCTAGTAATCCATCTAGGTGCGTCCACCGAAATGATCTAGGTTTCGGTCTTGGCACTGTAAATTGTTAATCGAGACGACATTACCACAACTACAACCAATAGAATAATTCGCCAGATAATCCAATTATATAAGGATATCTTGTGCAACTAAGCTCTGTGCACAAGACAAGGTAAAGGAGTTACCTGGGATTTCAAAATTCAGGATAGCAAGGGTAATTCAGGAACGATCATGGCAATTACCACGTATTCTATCGTCAAGTTGTTCCCCGAGGTCGATCAAAAGTAATCTTCGCTTAAAGATTTGGTCTAGGCATGTGACGACAAGGAACCAATGTCGACATGTCATCATAGACCAAGATGAATAGGAGTGAATTGATAGGGACAAAGATCGAACCAAATTTGAACATCGATATAGTTCTAGTTCCCAATATAATAGGCCCCTAGTGCTTGTTCTTGCAGGCTACATAGGACAGTTACATCATCTAAACATGCTACGTCAGACACGTTCACTGACCTTCATACGATTGGACCAACCGCTTAGGATTATAGGCCATTACATAAAGGTCCAACAAAATAAGGCATCAATCCTATAGAGATGCATCATTAGGCCTACTCCTCATGGTTGTGGTCCATGTTCTCAACACCACCTGTAGTTCCAGCATTAGCACCATCAATGTCAGGCACTACTTAAGGTCCTTCCTCAGCAGCTCCAGGAGGATTATGGTGAAGCTGATTGTAGACCCATTGAAGTTTTCCTTGTAAAGCACCATTAATGACTCTCAGGGAAATCACCTAGTCCCTTAGGAGGTATTCCTCGTTCTAGGCTTCATTCCGTTGCCGCACAACTGTATCAAAGGCCTGCTGTCACTGGCCGAGTAGGGCAAGCAATTCCAAGAACTAAATTTGCGCTACGAATGTCTCATGGACAGCAGTATTTTCTCTCTGAATAGCCTGATCCTTGGAAAGCGTCATCTGCTCAAGTAACATGGTCACCCTTTTAACTTCCTCCTCATATTCTTTCTTTATCTCACACTTCTCAGAGCTGACATAGAAGAAGTCACGATTAAGGGGCTCGAATGCATTCACCAGGCTAGAGTAGCTCTTCATCATAGCAAACATGGCTCTACTACTAGGGCCGTTGCTATTCTCAGACTCATCTTTACCACCAACAATTGTAGTCTCACTAAGCTGACGCCACACAACATGGTATGGGTCACCCTTAGGAAACACACCGGTAGTGGCACAAGCAACTTCATCTGGACATCTTTTAAGCAAATCCCTCAGGGCCTTATAAGCAACCACATTTGCACCTTCTCGAGGGTTCCTACCTCGAGCAATGAATCGACGTCCACACCAGAGTGTCGCATCTTCGCTCTTGGCAGGAATCACTACCTCAACAGGGAGAAAACTCAGACGTTGGCTCTCTAGTTCCTTACTCCACCGGTAGCGAGGTTCTTTACCCGTGGGATAGTCCATAAAGTGCAGAATTCTCCATAGTAAAGAAGGCATTCTATATTCCCTCAGAAACTTTTTGGTACCATGTGGCTCACGGGTGGCAAGCTGTTGATGCGAAACTTTTCCTTTGGTTTCCTTGGACTTGATACACTTCATACGTGCCATCTGCACAACCGTATTACAACTCTCATGAGATGGAGATTAAGTTGGTGATTTTTATCAAAAGAGAAATATTCTTTTATAAGGAGAGAAGTGATGTAGTTGACATGAGATGAGCATATGCCATGATGCATGCACGTTCCGTACGTCCTCACAAACCTAGAATACAATGTATGCTAGCGCTCTAGATGATGCCATAACTACGTGCTCACATATAATGAAATCTAGTCGGGCTACACGATCTTGCGTAGTTAGTGTACATGCAAAAAATTCCATTTCAGCCTAAACCCCCAATGAATGCAAGCGACGAAAAATCCACGCACCTTCCAAATAAGGTGAAAACACTGATTACTCACACCCATTCCCATGGATGCAAACTACCTAACAAGTCGCCAGAAGACAACACCCACACATGGGGTACCTTCATATAAACATGTGCAAACATGTATATAATTCAGCACCATATAAGCACTCCACTAGATCGGCAATGTATCCGATCATGCTCTCACAACTCACACTTACCTTAGTGTCGAGGCAAAATGATCCATACATAACCATTCAAGTGAATGGCCCCCATACATATCCCCAAGTTATTACTTAACTAAGTCACCTGGAGTCCTAAACTGGGCATAGAGGATACGACCACTGGCACACTCTTAAGTTCAAACTTATAGTTTTCAAACACCTATATAACTATAAGTTGGCAAATAGTTTTATAAAACAAATTCTTTATTTAGTAAATATACCCAAATGAATAGTAATAGCTGAACCATTGCTCTGATGCCAGCTGAAACAGAACTATCCAATTAATATAAACCCAAGGTACTAAGTAAACCACCGAGGCAATTTAGTCAGCACATTGTGCTCATATTAACCCGGTAGTCCGTGAAATCTCGAAGGATTTCAAACTTTTCCAACGACTCATTAGGAATCGCACAGTTCAGTAGTTACCATTCATCTGTTCTTACTTTTCCAACATAGCATAATTACATCACCGGTTTTACATAAATCCTTTTTGAATCAGAGTTGCAAGTAATAGCGGAAGTAAATATATTTTTGACATATACTCGCACCTATGGTTTAAATACATTGCCAATTCAGGGTCAACATCCAACAATAGCAATTAGACGAGATATAAGAGATGACCTTGCCCAAGGTCTAATCCTCCCATAGTGGGATACAAGTCCATCTTGTCGCCACAGCAAAAGTCTTATGATCTGCAACAAGTGGGAAAAAAACTCTGAGTACGAGAATGTACTCAGCTAAACTTACCTTTCATAAACCAAAAATAAAGTGACTCCAAGGAGTATGCAAGGCTTTATAAGGAGGGTAGCTAACTCATTTCTTTGCATAAAAGCCTGAGCTTATTATGAACAATTATTATAACCTTCTAACTTTGCATTTTAAAGTCATTAACTGATCCTGCTAGATTAGCACTAATCTAAACAGTCATGGTGTAATTATCAAGCAAGAATAGTGACCAATTCTGGTTCTTTCAGCATCAACATCATAACCAACTCATCTCTTTGTTCAGGTTGTTACTACGATGCCGATGCTAAAGTCAAGTGCTCACTGTCCAGGAGCGATGGCGATTCGAATCAATTTCTATCTAGCTGGTGAAATATTCAAACCCAGACATGCCTATGCGAAGGCACCTAAGGTCACCGTTCGCACTGTTCGGGTAAAAGATAGTCGTGGGATCAACAGGAACCATCTTACCCATGGGCCGCCCGGCTACCAATAGGTCAGCGCTCCATCAAATGACACGCCCCATCTTAAGGTCTCACTCTCCGCGCCCTGGTAATCATAATGCATCAACGGTATCGATCAACTCCTATAAACTTAATGCATCATAAACAATAAAGGACGTAAATTAAGTTATTTGTAAAACAGTAGGAAGGAACACTCCAGGGCTTGCCTTCCTCTGACGAGCGAGGTTGAAGCTCCATGCACTCAATCACTCCACTTCTGTATCCTTGTTTCACGTCCCATTCCGTTCTCCTAGCGATCCTGTATCATGCATATGCACGTATGAATACAAGGAATGCACATGGTATGATAGTGGAGCATGATGATGATGTATGCTTTCATATTCTTCCTATAAGGTAGTCAACATCATCTAAGAGCATGTACCATAAGCACATGTCATCTACTGCATTCTCTACTACAACAATACAAGTCTATCGGTGAAACCTTCTTTCTACCTATCATCAGCAAACAAGCCAGTAAAGCAAGTAACCATCTTACTATCACTAGCAAACAAGCCAGTAAAACCAAAGACCTATACTAAGCATAACCATCTTGACACATTCATCATGTGCTAATCACTAACAGATTAACTCTACTCAAGACATACACAATACATTACTAGTAAATCTACACCAGGCAATATATCCTAAACATCAACTAAAGCTGCATAGTAGCACTAACAGATTAAACACCCTATGCAGGCCTAAAGAAACATTATTGATGGCATGTCATGGCTAAGCAAGGTTGAATTAAAACAACTTTATAAATAGGCTATAATTGTAGCACCTAGTTTAACTTCACATAAAAACCTACAAAAATTACAGAAGATATTACACATCAATTCTAGGCTGCCATCCAAATTTCACCTCATTTGGATAAGCCTATCATTCTACACAAAAATCACAAGGCAACACATAAAAGGGGACCTAAAAATATTTTATACTATGAAGTATGTCAAAGCTCATGTTTCACTACATCAAGAGCTACTTTATGGCATATAAGTAGCCTACAAAAATTATCAACCTCAACTTAGAAATATACACCTTATTTATGAATTATCCCAGGAGTAACCCTAATATCACACTTGAACTACAACTTCATATTTTTACACAGTAAGCATGCACCAAATATTTTTCATAGATAGATCAGGCCAACACAAGACTAACCCAATAAGAATCATATTTTTCTGAGCAACCTAGATTTAGTTATGCATTTCCAAAGATTACAAGCATTTAATGTAAATAAATCAACTTAAATAAAATTATACAGAAAAGTATCCCAAACATGACATATTATAATTTTAGCAGATAGAATACATCATAAAAAAATATGAAAACTTGAACCAACCAAATCTCAGCTATAAATATCGAGTTATGAATTTTGGAAGCATTTTCACAAAATCTGGAATAACAAATTTTTTCTAAAAATCGGACCTAAACTGCTAGGTGTAGCCCGTTGTGTACCCCGAGGCACTGTTGCTCTAGGTAAACCTGGACCTGTGCACCTAGCGGCGCACCACTGCTGACGTCAGGCCCACATCATCATGGGTCCCACCGGTTAGCAGCCGAAAAATAGGGGAGGCGCCTTCGCCAGCGGGATCTAGCTAGCGGCGAGGTCTCCGGTGACCGGGCCGGCACCATCGGCCTCGGTTCGACGAGGCGAACCCGCTGGTGCTGGAGATGGAGCTGATGGCTCACCAGCATGCGCCCGTCGGCGGACGTGGCGGCCCGGCGACCATGCATGTCGCTGGTGAGGCCGCTCCCGGTCACAGAAGCGTAAACCGAGGCGGGCATCAGCCCCAGCGGAGCGAGACAGTGATGAATCACGTGAAGATGGTAGAATATGAGCGGCGAATCGAGAACGGCGGTGCGAGCACGAGCTCGACGGAGCTCGGCGGTGAAGCACACCGTCCCGGCGACCAGCGCCATAATCGGGTCCCCTGACAAGGGTTTTTCGGTCATGGAATCGAGGTGAACTCCATGCGCTCACCAGAGAAGGAAGAGGAGGCCAGAGCAGGGGTGACCCCATGGTTCTACTTGCGGCGGCGCTCCGGCGAGGGCAAAAATGACCCGATTGGGTCCTCACCTCGCGCGTTGGCGGCTGCGATGCGGTGGCAAGGGTGGAGAATGATGGGACAACGAAGATGACATAGAAAAAGGAGAAAATTAGGCAGCGGTGAGGTGTAGCCGTACTACGGGCTCACGGCGGTGGCAATGGTGAGCCCCGCGGCAATGGCGAGGAGTGGATGGAGAGTGAGTGGGGGAGAAGAGCAGCTTGCCCGCGTACTTAATAAGGCCGAGGCCAGGTTGAGGGGGATGGATGGTGTGTTGCCATGGCCAACTACGCCACTGAGCATGGTGATGATGGTGAGCAGCAGGCGTGCGCATGGGCACTTGAGTGCCTACAGCCGCGTCGGTAGCACGTGGCCAGGCTCGACGTGCAGCATCGGCCAGCGCTGGCGAGCGGGCAGTGGCACAGCAGTGGCGCTGGCGTCGCTGACGCCCTGGCGCGGGAAGCAGAGGAGGGTATAAGGAGGAGGGAAGGAAGAGGCTAACAAGTGGGGCCAGGTGGGGCCCACCTCTTTTAACATGAACTGATAATTTTGACCAGCTGTAGTTTCCAAACGAAGCTAGATTTTGAAAAACTTTGAATACGAACGTTACTCAATTCGATGAATAGAACATTTCATATATAGGAAGTTTTTGCTAATTCAGCCTAGATTTGAAAATATGAATTTGGGTCAAATTTGAATTATAAAAATATTAATTTCCAATATTCTTCCCACTGTTTTTTCCCTTTTTGAAAGCCTAAAAAACTTTTTTATGATGTAGTGAAAATAGAGAGTTTATTCTAAATATTTTTCTCTACAAACCATATTAAGGGTCCAACTTGAGATAAGGAATATAAATAGCCCTTTTGAAGAGGGATTGAAAACACACTTTAGGGAAAATTAATCTGGATTTCAAACTAAATCTTTTCGGGTCAAATGACCAACACATGAATTGATCCTAGCAACATTATAAAAATATTTCAAATCAATCCAAGCATCAATTACATAGCAAACCACAACCTAGGATTCAAATATTGTATTGAAAATATAAACAAGAAAGCATCAAACATCATGGCCTAATTATGTGATCACCATGCAAATGTTATGATTATGCTCATGATATGCAGTGCAAAGATATGGTTGACACCAGGGGTGTTACAGTGTTTTGAGTTATCATTGAACTATAAATAAATCCATCTTCACGCTCCTTTGTCATCAATTCCAGCTTGTCTAGATTTCAAAGTTGAACTCCTATGGGATGATAACTTGATGTAGCTCTAAGCAAAACTCAACCTTGATGAACACAAAAGATCCTTGTAGATGTTCCAACAAGTTATCAACCTTAAGCAAAGATACTTGCACTTGATAATGACTTCTCGATTGAAGAAGCTAATAATCAATCTTCCAAGTGAAATGCTTGAATGCATGACACCTTCATCTTCTAACTTCTTTAGCTTGGCTACCCCGTTAAGAAAGATAAGCTAGGGGCACCAAAGGACACTTTGCACATTCTTCTAAATGAGTTGATATCATCATGTCCTCCTGTCGTCCCGTAGAGACTCATGTGCATTAATAAAAACTAGTAACTTGCAGTTCCTCGCGAGTAGAAAAACAATAGCGCAGTAAAACATCCATATTTCTAGTTCTGTTAATCCAATGAAGTTGTAGCATATACCTTTGGAAAGATTATAAAATTATCTACAACCTCTGTGTATAAGACTTTTGCAAATTCTAAAATTGTTTTGGTCGAAAATAGTCCCCAATAGAAATGACTCTAGATTTCTAACAGCATAGATACATCGTCTTGTGATTTTCGTAACTCCCAAGCCAGAACAGATATGAAGGTGATTCTTGTGCTTAGAGAAAGATATTTATGTCTACTATTTTCTAGAATGTTTCCATGATTTTTGATTGTCCAAGATGAGAGGTACAAACCATAGAAGACAGTTTGCTCCAAAAAGACCGGATAGGAAGAACAGTCGAAAACCAAAACCCAACTACTATGCTTTAGGCCTATGAGTTAAATAAAATTGTGGGCCAAAAACACAAGATCATTGCAATCATTACAAAGATCCAAAGCAATCATAATAATAATGACAATTCAACATAGCAATGAAGGAGCACAACTCGCACAATGACTCAACTTGCGATACTATTGTTCTATTCATATTAAGGGCAAAGATCCTAATGTACATCTTTAGATTATGCTAGAAGGTGGTAAGAGAAGATTCTAAAAGCATTTTCAAATCAAGGAGTAGATGAGAACAAGATATTTAAAATAAGCATCAAGGAGGAGACATATCAAGGATAGGCATATAGTAGAGAAGAAAATACCAAGCTTTATAGATCAAAATTGTTGTAGCAATTTGAAAACCTTATGACAGCCAATTTCTACCTAGGCTTGCATCCTATAGTCAGCATTGAGTTGATACCACTTGTAATACCTGGTTTTAAAAATAAAACCAGATATCCACCACATGTGAGTCTCTGAAGACAAATCTCATAGATAGCTACAAGTAAGGGTAGTATTAGTAAATAATGCTTAATAAATAACATACATAGTTTAGAGAGATATACCCTTAGGTAGCAATCAACAGAAAGACACTCAGATCTTCAGATGTAGACTCCACTCCAGTGGATCCAACTGACTGGTTGATCACAAGCCTAAACTCTTCCTGAGTTGTGGGGGGAATAGCAAGAGTGGGTTCATGTCAAACTCAACAAGTATAGCATGGGGTTCATGAGGCTCAATAAGTTGACACTGTTTAGACTGCATGTAGCTTTTAAGTGTATGTCAAGTTTAGCAATTATGGGCCACAAGGTAGTGTATGCCCATAACCACATGATCAGAATAACATGAATAATAAGTAGCACATGAATGTCACAAATAACCATTTAGCAAGTTTCATTAGTGATCAACTATTCCATAGATGTCTCCAAGGCCGCCCTATCCATGGGCACGGACGATATATCGATTTAACTCTATGCAGAGGTGTACACTTTCACTATGAGTCATGATTTTCAAATGTCTAGGGTCATGACTCCCAAAACACCGAAAACCATATAAAGCCATCTAAAGGTTTATCTAACTAGTTAGGAACGCAGGGTCATTGAATGTAGAAAACCCCTCTTCCAATATGGCACATCCTAGTTATACACATATTGAAGAAGCAGCCCTATACCCAACTCACAGAACTCTAAGCAGCTAGAAAAGGGCCTTTGAACAACTAAAGCCAGAGCCAGGTAGCCCTCGTAGTTGTACATAAGTCCCAGATGATCACAACAGATAGGATCTTATATAAAAGAGTTTTATTTTAATGTTCATAGCAAATTTATTAATGAAGTTACATGATCATGATTCAGATAAAGCACTAGCAGGCACACTACCCAAAATGCGTAGCCTAGGGTGACAAGGTATATAGTAATCAACTGCTAGGGAAAATCCTACAAAGGTAGCAAAGGAACACATGCATATGAAATTTAATGATTATAGTGAATAGGTAACAAGCATGGTCTCTTAAACTCAAATCCTTCTTCTGTAGTCCACACTTGTTTAAGAACTTCTCCTTCTTGAGCAACTTTTAGATCACCAACATCTTATAGATCACCAATGCAAAGAAACTAAAATCTGAATCTGCATTGAGGACCATGGGCAGAATTATAGAAAAGTCTAGGGGCCCTTTAGCAAAATGGCAATTGAAAGTGTATGGGCAAATCTGGACCGCTAGATCTGAGATGGATAGACATATTAGACCGAGGGGGAGAGATGTGGCGCTCCAGCCGTAGAAGACGACCGGCATGGTGGCAGACATGGCCGGCGGCGAAGGACCTCAATGGCGAACCCGAAACAGGACTTAGAGTCCACCAAACAGGACAGGACCAGTGCTAAATGAAATAAGAGAGAAAGGTGACCTCACCTAGAGCAAATATGGAGGCTAGAGCAGACCGAGGATGGCGTGCGGCTTCAAACGGTAGACGACTTTGATCTGCATGGTCCGACGACTCAGTGTGAGCGAAACAGAATGCGATACATAGGGAAAATGATCTCGGTGAGTTCTTGGGATCAAAGAGATACACGGCAACAAGCTTACGAAGGTGATGCGGCAGCAGAATAGTGAACTCAAGCTTGAAGGTGGCGGCTTGGGTTGCAGCGGCTTGAGCTCGAGTTGGAAGGTGGCGCGTGGGCTTCAGTAAAGGGTGAGGCGGATGCGGATGCTTGCTATTTGAAGGGGCAGGGCAGCGTGGAGCGCACGCGAGATGTGAGAACACAGTGTCGGAGCGGACTCCAACACCGGGCGATGTCCTGCTTGGACACGAGCTAGAGCAAGGGGATGATGCTGCGCTATGGGTCCCGAATGGCAGTGACTCAAACCGTGGGGTCAAGTTGTCAGCCGCAGAGAGAAAGGAGGGCAGGTGGCCCGCCTAGCTTGCTAGCTAGGCTGGCCCAAAGAAGAAATGGTGGGGCAGGCCAGATGAAGGAGATTGCCTTGGGCCAAGGGAAGAAGAGAGGGCAGGTCGACTAGGCCAGAAAATAGAATAAGTGAGAGAGGGAAAATGAAACCTTTCTCTTTTATTTGAACAGCTTTTTAAATGAGAACTCCTTTTCAAATGTGACCAAAGCCACTCATCACAGAATAAAACATGCAACAGCATGAATGCACAAACATGCTTCTTGTCCTATGATTGATTTTATTTTTGTAAAAATATTACTTTGCCAAATTTCAATGCTCACAAAAATGCATAATTAAATTAATTTAGCTATTTTAAAATCATACAAATGTTAGGGTGTTACAGAGTGTTCGATGTTGTGGTGGCACCTCAGCCGATCCATGTCGTTGACGATTCCTACAGTGATGAAAACGTGCTGCTCGCGTGCAAGGAATGTCTTAAGGTCCTTGGGATGCTACTAGCAATAGCCACTTGGAAGACAAGGCACTGCTTCTTGATGCATAGTTGTAAGAGGGCCATCCTATCCTCCTTCTCAAGGCATTCCTCATCTAAACCAACGATGAGCGGCTTGTCGCAGCAGACATCTTGAAGAGAGTGTTCGACCATCTAGGGCTTTGATGTGACCATAACCAGGACCTCGTTATCCCCATCCATGATGGTCTTTTCTTCATCTGAGAAGCGAAGCCGATAGATTTGTTGTTGTCCATGGACAATTTAGAACAAGTGGTACTAGGATAGCATGAAATGTGCGTACACGATGAAGACTGGTGACAAAGGTAGAGTTTAATATCCAAGATACGAAGGAACCACTCGGATGTGTGAATGCCAATGGATCGGTGCACTGAGATGCTACTAGGAACCGCCGTGCGGATAGAGGAGGGAGGCGACGGATTGAGAACACTAGCCAACCCAGACAAGATGCGAGGAGTCACAACACTTAATTCTTTATGCCGGACGGTTCTCATGCCTGGGCATGGCGGGCACAATGCCTGTCTTCTCAGTGTGGCTGGCATCAGAGACTTGTACAACCTATGCTTGACACGATGCTCCCTATAGTGAGGTAAGTGAGACACACAGTTTATAATTTACAATTTATAATTAAGAAATCTCCTATTGCATCCTTCTTGTAAACTTGAAATATACAATGCACTACAAGAAATCCTTCTTTTTATGACAAAATTCCTCATGACGAGGCCTAATTTTTTCATATATTGTATCATAATATGACGCAAAATTATTTGTCATCATAAATTGATAGGAGCCAGATTTTTTATGATGACATAGATGTTTTGTCACATAAAGGCAGCAATTTTTGTCACATATTGTGTGTCCCAGGGAGACGTTTGTGGATTTCTTTTTTGTGATGCAAGGACCTGTCTTTTTATGACTATTTAGCGTTGTCACATTTAGGTACTTGAATAATTGACTACTCCAAACCCCCTGTAGGTGGACCAAGCATTGACCATTGTGGGCAACAAATTTCATAACATATATTCTCTAAAAATAGAAAAATTGCATATGGACAACAAATTTCATAACATATATTTGTATGAACAATAGAAACTCAACAAATGAGCAAATATTAGAGATTATATAATATATAAACAGAGTGCAGTTCAAGCTAGAACCTTAAAGGGTACGACACATAGTTTCATTCCCACATCCCCACATAGATATAATACAGACTAAGTTTCATTCATATTACACATCGTCAATGCCCATTTGGGCTAACAAAGTCATCAATGGCAGAGGTAAACATCATCAGTGCACTCTTGGGCTTCCAAAAGTCTTCAGTGCCAATCATCATCACTTTTCCTTGCTGTGCAGGCCAACGTCCTCCAAGATCTTCTCGTACTTGGCTACCTTGGCTTCGATGGTCTCATGTTCCTGAAAACACCCATCAATCTTCTTGTTGTGGATGTCGTCCTTGACCAGTTGAGTGAGGTTGTCGATCTTCCAAGTCAGAGAAGCGATATTTTGCTGTAGTGGTCGGGTCACACTTTCGAGGGCGCTTATGAGCGCTGGTCGAGCATCACCAAGTTCTCAACATGGTACTACAATGGACAAGATGAACTATTTTAGTACTTTGTGCGAACAACAACAAATATATAACACAATGTGGAATACCAGTAAAACACACACATGTGGAATACCAAATTGTAGAACTAAAGAAACTATAAATCAATCAATGTTGAATCTCAAGAAAGAGTGGATAACAGAATGGGCTTGGCCTCAAAAATAAGGCTTTTTCTCATAATACTTTGGCTTGGAGAATAAGGACACATAGAACAGCATAATCCTCAACTAAAATTGCTACACTCAAACTCATGTAGGCCATGAAATCATCAATACACTTGCAACCTTGGCCATCAAGAAGTGCAATGCATTACTTAGGGTTGCAAGTTCCTCAATGATTTGATGAACTACATGAAAAAAAGAAACAACCAAAACTCTTGGTATGTGTCCAGTTCCTCACAAGCCAAAGATGATCAACTGCATTCCTTTCTAGTCCCTGCCATTGCATTCATCATAGGCCAATGTACAAGATCACAGTGGCAAGCATCAACAACATTACATATAACTAATTAACTGATTGGAAAAAAGGAGACTTCAGACTGCTTGCAAGGAGGAATGTTGAATCTAATGATAGAACAAACAATGTGGTTTGGCTGAGACAATGAGCATACCTCTGTGTTGGTGGAGAAGTTATTGGAGTTAGACGACGACGTGGGGCAGGAGCTAGATGGTGAACTGCAATTGGAGGTGGAATTTAGACTATAGCCACATTTGTGCCCTGTTGCAGAAAATTTAGGCAAAACTGGTCATGTCCTTTGAAGCAATGGTGGCAGAGCACCTTCACGACGTCGTTCTCTGTCGATGAAGAGGGAGAGGGGGCCTGTGGGGGTATAAACCTCTATACCCTCATGGCAGGGCCTTGGCTACATGGACCAGATGGCCCAGACCATAAGACAAAGCCTGTGGTCCATCACCGCCCTGGTCGGTGGGCCACGCGGACCCCGAAGGGTGCTTGGCATGCAAGGAAGCCTAGTCGATTAGGACCTATTCATAATCTCTAAGGATACGGAGCAATGTAACTGACCATAGAAAACCCTAGATCTGTAACCTTGCCCTTCGGCTATATAAGGCGGGCAAGGACCCCCTAGAACGCATCATTCTACATCATCCCTCATTGTACTCTGATACTCATCAATACAGCAGCAGAGATGCAGGACGTGGGTATTACGCTTCTGAGCGTCCTAAACCTGGATAAACCCTGGTTGTCCTAGTTGTTTGTCTTGCATCTCACATCCAGTTTGTAGGTCTTAGCGCGCCCTCACTGCAAATCTACTACCTCGGGGAGCCCCGTGGTAGACTGCCAAGGAGGTTTCATCGATAGTGGTGCACCAGGTAGGAGGTGTGTGATCTGATCTCAAGGCGAGCCAGATGGTTTTCATCCCTGCTTCCATGGACTTCGAGGTGGGCCTCACCCTCACCATCAGGGTGTTCACCTGGACCTCCATTGTGGCGACGTCTATCGTGATCATAGGAGCAGCGCAGCAGGCCCCAGTGCCGCCTGCGCTGATCACCACACCAACCAGCTTGGTCACGGAGTTGGTGGCCACACCAATGGTAGACTGGCAGCTTCCTTGCTACTAGAGGAGGCACATCGACAACTCCGAGCTAATTGATCGACAGGGAGCAGGCCTGGTCGAGATCCTAGAGTACGTGGGGTCCGCTCGTGCACGACTCCACCAAGATCTAGATTTCACCCCTGCCCCTCCATGTTGGCGTGGGCATACGAACTGCATCAACCACTCAGGCCGTGCAGATCCAAATCTGCCCATGGCCCAAGCATCGCCCCCTGCTCACCAGCATGGCAGCCCTAACTACAACACAACCACATCGGCAAGGCCGCACGAGCCAAGTTGGCCACCCGTGTCGCCAGGATCCAAATCTGGCCACGGGGCCGAGCACCACCTTTTGTTCGTCAAGGCAGTACACCTCCCAACCAGCAGCAGCGGCAAGGGCCTGTTAACCAAGGCCACCACCAGCGCCGACCAGATCCAAGTCTGGCCGCTGTGTGCACTCCGCCCCAGGTCAGGCTGGACGAATTCATTGACGTGCACCGGCGTTGGCGTGGTCCTCCGAACTACTCTGACCGGCCGCCGTGTCTCGCACAGGATCGGGCCGTGTCCCAAGCACAGCAGAGGCAACAATGCCGTGCGCAGCAACCGCTAATTGCTTGTCAGCATAGGCAGATCCAAACACTCCTGCCCCAGGCAATCGAGTTGTCTTCTCGCATGGGTTGGACAACACAGCCGCATCTTACACGAGGAACATGTGGATTTCCCCCTACGACGTGATGACCACCCCTTAGCCCTAGATCCATCTAGGGTATTGGTTCTCGAGGACCCAAGGCCAGTGGTCAACATGGTGAGCCTGAAGGAGCTCAACCCGAGCTCATCGAACACTATTTTAGAGAGCAGCACTGTCTCTGATCTACTAGGACGGTTCAACCGATCACCCTCTGGCTTCTCCGATTACACCAAGTATCTCCTCTCCAACAATAGTCCTGAGGTCCGGATGGAGAAGCGCGTCGAGGACACGATCCTGATCACGCAGGAGCACCGACCACAGACCACTTCGATGGATCTGACTCTGGACTTCCCCAAGTTCCCTCCAGGGTTTGGGGCATGATATTCGTGGTTAGCGATGAGGAACCTCCGGTCCCGAACAAGACTAATTAGCAAAGGTAGGATAGGGATGAGCGCAATCACAACCACACCTAGCATTGGCTCTAGGAGCAATAGGCAGTCAACACGAATGGCCCTCGGCCGCATCGTCTCCACCGTGATCTCCAAAATGATTTTGACATGGTCGGGGACACTCCGGTCCACGAGACGCCCACAGCAAACGTAGCTGTGACCAGGTACCTGCTGAAGACTCTTCCCTTGGGAACAACTGGGGCCGATGCCATCACTGATCACCTGATAGCCGCCAAGGATCAGGTGAACTGATTGCGAGAGGTCGGGTCTATGACCACATCGTATCGATGCCGTTGGTCTCATCAGCGGTGCAACCGCAGCCGCTGCAATCAACTATCCGAAGGCGACACCGACAACTCTTCCCATCACAGAGGGCGTGACCCTCTGCCTGAACCGCCTCGACTGGGTGATGTCAACAACGACCCACGCGATGATCAGCAGGGCAACCGCCAACGTGGCAATCGCCAGCTTGGCAACCGGCGACGCGACGATAATCGCCAAGATCGTGAGTAGGAAGTCGAGCAGCGTCGAGGCTCTGACCTCTGCGACCACCTCGACGAATGCTACCATGCTCACCAACACTTGGGTGGACTGCCACCATTCTCAGATCGCCTCAAGGTGGTTATCTAGCCCAAAAATTTTCACATCGGTGACATCAAGATGTACGACGTGAAGGATGATCCCGAGCACTATATCATGCTATACGAGGTTGCTGTCCGGGCAGCCGAGGGCAATGACTATGTTATGGCCAACTACCTCCCAGTGGTCCTCACCAATGTCGCTACCTCCTAGCTGCTACGCCAACACGCCGGATCCATCCACAGCTAGGATGACCAACTCCGACAGATGTTCGTCGACAACTTCAAGCCAACTTGCGTCCAATTGAGCACCAAGTACACCCTGGCACAGGTACAACATCGTCCAGGGGAACCATTGCGACAATACATCAGACGCTTCTCCGACACGTGGGACCATGTGACCTGATATGATCCCGCTAGGGTTTGTGGTCAACCTTTCGATGAGAGGCGTGAGATAACTCGATTGGTGGATGGAGATGATGTTCACGGCCCGACTACAGCCTTCCAAGACCGCGCCTTAGCGACCGATACACCACTTCCAAAGGCCGTCATGATCTGGTGGAGATGCGACAACCAGCCACTAGGGCTCCCGTCCTGCAAGCAACTGAAGAACTAGTAAGAACGAGGAAACAAGCACTAAAATTGCAAGATGTAATTGAAAGTTTCAAACTGAATCTTATTATGAGTGAGGTTCCGAAAACAAGGAGACGGGCGGCTGGATCAGCACGCGCGCCTTCAAGCAAGTGCGACGGCTAAACTTGACCTAAACAAAACCCAAGGGTTCCTGGTGGCGGCTATGGGGAATAAAACATGGGGAGGATGACCACAAGAGAGTTTGGGTCATTCTCCAAACCTAGGATACGTCCCTATTGGACTCCAAACGATACAAGCCCATTGGGCTAATTTAAGGTGGCGCAGCACCCTTGACAGAAAGACCTCTTGGTAGTTGTTGGCCTATTGACGCTGCCTCTGGATAGATATGAGTAGGAGACCAGATCCATATGAAAATAGA
>CM041641.1:23616176-23820596 GCA_023333625.1 Bothriochloa decipiens | reverse complement strand
CGTGGCTGACTTGGATGTATGATCAGTGTTGATGTCCTCATCATCGACGTCACTCCAGTGAAGGGAATTAATCTTTTCATCACCGGACTTCACTAGCAACGCGGTCGGGACCTCTGAAAGAAGTTGCTTCTTAAGCAACCCAAGACGATGGAACATCTCCTCGCCATTGCCCATAGGTTCGCTCATCTTGATGATGGGATGAACGAAGGCGACGCCGGCCCCTCTAACCGCAACTATCGCTGTGACGATGACCGGGACAGCGACAATGATCAGGCCCGCCAGCCTGAGCACCGCCCTGATCACCATAGAAACTGCCATAGTAATCACCATCTTGACTAGAAAGATGACAACTGCTCCTTCAAATGCCGTGGTCGGGAAGGCTACAACGGTGGTAGACGCAACCGCAATTGCGACAATGACTGCATCAACGCGGTAAAGGGACAGAAGCGGGAGCATGACGAGGAGCTTGACAAGGTCCTTAGCCAGGACTGCCCTCGCCACCCCAGCAAGGGCCATACTTTGGGAGAATGCAGAGTTTTGGCGGATGCACTCAAGATCACTGCCAACAAGAAGGCACGCCCGGCCCCTAAGGTTAAGGGCAAAAATGCCGTCCAAGAGGAAGACGCCGATGAGGAGGAGCCCCAAGATCCCAATCCATGGCACGCCTATAGGGACCCCGTGAAGAACGTCGCCGCTGTCATTTTCGACGGCAAGGTTGGGCTAGAGAACGCATGGGACAAGAAGCTACTAACGTGGGCCATCGCGTCTATCCAGAAGTCTGATGGTCTCGTCACAGACGTCAGGGTGCCGTCGTGGTCCGAGCAACCCATCTCATTCAGCCGGAATGACATGTGGGCTAAACTCCCCGATGCTATTTGGTTCCCGCTGGTCCTTGACCCAGTGGTCAACGGTGTCCGGTTCAAGAAAGTGCTCATCAACGGGGGTGGCGCCTTGAACATCTTGTTCTACCCTGCCTTCAAGGAGCTGGGGCCGAAGCTGGGGAGTCTCAAGCTCTATAACTCTCTTTTTTCGGGCATCATGTCGGGCAAGCCCACATATCCCTTGGGGCAGATCACTCTGCCTGTCCAGTTTGGGATGAAATAGCACTTCCGCATCAACCACATCAACTTCATCATGGCTGACTTCGAGGGAATCTACCACGCCATCCTTGGCCGACCAGGGATTGCCAAATTCATGGCAGTTCTTCATTACGGGTACCTCATGCTCAAGCTTCTGACTAAGCAGGACATCCTCTCCCTGTGCGGCAACGTCTCCATGGCTCGGAAGTGCAAGTCCAATGCCTACGCGGCCACAGAGTTCGAGGAGTTGAAGTACCTCCTAGAGCACACTAGACTGGAGGTCAAGGAGACGCCCCGGCATCCCTCAAGATCCTGATCAAGGCTGCTCGTCGCTTTGCCAGTGTGGGCAAGCAGGACAAGAAGGTGGAGCTCGTTCCTGGCGATCCCTCGAAGACCACGAAGATTGGGGTCAACCTTCCTCCCAAATAGGAAGATGCGCTCGTCCAGTTCCTCTGAGAGCACGTCAGCGTGTTCGCGTGGAAATCGGTGGATATGCCAGGTGTTCCGAGGAGCAAGGTCAAGCACTACCTCAATGTCTCAAAGACCACAAAGCCAATCAAGCAGAAGTTGTGATGTTTCACTCGTGACTACAAGGAAGTCATTTGGGTAGAAGTAGCCAAGCTTCTAGCAGTTAGCTTTATCAAAGAGGTGTATCACCTGGAGTGGTTAGCCAACCCAGTTCTTGTATGCAAAAAGAATAATGAATGGAGAATATGCGTTGATTACACCAATCTCAACAAACACTTCCCTAAACAGGCTTTCAATCTCCCTCAAATCGATGAGGTCGTAGACTCTACTGCAGGTTGCAAGTTTCTTTCGTTCCTAGATTGCTACTCGGGCTATCACCAGATAGCCCTCAAGGAAGAAGACCAGGAGAAGACCGGCGTCATTACCCCCTTCAGTGCTTTCTGCTATACAACCATGCCTCAAGAACGCTAGAGCTACATACCAGTGTGCCATACAGGCATACCTCGATGATGAAATCACTTACGACCTTATCGAGGCATATGTAGATGATGTGGTAGTAAAGACTAGGCAGTCCAATGATCTGGTCGATAACCTTCGACAGACTTTCTAAGCCCTCGATGAGTTCCAATGGAAGTCGAACCCCCAATAAGTGTGTCTTTGGCGTCCCCTTCGGGATCCTGCTCGGCCACGTGGTCAGTTAGGATGGCATACACCCCAATCCTGAGAAGGTTAAAATTGTTTTGGACCTTCAACGGTCGTGATGCATCAAAGATATACAGAAGCTCACCGGGTGCATGGTGGCCTTGAGCCGTTACATCTCTCGGATGGGTGAAAAAGGCCTCCTCTTTATTAAACTTCTCAAGGCAAAAGAGAAGTTTGAGTGGATAGAAGACGCTGACCAGGCTCAAGCAGCTCAAGGAGTACCTCACGAATCCCCCAGTACTCATAGTTCCACGAGAGGGCAAGGAGCTTCTCCTCTACATAGCCGCTACAACCAATGTGGTCAGTGCCGTGATGGTGGTCGAGCACGAGGAACTCGGGCATGTCTATGGCGTACAATGTCCAATTTACTACATCAGTGAAGTCCTTAACAAGACCAAGCAACATTACAACCACATCCAGAAGCTGCTCTACACACTCCTGATCACCAAGAGGAAGCTCCTCCACTACTTTCAAGCCTATAAGATTACGGTGGTCATGGAAGCTGCGCTTGGCGACATCATGCACACTAGAGATGCTAGTGACCGTATTGTTAAATACACGTTAGAGCTCTACGAGTTCACGCTAACATTTCACAGTCGAAAGACTGTCAAATCTCAGGCCCTAGTTGATTTCATCGTAGAGTGGTTGGACATCACCTTGCCTCTGGCCGATTCAACTACCGAGCACTGGCAGATGTATTTTGATGGCTCCCTGAACATCGACGGTGCCAGAGCAGGTGTCTATTTCATCGCTTCATCCAAGGACATGCTCCGCTATGTCTTGTGCATCCACTTCAAGGCGTCCAATAATGTGGCCGAGTATCATAGTCGAGCTAGGCAATAAATGACTCCTGGTGTACGGCGATTCTGCTCTGCTCATCCATCAAGTTAACAAGGATCGGGATACGGTCCATGAGAAGATGGATGCCTATGTTGCTGAGATACACAATCTAGAGAACATGTTCTAGAGAACAAAGGTGTCGATGAGCTGTCCAAGCTAGGGTCATCTCTCGCTGAGGTGCCCCAGGAGTATTTGTCGAAGATTTGATCAAAGATTTGATTCCTGATCATGCATATGAAGCACCAGTGCCTAGCACCGCTACCAACCAGATTGTAGCAGTGCCCGGTGAATCCTCCAAGGAGGTCAAGCTAAGCTCCCCCGACCAGCAGGGAATTGATGATGGTAATGAGCAGCCACCGATTGATGAACCAGCCGAGCAGGCAGTGCCTCCCCAGCCTGACTGGAGAGAGCCCCTTGTCAGGTACCTGGATGACCACCTTGTCCTGGAAGATAAGATTGAAGCCCAGCAGCTGGTCCATCGAGCCCGTGCCTATCTCATGGTTAACGGTGGATTGATACGCAAAATCCCGAGATCTGAGATCTACCAGAGGTGCATTACCCAAGAAAATGGTATCAAACTTCTAGAAGATATCCACACTGATACTTATGGAAACCATACAGCATCCCAGACGCTGGTCGGCAAAGCCTATCGAGCAGGGTTCTACTGGCCCTCAGCAGTTATAGACGTGGAGGATTACGTGCACCAGTGTAAGAATTGCCAAATGTTCGCTAAGAAGATTCATGTCCTAGCACATGAACTCCAGACCATCTCGGTCGCTTGGCGATTCTCATGGTGGGGACTAGATATGATTGGTCCCTTCAAAAAGGCTCCTGGCAGCCATACATGTGTCTATGTGCTCATCGACAAGTTTTCCAAATGGATTGAGTACAAGGCCATTAAAAAGCTACGCCCGAGAAGTTGGTGCAATTCCTTGATGATGTTATCCATCGATTAGATGTACCAAACAGTATCATTACTTATTTAGGCTCCCATTTCACTAGTGACTTGTTTTTTGACAGGTGGAATGGGCCAACGGCATGATAATCTCAGCATCAAGGTCAAATACGTACCCATTGCTTATCCTCGAGCCAATGGACAGGTGGAACGGGCCAATGGCATGATAATCGACGCCTTGCGCAAATGAGTTTTTTAGTATGACAGAGAACTCAAGCCTGGTGAGTGGTTAGGGGAATTGCCTGCTGTGGTCTGGATACTCCGTACCCAGCCTAGTCGCAACACTGGAGTCTCTCCATACTTCATGGTGCTTGGATCTGAAGCCATCCTACCAGCTGAAGTTGCTTTCCAGTCACCACGGGTTGCATACCATGATGAGAACGCCTCCAACAAAGCTAGAGAGGTGGATGCCATAGCCAAAAAGGAGCAAGCACTCAAATCTTGCACCCGCACGACTAAGTACCTAGCTTCAGTGCGTCGTTACTATACCTGCAATGTTAAGGGAAGGCTGTTCATGGTGGGTGACACGGTGTTGTGACGAATACAGAACCAAGATGGTCTGCACAAGTTGTCACCAAGATGGGAAGGGCCGTTCAAGATTAAGGCTGGTGCACGCCCGATGTCTTATCGGCTGTGCATGATTAAGAACTTGGATGAGCCAAACTCTTGGCACATGGATTAGCTCATATGCTTCTATCCATAGAATAAGACATGTACCCTATTTTTCATATTATTTATGAGTTAATAAAGTTCTTTGTCGTCCTCTTTTCCTGTTACAGCTTTGCATCCTTGCACCATCTGTCATACATGCGCCTTGCATAAGTCACAATTAAGCTTTGTTTCTTGCCCGTCGAGAACAGCTTGACAAGGCACTATCTTGATCCTCTTACGATGTGTCACAGCTTCACGCTACATGGCAATAGGAGATTCGACAGTCGCTCTCTAACGGTACTAGGTACCTAGTGATCCTGATAGTCCTATGCTGTTCACTAGCGCATCCCTATGTCACCTAACATAGTTAGCTCGCTTCGAGGGTGGAGGAAAAACTTAATTGTCGACATTTTATTTACAACCACATTAAAAATGGAAATATTTTTTATCACCCGCTTAAACATGCCTACCTTAAACTATTTGCATCAAAAAGCTAAAAGTTACAAGCACCCAGTGCTCAGCACAACTTACAAACATTGTTTAAACACATATAAACATTGTTTTTAGCCTACTGACCACCACCTTCCATAGGATCTGCAATGAGCGTCATATCGTCAACCAATACGGAGGCTGTCGGACCAGATGTGGTACAGAGGTTCTCGGCATCCTCATCTGAGACCTCAGTGGGGATTCCTCGCTCGACGTCTGTCAGCTCCTCCTTCGGGAAGTTAGCGCGGACGACGGCAAGCACCGTAGCAGCCACGTACCAACTAGCACCGGCGACAGCTTCCCGCAAGGCTGGCCACAACCTGCAACACTCATCGGCCATGGCCATTGACTCACCCATAGGGTCTATAGGGTGCACCTCTCCAGGGAAGATGGCCCTCAGCACCGGCCTGATGTGGTCGGTCATCATTTTGATCCTTCCTTGGAGAGTGGTGTCGGTGTCTTCCAGCACCTGGAACTGGGCCATGTGGCACTCCCTCAAGTCTACAGCGACAAGAATTAAGGTGGTAGCATATCTTGGTCTGTCCAGTATGCAGCAGACAACCCCAAACAATCATGAATTTTTTCACTTACCGGTCAACTGAGCAATTTGCTCCCGGTCCTCCTTGGCTTGCTCTCGGGCCGTCTCGTTCTACATCAGCAGGTGGGCAATCTCCTTGGCCATTGCAGTGTTCTGGGAATTCAACTCTACACACAACACAAGTTAGCCTTCAGCAGGCAGCATGGTATGATGGAGTGTTCGGCATCTTACTCTCATTGTCAGCCTCCAGCTCCTCCACCTTCCTATGCAGCGCAGCAACTTTAGACTCCTGGGTGCGTTCCCACTCCTAGTACACATTGTCCTATGCCTCTAGCTATGCCTTGGCCACCCTGAGAGTTTTGCACTCTTCCTAGGTTGCCGGCAACCGGTCAATGGTCCTGCCACACTGGAAGGAGGACTCCTGCAATGACTGCACATACCCAACAATGAGAAGCTCTAGTTACCTCAATTGCAAGCATGATAATCTATTAGCAAGTTGCCATGACAATTACCTTAATCTGGTCAACCAGCACCACTATGGCATCCTGAATGCCAGCCTCCAGGTCATTGTCCGGGATCTCCTCGTACGTCACAAAGTCATCTACCCCTCTCTTACACGTCATGTGGACGTGCTGAGTTGGGATGTCCGTGCGAGGGATCCTGGGCGGCGCTCTGGGCACCTCCTCAACCTCTTCTGGTGACGCCGGAGCACTTGGCCCCGCCTGATCTGCGCGACGAGGTGGACAACCCACTACAGCTCCCACCAGTCTCTAGGGAACCAGCCGTCTCTCAGACTGGTCTACAGGCGCAGCAGCTAGTCAGGATGGCATCGTTGTGCTGCTCCTAGCCTCTGGCCGCCCTGCGGACTTGGCCGCGTCGCCACCTGGAGTTCGCTCGGTGGTCGGTGGTGGTGTGTTCTGGCTAGATGATGGCTGAGGTGATGCTGCTAGAGTACGGCTGCATTCAGGTCATATGGCTCACAGTCATTTTTCACAAGCACAACAACAACAATGGAATATAACAAATAGGAATGTGACATAATACTTACACTGGAGCGCGTTAGAACCCTCCCCTGTACTACGGGATTGCTCCCTCGCCAGGAGCACCTGAGGTCCTACCTGACAACCCGCTGCCGTGCCCGGGGACTCGGCTTGATGCCCCGCTGGCTTCGCCTGTACCGGTGGGTCACGCCGGTGGAGGCGGCTCCCTTGTCGCCTCCCGCGGCCTTGGTGACGAGGCTGCCCCATCTAGAGGCGTCATCGCCCTGTGTGGTGTGTGCTGCGGTGCTGGTGGTGGTGGTGGTGTTGCTCCTCTGGCTCACTCTAGCCGAGCTGCTAGTGCAGTTCCCCCTAATGACGAGGAGGAGGTGGCGGCGGTGCATGGCGCGGTGACCGTATTGATGATGTTGGGGGCCTTGATGCCCTCTCTGGCTGAGGCATCACGGCTTGACTTTTCCTCCATCACTCATTGAGCGTTATGAAGTAGTCAGAGTCTGACGTCTCTGGGGTGATCGGGGCACCCCTCTTCCTGCTGCCCCCATCCCCGCCGTCCAGGTTCAGCTTGCCTCTGGATAGCAGGGTGGAGGGCTTCTTCTTCTTGGGATCACCGGCCGACATTGGCTGCTTCCTCGCTGCCTGACGCCTTTCTCAGGCGGTGGGGCTCTCATCTTCATCAGGGCTGGTGTCGATGAAACCACCTCAGTAGTCTACCACGGGGCTCCCCGAGGTAGTAGATTTATGGTGAGGGTGCGCTAAGACCAATGAACCAAATGTGAGACGCAAGACAAACAACTAGGACAAGCAGGGTCTATCCATGTTTAGGCCTCTCGGAAGCGTAATACCCTACGTCCTATGTCTCTACTGCTGTAGATGTAGAATGAGATGCGTTCTAAGGGGTCCTTGCCCGCCTTATATAGCTGGGGGGCAAGGTTATAGATCTAGTGTTTCCTATGGTTGGTTACATTGCTCCGTATCCTTGAAGATTATGAATAGATCCTAACCGAATGGCTTCCTTGCATGCCAAGCATCCTTCCAGGTCCACATGACCCACCCACCAGTGTGGTTATGGACCACGGCTTCATCTTGTGGTCTGGGCCGTCTGGTCCGTGTGGCCCAAGGCCCTACCGTGAGGGTATAGGGGTTTATACCCCCACAGCTAGTCCCCGAGCACCATGTATCTTGAGGGAGTCGCCGTCTTGTCCTGTGCTGAGTAGTGAAGATGCAGACCTTGTAGTGCTGAGCAGTGAAAATGTTGGCTACGTAGTGCCGACTAGCAAGGATGCTGACCACGTAGTACCAACCGATGAAGATGCTGACCATGTAGTACTGACCAGCAAAGATGCTGACCACATAGTACTGACTAGCAAAGATGTTGACCACATAGTGCCAACCAGCATCATCCCGAGCAGTTTGTGAGTCTACAAGAAAAAGATGCGGGTGCTCCAAGAAAAAGAGAAAAACCTTTTCATGACCCAGGGATGTGGGCCCACGTTAACACATGATAGGAAGTATCACTGGAATGCTAACATGAACCATCCATAGAGGTAGGGTACCGAACCATGAACAGAAGATAGGCCCAAGTCACCATGAGGTGACATGGGCCCACGTAGTCCCCAAGCTTGATAGAAGATAGAAGATGTTGTATTAAGCTTTTAATAAAAACTCAATAGAAACACTAATTGGTCCGTAATCAGTGCTAAATGATAAGTCGATGCAAAATTCTAGGTATGAACCAATGGCTTTCTGCTTAGGAATCAGAGTACAAGCTCGATCAGGTCAAGGGTCACCGTAAGCCATTGGTCCGTAGACACCTCTGGGCAACAAGTCAAATGCACAATCCCCCACTTCTGATGTGAACCCGCTAGGGTTTGGGGATGATCTTTCGATGAGAGGCGTGAGATAACTTGATTGGTGGATGGAGATGACGTTCACGGCCCGACTACAGCCTTCAAGACTGTGCCTTAGCGATCGATACACCACTTCCAAAGGCCGTCATGATCTTGTGGAGCGCGACAACCAGCCACTAGGGCTCCCGTCCTGCAAGCAATCGAAGAACTAGCAAGAATGAGGAAACAAGCACTGAATTGGCAAGATCAAATTGAAGGTTTCAAACTGAATCTTATTATGAGTGGGGTTCCGAAGACAAGGAGATGGGCGGCTGGATCAGCACGCGCACCTACAAGCAAGTAGCGATGGATAAACTTGATGTAAACAAAACCCCATCTGTTTGTAGCGGCTATGGAGGTATAAGAGAGGGTAGAGGGCGACCTTGTCCTGGCAGGAGTCATCCCACAACCCTAAGACACGCCCCTATTGGGCCCCACTTGATACATGGCCCATCGGGCAACAATCAGGTGACACGAGGATAGAAAAACCTCTTGGCGTTATTTGCATTATTGCCTCTGACTCTGAGAAGATATCAACATGAGACTGGATCCATATGAAAGTAGACTTGATAAGCTTTCCATCAAGTATCAAAAAGTCCCAATTGGAGTCCGTATGAAGCCGTGGTGACCCACACAAGTCGGGGTTCTTCTGTAGTCCGAATCCAACTCCCAAATCGTGTTGGGTTTGGACTCTTGCTTTCCTTGCCCTAGAAGCAACGTGGTAGCCTGATGGAGGACGTTGTGGACACATGGACTTGATCCCCAATCACCTTTGTTAAGGTACCATGCTTCCCATATGCAATCAACCCTTGAGCTGGTGTTGCCTCGCATTTTGAATGCAGTCGCACCTTCCCTTGTTGATCCTCTCCATCATTCCTAAACAACACAAAAGTGCACTTGTCTCCATTATCTAAATATGATGGACGAGAGTTTAAGAATGAACTTACTTGAGGGTTGAGTTGACGAGCACGAGCATGAGTAAGAGGACCAGCAATAGGTACTGGTGTTGGCATGGACGGCGTGGATGTATGGTTGGTGTTGATGTCCTCATTATCCTCCTTTTCTTGAATTTGAGTCATCCTCGACTCAAGCTCATCTTCCTCACCCAAATAAGGCTTCAAATCTGCAATGTTAAATGTGGAACTAATCCCAAACTCTGCAGGAAGATCAAGCTTATATGCATTCTCATTAATTCATTGGAGCACTTTAAAAGGACCATCAGCTCTAGGCATCAATTTAGATTTTCTCAATTCAGGAAATCTATCCTTTCGCAAATGCGACCAAACCAAATCTCCAGGTTCAAGAATCAACTCCCTTCTACCTTTATCTCTAGCAAATTTGTACTTAGCATTCATGCACTCTATGTTTTCTTTAGTGGTTTCATGCAATTTTAGCATCAAGTCAGCACGTTGCTTAGCATCAAAATTCAATTTTTTAGAACTTGGCAAAGGAATTAAATCAATAGGAGCACGTGGCAAGAAGCCATAAACAATCTCAAAGGGAGACATCTTTGTCGTAGAATGCAACGAACGATTATAAGCAAACTCGATATGAGGCAAACAATCTTCCCATATCTTAATATTCTTATTTAAAATAGCCCTTAACATAGTAGATAAAGTTCTATTCACAACTTCAGTTTGACCATCGGTTTGGGGATGACAAGTGGTGGAAAATAAAAGCTTAGTCCCCAATTTAGCCCATAAAGTTCTCCAGAAATGGCTAAGAAATTTAGCATCACGATCAGAAACAATTGTATTTGGCACACCATGCAAGCGAACAACTTCTCAAAAGAACAAATCAACAATATGTGTAGCATCATTAGTTTTATGACATGGTTGAAATGTGCCATTTTAGAGAATCTATCCATAACCACAAAAACACTATCTCGCCCATTCCTAGTCCGTGGCAATCCCAACACAAAATCCATAGAAATATCTTCCCAAGGAGCACTAGAAACAGGAAGAGGCATATACAAACCATGTGGATTTAATCGTGACTTAGCCTTTTGACATGTTGTGCAGCGAGCAACGAACCTCTCCACGTCTCGTCGCATCTTTGGCCAAAAGAAATGACCAGCAAGAATGTCCTCCGTCTTCTTCTCCAAAATGTCCCATCAAGCCACCTCCATGCGCTTCCTACAGCAACAACAAGCGAACGGAGCTAGCTGGAATGCATAGCTTGTTAGCTCTAAAC
Source organism: Bothriochloa decipiens (assembly GCA_023333625.1). Lineage (NCBI taxonomy): Eukaryota > Viridiplantae > Streptophyta > Magnoliopsida > Poales > Poaceae > Bothriochloa > Bothriochloa decipiens. The sequence continues at coordinate 23,809,797 of CM041641.1, read as the reverse complement.
ACAAACCCATCATTGACGATGAATTTATTCCATGACTTCCCACCTTTACAATGCAACAAGATATCTTTAAAATCAGCATCATGAGCATATTGGTCTTTAATTGTGTCTAACCCAAAGATCTTGTAATCAAGTTGATTCAGCAAAGTATATCTACTTGACAAAGCATCAGCAATGATATTCTCCTTCCCTTTCTTGTGCTTAATAACATAAGGAAAGGATTCAATAAATTCTACCCACTTAGCATGCCGTCGATTCAGTTTTCCTTGACTACGAATATGTTTCAAAGATTCATGATCAGAGTGAATAACAAATTCTTTGGGCCACAAATAATGTTGCCATGTTTCTAAAGTTCGAATAAGAGCATACAATTCTTTATCATAAGTGGAATAGTTCAGAATAGGCCCACTCAATTTCTCACTAAAATAGGCAACAGGTTTACCCTCTTGTAACAAAACACCACCCAATCCAATTCCACTGGCATCACATTCTAGCTCAAAAGTTTTATTAAAATCAGGGAGTTTGAGCAAAGGTGCATGTGTTAACTTATCTTTAAGCATGTGGAAGGAGTGCTCTTGTGCTTTGCCCCAAGAAAAAGGCACTCCCTTCTTCGTAAGCTCATTCAACGGTGCACCAATGGTGCTGAAGTCCTTCACAAAACGGCGATAGAAACCAGCAAGACCTAGGAAACTCCGCACTTGTGTGACCGTCATGGGTACAGGCCATCCTTGTATAGCTTCCACCTTGGATTTATCAACCTCAATTCCCTGTGGAGTGACAACATAGCCAAGAAACGATACTCGATCGGTGCAAAAAGTGCACTTCTCAAGGTTACCAAATAAACAGGCATCACGTAGAGCATTAAAAATAGCACGTAAGTGTTCAAGGTGCTCATCCATGGATTTGCTATAAATCAATATATCATCAAAGTAGACGACAATAAATTTCCCAATGAAAGCACACAAAACCTCATTCATTAATCTCATGAAAGTACTAGGTGCATTAGTTAACCCAAAAGGCATGACTAACCACTCATATAAATCAAACTTAGTTTTGAAAGCAGTTTTCCATTCATCTCCCAATTTCATACGAATCTGGTGGTACCCACTACGCAAATCAACTTTTGAAAACACAACAGCACCACTTAATTCATCAAGCATATCATCTAATCGTGGAATAGGGTGTCGATATCGAATAGTGATATTATTAATAGCCCTACAATCAACACACATACGCCATGTTCCATCTTTCTTGGGCACTAAAATTATGGGAACTGCACAAGGACTAAGAGATTCACACACATAACCTTTATCTAGTAGTTCTTGCACTTGTCACTGAATTTCCTTTGTTTCTTCCAGATTTGTTCTGTATGGTGCACGATTTGGCAAAGATGCACCAGGAATAAGATCAATTTGGTGCTCAATCCCGCGTATTGGTGGTAGCCCCACTGGTATCTCACTTGGAAACACATCAGAATAGTCCTGCAAAATGTTAGCAACAGCAGGGGGCAAAGAACGTTGCATATCCTCAATTGAAATCAAAGCATCCTTGCATACCAAAGCATAAGCAATAGAGGTGGATGCATTGAACTCATTAATATCAAATTTTGTAGCAAGCACACAACGTCCTTTCAGTTTTACCTCATCTTTGTCATAAACAACAGATTTGGTATTTTTACTGCTCTCACTCGTCGCTTTTGCAGCCTTTGCAACATCATTTTGCATAATGGTTTCAGGAGACATAGGATGCAACACAATTTTCCGATCATGGTATAGAAAAGAATATTGATTTGATCTGCCATGATGCATAGAATCTCTATCAAATTGCCAAGGTCTACCTAATAGAATATTGCAAGCTTGCATAGGCACAACATCACATTCAACAATATCTTTGTATGATCCGATGAAAAAATTAAGTCGCACAAGTCTAGTTACCTTTGCCTTACCACTGTTGTTCAGCCACTGAATGTAGTAGCGATGCGGGTGTGGTTTGGTGGTGAGGGCAAGCTTCTGCACCATATCACTGCTTGCCAAGTTGTTGCAGCTACCTCCATCAATGATCATGCGGCACGAATGCTCCTTGATGACACATTTGGTTTGAAATAAAGTGTGTCGCTGATTTTGCTCCGCCTTCTCCATTTGTGCACTAAGCACTCGCTGTACAATCAAGCTCTCATAGTGGTCCGCGTCACCTACAGTAATATGTTCTTCTTTGTGTTCCTCACTACCTGCATGGTCAGCCGCAAGCAACGCAAGTGTATCTTCATCATAATCACTAGCAGACGAACACTCACCATCTTCTTTGACAATCATAACACGCTTGTTTGGACAGTCATGCATCACATGCCCATATCCCTTGCACCAGTGACATTGTATCTTGCTTGTTCTACCTGTCGATGCCACGGGTGAAGTACTCGCAGCTGGCTTTTGCATTGTCTTCGCAACCGAATTGGTGGGGTCAGATCGACACTTGTCACTGGATGATGGCGTAGGAGTACATGTAGACGGAGTTGTAGACGTGCGTTGCTACCATGAGTTAGTTTTCCCTGCAGAAATATTATTCCTTGCACTAGCACGTCATCCCTGCACTTCCCTTTCAGCTTTACAAGCAAGATGAAACAAACAGGTTATGTTAGTATAATCTTTGTATTCAAGGATGTCCTAGATTTCATGATTTAGCCCGCCCAAAAATCTAGCCATAGCAGATTCCTCTTCCTCCTGTAAGTTACAACGCAGCATTCCCATTTGTAATTCCTGATAATATTCTTCTACACTTTTAGCACCTTGTCTTAATCGCTGCATCTTATTTAACATATCACGTGCATAGTAAGAAGGAACAAATCTAGCCCTCATGACTCGTTTCAACGCTTCCCAAGTTCGAGGAATGTTATTAGGATTTTTGTTACCATGTTCTATCCACCAAACTGAAGCAAAATCGGTAAACTCACTAGTAGCAGCTCTAACACGAGTATCCTCAGGAAAATTGTGACATGCAAACTTTTGGTCAACGGCAATTTCCCAAGTAATGTACGCATCAGGATCATACTTACCATCAAAATAAGGTATTTTAAATTTAATCTTGCTGAAAGCATCATTATTATTAGGTACCTCACGTCGACGGTGACCACCCATACCTCTACGATTATAGCATAGACGACGTCGATCACAAGCATCCTGATCATTATGTTCGGTATCACCAGTATAATCTTCATCATAATTATCTTCAACTTGCTCTTCATCCTTCTTGTCGTCATTATGCCGCTCTTTGTCTTTTGTGTGGAAGTCATCAAAATGGTGCAAAAGGGCAGCAAGGCTTTTGTCCATATGAGCCACAGATGCCTCCAACCCTGTAAGCTTGTTGGAGGTGGTAAGTTGGGCTGTCTCCAATTGCCCAATCTTGTCATTGGTTACTTGTAAATCGTTAACAAGTCCTTCTGTATGCAGCTGCACTTGCCTTGTAAAATGTTGAATGATGCCCTTGGTACGAGGAGATCGTGGAATCTCATCACCGTCCTCTGATCCTGTCATGGTTCAACAAAACAAAGTGGAGACAAGAAAACAGGTGAAGAAATAAAAGCCCTATATCTATTAGGACGTTGCTACAGCAAGGCGCTCCCTCTCAACCTGTTAGACAAGTTCTTACCAATTCTTACCTTGCTCAACAGGAGGAATCGACTACCAACAAGTCCGCAGCAATGGAATGAAGTGTATCGGTGCCGCAGCAACAAGACCTATCAAGCTATAGAATATGTGGAGCTAACATAGTTGAGGTTGAATCTAAAGGATCTACTTCGGGATAAATACCCTTGGAAGCTAATCCTCTGGAAAGTACGGTAGTAGCATCCAAATGTGCAAATGTTGTGGCAGGAGCAGGGTAGGTGGCTGAAACAAGGAACGAACTAGCACCACGTTAGTTATAAAAGCTAGCTGAATAAATGTTCAACGGTGGTGCTATGCTGGTCCTAGGCTAGACTGTGCTAGAGACGCGAGCCTGGACACAAACGAAGTCACGATACAACAAGGAAAAAGACACGTAACAGCAAGGAATGACTCGCCTTCTTTTGCTCAAACAGCAAGGAATCACTCCCCTTCTTTTCCTCAACTCTTCTTTTCTTTCTCCTTTTTTTTTCTTAGCTGTTTTTTCTTCTTTTTTTTCACTTTGCACAATTAGAACAAATCTGAATCTTGGCAAATCAGATTTCAGAAAAAAAACTCTTAGTATGTATTTCTCTTTCTTTTCAGGGGTGACAAGAATGCAACTAGCAACTCAGAATTTTTTTTTATATGTGAACAAAAATTGATTGAGAATAGCGAGGATGGATATGGTAGTAATATTTGCAGTGGCGATGGCAGCGGAGATGTAAAAGACCGATAGTGACCAAAACGTGACAAGAACTTGAAACTCTAAAAGACTAGAACTAAAACCAGCACTGGACACAACCGAAGCAAACGCAAACTCAACAAGCCCTAACTAACCAGTACTAGCCACGGCACAAAGGTTTTGTAGGAATATGGAAAACTAATCTACTATTTTTTTGGCTTTTCTGGACTATAGGAAAAATAAAACAACGATTGAAAATCTCTCACCGGTAAACCTTGCTCTGATTACCAACTGACGTGAACCCGCTAGGGTTTGGGGACGATCTTTCGATGAGAGGCGTGAGATAACTTGATTGGTGGATGGAGATGAAGTTCACAGCCCGACTACAGCCTTCAAGACTGCGCCTTAGCGACCGATACACCACTTCCAAAGGCCGTCACGATCTTGTGGAGCGCGACAACCAGCCACTAGGGCTCCCGTCCTGCAAGCAATCGAAGAACTAGCAAGAACGAGGAAACAAGCACTGAATTGGTAAGATCAAATTGAAGGTTTCAAACTGAATCTTATTATGAGTTGGGTTCCGAAGACAAGGAGATGGGCGGCTGGATCAGCACGCGCACCTACAAGCAAGTAGCAACGGCTAAACTTGATGTAAACAAAACCCCATCTGTTTGTAGCAGCTATGGAGGTATAAGAGAGGGTAGAGGGCGACCTTGTCTTGGCAGGAGTTGTCCCACAACCCTAAGACACGCCCCTATTGGGCCCCACTTGATACATGGCCCATCGGGCAACAATCAGGTGACACGAGATAGAAAAACCTCTTGGCGTTATTTGCATCATTGTCTCTGACTCTGACAAGATATCAACATGAGACTAGATCTATATGAAAGTAGACTTGATAAGCTTTCCATCAAGTATCAAAACGTCCCAATTGGAGTCCGTATGAAGCCGTGGTGACCCACACAAGTCGGGGTTGTTCTGCAGTCCGAATCCAACTCCCAAATCGTGTTGGGTTTGGACTCTTGCTTTCCTTGCTCTAGAAGCGACGTGGTAGCCTGATGGAGGACGTTGTGGACACATGGACTTGATCCCCAATCACCTTTGTTAAGGTACCATGCTTCCCATATGCAATCAACCCTTGAGCTGGTGTTGCCTCGCATTCTGAATGCAGTCGCACCTTCCCTTGTTGATCCTCTCCATCATTCCTGAGCAACACAAAAGTGCACTTGTCTCCATTGTCTAAATATGATGGACGAGAGTTTAAGAATGAACTTACTTGATGGTTGAGTTGACGAGCACGAGCATGAGTAAGAGGACCAGCAATAGGTACTTGTGTTGGCGTGGACGGCGTGGATGTATGGTTGGTGTTGATGTCCTCATCAACTTCGCCCATAGGACGGGGCATAGGCTCGATCGGGTCGAGGGACACCGAGAACCGCTGGTCTGTAGACACCTCTAGGTGGCAAATTGAATGCGTAATCGCCAGGTAAGTCCTGGACAGAGCACAGGCTCGATTGGGTCGAGGGACATTGAGAACTACTGGTCTGTAGACACCTCTAGGTGGCGAGGTAATGCACAGTCCCCAGATAATAAAATAATCTGATCATAACATTAGTCCCCAGATTCAAGTAGAAAAAATCTGGAACAAATTTAGAAAGAAGTATAATTAAAATCATGATCCATGATAAATCCCATAATTATTGGGCATGCACCAATAATGGCATGGGAACACGAAAACCGCACGGGCAGAAATAAATAAACCGGTGGCCCACATCCTCACGCGGGACCAGAGGCCCACATAAGATGAAAAAGCCACGTCCACACTAAGTGTGGGGTCCAACCCTAGAAGTCAAAGAGATGTCACCCAGAGGGTATAAATATCCTACCGCCGCTAGGAGGAACGGTCCCGCGCTCATTCATTTCCACTCCCCACATCGCCCATCTTCTCGAGAGCTCCACTGCAACAATACCCGCGCAACCGCCACCGCTTGCTCCGTCTGCCACCGCTGCTCCAGCCATCATCGTGCATAGATCTAGCACTGCTCCACACCTCCACCTCACAGGGCCCATCAATCGCGCATCCCACAGAGGAGATGGCCAAGAAGGCGATGAAGAAGGCAGCGAAGGCACTCGGATCTGGCACGTTTGGGCCGCAGTGGTAGTAGTCAACTTCGACACGGGAGTCACTACAAGTGCTCACCAACAAAGGGCTTCTGTCGGCGTGGGAGATGGAGGTCTGGCGCGAGCCACGAGGTGAGGATGTGCCTCGACCCCGGGATGGGGAGATAGTTGTTTTTGATGATTTTGTGACTCGGGGGCTGGGGCAACCGGTGAACGAATTCCTCACAGATCTGTGCATTTTTTGGGAGATTAGCATTTGTAGCCTGGATTCTAACTCCATCCTCTCCATTTCCATCTTCATTGCTTTTTGCAAGTACTTCCTGGGGATCCCGCCACTTCAATCTGTTCCGCCACTTCTATCTGCTAAGGAAGAAGGGGGCTGAGACTGGGGGTCCTAAATCATGGGAGGATGCTATCTACGCCTGCGAGATGGGATGAAGACGCAATGGATAGACATCCCGCATGCGTCAGTGCATAGGGTCTGGTTTACCCGCTGGTTCTACATGAGCCAAGATGTAGAGGGAAGATGGGTGCCCTGCGATGTGAACCAGTTTCCCGAGTTCAATCCGAAATGGTCCGACAAGCCATCTTCGGATGAGATGCACCAGGTGAGGGAGCTGCTGGAGTTGACTGACAATGTATTGGTGAATAGCCCACAGGTGGCCGGCACATGGATAGTGCATCGGATTCAGCCGTGCAAGAAACAGGTGAACCACCTATTTGAGTACGCCGGTCCATCTAACCCCTCATGTGAGACCAAGGAGAATGTCAAGGAGTCGATGCTGAATCAATGGATGTTATCTCCATTTGAGAAATTCAATCTAGACAAGAGCTACCTGAAGTCGCGTGCCACGCCGTACTCTTTGGCCAAATCACCACTAGAGGTAAGATGTTAATAGCCTTCTAATTTTGTTTGATACAATCATTATAATTATGTAAATAACATGTCATGGTCTAACTATCAGACACTGCTTGGACAGGATCGAGCAGCATTCTTCTCGGTTGTGGCAGTGGTGGCGTGGCCTTAAGGGGACCCGCAACATACTCAGGAGACCCACTACAGGAGCAGGACCAGAGCAGGGCAGGGGACAGTTGATGTCTCTAGCTCTGATGAAGAAGAGAGCCCGACCGCCCGAGAATGGTGTCAAGCTGTGGGAAAGTGGCCAATGTCGGCCGACAACCCCAAGAAGAAAAAGCCTTCCACCCTGGTGCCTGGAGGCAAGCTGAATTTGGACGGTGGGAAAGGGGAAAGCAGGAAGAGGGGTGCCCCAACCACTCCGGAGTCATCGGACTCTGATGACCTCATGCCATTCAGCAAGCGGTGAAGGAAACGTCAGGCCACAACGCCTCAGACGAAGAGGACGTCAAGGCCCCCCACGTCATCAACTAGAAGGTCACCACGGCACGCACCGCTGCCACCTCCTCCTCCTCATTAGGGGAAAACTGCCTCAACTACCCAGCCAGAGCAAGCCAGAGGAGCAACACCACCATCATGAGCATCGTAGCACACACCACTTAGGCGGCGACGCCCCCAGCTAGGGCAGCCTCATCACCGAGGCATCGGGAGGCGGCAAGGGAGCCGACTCCACTAGCGCGATCTACCAGTACGGGTGGAGCCAGCGGGGCATCAGGTCGAGTCCTCAGGCGCAGCAGAGGGGTGTCGAGTGGGACCTCAAGCACTCCTGGTGGGGGAGCAGTCCCGTAGTATAAGGGAGGGTTTCGATGTGCACCAACATAAGTATTGTATCACATTTCTGTTTATCTTCCATTCTTGCTGTTGTGTTTGTGAAAAAATGACTATGAGCCATATGACCGGAATGCAGCCGTACTCCAACAACATCACCACGGCTGTTGTCTAGCTAGACCACACCACCACCGACCACCGTGCAAGTGCCAGGCGGCGACGCGGCCTAGTCCGCATGGTGGCTAGAGGCCAGGAACAGCACAACAACACCAATCCGATCAGTTGCTTCGCCTGCTAACCAGTCTGAGAGACGGCTGGTGCCCTAGAGGCTGGTCAGACCTGCGACGGGTCGCCCACCTCGCTGCGCAGATCAAGCGAGGCCAAGTGCTCTGGCACCGCCCGAGGAGGTCGAGAAGGTGCCCAGAGCACCGCCCAGGGTCCTTCGCATGGACATCCCAACCCAGCGCATCCACACGACATGCAAGAGGGGCACAGTTGACTTTGTGACATACGAGGAGATCCCAGACACTGAGCTAGAGGCCAGCATTTAGGACGCCATAGAGGTCCTGGTTGATCGGATTAAGGTAATTGTTCTGGAAACTTGCTAATAGATTATCATGCTTGCAACTGAGGTAACTAGAACTTCTCGTTGTTGGGTATGTGCAATCATTGTAGGAAACCTCCTTCCAGCGTGGTAGGACCATTGATCGGCTTTTGGCAACCTGGGAGGAGTGCAAAATGCTCAGGGTGGCCAAGATGTAGCTAGAGGTGCAGGCCAAGGTGTACCAGGAGCGGGAATGCACCCAGGAGTCTGAAGTCATAGCGCTGCGCAAGAAGGTTAAGGAGCTGAAGGCTGACAATGAGAGTAAGATGCCGAACACTCCATCATGCCATGCTGCCTGCTGAAGGTTAACTTGTGATGTGTGTAGAGTTGAATTCCCAGAACACTGCAACAGCCAAGGAGATCGCCCACCTGCTGACTGAGAACGAGATGGCCCGAGATTAAGCCGAGGACTAGGAGCAGATTGCTCGGTTAACGGGTAAGTGAAACAATTCAGGATTGTTTGGGGTTGTTTGCTGCATACGGGATAGATTAAGCCATGCTAACCACCATGATTGTTCTTGCTATAGACTTGAGGGAGTGCCACATGGCCCTGTTCTAGGTGCTGGAAGATGCCAACGCCACTCTCTAGGGAAAAATCAAGATGATGACCGACCACATCAGGCTGGTGCTGAGGGCCATCTTTCCCAGAAAGGCGCATCCGATGGAATTTGTGGGTGAGTTAATGGTCTTCACCGACCAGTGTCATAGGATGTGGCCAGCCTTGTGGGAAGCTGTCGTTGGTGCTGGTCAGTACGTGGCTACTACAGTGCTTGCCGTCGTCTGCGCTAACTTCCCGGAGGTGGACCTGATGGACGTTGAGCGGGGGATCCCTGCCGAGGTCTCAGACGATGATGCCAAGAACCTCCGCACCACATGTGGTCCGACGGCCACCATCTTGGTTGATGATATGACGCTCATTGAAGATCCTGCGAGAGGTGGTGGTGGTCAGTAGGCTGAAAACAATGTTTATTTGTGTTTAAACAATGTTTGTAAGTTGTGCCAAGCACTGGTTGCTCTTTTAGCCTTTTAATGCAAATAGTTTAAGGTAGGCATGTTTAAGCGGCCGATAAACATATTGCCATTTTTATTATGTGAAGTGTAGTTGTAGATAAAATGTCAACAATTAAGTTTTGCCCCCACCCTCAAAGCAAGCTAACTCTGTTAGGTGACATAGGGATGCACTAGTGAACAGCATAGGACTGCTAGGATCACTAGGTATCTAGTACTGTTAGAGAGCGACTACTGAATCTCCTAGTGCCATGTAACACGGAGCTTAACACATGTAAGAGGATCAAGACAGTGCCTTGTCAAGCCATTCTCGGCGGGCAAGAAACAAAGTTTAATTGTGACTTATGCAGGGCACATGTATGACAGGTAGTGCAAGAATGCAAAGCTATAACAATAAAAGAGGATGACAAAGAACTTTATTAACTCATAAATAATATGAAAAATAGGATACATATCTTATTCTATGGATAGAAGCGTGTGAGCTGATCGATGTGCCAGGAATTTGGCTCGTCAACGTTCTTCATCGTGCACAGCCAATAAGATGTCAGCGTGTAACAACCTTAATCTTGAATGGCCCTTCCCATCTTGGTGATAACTTGTGCAGACCATCTGTGTTCTGTATTCATCATAGCACTATGTCGCCAACCATGAATAGCCTTCCCTTAACATTGCGGTTATAATAACGACGTACTAAAGCTAGGTACTTAGCCGTGCGGGCGCAAGATTCATGCGCTTGCTCTTCTTTGGCTATGACATCTACTTCTCTAGCTTTGTTGAAGCATTCTCGTCGTGGTATGCGATGCAAGGTGACTGGAAAGAAACCTCGGCCAGTAGGACAACCTCAGATCCAAACACCATAAAGAATGGAGAAACTCTGGTGTTGCGACTAGGCTGGGTACGCAGTCCTTAGACCACAGCAGGCAATTCCCCTAACCATTGACCAGGCTTGAGTTCCTTGTCATGCTGGAAAACTCATTTATGCAAGGTGTCGATTATCATGCCGTTGGCCCGTTACACCTGTCCATTGGCTCGAGGATGAGCAATGGATACGTATTTGACCTTGATGCTGAGATCATCACAAAAGTCAGGAAATAGGTTGCTAGTGAACTGGGAGCCCAAATCAGTAGTGATACTATTTAGCACACCAAATCGGTGGATGACATCATCAAGGAATTGCACTGCCTTCTTATTGGTATTTCTTAGCGTAAGCAGATAAATGCGCAAGCACACGAAGTACCATTGTAGCTTTCACCCGAAAGTATTCAGGGTATCGTATTTTCCACAGTGAACGGTGGTATTTCTCCTAGCTAGTTCGCCCAAGGAACAACACAAGGGTAGAGATATAAAGGGGTAGAGATGGATTACCAAAGCTTTAGGATCCTAAGGATAGCGTTGCAATACTCCAACCTGCTTACTTCGGGCACCAGAGCACGCCTAGTCTACCAAGCGATACTAGCCTGTAGCTCTACGCCACACCCGAACGTGGGAGATTACAAAGGACAGATGGGACTAGGTCAATCTCCGCCACCTACCCCTCAACCATGGGATGCGAGGCAAATGACGGTAGCCTCCAACCTAGACACCACGTGTACACTAGCGACTACTACTCTAGCGTCAGCTAGGGACATCCATCTTTGTTAGGAGCCTTCTACTACAGTATCCGCCATGGGGACAGATGGCGAACCCATAAACAATAGAAGGTCAAGCTAAGCTAAATAAAAGACCTTTATGAGCTTGTAGGAAACATGAATACTTACTTAGCAAAGATCCCGTGAAGGAGCCAAGTAGAATATCCGCAGAGGTACAAGGTTGGGGAGGCACCGACAAGCCCGGTGACTCCCCGCTCACCCTCACATCTCACTCTCTAGCTCTAGATAGCTACCAGGGCATAGCCCTATGGAGTGGTGCTCTAGCTCTAAGCTTGTGGTGGCTCTTCTCCCTTGATGTGTTGATGAAATGAGAGAGGAATGGCCCTCCTTTTATAGGTGGAGAGGAAGGGGGTCCTTGGAAATGTGCCATCCCCACATGGAAAGGAGCAAACCAACCTTCATAGGGCGGTTCGCACCTTCCATGTAGAATGCACACCAGAACCAACCTCCCCACGTTGGTTTGGACCTCCTGGGTGAAGATGGGCCTGTTTGGCCTCAAGAGTCGGGCACGCGCCCCTCCACTGGCGTGCGACCCTGGTCTGGAACCAAATCGTCACAAATTTGGTGGACGTGCTTGTCTCGGTGTCCTGAGTGGGCCCATGTGGTGCACTCACTGAGTTGGGCTGATTTGATGTGCGTTTTAGTTCAACCTCCTGTCTTCTGGGTTCTGGCGACTAGGCCTTCTGAGTCTAGGCCTCGGTTGTATGGTGGACCAGCCATGGTTTGGCCCTTGGCCCAAGTATGATGAATGATTAGGCCCTCTTTGTCATGTTTTGATATGGGCCAAAGTAGGATTAGTTATTTCTTTTATATTTGTCTACTTATGGCCCACTTTAGGTGTATTTCTGTATAAGCCCTACAAAACAAGTGAATCACCAAAACTCATGGAAATCATTAGCATAAAGCCCTATTTACAAAGTGTGGCATGCTTTTTATATTTTTATTGGTGGTATAAAATGTGAGTTAAGGCCCGCCAACAACTGCCCACACTTAGCCCTTTGCTCATCCTCGAGTAAAGTTTTAGGACTAAGATGGGTCATCTCCTTGAGACATAACCTACATACAAGATATTCCAAGCTTCACCTGCACTTGTGAACTTCAAATTGTCTACCACATTGTCTTGGGTAATTGAATTATGGAACAACATGGATTCAAATCCCCTTGCATCAGTCAGCTCAGAAACTTGGGTTTTCATAAGATTTTTGAAAAAGAAAAGATAGCCTTGCTCCTCAAATGATACTCTTAAATCACTCATATATATGTGTCTGGTTCCTCACCAAGGCATTTGGAAAGTGCCTTCTTTTCATAACCTATCTCTAAACCTATCTCTAAAGCTTCTGAGTGGAGTTTTGGGTAGGTATGAAAGTGGGCATACTTGCATCTCATATTTTGTCAAGTCAAAAACTGAACCACATGAGATACAAGTCATACACAATGTGTCGGTGTCACGACCCTGGGGGCTTAACACCGATGAGTAACTACATGTTGTGTGCTACCTAATCTGGATCGTGATGCAAGAAGAACACATGATTTATCCTTCTTCGGGCAAGAGAAGGCCCTATGTCCAGCGGGGGGAGGATGTCTTGTATTATCTTGCACCAAAGTGCTTGTACAGGGGAGATACAAGCGAGCGCGTATGAAATGGGGTGGAGAATGAGGCCTAAGTCTAGAAGAGCTAGCCCCATGCCTTGCAATGTGCGTGGAGAGGCGCAGTGAGTTCGAATGAGTTCACCCTTTCCGCTAGCCTTGTGCCCCTTTTATAGTCCAAGGAGGGGCATGGGTGTATAAGAAACCCTAATGGTGCTACGAGGGCTATCGTAAGCAATGACATTATGAGGTGATGCCGATCATGTCGTGGGTACTGTAGGCCTGTGCCCTGAAGTGAGGTTGAGCCCTGTAGTAGCGTGCTTCATGATGAGATTCGCCCTCTTGAGCTGTCACGGCGAAGTCGGTGATTGACCGGTCCTGACGATGACGCTGGCATGCCTCAACGACATGGTGAAAGACGTGACCTCCTGTTAAGGGCATATGGCTCACGATAGATGACATGCGGGAGCGGTTGGATCGCTATCTGGGGCCACTAAGAGCTTGAGTCGAGGGGTACGTAGGGGGCCTTGAGGCCGTGCAGATAAGAACGAGCCTCGGGTTTCCTAGTACGGATGTTGACATTTGCCTCTCGAGGGGGCACCTGACGAGGCACAGTGTTTAGTATGGAGGAATAGTGGTCTATACAAGATGATGCTTCCCCGGGGATGGGCGATAAAAGGTTGACTAGACCTCTGCACTTGCCCATCATTACAGTCGCTGTAGCCACGGGGGTTGGCAGGAGTTGGTGGGATGCTTTAATTATCGAGCACCGTACAGGAAGTAGGTGGGCCGAGGGGTGTAGTACTAGATGGGGGGTCCTTTGCCCGTGTGGAGGTCCATCAATCAACGGGGGTCGTCCGCCTGCGCGGAGGTCCGTCACTCGATGGGGGGTCGTCCGCCTACGCGGAGGTCCATCACTTGACGGGGGGTCGGCCGCCAGCGATGCGCTCCATCACCCTGACGGGGGGTCGTCCGCTTGGGTGGGCGTCCATCATTCGAGGCTCCCGTCGAGTGAGAGATGGTATTGACTTGGATGCTACTCGTGGGCTGGCCCAGCATGGCTCGATGTGCGCTGGTGGACCTTTGTCCCTTGGGCTAGTTGCGGGCTTTTTTGGGTTTAATTATTTGGGGGCTAACTCTCCTGGGTTGAAGTTTAGGGTACCCCTTACCCAGGTACCCGACAGTAGCCCCTAAGTCTCTATGCGAGTGCTGGCACTCACGCAGAGGCTCATGAACTAGAGTCATAGCATTTGTGATTCTCTGAAGGGTGCGCGACATGCGAGGGCACCCTTCGGGGTTAACCCCCAAGGCCTCGAAGGAGTAGGATACTCCTCTGAGGGCTTTATGCGCTTTTTATCGAGGGGTGCTCGAGTGGTTAAGCCCTGGACATGGATGGGCTTTTTTCGTCGAGGCCCACTTCGTGGTGGTTGGGTGCCATGGGTACTTCCCTCGGGATCAGGCATAAATGAACTAGAGTCATAGCCTCGATGCTTTTCGACGGGTGCGTGCGAGCGCACCCTTCGTGTTTAGCTCCCGAGGCCATAGAGGAGTAGGAAAACTCCTTCGAGGGCTTTTTAGGCCTGCAATAGGGGGGTAAGCTCGAGTCTTCTAGCCCCCGAGCGCATTTCCCCCTTTTGTCGAGGGATCCCATGCGTTGTCGAGCCCCCGGGTGGTTGGTTCCTCTTTCATCGAGGCCACCCGGTTGTGAGCGAGCCCCCGAGCCTCTTTCGTCGAGGTCGATCAGGAACAAGCCCATCTTTTTCTTTCAACCCTCGCACTCCTTTTTGATGGGAGGAGGGGTGAAGAGCGCCGTGCTACCCTCATTTGGGAGAGCTCTGATGTCCTCTAATGAGCTATCCTCTGGTGGGCTGTTATCGGTAGGGGTCGACAGGTGGCCACGGAGGTGCTCTCATCGAAGCTAACAAATGGACACATGGATTCCAAACCCATTCGATAGGGTTCGGTGGCTTGATGCCTCCCTCTGAGGGGATTCCATAGTTGTCCTTTTGTTTCACCTTGAATATGTCCGAGGGGCTTTCGAGAGTTCATTCTTGAACAAGGGACTCGTGTCGGCTCCCCCCGGTCATCCCTGACTCGGATACTCAAGGGCGGCTGTCGAACCCAAATTGAGGGCCAGCCTTCGCTCCCTTGAGATTTTTGTGGGGCTGGGGCCCGCATTCCTTACCGTGGAAGAAATCGTCCGTGAATTACTCCTCTCATCCACTGGGCACGCCTTTTGAAGTAGGAGTCATAACGGCGCAGTCGTGGGGGGCGGGGACAACGGCTAGAGACCGAGCATTCGATGCGTGTCCTTCGATCACCTTGGTCTATGATGACTTCGGTGTGTATGCCGAGGTGGAGGTTGAGATGATGTGCACGGGACCTCCCTCACCAACCGGTTGTACGAGCTCAGTCAGTTCTCGAGGGAGCAAGTTCAGAACGCACTCCATGTCGGTGTGAAGCGGGCGATGGCTTTGTCTGCCCTGGCTTCTCCTACGACATGGGGGTGGTCTCCCATGGCTTTGTCTGTGACCCCAGCAGGACTGACACCGAGAACAAGGAGAGGCACAGGGCCTTGATCAAGGACGTTGAGGAGCCCGGTGGTCGGCTGGCATAGTTGTTCGAGCCCGAGGTCCTTACTTCAGATGTCAATGATGTAGAAGCTGGCCTGTGAGCCAAACTAGGCAAGAAGGCCCATTTAATGGTTAGATTTGACTCGTGTCGATGTGGCCTCAAGGGCCTTAAAACATGATGTTTATATGCATTTTGAATGCTTTCGAGTTCGAGTCTGTCATTCCTTTTCTGCTCGAGTTGAGTTTTTACGTAGTCATCTTGGCGCATGGTTGCATCCTTCAGTGTGGCGTGTGAGTGGAGGTACCATAGCCTAGAGGCGTAGGCGATCTCACGGCTCGACGGCCCCTCGGCCTCAGGGTGCCCTCATGGCTTTGTCGACTATGCAAGAACTCGCATCGAAGCATATAGGAATGTTAGACATCGATTTTTTGACATCGTGTGCTTTTACTAAGTCTTCTTAGCACGTGGTTACGCCCCTTGGTGTGAGGGAGTGAGTGCAGGTAACTTAGTGTGGACGCATGGGTGATCTCAGGCTCGACAGCCCTTCAGCCTCAGGGTTCCCTTACGGCCTTGTTGACTATGTAAAAGAATAGACGTCGTGTTTCAAAAAAATGTGCAATTTTTTAGGAACTTCGAGGGTTCACCCTTGTAAATGTGGCCTCGAGGAAGGCTCGACTCTGTTAAGGCAGAGTCAAGGCTACCTTATGCATGTGAACAAAAAGTTGAACTTGTAAATGAAAGTACTTCTTATTCATTCATGACAAGGGAAAAAAGGCTTCGAAGCCCTAGGGATGAAAGTGACATAGCTGTTCGATGTTCCATGCGTTGTTGAAGGTTTTGCCTTTCCCGTTGGCTAGCTTGTAGGTTCCAGGCTTCAACACTTTTGCAACAATGAAAGAGCCCTCCCATGGTGGAGTTAGCTTGTGGCATCGAAGAAGGCGCCGATGGCCTCCTCTCGAGTGGCATAACTGGTGACGACGTCCATCAGCTCGTCAGCGTTCTTTGGGGGTTACACCCAGCTCTTGAACCAGCTTCTTGTAGGTAGTCCCGGCAATGAACGCTAGGATCACATCGTCATCAGGGATATGGGGGAGCTCGGTGCGTTACTTGGAAAAGCGCTGAGCGAACTCATGGAGGGACTCCCCGAGCTTCTGCTTGTAGCTTTAGAGGTCCCACTTGTTGCTAGGGTGCACATAAGTTCCCTTGAAGTTCCCCTCGAACACCCTGACGAGGTCAGACCAGTCGTGGATCTGGTCGGGGGAAAGTTCCTCAAGCCACCTTCGGGTGGTGTCTGATAGGAACAGAGAGAGCTGGCGGATGATGGCGTGATCACTGTGCGCTCTGCCCAACTGGCACACCAACCTGAAGTCGGCTAGCCATAGCTCGAGCTTGGTCTCGCCATTGTACTTGATGAGGCTCATGGGGGGACGGAAGGGATTCGACAGCGACGTCCTTCAAATCATCCTGCTGAAGACTCGAGGGCCCGGTGGCTCGAGGGACCGGTGCCGGTCCTCATCGTTGTCGTAGCGCCTGCCCCTATGTGCGATGTAGCCTCACGCCTCAGCATCACCACACTTGTGTCGGTGGTTCTCGTTGATATTGTAGCACGCGTCTTGAGGCTCGCGGTCCTCGTGGATGCGCTCACGGACGGGGATCGCCTTCTCTGGTCGAGGAGCATCCGCTTGATGGACTGAGCGCTCCCTCTCATGTCGGGAGGGTTCAGGGGGTTGCTCTGAGGCCGGCCCTCGATGTCTCGAGGCCGAGCTTTCCGCCTGCTATGCAGTAGCTACCTCGAGGAGGCCCTGAACCTCCTCTTGGATGCAACAGGCCTCGGGATTCGAGGAGGCTGGCATGTAGCGGAGGAGCATGGTTGTCGCGATGACATTCTGGATGGCGCGGTTGAAGAGGGGGCGCTCGACCGCACCCTAACCGATGATCTGCCGGTGGACTTCTCAATCTCTGGATCGAGCCCTTTTGCTGGGCGGATGTCCGCGCTCCTACTTGAGGGTCCGCTCGAGCTGGCATAGATGCTCCCGGTCCTCGTCGAGCTTGGCTCGCATCTCCCAGACTTGTGGAAGCTGGGCGTCGTGGGCGTCCTAGGGCAACCGCACGTCGCTTGGCGCAAATGGTGGCTGCTCCTCTTGATCCGCCATGACGAGGTCGCCTCCCATCGCAGCCACGGCCGCGACCGTGGCCGCAGGGTTGATGGTGTCGGCGCTCGACGCAATGGCTCCATCGATGTGGAGGCACTCGCGCGTGGGGTCGTGGTGGTTCAGAGTTGGGGTCACTGGACTAGAAGATGGGAACTGTCCCTGCCACTCCTCCTCCAGCTGACGTCGCATTGTGCCGAGGGTGTAGTGCCTCGGGCCAGGAGTCTCTGAAGACTCTGGGGAATGCTCGGAGGTTGGCGCAGAAGTCAGCATGTCCACGGTGGTGTGAAGGAGGTGCCCTGGGAGGTCCTCATACCGCTTATGTTGGTGCTCACCGAGGAAGAGTATGACTTGGTGGTGTTGTTGAGTCTAAACGGAAATGGTCGTCGGAACTTGAACAGCCCGTGCAGAAGCAAGTCAGGTGGCGTTGGGGCCGTGCCTGCTGGAGAGGCCATCCCTGACCCCTCAACGAGTGCATGATGAAGCTAAAGTTTGAATCATCATGGTGCTCCACAGACCTGTCCCCCATGGCCAAACTTAGGTCAGACAGGTCCCCAACCAGGGACCCTGCATCACTGGTTGGCCACGAGGTGGCAATGGTGGGCGTCCTCTCACCCGTGTGATGATGATGGTTGCACCGGTCATGCCTCCTCCTGATCACGGGGGCATGATGGTGGGACTGGCGTGCGGTCCTTCCAAAATGTGGGGGATCTCGATTGCCTCCGCCCCGGATCTCTGACCGAGAGGAGGACCATGTCATAGCCGTGCTCGAGTGACATGAATTCCAAGCTCTCGAACCAGATCACTGTGGTGAATGGGAGCGGCGGGACAGAGTCAGCCATCCAAAAAATGGCGGGGAACACTGGTGACACGCAGATCCCCATACCTAGCACGCCAACTGTCGGTGTCACAACCCCAAGGGCCTAACACAAATGAGTAACTATGTTCTGCATGCTCCCTAATCCAGATGGTGATGCAAGAAGAACACACGATTTATCCTGGGTCCTATGTCCAGCGGGGGAGGATGTCTTGTATTATCTTGCACCGAAGTGCTTGTACAGGGGAGATACAAGAGAGCGTATACGAAATGGGGTGAAGAATGAGGCCTATGTCTAGAAGAGCTAGCCCTATGCCATGCAATGTGCATGGAGAGGCTCAGTGAGTTCGAATGAGTTCACCCTTTTCGCTAGCCCTGCGCCCCCTTTTATAGTCCAAGGAGGGGCATGGGTGTACAAGAAACCCTAATGGTGCTACGAGCGCTGTCGTAAATAATGACATTATGAGGTGATCCGATCATGTTGTGGGTACTATAGGTGTGTGCGCTGAAGCGAGGTCGAGCCCTATAGTAGCGTGCTTCATGATGAGATTCGTCCTCCTAAGCTGTCACGGCAAAGTCAGTGCTTGACCGGTCCTAATGATGATGCTAGCGTGCCTTAGTGACATGGTTTAAGACGTGACCTCTTGTTAAGGGCGTACGGCTCATGGTAGATGACGTGCGGGAGCGGTTGGATCGCTGTCCGGGGCCACTGAGAGCTTGAGTGGAGGGGTACCCAGGGGGCCTCGAGGCCGTGCGGATAAGAACGGGCCCCGGGTTTCCTGGTATGGATGTTGACATTTGCGTCTCGAGGGGCGTTTGACGGGGCACAGTGTTTAGTACGGAGGAATAGTGGTCTATACGAGACGACGCTTCCCTGGGGATGGGCGGTAAAAGCTAGACTAGACCTCTGCACTTGCCCATCATTACAGTCACTGTAGCCACGGGGGTTGGCAGGAGTAGGTGGGACGCTTTAATTGCCCTGAGCGTCGTACAGAAAGTAGGTGGGTCGAGGGGTGCAGTACTCGATGGGGGGTCATCTACCCGTGTGAAGGTCCGTCAATTGACGTGGGGTCATCCGCCTGTGCGGAGGTCTGTCACTCGATGGGGGGTCGTCTGCCCGCACGGAGGTCTGTCACTCGACGGGGGGTCGACCACCTGTGATGCGCTCCGTCACCCCGACGAGGGTCCGTCCGCTTGGGTGGGCGTCCGTCATTCAAGGCTCCCCGTCAAGTGGGAGATGGTCTTGAGTTGGATGCTACTGGTGGGCCGGCCCAGCATGGCTCGATGTGCGTTGGTGGGCCTTTGTCCCTCAGGCTGGTTGCGAGCTTTTTTGGGTTTAATTGTTCGGGGGCTAACTCTCCTGGGTTCAAGTTTAGGGTAACCCAGGTACCCCGACACTATGATTGAGATGTGCAAGTGTGTGGAATGAAAGATGGAATCCTAATTCTAAGTATTTTTGGTACTCCATGCATCATGACTCTCTTTATTGGATGGATGATATTTTTGGAGAGATATGGGCTATTGGAGTAATATATATATATTTTTCTTCTCTTTTTTTCTTCTTTTTTTGAACGGATATTGGAATTTCTCTTTCCCGTTGTTTATTGCATCTCTCATGCCCCTTGGCATGGATGTTTTTTCTCTCTTTTTTCCATGCCCCTTGGCATAGATTTTTTTTGACATAGCCCATATCCTTTATTTACATATGAGGAATTTTTGAATGGAGAGACATCATGATGGTAATGCTATTGGGAATATGCCCTAGAGCTAATCATGTAGATGATAATATTCCGATTGTATCCATGATTAATAAAGTGTTCATTGAATATCCATTAAAGACAACTTTTATTGATTAGCAATTATGTGAATTATTTTGTGGAACTCTTTACTTGCATGGTTATTCTAAAGTTTTCCCTGGTCGGTGTTCTTGTGAGAACACACTTGAATATTAGACCAGCACATGTATTAGTTGATGGCTATGTTTCACAAGTCATGGACATGGAGATATCAAACTAATAATATGGGCACATGTGAGACATGTAGGCTAGACTGACCCGACATGAGAAAGTCTCTATTCATGTCATGTACGTTATGTCCTTAGACCTAAGATTGTGGTATGTACTCAAGATGTGAAACGGCCTACTTAGGGACTATCAAACACTGCTCCGTTACTGGGTAGTTATAAAGGTGGTCTTCGGGTGGTCGGGAAGCATGCTATGAGACATAGACAATAAAGATGGAATTTGCCCCTCTCTACGCGAGAGAGATATCACTGGATCACTCAAGTGATTGGATCAACAAATGCATGGCCGTGCTTGGGTTAAGTGTTAACCCACGAGTTGAACCATATATCGAGTGGCAAAGGGAATAACTTGTATGTGGTCGTAGTGGTTCGTCTGATATGATCTTTGCGTGCACATAGGAGTTGTCACGCCTTGCTAGAGGCCGCTGTCAACTATTAGGCGAGTAGGAGTACTCGGCCCATGTCAATGTGTGCGTGAACCCATAGGGTTGCACGCTTAAGGGGCTGGAAGCCTAATTCAGGTTGGACCCGAATTAGACAAGGCTTTGGGTTACTAATGGGCCTCCAACATGAGCTCATTGGGGACGCCTATATAAGCAAGGGGTAGAGGCTCGGTCAGGGTTACACACGCCTTTGGCAGCCGCTGTCACCCTCCCCACGCTCGCGCCTTCTGTTCCTTGCGGACTTAGCAGTCCGGAGGCGCATCGCTTCTTCCCTGCACGTGTGGGATTCGTCGGAGGTGCTGCATCTGGAGCACTGGGACAAACCGCATGAGGGGATTGAGGTGACGGATGACCATGCAACTGCACTGCCTGCTGCGACGCGTACGACTACATCGAGTCATCTTCCGCTGCACCTGCGCGTCTAGTAGTAATCCCGTAACCTGTAACTAGCAGTAGATCCTGGTTTATGAGGTCGAAAAGTTTTATTTTCTGGCTAGCGTAGCACCCTCATAACCCTTTAAATGCGAGGAGCAAAATTTCTAAATGAGGAATGTGCGGCTCTTAGGGTAAGAGTTGGCATTTTATTCGGTGGAAAAGGTGTGCAACTCTCAGGGTAAAGAGTTGGCATATTTTTGGTGGACAAAATGGTGCATGTTGGGCGCAACTCTTAGGGTAAGAGTTGGTGTTTTATTTGGTGGACGCATGTGAATCTCAATCATGGGTGCATGACCATAATCTCACATAGGTCACAACAATTTGACCCAACTCAATGATCCGACAAGCAGCATATGACTAAAGGTTTGCATAAATGAATCATGTCACATGGCTTTGGTTGGAAATTCATTATCATTGAGGAGCATGCTATTGCATTTTGATTTTGTAAAATAAATCCCAAGTCCATCATAAAAGAGCAAGGTTCAAATTATCCAGCTATATCACGTACTCCAATTACTTAGACAACATGGGGTCCCTATGATAGTTGTTCATAAGTCATAGGAGTATTGGTGAGGAATAAAGAGTATGCAAATTTCATCAAAGGATAGAATGGAGATGTTGTGCCAAAAAGTTTTGTCTTTTTAATTTAATAAATTTAAACTCAAAACTTTTGGAAGATGTGAGGGTAGAGTTGCACAAACCATTGGTGAAGATGAAGGAGTTATGTGAATCAGAGATCGGGTTGGTTAAGCCAAAAGTTCAACCGATCCTCTCTTCAACCTGTTTGTTCGGTCCTTCTGTATGATGAATTGCTCGATGTTGTGCATTGTGTTAGGGAGATCTCGAGTGTGTGTATTAGTTATGCTTGTGAGATCTCCCCCCACACTTATTCTTGTACCTGCTTTATTTTGATAAAGAAAAACAAAATAAGAGAAACAAAAACAAACAAGGGCTCTACTGTCTACAAAACCAGGGAGCAAGAATTTTATTGTAATAACATTTATAATTTATTAAATATATATTATATATATTTTACCATTGTTAAAATATTTTATTATTTATTATGAAAAACTTGTTCACCAACTTTTATTAAAACTCATCAAGGATATGGTAAGGATATAATCATAAATTACTTTTATTTTTTATGCCAACAACTCAAGGTTCATTAATCAAGTTCAAACACCATGTCAAAAATTGATTAAGGAAGGTCATTTTAACCTAAGCACCATGCTTAATTTAAAAAGACCTATAGATGTATTGTATATGATCTATATACAAGTACACCCAAACCAGAGCATATGACATAGCATAGGTAGCATGATTTGTATTTTCATGGAGAAAAATATGAGTAAAGGTGTTGGTGAACATTTATTTACCTTTGCATACCTGAATTTTGTTATTGGCAGGATGCATGGATGAGGCTTGCATGAAAGTTTTGTCCAGGTGAACCACAAGGCCAAGCTCCCCGGATAGCTTAGTGTGCATGGGCTGTGGGCCATGATGGTACTTGCAAAAGTATGGAGGTGAGCCCCTCTTGCTTATGGAAGCAACGGCGGGGTGGAGCTAGTCGGCCCGTAAGCATTTTTCTTTAAACATGGGGGCTAGCCTGCTCCTTCTCTCTCCTCTCTTTTTTCTATTTTTTTCTTTTTTTCTTTCTCACATCCTTTTTTTAGATTCTTTTTTAAACTTTAATCCTCCCACTCCTTTTTTATATATATCATCAAATTTTTCTTGGCAAGGTCACCAACATCAACTCTTTTTTATGACCACTTGGTGTGTGTGGAACTTGGGCTTCTCGCCATCCTCCCCCACACTTGGACTTTTGCGTAAAAGTCAAGTGTAGAGTCAGGGTCTCCTTTGTTTTGAGTGTGTTCCATCACCCAAGAGCATCAAGGCTCATAATTTATGTTGTTTCAAGCGTTGTATGACCCATGCTCTTCTCCACCTAAAATGGTTAGCAACAAAAATACTCGAGGGTGCATACAAACTTGGAAACATGTCCTTGCCTTTATTTGGGAGAAAGATTTTTTATATTAATAAATATTTTTCAAGATAATCCGGGGTATCTCCTGGTAGTTCTTAAGTTATGGTCTTAAGCTTGACTGCGGGAACTTCTTCTTGCAGCTACCAATGGTGGTGTAGTTCCCAATTTCACCACCAAACATGGGTGTGAATGTTCAAGCTGCAAGGTTATCACCACTGTACTACTATGGGATCTGTAATGTTTATGACAAACATAAGCATTCACAACCATTCTCATCAAGAGATGGTTGTGATCCTCGTAGAAGTACGTGGCACGAAGCAAAACAAACTCTAGAGACTCTAAAAGTGAGCATGAAACATGAGGGACCTCAAATAGAGGTTAGCCTGCTTGTTAGCAAGCCCCTGCTTGTCTCTAGAGTTGTTGCTTCGAGCATCTCCATGGCACGGGCATTTTTGTTCTCAAAAGATATATCACGAAGGATGAACATTGAATCTCGATCATTATTGAGAACAATGTTTTGATGGCAAGAGGGACATGCATATTGTTCGAGCTAGGGTGAAGGAGGATGATCCGTTTTAGAAGGATGAAAAAGAAAAGCTCAAGTGAAACAAATGGGGACGCCTGTTTGAACAAGTAGTTTTCCTTTGCCCCTTCTTCTTCTCTCTTCTTTCTTTTTAATGAGATCTTCAAGAGGGTGCCCTATGAGAAGATCAAAATCGAGGATGGCATAGATAAGGAAGTATAAGCAACTTTGGTTTCATTAATTTCCAATGGCACA
Source organism: Bothriochloa decipiens (assembly GCA_023333625.1). Classification (NCBI taxonomy): domain Eukaryota; kingdom Viridiplantae; phylum Streptophyta; class Magnoliopsida; order Poales; family Poaceae; genus Bothriochloa; species Bothriochloa decipiens. The sequence goes on along the minus strand of CM041641.1, from coordinate 23,785,623 downwards.
ACCCTAACAATCCAAAAATACTCAAAGATGAGTCCGGATGGACTTCCAAAGAGTTTGTCGGTCAGGACTAGTGGCATATCACCCTCAAAGGTTTTTGTAGGAATTTATGATAGTAGTCCTGACTGTGAGATTGTGTAGGGCTTTCACAGAAATCCTCCTTAATGAACAAGATATGGTTGTTGGAGGTGAAAGAATCTGAATTACTTCAGAAGAACATTTTATTTCCGACAACCATTCTGTCGGGTACCTGGATAAGGGGTACCCTAAACCTCAGTCTAGTAGAAATAATCCCTAAACAACGCAAGCCAAAAGCCCTCCTTAATCCAAGCCAACTACCACTTAAAGGATGAGGCCCAATAACCAAAAACTGGGCCTAGCCAGGCCGGCCCACAAACGGACCAAGCCAGGCCACCCTCGACCATTTGACAGGGGGCCTCGAGTAACGGGAGTCTGCCCAGGCGAACGACCCCTGATCGAATATCGCACACCTCGATCACCAATTTCCTGTACGACGCTCAGAGCATTTAATGCGCCCCATCTACCTCTGCCAACCCCCGTGGCTACAGCGATGTAATGATGGGCAAGTGCAGAGGTCAAGTCCACCTTTTACAGCCCATCCTGGGGAAGCGTCATCTTGTATAGACCACTATTCCTCCATACTAAACACTGTGCCCCGTCAGGCACCCCCTCGAGATGCAAATGTCAACATCCGTACCAAGATTCTCGAGGCTCGTTCTTATCCTCTTGGCCTTGAGGTCCCCTAGATACCCCTCTACTTAGCAATCGGATACACTCGGTCAGCGGTCCAACAACTCCGGTGCGTCATCTATAGCAAGCTGTACGCCCTTAGCAGGAGGTCACGTCTTTCGCCGTGTCGCTGAAGCACGCCTGCGTCATCATCAGGATCGGTCAATCACCGACTTTGCTATGACAACTGAGGAGGGAGAATCTCATCATGAAGCATGCCGCTACAGGGCTTGACTTTGCTTCAACGCATACCCCTACAATACCCACGACATGATCGACATCACTCCTCAACGTCATTGCTTACGATCGCCCTACTAAGGGCAGCATCATTAGGGTTTCCTGTACACCCATGCCCCTCCTTGGCCTGTAAAAGGGGGCACTGGGCTAGCTATAGGGGGTGAACTCATTCGAACTCATTAAGCCTCACCACGCACATTGGAAGGCATAGGGATAGCTCTTCTAGACTTAGGCCTCATTCTTCACCCCATTTCGTACGCGCTCGCTTGTATCTCCCCTGTATGAGCACTTCGGTGCAATAAAATACAAGACATCCACCGCCCGCTGGACGTAGGGCCTTCTCTTACCTGAACTAGGGTAAATCATGTGTTCTTCTTGCATCACCACCCAGATTAGGGAGCATGCAGCACATAGTTACTCATCGGTGTTAGGCCCTAGGGTCGTGACACCAACAGTTGGCACGCCAGGTAGGGGGTCTGCGTGTCACCAGCGCTTCCTGCCTTTTTTGGATGGCAGGCTCTGTACCATCGCTTTTCGTTTGCTACGGTGATATGGTTCAGGAGCTTGGAGTTCATGTCACTTGGCCGCAGCCTTAACATTGTCCTGCTCTCGGTCGGAGATCTAAATGGAAGCAACCTTGGGTCCCCGCGGGGGGCCCCTCGCCGGCCTCGTCACCATGCTTTCGCGCTACGGAGGAGGCGCAGCAGGCGCAACCACCGTCGTCGCTCCACGAGTGGGTCGACATCCACCTCGGCTACCTCGCTCCTGGCTAGCGATGCAGGGTCGCTGGTTGGATACCAGTCAGACCTATGTTTGGGAGCTGAGGAGGGGCTCACAGGACTATGCGACGACCCCGACTTCATCTTCACGATGCGTTCGCCGAGGGGTCAGCTGTGGCCTCCCTGACGGGCGCAGCTACAGCACCACCCGATCTGCTTCCGCACGGATTGTATGGGGCTCCCCACCCATTTCCGTTTAGCTTGGACAACACCGACAGGACGTACTCCACTATGGTACGGTCCAGTCTTGGCGCGTACGATGATCAACCAGGGTGCCTTATACATGCCATCTTTGACTTGGAGACACCCACGCTGGACCCTGAGTGCCCAGGGTCGTCGAGGGCCTCTAGCCCAAGACACTACACCCTTGGCGCGCTCCGATGCTGGATCAAGGAGGAGCGACGCGGCCTCTTCCCCAACTTCTACTAGGTTGGCCCTAACTCCGATTCCGCCGATGACTGCTACGACACCATGCGCGTGTGCTTGCACCTCAACGTATCCATTGCGTCAAGCAACAACACTGTCGACCCCACGGCCGCGGTCACTACCACGGCTGCAACAGGAGGCGCCCTCGCCATGGTAGACCGGGAAGAGCAGCCACCAGCCATGCCCAATGATGCACGATTACCTTAGGACGCCCAAGATGCTCAACTCGCACAAGTTTGAGAGATGCGGGCCAAGCTCGACGAGGATCGAGAATGCCTGTGCCAGCTCGAGCAGACCCTCGAGCAGGAGCATGGGCATCTGCCCAGTGGAAAGGCTCGAGCCAGAGCCCGAGAAATCCACTGATAGATCATCGGGGGGGTGTGGTCGAACGCCCCATCTTCAACCGCGTCGGCCAGAACGTCGTTACAACAACCATGCTTCTCCACAACATGCTGGCCTCCTCAAACCCCAAAGCTTGTCGCATCCAGCAGGAGGTTCAGGGCCTCCTCGAGGTAGATGTCGCACAGCAGTCCAAAAGCTCAGCCTCGAGACATCGAGGGGCGTTTTTGGAGAAACCCCCTAAACCCTCCCGACACAAGAGGGAGGGCTCAGTCCATCAAGGGGATGCTCCCCGACCAGAGAAGGCGATCCCCGTCCATGAGCGCATCCATGACAACCGCGAGCCTTGAGACACGCGCCATGACATCAACAAGAACTGCCGATGCAAGAGTGGTGATGTTGAGGCACGAGGCTACATCGCTCATAGGGGCGGGCGCTACAACAGTGGCGAGGATCAGCACCAGTCCCTTGAGCCACCGAGCCCTCGAGTCTTTAGTAGGACGATTTAGAGGACACTGCTGCCAATTCTGTTCCGACCCTCTACAAGCCTCACCAAGTACAATGGCGAAACCAAGCCTAAGCTATGGCTGGCCAACTTCCGGTTAGCATGCCAGCTTGGAGGAGCACACGACGACCATGCCATCATCCGCCAGCTCCCTTTGTTTCTGTCCGATACCGCTCATAGGTGGCTCGAGGAGCTTCTCCCCTGTCAGATTCGCAACTGGCCCAACCTCGTCAGGGTGTTTGAGGGGAACTTCAAAGGAACCTATGTACGCCCCATAACTCCTGGGACCTCTGCAACTGCAAGCAGAGGCCCAGGGAGTCCCTTTGCGACTTCGCCCGATGCTTCTCCAAACAGCGCATCGAGCTCCCCTACATCTCCGACCATGACGTCATCCTCGCATTCATCTCGGGCACAATCTGGGAGTTGGGCACAATCCTCCCAAGACCGCCGACGAGCTGATGAACATCGTCACCAACTACGCAGCCGATGAGGAGGCGGTGGGTGCTTTCTTCGGTGCGCCCAAGATAATGGGAAGGCAGAAGCGGTCAACTCGAGAGAACAATCAGAGGTCCCAAGAAGAACAACAGCAAGAAGAAGAACAAGAATCAGCAGGGCAAGCGCGAGGCACAAGAAGCCTCGAGGCCCTCCCAAAGGGGGCATCTTCGACAAGATGCTGAAGGAGCCCTGCCCTTATCACAAGAGAGGGGCGAATCACAACCTCAAGGACTGCTGGATGCTTAAGAAGTACTTTGAGAGCTTGGGCCTCAGGAAGGGTGACAAGAGGGATGATCCCAAGGACCAAGGTGGTAACAAGGATGATGGCTTCCCTGAAGTCCACGACTGATACATGATCTACGGGGGGCCCTCGACACAGCTCACGCCGCGCCAGCGCAAGAGGGAGCGATGGGAAGTGTTCTCCGTGAGGGTTGCGACCCCCTAATACCTCGACTGGTCCAGTACGGCCATCACGTTCGACCGTGATGACCACCAGGACTATGTCCCCAAGTCAGGGGTGTACTCGCTCGTCGTCGACTCCATCATCGTTAACACCCACCTCACCAAGGTACTCATGGATGGAGGCAGCAGCCTCAACATCATCTATGCAGCGACCCTTGATCTCCTCAGGGTCTCAAGAGAGAAGCTCCATCCCAGCACCGGAGGCTTCCATGGCATCGTGCTGGGGAAGAAAGCTCTCCCTATTGGCCGCATCGACCTTCCCGTTTGCTTTGGTACCTCCTCGAACTTCAGGAAGGAGATCCTCACCTTTGAGGTGGTTGGGTTCCACAGCACGTATCACGCGATCATCGGCCGGCCTGGCTACACCAAGTTCATGGCCATCCCTAACTACACCTACCTCAAGCTCAAGATGCCGGGACTCAAGGGTGTCATCACCATCGGCACCTCCCACGAGCACGCCTACGAGTGCGACATCGAGTGCGTCGAGCATGGGGAGGCCATTGAGGAGTCCACTATGATGGCGGCGACCCTCGATGGGTTGGCTGCTGAAGTCCCTGACCCCAAGCGCCATGCTGGCAACTTCAAGCCTGCCGAAGACACGAACAAGATCCACCTCGACCCGAGCAACTCTGGTGGGAGGGCGCTAACGATCAGCGCCACCCTTAGCAACAAATAGGAAGCAGTGCTCATCGACTTTCTCTGCACGAACGTCAACATGCTTGCATCGAGTCCTTCGGATATGCCGGGCATACCGAGGGAAGTCGCTGAGCACGCCTTGGAGATCGAGGCCAGGTCCAAGCTGGTGAAGCAATGCTTGCACCGCTTCGACGAGGAGAAGCGCAATATCATCGGGGAGGAAGTCAACAAGCTTTTGGCGGGCCAGATTCATCAAGGACCAGATTCATCAAGGAGGTTCATCATCTCGAGTGGTTAGCTAATCCTGTATTAGTTAAGAAAAAGAATGAGAAATATAGGATGTGTGTACACTATAGTAGTTTGAATAAAGTATGTCCTAAAGTTCCTTTTCCTTTACCACTTATTGATCAAATTATTGATTCTACTGCGGGATGTGAAACTCTCTCTTTTCTCGATGCATATTCTGGTTGCCACCAAATCCAGATGAAGGAGTCTGACCAGCTCGTGACTTCCTTTATCACACCATTTGGCATGTATTGCTATATTTTCATGCCCTTCGGCCTTCGAAACGCCGGGGCAACGTACCAATGATGCATGCTTCATGTTTTTGGAAAACATATAGGGTTGATGGTTAAGGCCTATGTCGATGACATTGTATCAAGTCCAAAAAAGCCAACAACCTAATTGATGACCTCAATATCAAGCTCAATCCCGAGAAGTGCGTCTTTGGAGTCCTTAGAGGTATGCTCCTTAGGTACATCGTCTCTCAGCGTGGCATCGAGGCCAACCCCAAGAAAGTCTCAGCCATCAACAAGATGGGCCCATTTTGAGACCTCAAGGGCATTCAAAGGTCACGGGTTGCCTCGCGGCCCTCAGCTGCTTCATCTCGCGTCTCGGGGGAAAAGCGTTGCCCCTGTAACACCTCTTGAAGAAGTCAGAGCACTTCACCTGGACCCTCGAGGCCGAGGAGGCCCTCGCTAAGCTGAAAGCCATGCTGACTTCACCTCCGGTCCTCATGCCTCCAAACCTAGCTGAGCCCCTCTTACTCTATGTCGCCGCCACCACCCAGGTGGTCAGCACGATCATAGTGGTCGAGAGGGTAGAAGAAGGGCATGTGCTACCCGTCCAGCGGCCCATCTACTTCATCAGCGAGGTGCTCTCGGAGACCAAGGTCCGCTACCCGCAGATCCAGAATATGCTCTATGCCATCGTCATCACATGATGTGTGCTCCAGCACTACTTCTTCGGCCACCCGGTAACTATGGTCTTGTCTTTCCTTCCCGGAGAGATAGTCCAGAACCGGGAGGCCACGGGAAGAATCTCCAAGTGGTCGGTCGAGCTCATGCGGGGACCCTCACTTACGCACCGTGAAAGGCCATCAAGTCTCAGGTGCTGGTAGATTTTATCACCGAGTGGACTGACACCCAACTTTCCCTGATGCAGATTGAGGCAGAATTGTGGACCATGTACTTCAACGGGTCGCTGATGAAGACGTGGACAGGCGCGGGCCTGCTCTTCATCTCACCCCAGTGAGTCCACATGCGGTACATCATCCGGCTCCACTTTCCCGCCTCCAACAACATCGCAGAGTAAGAGGCCCTTGTCAACAGCCTGTGCGTCACCATCGACCTAGGGGTCCAATGCCTCAACGTTCATGGGGACTTGCAGCTCATGATCGACCAAATCATGAAGGCCTCGAGCTGCCACGACCCCAAGATGGAGGCTTACTGTAAGGAAATTCGCAAGCTGGAGGATAGGTTCTATGGCCTCGAGCTCCACCATATCGCGCGAAGATACAATGAAGCCGTAGATGAGCTGGCAAAGATCGCATCAACTCGAGGCACCATCCCGCCTGATGTCTTCTTGAGAGACCTATTTGAGCCCTCCATCGACTGGGGCATGGGGGCTGAGTCCATGCCTCAGGTCATCGAACCGCCCTCTTCAGCCGAGGCCCCCTCAACCAGGGCCGAGGTCATGGAGATCAAGGGGTCGCCCCCACCTCTGAGTCCCAAGCCAGACTGGCACACTCCCTTCCTCGACTATCTTATTCGAGGGGAGCTCCCAGAGGCTCGAACCAAGGCTTGACGAATCACTCGACGGGTCAAAGCTTACGTCCTCTTCGGTGACTACAAGGAACTCTATTGACACAGCCCCACTGGCATCCTCTAGCGCTGCATCACCATCATGGAGGGCAGGAAGCTGCTCAGTGATCTACACTCAGGGGCTTGCGGTCACCACGCCGTACCGAGAACCCTAGTCGGGAACACTTTCTGGCAAGGCTTCTATTGGCCGATCGCCATCTCCGACACCATCAACCTTGTCCGCTCATGCGAGGGGGCCAATTCTACACCAAGCAAACGCATCTCCCTGCCCATGCTCTGTAAATGGTCCCCATCACTTGGCCGTTCGTCGTGTAGGGGCTCGACCTCGTCGGACCCCCGAAGAAAACAACCGAGGGCTTCACGCATCTGCTAGTTGCTGTTGACAATTTCACCAAATGGATCAAATCTCAACCCATCACCAACATCCGGTCTGAGCAGGCGGTTTCGTTCTTCATTGACATCATCCACTGCTTCGGGGTCCCCAACATCATCATCACCGACAATGGCACATAGTTCACTGGCAAGAAGTTTTTGGACTTCTGCGACCACCACCACATCCGTGTGAACTGGTGTGCTGTCGCCCACCCTCGAACTAATGGCTAGGTCGAGTGCACCAATGGCATGATTTTGTAGGGTCTCAAGCCGAGGATCTTCTACTGCCTCAGGAAATATGGGAAAAAGTTGGCCGTCGAGCTACCCTCGGTCCTATGGAGCCTAAGGACGATGCCAAACCTGGCCATGGGGTTCACTCCATTCTTCATGGTTTATGGGTCCGAGGCCGTCCTCCCCATGGACCTCGAGTACGGGTCCCCTTGACTGAAAGCCTACAACGAGCAGACGAACAAGGAGGCCCTCGCGAACAGCATCGACCAGCTCGAGGAAGCTCGAGACATGGCCCTTCTCAACTCGGCTCGACACTAGCAGATGTGTGGAACCCATAAGTTATCAAACAGCAAGGGCGAAACCTTCACCAATGCGTGGAACACCGAACAGCTACATCACTTTTACCCCTAGGGCCTCGAGGCCTTGTACATTTCTCGCATTTTCTACATTTGTGCATCATGAATAAATAAATATGGCTTTGATCCCATATGCTTTTTTATTTATGTGAGGTAGCCTCGACTCTGCTCCCTCAGAGTCAAGCCTCCCTCAGGGGCTACAAGGGGGGAACCCCTCGAAGTCCCCAAAAAACTCACACGTTTTTTTGAAACTTGACATTCTCCTTCTTCTCCTATGCTTCGACGCCCTACTTTTACTTAGTCAAAAATGCCTCAAATCCCTAAGGGTCGAGGGTGGTCGAGCCAGGAGCTCGCCTACTCCTCTGTGCTTTAGTACCTCCACTCACTCCCCCCTCGAGGGACTCGAGCACGGTTGAAAACTTGGTAAAAGTGTGAATCAAGCAAAAGGAGATAAGAAACTCGAGCTAAAAAATACCCAAAAGCATCCGGCATGATGCACATCATTTTTAAGGCCCCCAGGGCCATGATGTCACCAAGTCACAAAATCTAACCTATTACATGGACCTTCTGTCCAAATTTGGCTCACAGGCCGGCTTCTTCTTCCACATCGACGTCAGGAGGGAGGATCTCAGGTTTGAATAACTTCGCCAGCCGGCCGCTAGGCTCCTCAGCATTATCGATCAAGACCCGATGCCTCTCCTCATTCTCGGCGTCAGTCCTGTTGGGGTCCTAGACAAAGCCGTGGGAGACCACCCCCATTTTGTAGGTGAGGCTAGAGTAGACAACCGCCCTCACCCATTTCACACCAACATAGAGCGCGTTCCGGACTTGCTCCCTCACGACCCGACTGAGCTCGTACAACCGGTTGACGAGGGAGGTCCCGCGCACTTCATCCTCAACCTCTGCTTCAGGATCAATGAAGTCATCACAGACCAAGGTGATCATGGTGCGGAGTGTGTTGGTCAACCCCGCCTCGGCCTAATAGGCGTCCTAGAGTGTCTTGGCTTTGTCCCGAGCTCTGGTCAGCTCCTCATTGAGATCTGAAATAGAAGACAAGCGTCAGCCCGCAATAAGAGCGACAGAGGTGAAAATCCAAAGGCTAAAGAAGAAAACCCACTAGCAGCGTGGGTATTCAGGGCCGTGTACCCATCCTTTAGCTTGGCATACTCCTTCTTGGACACCTCCAGGACGCGGGCAACCTCCGTCTTCTTCACCTTCAGGTTCTCGATTGCCTTGCCGGCAAGCACGATGGCCTCCTCTTTCTCCTGAGGGGTCCCCTTCAGGGACGCAACCTCAGTGGTCAGGAATTCCACGTGGAGGTTCACCTGCCCAATCATGACATTGAAGGAGTTGCGCAGATGGGAAGCTTCGACAAAAGCCACCTCAAGCTCCTGGACACGTGACGCTGACACCTCGAGCTCCCATTCGAGCGTCCTAACCCACCCGCTTGATAGGGAGAGGTCCTTGAGGGCCTTCTGCGCCTTCTCCCGGGCCTTGGTGGCGACCTCCTTGGCCTAGGTTGCCTTCCCACGGGCAGCAGCCACATCTTCCTTGGCCGTCCACGCCTCTTCCTGAGCCTTGGCCAGTTCTTCCTTCGCCTGCACCGCTTCTGCCTTGGTCGCCTCTAGCTAATCCTATAGCAATGGGACCTTCCCCCGTCCACCCTTGGTCATGAGGATGAACCGAGACTTGCTTTGGGAGCGTCTTCGCAAGTCCTGGTGTCGGTGTTTCGACCCCGGGGGTCAACACCAACGAGTAAATTCGTAATTGCGTGCTCCCTTAATCCGGTGGGTGATGCAAGAAGGACACAGCGATTTATCCTAGTTCGGGCAAAGAAGGCCCTACGTCCAGCGGGCGGGAGGATAGTTCATGTTATCTTGCACCGAAGTGCTAGTACAGGGGTGAATACAAGCGGGTGTGAGAAGTGTGGGCTTGAGCTCGAGCGTTTCGGGCGCTGAGCTCTCTACACTGTCTCACGGTGTTGTTCTGTGATCTAAGCCTTAGCGTATGAAGCACTAGGATCTCCTCTATCTCAAATTTTGGATCCCCTGTCCCAAGCCCTGGTGCCTCCTTTTATAGGCGAAGGAGAGGCACAGGAGTACATATTTTTAGTGCTAACGTGGTCGGTGATGTATGACGTTGATGCTGATCATGTCGGTGCCGCTGTAGAGGCGTACGTCGGTATGGGAAGCCCTGCGGCTGTCGCGTCGGTAGTTGTTGAAGTGTTAACCAAAGTTGTTGAAGCCTCGCTTGAGGGTCGGCGTGACGGTGTCGAGGGGCGATGGTCGAGGCCTTGGGTCGAGACGAGGGGCTTGAGTCAAGGGGGTCGAGGCTCATCGGATAAGGTCGAATCTCAGGATATGCAGGGAATATGCTTCCCGCGGGGGTGCCGGATGGGGAACAGTGCTCGGTATGGCACAGCAGTGAGGTACGATCCGTGGGATTCCAGGGTATGGGCAGTAAAAGTAGGATTTGACTGCCATACCCGCAGCTGTTTCGATAACTGTGGCCATACGGTTAGGCGGGAGCAGGTAAAATGCATTGAATGTGCCTGGATCCATACTATGAGTAGGTAGCCGAGGGTTTTACCATGCTCGAGGGCTGCCCATTCACACGGGCGAAGTTCCATCCTCGAGGCCGGTCCGTTCGCCCGAGCGGAGTTCCATCCTCGAGGGGTCGCCCGAGTCGCACCCTCGAGAGTATAGTCTCGGTCTGTACGGTGGTTCGTCGAGCAGGTTGTGGCTTTGGGCTGTCAACGCCCGTTCGTGGGCCGATCCAGCATGCTTTAGTTTGTGGATTTTCGAGCGGTAATGAGGGATGTCGTTGGAGGGCTTGCGTTGCTGACTTCGGGGATCCGCCCAGTTAAACGAGGGCTTAGGGTACCCCTTTCCTACGTAACCGACAATAGCCTCCGAGCCTCTACGCGAGTGCTGGCACTCGGGCAGGGGGTCAGGACCTGGGAGCGAAACGTGGCTCGAATTTTTTTGTGGGGTGCACGCAAGTGTTCCCCACGGGGGTAGCCCCCTGAGGCCTCAGAGGAGTCGGAGGACTCCTTCGAGGGCTTTATTTGCCTTCGGTCGTGGGTGCTCATCCAGTCGGGTGTGGGACCTGAACTGGAGTCGTGGTGCTTTGCCGAGGGGTACGTAGGAACGTCGAGCCCCTGGGGGATTTTTGACCCTCTTTCATCGAGGGGTGCCGGGCATGGTCAAGCCTCCGAGCCTCGTGCGGCTGGGGCGTTGCCGGCCTCGGCGTTCATATCACAAGTCCTTTCGATCGGACGTGAGGCGAGAAGCGTTGGACTACCCTCGATAGGGCGAGCCATGAAGTTCTCAGTGAGCTGGTAACAGGAAAATCCAAGTGAGAGCCTATTCCTCGTTCGATAAAGGTCGGCAGGAGGCCCGGAGGTGGTCTCATAAAGCGAAACGCATGGACCTATGGATACCAATTCCATTCGATAGGTCTCGGCGGCTCGATGCCTTCCTTCAGGGGGATTCCATAAAAGTCCTAACATTTTGCCTTGGATGTGTCCAAAGGGGTCTCAAGGGTTCGTTCTCGAGCGGGGCCTCATTTTGGCTCCCCCTTGGTCACCCCTGACTCGGGTGCTCGAGGGCGGCTGTTGAACCTTGGTCGAGGGCCAGCCTTCGCTCCCTCGAGGCTTGTTGTGGGGCCGGAGCCCGTTTACCTCTTCGGGGGATTTCCAACCCTCTTTCGTTGAGGGGTGTCGGGCACGGTCGAGCTCCTGAGCCTCATGCAGCTGGGGCGTTGCCGGCCTCGGCATTCATCTCACGAGTCCTTTCGATCGGACGTGAGGCGAGAAGCATCGGACTACCCTCGATAGGGCGAGCCTCAAAGTTCTCAGTGAGCTGATAATGGGAAAATCCTAGTGAGAGCCTGTTCCTCGTTCGATAGAGGTCAGCAGGAGGCCCGGAGGCGGTCTTATTAAAACAAAATGCATGGACCTATGGATACCGATTCCATTCGATAGGTCTCGGCGGCTCGATGCCTCCCTTCGGGGGATTCCATAAAAGTCCTAGCATTTCGCCTTGGATGTGTCCAAAGGGGTCTTGAGGGTTCGTTCTCGAGTGGGGCCTCATGTTGGCTCCCCCTTGGTCACCCCTGACTTAGGTGCTCGAGGGCGGCTGTCGAACCCTAGTCGACGGCCAGCCTTCACTCCCTCGAGACTTGTTGTGGGGCCGGAGCCTTTTTACCTTCTCCTGAAGGAATCCGCCGATAAGTAACGATAGTTTTTCTTACCATCGGATGCGTCTTTTGAGGAGGAAGGTTAAACAGTGCGGTGGTGGAGATCATGGCGGGCCCAGGCAACGGGTAATTGCCTGAGGCGTGACACATGTATCCAGCCGAGAATCGAGGGGGAACAGTTAGGTAAACGCATTAACTATGGGGAGTTACCTTTTTCTTCTGCCGACTTCTGCCCATTGCTCTTCCTGGGTATAAGACCAGAGGGGATAGGCGTTGTTCACCCCTACCTTTGCCATATTGCCTTCACCGCCGCTAGTGCTCCCGAGTCCTTGCTTTCCTGTGCACGAGGGTAGGAACTTAGAGCAAGAAATCGTGATTGGGAACCTTCCCGGTCGCCCTTCTGCCGAGGAGTTTCGTGTCGTTGCCGCCGCCGTCACATCCACCGATCAGATTAGTGCCACCGCCACAGCCATGGCCCCCATCCTCCAGCCTGCTGACCCCTGGCGCCCGTCGACCGTGATGTGGCAGAGGTTGAACGAGCTGGTGAGAGAAGGAGTTCTCCGCCCCGTCACCAATTTGACTCGGCCAGAGTGGATCGCACCGCCGAGGAGTCACCTGGAGCCAAGCCCGCCGGAGGGCTACGTGGTGAGCTTCCTCAAGTACCACCGGCACGAGCTCGGGGTGCCCCCAAGCGAGTTCAGGCGGGGGCTGGCGAACTTCTACGGCGTCGAGCTCCAACATTTCTCCCCCAACGCCATCTCTAACACCGCCATCTTCACGGCCATCTGCGAGGGCTACTTGGGGATGGCGCCACACTGGGAGCTGTGGCTCCACCTCTACAAGGGGGAGTGGTTCACCTCTCCAGTGGGACCAGGCATGAGGCAGGTCATCAGAGCGGGCTGCCTCAACTTCGTGTTGAAGACCGGCAAATCGGAGGTGCCGCATGAATACATCCCCATCGGCTGATGTCCATCCACTCCCGGTGGGACGAGCAGTGGTTCTACCTCCGCAACAACAGAGGCTACCTCTCGCCATACACCAGGCGGCTCATCACCGAGCGGCCATTCAACTGCCCGCATGGTGTGATGGGGGATCTCTAACCTCGACTTCGACCCCTCGTCGCCGCTATGAAGACCCTTCAAGAGGCGGGCCTAACGGCGGGTGTGGTGGTCTTGGCCTTCCACTATCGACGGGTGCTCCCCTTGATGGAGCGCCTGCTACGGTTGGACGAGATGCTTCCCGTGGTTGTGCCCGAGGTGCTCGAGAGGTGCCGGATGTCCGTCGAGGGGATGTCCACCGCGGAGGTCGTAGCGCGGGTGAAGGGGATGGTGGCGGGTTCGTTCAGGGCAGAGGACGTTAACCGCCTCCCCATGCAGCCGGAGGAGGGGTACCTCGACCTGGTGAGTGCCTCGACCCTTGCCTTTCGTGTTTACATTTCGTCCCTTTTTTCCTTACCCTTGTCCTTATAGCTGAGTGTTTCCGTGCAAGGGGGAATCGACTACCGAAGGTCGAGGCCCCCGTTGAGGGAGGATGCTCCCGACCGTCAGGTGAGATGCTTCACTGCCCAGCAGGAAAAGAAACGCAAGGATGAAGAGAAGAAGAAAAAGGACAAGAAGCTTCGGGAGTGCGAAAAGCGCAAGAAGCGCCGTGCGGAGCAGAGGCGTGACGGGCTCCCGGAGGAGGAGTCTACCTCAGAGGATGAGGGAGATGAAGATGATGATGACGACGATGATGTCGAAGGGGTGGCGGGGCACCTCGAGCCCCTTCTGTCTGGTCCCTCCCATACTGACCATCTTCTGGTATAGGAGGATGCGCCGGAGCAGCGCGCCCCTTAGCCGGCGACGTTAGCCTCGGAGCACCGGCGAGGGAAAAGGTCAGCCGACCCCTCAACTCGGGGGGTTCGCCCTCCTCCCATCGTACTCGCGGCAGAACTCAGCCCACTTCGACCCGGGAAACCCGGTCTCGGTCATCGGCGTGGGTGGAGCAGAGCCGAGCCCAGGAGACCCCGTCGGAGCAGGGAGGCACGGCGACCCCACCGACAACCCCCAGCAGCCTTAGCCCTTGGAAGAGCTCGGCTTCGGGTGGGCCTAGAGATCTGCTGGAGACTCGAGGGGGACCCGAAAGGCCTCTATCCCCTTTGGGTAAGTGTTGTCGATCTAAGTCTCTTCTCTCTGCTTCCCCATTCTGTGGTTCATTAAGTTCTCTACTATCCTGCTTCCCGTCCAGGCCAAAACGCTGTATCGAGGAGGCGACCCTTGCGCCTGCTAAGCGGATCAAGGTGGACATGGCCGCAAAGATGAGGGCCCCGGTCACAGGTGTGATGTCAAGGCCCTTGGCACCGTGGGAGGCGAAGTGGCTATCCTCAGCCCTCGGGGCTATGGCTCATGGTAGCCTGACGGGTTCTGCACTTGCTACAGGGTCGAGCGACTCGAGGACCACGACAGGCGGTGACTCCGAGCTGGGGAAGATGCAGGAGGAAAGGAGCGCCTCCTCGATGTCGACGTCTATGGTCCCCGAGCTTGGCCCGGACCAGGGAGCGGAGTCCCGACGTTGGGAGCTCCTGACCTGGGCCAACCCGAGACTTCCATTTCCATGCTCGAGGCGGGAGTCCCCGAGGGCCACGAGCCAGGAATGGAGGTAGCCCCCATTGACCTCGAGGGTGAGGAGGCCATTGAGGGTAAGGAGGTCGTCGCACCTCCCTTCTCGACGGGGGAGCGGAAGCCATGGTCGGTGGGGCTACACGAGCTGGAGAGCCAGCGGAAGCAGGAGCAAGAGGCCCTGTAGGAAGAGGAGCTACCGCAGACATAGTAGGAGGAGAAGAGGGAGCTGCAGGAGCGGCAGGAGGAGGTGGAGCTGACCGGGGGCCGATCCCCGCATCAGCAGGAGTAGCAGATGCCGTAGGGGGAACCGACGTTGCCAGACTTGCCGGCGCAGGAGCTGCCCCAACCATCGGAGGTGGGGGAGGTCTCGGGACTCCCGAAACAGTGGGTGTCCATGATCACCCTTGACAAGCTGTTACAAGAAGCGACGCTGAAACCCTCGACGCAGCTCGAGAAGGAGACCTCGGCACCAAGCCCGCCGGCAGACGTGTCGATGGTGGACCTGCCGGTGCCACAGGACGTGGTGTTGGAGGAAGCAATGGCCTCGTCCTCTCCGCCGCCTCAGGAGGCGCCTAAGCCAGCGTCGAGCCAGCCACCAGAGCCGTCAGCCGCGCAGTCGGAGGAGCTAGCGGTTTCCAGTCCGCAGGCGGAGCGGCCGGAGGAGACGGCTGCCGAGTTGGTGGAGTATCGTGGCGCCCCACACGATGTGGCAGAGGAGATCGAGTCCTTGGCATGAACCAAGGTCGAGGCAGTCCTCCCGCACTATGGCAAGGAGCGCATCACACTCCAGGAGCTCGGTGACTCCAGCGCTCCCAGGATCGTGATGGATGACCCAGCGGAGGTCAAGTGCTGGGAGGACATGGAGCGGTCCTGGGTGTGGCTTTAGCACTTCCTCAAGCTGGGTGTCGAGCTCGTTGGGGATCTCGACTAGAGTCTCACGGTAAGTCCTTGTTTGGATCACGTACGGTTTTTGGCTTTTCCTGTATGGATCGCCTTAACCCTCGATTTCCCGTTTCCAGGAATTGCGGAGGCATTCCCACTCCAAGTCATACTTCCTCCATGAGACGCAAAACAGCTAGGAGGAAGTGCTTCACCAACTCGAGGCTGGCCGATCTGCACAGAGCAGGGTGGCCGAGGTCGAGGAGGAATTGAAGCAGGCCAATGAGGAGGCCACCAGGGCGAGGGAGGACGCCGGGGTAGCTCAAGGCGAAGCCGCCCAAGCCAACGAGGAGCTCAAGCAGGCCAAGGAGGAGGCTGACGCGGCCAAGGGCGAGGTGAAGAAGGCCAAGAGTGAGGGCACTCACACCCAAGAGCACGTCAAGTTGCTCGCGGAGGAGGCTCGAGGCTCCGTAGAGCGTATTCGCTTGCTCGAGGCCAATCTGGCTGAAGTCTCCATGACGTGTGACACCCTCACCGTCTTGATCAAGGAGGAGAAGGGTCGAGCCGACAGCCTGGAGACCAAGCTCGAGGCAATGAAGGCTACCCTTCAAGAGAAGGAGCAAGCCATCATCTTGGCTGGCGGTGCCCTCGAGACTCTCCGGTGCGAGAAGACAGAGGTGACCCGAGCCTTCAAGGAGGCGCAGCGGGAGCGGGACGAGGTTCGGGCGGAGCGCGAGGCTGTGCTGGGGGACCACAGCGTCCTCAAGACCCGCTATGCCAGTAAGTTCCTTGGTGGGCTTCGGCCTATTCCTTCCCGTATGACTTGCTTAACCCTTGTTTTGTCTTTCAGGCCTGGAGGCCGAGCTGCTTTCCACTCAGGCCGCCGCCAAGGCACTGCAGGAGAGCCTCGAGGCGGAGGGGGTGCTTCTCGGCAGGTTCTGGGTTGCCATCGATAGGCCTTCCACATCCTGGGAGGTTGGGCCCATCGAGGAGGCCGAAGAAGACGTCCCGGGAGCCGCGCTCGACAACCGGCTCTACTACCTTGACGCCACCCTTCGGGATCGCGTGCGGGAGGCACTTCACACTGGCGTAAAGCACGCGCTGGTGGTTGTTTCCTCTGGCTTCGTCTTTGACATGGACGTCATTGCCCAAGGCTTCATCCCCGACATCTCGAAGACCGATGCCGAGAACGAGGAGCGATGCCGAGGGCTAATCCAAGACACCGAAAGGCCGGGGGAAGCACTAGCAAAGCTGTTCGAGGATGAAGTCCTCCCCCGCAAAGACGAAGGGTACATCGTCAAGGAGGGCGACGGCGGAGACGGCGCAGCGGGCCTGTAGGAAAAACTAGGTGAAGGTGCCCATGTAAATAAGTTAGTTTTTTGTAACTTGTATTCAGCGGGGCCTCGAGGGCCTTTAAAACATTTATGCATCTATCGTAATGCATCTGAATATTTTAAGTTCGAGCCTTCTCTGTTTTCTTTCGCCTAGATTTTGCTTTTTTGACTAAGTGTTCGACGCGTGCTCGTATCTCTTGAGGGGAGGAGCGAGTGGAGGTACTATAGCCCAGAGGCGTAGGAGAGCTCCTGGCTCGACAGCCCTCGATCCTTAGGGAATTCGAGGCATTTTCTTCTTAGTCGCGAAGCGCGTCGAAGCAAAGGAAAGAAGAGACACTCGAGCTTCGATCATCTGACCTTTGCTTTTCGACTAAGCATTCGACGCATGCTCGTATCCCTCGAGGGGGGAGTGAGTGGAGGTACCACAGCCCTGGGGTGTAGGAGAGCTCCAGGCTCGATAGCCCTCATCGACCTCGAGGGAGTTCGAGGCATTTTCTACTTAGTTACGAAGCAAAAGGAGACGCTTGATTTTTTGAAAAATCATTCGTATTTTTAGGAACTTAGAGGGTTCCCCCCATTAGCCCCTGAGGGAGGCTCGACTCTGGTGAGACAGGGTCGAGGCTACCTCTTGCATGTATAATAATAAGTTTGAACTTATAATCGAAAGTACTTCTTATATTTGTCATGCGAAAATGTACAAAACATGTGAGAATGTACAAGGGCATCGGTGCCCTAGGGCTAGAAACGACGTAGTTGTTCGATGTTCCATGTGTTGGTGAAGGTTTCGCCCTTGTTATTTACCAGCTTGTACGTTCTGGGCTTCAGCACCTTAACTACGGTGTATGGACCTTCCCATGGTGGAGTCAGCTTATGACGCCCCTTGTTGGTCTGTCGTCGACGTAGGACGAGGTCTCCAACTTGGAAGTCCCTCGAGCGCACATGTTTGTTGTGGTAGCATCAAAGTTTTTGCTGATACCTCGCAGAGTGAATCAGCACCATGTCTCGAGCCTCCTCGAGCTGGTCGACGGCGTTTGTGAGGGCTTCTTCATTGGTTTGCTCGTTGTAGGCCTTTAGTCGAGGGGAACCATACCCGATATCAGTAGGGAGGACGGCCTCGGACCCATAGACCAAGAAGAATGGTGTGAACCCCGTGGCTCGACTAGGTGTTGACCTTAAGCTCCACAGGACTGAAGGAAGCTTCGCGGCCCATTTCTTTCTGTGCTTGTTAAGGCGGTTGAAGATTCTCGGCTTGAGGCCCTGCAAAATCATGCCATTGGCGCGCTCGACCTGGCCGTTAGTTCGAGGATGAGCAACCACGGACTAGTTCACACGGATGTGATGGCGATCGCAGAAATCCAAGAACTTCTTGCCAGTGAACTGTGTGCTGTTGTCAGTGACGATGAAGTTTAGGACCCCGAAGCGATGGATGATGTTGGTGAAGAACTCGACTGCCCGCTCGGAGCGGATGTTGCCGATAGGCCGGGCCTTGATCCACTTGGTAAACTTATCGACAGCAACGAGTAGGTGTGTGTACCCCTTGGTGGTCCTCTTGAGAGGCCCCACGATGTTGAGCCCCCAGACCACGAACGGCCAGGTGACGGGGATCATCTGTAAGGCATGAGCTGCGAGGTGCGTCTGCTTGGCGTAGAATTGACACCCCTTGCACGAGCGGACAATGTTAATGGCGTCGAAAATGACGGTTGGCCAGTAGAAACCCTATCGGAAGGCGTTGCCACTGAGGGTCCTTGGTGCTGCGTGGTGGCCGCAAGCCCCCGAGTGTATGTCCTCGAGGAGCCTCCTGCCTTCTTCGATAGTGATGCAGCGCTGGAGGATGCTTGATGGGCTTCGCCTGTAGAGTTCCATGCCATCACCGTAGATGACGTAGGACTTGGCCCATCGCGTGATCCGACGAGCCTTGGTCCGGTCTTCCGTGAGCTCCCCTCGAATGAGGTAGTTGAGGAAAGGGACTCGCCAATCCAGAGGTGTCCCCTTGATCTCCATGACCTCGGCCCCAGTCGAGGCCGCGGTGTCGAGTTTCAAGGGTGTGGTGCTAGCCCCCGAGCCCAAGTCGACAGAGGGCTCGAAGAGGTCCCTTGAGAATACATCCGGAGGGATAGTACTTCGAGTTGATGCGATCTTTGTGAGCTCGTCCGCAGCTTCATTGTAGCGTCGAGCAATATGATTGAGCTCGAGGCTGTGGAATTTATCTTCCAGTTTGCGCACTTCATTGTAGTAGGCTTTCATCTTGGCGTCGTGTCAGCTCGAGGCCTTCATCACTTGGTCGATGATGAGTTGCGAGTCACCTCGAACGTCTAGGCATCGGACCTTGAGTTCGAGGGTAATACGCAACCCGTTGACAAGAGCCTTGTACTCCGTGATGTTATTGGAGGCGGCAGAGTGGATGCGAATCATGTAGCGCATGTGGACTCCGAGAGGAGAGATGAAGAGCAAGCCAGCGCCTGCTCCTGTCTTCATGAGCGACTCATCAAAGTACATCGTCCATAGCTCGGCTTGAATTTGAACTGGCGGCAACTGGGTGTCGGTCCACTCAGCGATGAAATCCGCCTGCACCTAAGATTTGATGGCCTTCCGTGGTGTGTAGGTGATGGTCTCGCCCATGAGCTCGATCGACCACTTAGCAATTCTTCCAGCAGCCTCCCGGTTTTGGATGATCTCCCCCAAGGGGAAAGAAGACACCACGGTAACTGGGTGGCTGAGGAAGTAATGCCGGAGCTTGCGACGTGTAAGGACGATGGTGTAGAGCAGCTTTTGCACCTACGGGTAGCGGATCTTGGTTTTCAAAAGCACTTCACTGACGAAGTAGACCGGCCACTGGACAGGCAAGGCGTGCCCTTCCTCTTGCCTCTCGACCACTATGGCTGCACTTACCACCTGAGTGGTCGCAGCGACGTAGAGGAGGAGGGGCTTGGGTGGTTCAGTCGACATCACTGATCGAGGAGGGACGAGGATCGGGGCGGAAGTCAGCATGCTCTTGAGTTTGTCGAGGGCCTCCTCGGCCTCCGCGGTCCATACGAAGCGTTCGGATTTTTTCAAGAGGCGGTACAGGGGCAGGGCCTTTTCCCCCAATCATGAGATGAAACGGCTGAGAGCTGCGAGGCAGCCCATGACCTTCTGTACGCCCTTGAGATCTCGAATTGGACCCATTCGTGTGATGGCTGTGACCTTCTCGGGGTTGGCCTCGATCCCACGCTGGGAGACGATGTATCCGAGGAGCATGCCCCGAGGCACTCCAAAGACACATTTCTCAGGGTTGAGTTTTATATTCTTGGCTCGAAGGCATCCGAATGCAACTTCGAGGTCATGGATGAGGTTGTCGACTTTCTTGGATTTGACCATGATGTCATCGACATAGGCCTTGATCGTGTTGCCTATGTGTTCGCCAAAGACATGGAGCATGCATCGCTGATATGTCGCCCCGGCGTTTCGAAGGCCAAAGGGCATGGTCACGTAGCAATACATGCCGAAAGGTGTGATGAAGGAAGTCGCGAGCTGGTCAGACTCTTTCATCTTGATTTGGTGGTAGCCGGAATAAGCATCAAGGAATGAGAGGGTTTCACATCCCGCGGTAGAGTCAACAATCTGATCAGTGCGTGGTAAAGGAAATGGAACTTTGGGACATGCTTTGTTTAAACTAGTATAGTCAACACACATTCGCATTTTTCCATTCTTTTTCTTAACTAACATGGGATTAGCTAACCATTCGAGGGTGATGAACCTCCTTGATGAATCCAGCCGCCAAAAGCCTGTGTACCTCCTCGCCGATGATTCTGCGCTTCTCCTCGTCGAAGCGGCGCAGGCGTTGCTTCATCGGTCTAGACCCGGCTCGGATCTCCAAGGCGTGCTCCGTGACTTTCCTCGGTATGCCCAGCATGTCCGAAGGACTCCACGCAAACATATCGGCGTTCGCGCAGAGAAAGTCGACGAGCACTGCTTCCTATTTGCTCCCGAGGTTGGCACTGATCGTCAGCACCCTCTCACCGGAGCAGCTCGGGTCGAGGGGGATTTTCTTGGTGTCTCGCGCTGGCTCGAAGCTGCCAGCATGACGCTTAGGTTCGGGCACCTTGTCGGCGAGGCGCTCAAGGGTTGAGGCTCTCATCACATTTTGCTCGACGGCCTCTCCGTACTCGACGCATTCGACATCGCAGTCGTACGCATGCTCGTAGGAGGAGCTGATGGTGATGACGCCTCTGGGTCCTGGCATCTTGAGCTTGAGGTAGGTGTAGTTTGGGATCGCCATGAATTGCGCGTAGCCCGGTCGGCCGATGATGGCGTGATAGGTTCCGTGAAACCCGACCACCTCGAAGGTGAGGGTTTCTTTCCTGAAGTTGGTGGGGGTGCCAAAGTAGACGGGAAGGAAGGTCGATGCGGCCGATGGGAAGAGCCTTCTTCCCTGGTACGACGCCATGGATGCCCCCGACGCTGGGTTGGAGTCGGCACCTCTTGACCCCCACGAGGTCAAGGGTTTTGAGGTAGATGATGTTTAGGCTACTACCGCTGTCCAACCCCGGCACGGGTGTTGACAATGACTGGGTCGACGACGAGCGGATAGGCCCCGGGGTTGGGGACGCGATCCGGATGGTCGTCGCGGTCGAACGTGATGGGTGCGTCGGACCAGTCAAGGTAGTGGGGTGTCACGACTCGGACGGAGAAGACTTCTTGACACTCCCTCTTGCACTGTTGAGCTATGAGCTGGGTCGAGGGGCCTCCATAGATCATGTAGCAATCGTAGACTTTGGGGAATTTTCTGTCTTCCCCGTTGTCTCCCTCATTGCCGCCCTGGTCTTTCTTGTCATCACCCTTCTTAACGCCCAGTTGCTCAATGTGCTTTCAAAGCATGCGACAGTCCTTGAGTTTGTGTTTTGCCCCGTCCTTGTGATAAGGGCAGGGCTCCTCGAGCATCCTGTCGAAGATGGCCCCTTCGAGGGGACCTCGAGGTTTTTTGCGCTCGGCTGCTGTGACGAGATCGTCGTCTGCAACCTCACGCTTGCCCTACTGATTCTTCTTCTTCTTGTTGTTGTTCTTCTTTGAACCTTTGTTCGAGCCCCCGGCATCGATTGCCGGTGCCTTTGTCTTGTCTTTTTCGTCATCGAAGAAGGCTCCGACCGCCTCCTCACCAGCCGCGTAGTTGGCGACCACATCCATGAGCTCGTCAATGGTGTTGGGGCAGTTGCGCCCCAACTCGTGAACTAGGTCCTCGCAGGTCATACCCGCAACAAACGCTAGAATCACGTCGAGGTCAGAGATGTGGGGGAGTTCAGTTCAGAGCTTGGAGAAATGCCGAGCGAAGTCACGCAGAGACTCCCCTGGTTTCTGCTTGCAGTTGAGCAGTTCCTAAGAGTTTTTAGGACGCACGTAGGTGCCATTGAAGTTCCCCTCGAAGATCCGGACCAGGTCGACCTAGTCGTGAATCTGGTCAGGGGGAAGCTCCTCGAGCCACCTACGCGCGGTGTCGGATAGGAACAGGAGAAGGTGACGTAAGATCACGCGATCGTCACATGCTCCGCCTACTTGACAAGCTAGCCAAAAAAGGCTAGCCAGAGCTCGGGTTTGGTTTCCCCGTTGTACTTAACGACGCTCGTGGGGGGTCAAAACTTGTCGGGCAGCCGGGCGTTGCAGATCGTCTTGCTGAAAACTCAGGGGCCCGGTGGCTCCGGGGCCCGTCGGTCTTCATCGTTGTCGTAACGTCCCCCACGATGGGCACTGTACCTTCGATCCTCAGCGTCCCCATGTTTGCGCTTGCGGTTCTCGATGATATCGAGGTGCGCGTCATGTGGGGCGTGGTTGTTGATGATACAATCTCGGGCTGGTGTCTTCTTCGCTCGGGCGGCCGCCTTTGGATCAACCGAGCCCTCCCTTTCGGGCTGGGAGGGCTCGTCCTGTGGTTCAGAAGCTTCCCCTCGACGCTTCGAGGCTGAGCTGTCGGCTTGCTGACCAGCAGCAACTTGGAGGAGACCCTCAATCTCGTGTTGTACCCATCGAGCATGCGAGTTGGATGGCGCGGGCATATTGCGAAGAAGCATAGCCGCCGCAACAACGTTCTGGCTTGCTCGAGGGTAACAGTCAATGGGATGTTCGGGTGCCCCGCCCTTGTTGATCTGCCAATTCACCTCTCGGGCCCTAGCTCGGGCTCTTCCGCCGGATGGTGTTCGCTACTGCTCGAGGGTTCGCTCGAGCTGGCGCAGTCGTTCCTGGTCGTCGACGAGTTTAGCCTGCAACTCCTGAATTTGTGCCAGCTGTGCGTCCTACTCGTCAGGATGCGGGCATGCCTCTCGGGGTGTGACTGGTTGTCGGACCTCTGCCCTGGGGGGAGCCCCTCCCTCCGTAGCGGTAGCCGTGTCGGTCATCGGATTGACAGTGTCCTCACTGGAGGCAACATCACCATCGATGTGGAGACACTCGCGGGTAGGGTCCCAATGGTCAGAGCCGGAGTCGGGGTCACCGCAGTAGAAGACGGGGAATTTTCCCCGCGCCTCTTCCTGCAGCTGCTGTCGGAGTGTGCCGATAGTGTACCTTCGGGGGCCAGGTGCTCTCGCGAAGCCCAAGTCCACGGAGGCCGGCATGACCGTCCGTACGTCCATCATTGCTCGAAGGAGGGCACCTGGGCGGTCCCCTATCGTGCTCATGTTGGCGTGGGTCAAGGTCAAGAACACCTTTGCGGCATTATTGAGGCTGAATGGGAACCGTCGACGACGCTCGAACAGCTCGTGCGGAAGTAGGCTCAATGTAGCGGGGGTTGCAAGAGACTATGGCCGATGGTCCAGGGGTTCCTCGTAGAGGCTGGATGTTATGCGGTTGTGACTGCACTGGCCGTGGTCCGCTCTAGGTACCCGGAGGTGGAGCTGGCGGAAGTCGCGCTTGGGATCGCATTGAAACTATCGGAGGCCGCCACCGAAGACCTTCAAGCCTCATCGATGCCTGTTGCTGCCGCCCTTGTCAATGACATGATCCTTATTGAAGATCCTGCACAAGGTGATGGTGGTCAGTAGGCTATAAACAATGTTTATATGTGGAAAAAACATTGTTTGTTAGTTATACCGAGCAGGTGGTGCTCGGAAACTTTTAGCCTTTAAATGCAGACAGGTTAGGCATGTTTAAGTGAGTGGTAAACATTTTGTCGTTTTGCTTTTTTAGATGTATATTTTATGCGTAGTTTGTTTTTTTGAAAAGATGTCGTCAATTAAGTTTTGCCCCCCACCTTCGAAGCAAGCTAACTCTGTCGGGTAACTAGGGATGCACTAGTGAACAGCGTAGGACCACCTGGATCACTAGGTACCTAGCATCGTTAGAGAGCGATTGCTGAAATCTCCTAGTGCCATGTAGTGCGGAGCTATAACACATCATAAGAGTTTTCTGGACAGTGCCTTATCAAGCCGTTTTCGTCGGGCGAAAAACAAAGGTTAACTGAGACTTATGCAGGGCGCATGTATGACAGATTTGTGCACAAAAATAGAATTGTGATAGGAAAAGAAAACAACGAAGGAAACTGTATTAAATATCCGAATAACAAATATTTAGGTACATATCTTATTCTATGGATAGAAGCGTATGAGCTGGTCAATGTGCCATGAATTGGACTCCTCAACACCCTTCATCATCTCTAGCCAATAGGACGTCGGGTGTGTGACAGCCTTGATCCTAAACGGCCCTTCCCATCTGGATTACAACTTGTGCAGACCATCTGTGTTCTGGATTTGTCGTAACACCATCTCGCCGACCACGAATAGCCTACCTTTGACGTTGCGGTTATAGTAACGTCGGACTGAAGCTAGGTATTTAACTATCCGAGCACAGGACTCGAGTGCTATCTCTTCTTTGGTGATGATATTGATTTCCCTAGCTTTGTTTGAGGCTGCTTCGTTGTAATGCTAGACACATGGTGAAAGGAATGCGACCTCGGTCAGTAGGACAGCCTCAAATCCAAACACCATGAAGTACGGGGAAACTCCAGTGTTGTGACTGCGCTAGGTACGTAGTCCCCAGACCATGGTAGGTAATTCCTTGAGCCACCAACCAGGTTTAAGGTCCTTGTCGTCTCGGTATACCCGTTTCCGCAGGGCGTCGATAATCATATCGTTAGCTCGTTCTACCTGCCCATTTCCTCGAGGATGAGCGATGGAGATGTACTTGACCTTGATGCCATTATCATCGCAAAAGTCAAAAAATTCATTGCTAGTGAACTGAGAGCCTAAATCGGTGATGATGGTATTGGGTATGCCAAACCGTTGGATAACATCATCAAGGAACTGTACCGCTTTATCGGACGAGGCTTTCTTGATGGCTTTGTACTCAATCCATTTGGAGAATTTGTCGATGAGTACAAAGGCACACGTGTGTCCTCCAAGAGCCGTCTTAAAGGGACCGATCATGTCAAGTCCCCAGCATGAGAATGGCCAAGCAACTGGGATGGTCTGAAGTTCATGTGCAGGAACATGAATCTGCTTGGCAAACATCTGACATTTTTTGCACCGGTGCACATAATCTTCTGCATCAGAAATGGCAGTTGGCCAGTAGAACCCTGCTCGGTAGGCTTTGCCGACCAGTGTTCGTGATGCTGCATGGTTACCACAAGTGCCCTCATTAATATTCTTCAGAAGTTTCAAACCCTCTGCCTGGGTGATGCATTTCTGGTAAATCACGGATCTTGGGGCCTTGCGCATCAACTCATCATTAACCATGAGGTAGGCACGGGCTCTGCAGATCAGCTATTGAGCTTTGATCTTATCCTCCAGCACAAGGTGGTCATTCAGGTATCTGACAAAGGGCTCTATCCAGTCAGTCTGGGAAGGCACTGCCTGCTCGGTTCATTCGGCAACCAGCGGCTGCTCAATACCATCATCAAATCCCTGCTGGCCGAGGTAACTATCTTCTACTTCTTTTGCCTTGCTGCTGAGCGTCGCTACGAGCTGGTCGGTAGTGGTACTAGGCGTAGGTGCTTCATAAGCCTGATCGAGGATCGAAGGCTTTATCAAATCATCAACGAAAACACCAGGTGGTACCTCGGCTCGAGATGATCTGAGCTTAGATAACTCATCAGCACCATCGTTCTTAGTACGAGGTACATGGGTGAACTGCAGTCCATAGAACTTATTCTCCAGCTTGTGAATCTCGCCAACATAGGCATCCATCTTTTCATTGACCACATCCCAGTCTTTGTTGACCTGACGGATGACCAGAGCAGAATCGCCGTAAACCAGAAGTCGCTTGATGCCCAGCTCGACTGCAATGCGAAGGCCATGTAGGGCCGCTTCATACTCGGCCACATTATTGGATGCTTTGAAGTGTATGCGCAAGACGTAACGTAGCGTGTCCCTGGAAGGAGATATGAAATAGACCCAGCCCCGGTGCCATCAATGTTCAGGGAACCATCGAAGTACATCTTCCAATGGTCGGTAGACGTATCGGCCAGGGGCAGGTTGAGGTCCAACCACTCCATGATGAAATCGACCAGGGCCTGAGACTTCACAGTATTGCGACTGTGGAAGTTTAGCATGAACTCGAAGAGCCCTAACGTGTATTTGACAATACGGCCACTAGTGTCTCTACTATGGAGAATGTCGCAAAGTGTAGCTTCTGTGACCACCGTGACCTTGTAGGCTTGGAAGTAATGGAGGAGCTTCCATTTGGTGATCAAGAGAGCGTATAGCAGCTTCTGCACATGGTTGTAGCATTGCTTGGCTTCGTTAAGAACCTCGCTAACGTACTAGATTGGGCGCTACACCCCGTAGACGTGCCTGGGTTCCTCATGCTCAACCACCATCATGGTACTGACAACGTTAGTTGTGGCAGCGATATAGAGGAGAAGCTCTTCGCCCTCTCATGGGACCGTGAGTACTGGAGGAGTCGCAAGGTACTCTTTGAGCTATTTGAAGGCTTTGTCGGCCTCCTCCATCCACTTGAATTTCTCTTTAGCCTTGAGCAGTTTGAAGGAGGGAAGTCCTTTTTCGCCCAAGCGGGAGATGTAGCGACTCAGGGCCACCATGCAGCCGGTAAGTTTCTAAATATCTTTGACGCTTCTTGGTGGTTGCAAATCTAGCACAATTTGAACCTTCTCGGGATTTGGGCATATGCCATCCTGGCTGAAGATGTTGCCGAGCAGGATTCCGGAAGGAATGCCAAAGATACACTGTTGGGATTCAGTTTCCACTGGAAGTTGTTTAGGGCCATGAAAGTCCGCTCGAGATTAGCAACCAATGTGTGAGACTCCCTAGTCTTCACCACCATGTCATCTACGTACGCCTCAACTGTAGGGTTATGATGTTGCTACGCTAGCTAGAAAACAAAAATTTCCAACCACATAAACAGGATCTACTGCTAGTTACAGGTTACGGGATTACCACTAGATGCGCAGGTGCAGCAGAAGATGACTTGATGTAGTCGTACGCGTCACATCAGGCAGTGCAGTTGCATGGTCGTCCGTCACCTCGATCTCCTCACGCGGTTCGTCCCAGTGCTCCAGATGCAGCACCTCCGAGGAATCCCACATGTGCAGGGAAGAAGCGATGTGCCTCCGGACTGCTAGGTCCGCGAGGAGCAGAAGGCGCGAGCATGGTGAGGGCGATGGTGGCTGCCAAAGGCATGTCACCTTTGCCCGCGCCCCTACCCCTTGCTTATATAGGCGTCCCCAATGAGCTCACGAGTTGGAGGCCCATTAGTAACCCTAAGCCATGTCTAATTCAGGTCCAACCTGATTTAGGCTTCTCGCCCCTTAAGCGTGCGACCCTATGCGTTCATGCACACATTGACATGGGTCGAGTACTCCTACTCGCCCAATAGTTGACAGCGGCCTCTAGCAAGGCATGACAACTCCTATGAATACGCAAAGATCATATCAGATGAACCACTATGACCACTACAAGTTATTCCCTTTGCCACTTGATATATGGTTCAACTCGTAGGTTAACACTTAACCCAAGCACGGCCATGCATTTGTGGATCCAATCACTTGAGTGATCCAATGATATCTCTCTCGCGTAGAGAGGGGCAAATTCCATCTTGATCGTCTATTCTCAAAGCATGCTTCCCGACCACCCGAAGACCACCTTTATAACTACCCAGTTACGGAGCAGCGTTTGATAGTCCCTAAGTAGGCCATTTCACATATTGAGTACATACAACAATCTTAGGTCTAAGGACATAACATACATGATGTGAATAGAGACTTTCTCATGTCGGGTCAGTCCAGCCTACATGTCTCACATGTGCCCACATTATTAGTTTGACATCTCCATGTCCATGACTTGTGAAACATAGCCATCAACTAATACATGTGCTGGTCTAATATTCAAGTGTGTTCTCACAAGAACGTCGACCAGGGACAACTTTAGAATAACCATTCAAGTAATTGAGTTCCACAAACAATTCACATAATCGCCAATCAATACAAGTTGTCTATAATAGATATTTAATGAACACTTTATTAATCATGGATACAATCGGAATATCATCATCTACAAGATTAGCTCTAGGGCATATTCCCAGCAGTCTCCCACTTGCACTAGAGTTAATCTCTTAGATGTCTAATCCCCATAGACCTCATGTGCGCCTCACGCTTAGGCTGTGGAAGAGCCTTTGTCAAAGGATCTGCTACATTTAAATCCGTATGTATTCTGCACAATTTGATCTCTTCTCGTTTCACAAACTCTCGAATGAAACTTCCAAAGTACATGTTTGTTCTTCTGGTGATCCCTAGGCTGCTTAGCCTGTGCAATCGCCCCATTCTTATCGCAATGTAAATTCAATGGGTCTGACGCATTCGGAAACACACCAAGCTCAATGAGGAACCTCCTCAACCAAACACCTTCCTTTGCAGCGCCAGAAGTTGCAATGTACTCGGCTTCTGCTATAGAATAGGACACCGTCTCCTACTTGAAACTTTTCCAGCTAACTGCACCACCATTTATTGTGAACACAAAACCTGATTGAGATAGTGAGTCATCCCCGTCGGTTTGGAAGCTAGCATCGGTGTAACCGTTTACAACGAACTCCTCCTCACCTCCATAGATTAGAAACACATCCTTAGTCCTTCATAAGTACTTTAGGATGTTCTTAACAAGCGTCCAGTGAGGTTCACCCAGATTAGCTTGATACCTGCTCGCAATACTTAGAGCATATGATACATCTGGGCGAGTACATATTATGGCATACATGATGGAACCAATGGCCGAAGCATATGGAACCTTACTCATGCGGTTGCGCTCTTCATCTGATGAAGGACACTGCTTGTCACTAAACTGCATACCATGTGACATAGGCAAGAACCCTTTCTTAGACTGTTCCATGTTGAACGGTTTCAACACCTTGTCAATGTACGTGTCTTGGCTTAATCCTATTAGCCTTCTCGACCTATCTCTATAGATCTTAATTCCCATGATGTATGCTGCTTCTCCTAAATCCTTCATAGAAAAACTATTATTCAGTGAAGTCTTTACAGATTGCAACATAGGAATATCATTCCCAATCAATAGTATGTCATCCACATACAAGATCAGAAATACAATAGCGCTCCCACTTACCTTCTGGTAAACACAAGGTTCTTCTTCATTCTGATCGAAGCCAGGCCCTTTGACTACCTCATCAAAATGAATATTCCTACTCCGAGATGCTTGCTTTAACCCATAAATAGATTTCTTAAGCTTGCATATCTTTCCAGCATTATTAGGATCAACAAAACCTTCGGGTTATATCATATACACGTCCTCTTCTAAATACCCATTTAGAAAGGCTGTTTTAACATCCATCTGCCATATCTCATAATCAAAATATGCAGCAATTGCTAGAATGATCCAAATATATTTAAGCATCGCTACCGGCGAGAACGTCTCGTCGTAGTCAATTCCTTGAACTTGCCGAAAACCTTTTGCAACAAGTCGAGCTTTATAGACGTGAACATTTTCGTCCATATCCTTCTTCTTCTTAATGATCCATTTGCTCTCTATGGGTCTAACCCCATCAGGCGGGTCAACCAAGTTTCAAACTTGATTGTCTCCCATTGAATCTATCTCGGATCTCATGGCACTTTGCCATTTCTCGAAATCTGGATCCATCATAGCTTCCGCATAATCCGCAGGTTCATCATCGTCTAACAATAACAAATCCCCACACAATGCACGAAGTCTCACTGATCTTCATGGTTGTGGCGGTGTCT
The DNA here is from genome assembly GCA_023333625.1 of Bothriochloa decipiens. Lineage (NCBI taxonomy): Eukaryota > Viridiplantae > Streptophyta > Magnoliopsida > Poales > Poaceae > Bothriochloa > Bothriochloa decipiens. The sequence continues at coordinate 23,755,758 of CM041641.1, read as the reverse complement.
CCACTGCCACGGGTGTCTCAACTTGCTCTGCTACATTAGCATCACTCGTAGAGTCAGTCCCTACTGGCTCATCTTGAACTTCTTCAAGATACACCTTTTGTCTATTCTGTTCTCTTTTGAGAAACTCTTTCTCTAAGAAAACACCGTTTTGAGTAACAAACACTTTGCCCTCTGACCGGTTATAGACATAATACCCTAAAGTTTCCTTCGAATATCCCACAAAAAAGTACTTGTCCGATTTGGGTGTTAGTTTATCTATATAAGTCATTTAACATAAACTTCACAACCCTAAATTTTCAGAAAAGACAAACTGGGACTCTTACCAGTCAACATCTCATATGGTGTCTTAACTACGGACTTAGATGGTACCCTATTCAATGTGAAAGCGGTTGTTTCTAGAGCGTATCCCCAAAATGATAAAGGTAGGTCCGACTGGCTCATCATAGACAGAACCATGTCCAACAAGGTCCGATTACGTCGCTCAGACACGCCATTTCTCTAAGGCGTTCCAGGTGGCGTAAGCTATGGAACAATTTCACAACTCTTAAGATGATTGCTAAACTCATGACTTAGATATTCGCCTCCACGATCATATCGCAAGGCATTGATCTTCTTGCCACGTTGATTCTCTACTTAATTCTGAAATTCTTTGAACTTTTCAAATGTTTCATACTTATGCTTCATTAGGTAGACATATCCATATCTACTAAAGTCATCAGTAAAAGTTAGTATTGAAATCCGCCTCTAGCTGCCGTGCTCATTGGTCCACATACATCAGTATGTACAAGTTCCAACAAGTCAGATGCCCTCTCAAGAAATCCTTTGAATGGCACCTTGGTCATCTTGCCTAGCAAGCAAGCCTCACATGTCTCGTATGATTCAAAATCAAATGAAGTTAGAAGACCATCATCATGGAGCCTCTTCATGCGATTCTCACTTATATGACCCAAATGACAATGCCACATATAGGTAGGACTTAACTCATTAAGCCGAGGCCGTTTAGCACTAACATTACAGACAGGTGCATCATCAAGATTTAAAATAAATAACCCATTCACAATGGATGCAAAAGCTACAAACACATCATTCTTTGAGATCACACAACCATTGTCTTTACTCGCAAATGAATAACCATCCTTCATCAAGCATGAAGGTGACACAATGTTTTGACTTAAACACAAAATAACAATTATTCAATTCCAAAATAAATCCTGATAGCAAGGGAAGTTGCATCATCCTGACGTTCAATGCAGCAACTCTTGCATTATTGCTCAGACAGAAATCAACTTCTCCTTTCTCCACGCTTCTACTTCTTATCATTCCCTGCATCGTATTGCAAATATGAGCAACCGATCCGGCATCAAATACCCAAGAATTGATATAAGAGTTAGCGAGGAAAATGTCTGTAACATGAACAACAAGAGTACAAGCAGTAGCAGTACCTTTACCGCTGCCATCCTTCTCTAAGGACGCCAAGTACTCCTTGTAGTTTCTTTTCCAGTGACCTTTTCCCTTACAATAAAAAGCAATCTAAATTTGCAGATGGTCTAGCCTTGGCAACAGATGGGTTTGGCTTAGAGATCTCATCTTTAGCCTTGCCCTTCTTCTTCCTCCAAGAATTGCCCTTCCTCTTAAAATGAGGTCAGTTCTGGATCGCCAACAATTAGCTACTGCTAGCACCTTTCTTGATGTCGGCCTCTGCTGTTTTCAGCATGCCACACAGTTCATTCAAGCCCCTCTCCGCTCCATGCATATGGTAGTTCGAGATGAAGTTTCCATAGCTGGCTGGAAGCGATGCAAGAATGAAATCAGTAGCCAACTCTTGGCCAATGGGAAAGCCTAGCTTCTCCAACCTCTGATTATAACCAACCATCTTGATTACATGTGGACCAACAGTTGTGCCCTCTGCTAGCTTGGTTTCTGCAAGCGCCTTAGCGACATTGAACCTTTCAGTCCGCGCTTGAGTTTGGAACATATCTTCAAGTGCCACGATCATATCGTTTGCTGAATAATTGTTGTCAAACTGCATCTGTAGATTAAGTTCCATCACATGCTTTCTTATAAGCGTTTTTCTCAGCAGCAGTTGCATTTTCATCAGGCTCATCTGGTAATGGGGTGTCTAGAATTTCTTCCTTTTTCTTAGCCCTGAGAACAATTCTCAGGTTGCGGATCCAATCCGCATAATTTGTTCCATTCAACTTATCTTTCTCAAGAATTGTACGCAAAGAAAATGGTTGATTGCGAGCGGCCATCTACAACAAAAGTAACGCAAAATACTAAGACAATGTATCCATGAAAGAGTAAATTATATCAAAATAAAATCTACTCCCACTAAAATCAACATCCCTCAATTGATACTTAGTGATTCAAGACCCAGAACTAACAAGTCAACTAGTGAGCTTTAGCATCACCGCTAGAAGACATGGTAGATCAGTAAGCAACACTTTGCTAATCATATCACATATGACTCTTGTTGTTGGGTAGCATCTCTATGCTATGCTCAACCTACCCATTCTCCAAGGTCCCTAAGTATTAGGATGACCTTGTTTAAGTAACCAAACCTTCTTGCAGTAAGTATCCGATACGAACCTGCCTAGTCAAGGAAAACCAGTGGCACCCTAATTCATAGACCCACCACCGATTGTACAAGACTTATGATAGTGCAAGGTTTGGGGAAGCATTTAACTTAAATATTGCTGAGGGATTGTTCTACTTCACTATCGCATGCAATTAGACAAAAACATAATAGCATGTGAAAGTAGAACATAGTAAGAACGGCATAACACAGACATGACTTGGTATAGCCCATTATTCCTTTGGGGATCTCAATCTCCTTCAATCTATGCATCATGGAGATCTCCATCTCCATGATTTGAGTATGCCATCCTTCAGTGATGATTCCACCAAGACTAGCTACTACTAGCGCAAGTAAAATGAAATTACATAGTCGCGGATAGATCATCACAGATTGGCACACAGGACATTACATTAATTTTGACAATATGTATGTGGCTCCTGCCCATATTGTCTTCATGACATGCAAGCCATGAATTAAATACATACATGCATCACATGCACATAAGGGCTATACCAGTCATCAATTCCTACAAAACAGAGTTATCCGAATCCGACGTCTAATCTTGCAACGCAGAAAACTCTATTTTCCAAGCCTTATTTCGCAATTCTAATTTCTCCGAATGCGACGACGCGATAGAGAACCAGATGTAAAATTTTGTTCTCTATGATTTTTGTTTAGAGTTCATCTAAATCCGAGTTACGGTTCAAAAGTTACGGCTGTTTTACCAAACAGCACTTTTCTCGGCAAATCGGCGCGCTGCAGTAAATTCCATCTACCACCGCCGCGCATCATATGCGCTTGGCACTTGACCTAGGGTTCAATTCGATCAATCTAATTGTTCTCTAACTCACTATGACTAGATTTACATGAATCACTTAACTCAGATGGTGGAATTCTGACCGGTACGAGTAGATCGTTTCAAGACCAATATGGCAAGATGACGAACCAAGGTTAAAGACTCATCTACAACCACGCATATCACCATACGCACAAAACCAAACCTATAACGAGGCAGTAACGGCTCTGATACCACTATAGGGTTATGAGGTTGCTACGCTAGCCAGAAAACAAAAATTTTCGACCTCATAAACCATGATCTACTACTAGTTACAGGTTATGGGATTACCTCTAGACGCGCAGGTGCAGCGAAAGACGACTCGTTGTAGTCGTATGCGTCGCAGCAGGAAGTGTAGTTGCATGGTCATCCGTCACCTCAATCCCCTCATGCGGTTCATCCCAGTGCTCCAGATGCAGAATGTAACAACCCTGGAAATCCGGTCTCTGAAAATACGGGCTTTCAAAAATTTTTCTAAAGTTTACCGGTGTATGGTGGATGTCATGTAGGAAACCTAGTTGCACAAATAGCACCTGACGATAGCCCGAGCATTGCATTTAAATAACCAGAGTTTGATTCGCCTCTTATTCGATTTTATGTGATGTTAATAAAAATCGAATAACCTTTTATATGTATGTATACATATATGCCTGCTACCGAACCCCACCCCGCGCTGGCCAGCTCGTCCGCGCGCTCGACCGCCGCCTGCCCGAGCTCGAGGCCCAGCTCGACCGCCTGCCCGAGCTCGAGGCCCAGCTCGGCCTGCTGCGCTGCCGCCTGCCCGCTCGCTCGCGCGCTCGCCCGACCGGCCTGCCTCGAGAGTCGGCCCAGTCGCGCTCGACGCGCTGCCGCGTCCCGACACCCGCTCGCGCGCGCGCTCGCTCGCGCGCTGCCGCGGCCCAGTTAACCAGGATGGCCCAACATGGGCCTGTCTCCGCCGCTCGCCGCCCCGTCCCGCTGACGCGTGGGACCGAGCTGTCAGCTCCTTCCTTTTACCACTTCTGTCGACCGCGCGTCGCGTCCGACGCACCATTTTTGTGCACCGCGCGCCTCCGCCGTCCGCCCGAGTACGGCCGCGTTCCGCGCCGTCCATCTAACCGCCTGCTTGCGCCGCGCTTCACCGAACCCTAACCCTAATCGTGGCCGCGCACAGCTGCCCGATGGGCATCTTCTGCCTCCGCCGTCCATGGCCGGCCGCCGTGCCTATTTAAGGAGGAGCACCCTGGCCTCTAGGGTTTCCCCATCGCCCCGCCGTCTTTGTGGAGACCGCCGCCAGATCGGTCGAGAGAGAGAGAGAAGGAGGGAGGAGCAGGAAGGAGGCGGAGCTAGAGTGCTGCTGCTGCCGCCGTCCGCGCGCTGAGGAGGACCTGGGAGCGCCGCATACCCACCTCGACGCCCGGCTTCGCTCCCCTGCACCGAGTCGCCACCAAGCCTGCGTCACCTGCCTCAACCGTCGCTGCGCGAGTAAGCATCCCCGCCCTCGCCCTGCTCGGCCATGGCCACCACCAGTACATCGTCGATGTTCTCGCACCCCTTACCCCTGTTTCCTTCCTTACCGCGACCGATAGCTTCGCCGTAGTCTAGAGCACGTTTTTGGCAACCTCTTGGAGCCGGCACGGGCCACAGTTGGAGCCACGCACTTTTGCAGCTCCGGCCTCCCAGGACTCTGGCCGCCGGAGCGTCCGCCGTGGCCGCCGAGCCACGCACGCCCCGCCGTGCCTCGACCAGCCCCGGTAGTTAGCTCATGGAGATCCCAGCTTCTCCCATCGAAGGGCAAGAAGGAAGATGGAGACCAACGCCCGGTTTCGCCGGCAGATTTGGCCTCGCCGTCGCCAGACGCTGCTGCCGCGCCTCGCTGACCGCCACCGGCTTGAGGGTCGATTTCCCCGAGTTAGAGCACCTAGCCGACCAGCCACGTAGCTCAGCTTAAGCTCCGACATTCGTCGAGGGTCCGACCGACGAAGTCGAGGGTCAGCCCGACATTCGTCGAGGGTCCACCCGACCAGTCGAGGTTCCGCCCGACGAGTCGAGGGTCCGATCGACGAGTCGAGGGTCCGCCCGACGTTCGTCGAGGGTCCACCCGACATTCATCGATGGTCCGCCCGACGAGTCGAGGGTCCGCCCGACGGAGTCGAGGGTTCACCCGACGAGTCGAGGTCCGAACGACGGAGTCGAGGTCCTGGCCCTAATCGAGGCCCTGCCCGAGTCGAGGTCCCGGCTCGAGGCCAGATGGTCAAGTCTCGAGGGGCACACTGTTCTCGAGGGCTGCCCCTTTCGTGCGAACAAAGTTCCGTCTTCGAGGTCATGCCCGTTCGCCGAGCGAAGTTCTGTTCTCGAGGCCAGTCCGCTCGCCGAGCGAAGTTTCGTTCTCGAGGCCAGTCCGTTCGCCGGGCGAGGCTTCGTTCTCGAGGCCAGTCCGTTCGCCAGGCGCGGTTTCGTTCTCGAGGCCAGTCCGTTCGCCAGAGCGAGCTCCGTCCTCGAGGGGTCGACCGGACCGCCCCACCTCGAGTGTACAGTGCCGACCAAACTCGAACCAGATCCAGCCCTGTCCTTTCGAGGCCTAGTCGAGACCGTCAACGTTGACCGTTGACCTGGCCCCACCTGTCAGTGACCAGACAGTGGACCCCACCTGTCAGCCGCTGATTGGTCCCGTCAGTGCTGATGTCAGCATGACGTCAGCACACCCAGCTGCACTGTTCCTGCACGCCACGTGGCCCAATCAGGAGCTGCCACGTGTCAGCACCAGGTTAATCTGCCCTTTTTCTTTTTCCGAAAATAGAATAAACTTCGGAAATTCATAACTTCTTCGTACGAACTCCGAAAAATATAAACCAAGTGTCCAAATTTTCATAAAAATAAGCTCTACGTCATAGGCTTGTGTATGAGTGCATTTGGAGTTATTGAATTTTATTGCTTCTTTGTGTTGACTCTATAGAAGCCGCGTTAGCGGCTATTATGTCTCGTTTCAGAGGAGGATCAGCTTGAGGAGGACGACTACGAGTACGAGGAGGAGCTCGGTGACGATTTCACAGGTGCCACACCCCACCCAACCTCGTAGATCCTATTACGCATGGCATAATATCTAGTTGCTAGTGCTTTAATTATGAATATCACCTGATGATAGGTTGCATGGTAGAACTGCCTGATGAGCCTTTACCTTGTCGCAACCTTACTCCTGCACACCTGCTGATAGGCTAGACGCTTGCTTATTTTATCTATGATGCTTTACTTCTACTACGCTTATATCTGTATGATAATGATGCGTGGTGGAGAGTATGGTCATATGGTTAAGGCACGTGGTGCCACTTTACTTGGGGAGAGTGCTGCGTGCGTCTTGGGTGTGTGGTGAGGGTTGAGTCGATCGGACAGGATTCTACGACGAGCCATGTGGGCGAGTCTTGCCGGGGAATGTGTTCTGGGCATTCCCGTGTGAGGTGCTTGTGGCGGGCACATTGTGATGCATAAGGAGATCCCGGGGGTGAGAACCTTCGTGGAGCGAAGCCCCGGGTAGGAGGTGCTGTTGTAGCACGGACTGTTGTAGTCCAAAAGAGAAGATAATCCTGTCTGATCCCCCCTAGGACCTGATATCTCTTGAGGACCGGAACCTTGGGACTTACGTGCTCACCACTCGCTCTTGAATGGGCGGGAGACGGATGTCTGACTAGCTAGGACGGTGCCACTACTACTAGGTTGTTAGCAGAAAGTGTCAGGAGGTACGGGCGTGGAGACCCACACCCTCCTTAGACAGCATAGTGACCACGGGGGCCCGGTACTATGTCTCACAGTCTCAGTGTGCCGGTGGTACCTATCCGGGATGTCCCAGTACTGAGTGGTAGGGTGGCATCGCACCGGTTAGAAAGCAGCCGGAATCAGCTTAGGCGGGGCACCGCCGATGATAGTGATCTTGTGGTTACGGGAGTACACGCTCTGCAGAGTTTATGAATCTATATATAGTCCGTGGGCCACTGGTATGGCTCTTTCCTAAGACCCACACTTCTCGGGAGTAGTGAGAGGAGTCCTTCTATTTCTCCCCTGGTGTTACCCTTCCGGCTGTGAGCCGCTGAGACAGGCTCCGAGAGGGAGTTGGACCTGTCGACTGAGTGCGAGAGGGTGAGATGTGTGTGATGGTGATGGAATGGGTTTGGATGTGTGGTTGAGATGGATTAAAATTTGATGAATTATATTATATAATATTGGTCACTGTTTGCATAGGAAACTACAGCCACATAATAGGTCGATTTGATTATATCCTTGCATCCCACCAAATACTACATAGCAAAAGCAAAGCATAGGGTGGGAGATGTGGCCAGTACAAACCGTACTGAAAATTATTTGGCAGGTGAGCCCGACTACGACTATGACGATGAGGAGGAGTAGACGTCTCGTTCCTACGCTCAGGCTTCTTTTTGGAGATTTTATTGTACTTCCGCCTTTTGCAGCTGTTCCAGAGGCTGCTGCTACTCTGATGATTCCGCCAGTGTGGCGATGAATTATTTATGTAATTCCCCCTAATTGTAATCTTTTGTACGATGTATGGATCCTGTATCGACTACTGCGGGATAATGAGATGGTTTGATGCTTCAAACTATTATATTATCCGCCATTCTGTGTATTTTCCCTTCGTGGAAAATTGAGGATGTTTCACAGAACCTCTGAGGAATCCCACACGTGCAGGGAAGAAGCAATGCACCTCGGACTGCTAGGTCCGCGTGGAGCAGAACGCGTGAGCGTGGTGAGGGCAACGGCGGCTGCCAAAGGTGTGTCACCTTTGGCCGCGCCCCTACCCCTTGCTTATATAGGCATCCCCAATGAGCTCATGAGTTGGAGGCCCATTAGTAACCCTAAACCATGTCTAATTCGGGTCCAACACGAATTAGGCTTCATGCACACATTGACATGGGCCGAGTACTCCTACTTGCCCAATAGTTGACAGCAGCCTCTAGCAAGCCGTGACAACTCCTATGCATACGCAAAGACCATATCAGATGAACCACTACAACCACATACAAGTTATTCCCGTTGCCACTTGACATATGGTTCAACTCGTGGGTTAACACTTAACCCAAGCACGGCCATGCATTTGTTGATCCAATCACTTGAGTGATCCAGTGATATCTCTCTCACGTAGAGAGGGGCAAATTCCATCTTGATTGTCTATGTCTCAAAGCATGCTTCCCGACCACCCGAAGACCACCTTTATGACTACCCAGTTATGGAGCGGCGTTTGATAGTCCCAAAGTAGGCCGTTTCACATCTTGAGTACATACCATAATCTTAGGTCTAAGGACATAACGTACATGATGTGAATAGAGACTTTCTCATGTCGGGTCAGTCCAGGCTACATGTCTCACATGTGCCCACATTATTAGTTTGACATCTCCATGTCCATGACTTGTGAAACATAGCCATCAACTAATACATGTGCTGGTCTAATATACAAGTGTGTTCTCACAAAAACGCCGACCAGGGACAACTTTAGAATAACCATTCAAGTAATTGAGTTCCACAAACAATTCACATAATTGCCAATCAATACAAGTTGTCTATAATGGATATTCAATGAACACTTTATTAATCATGGATACAATCAGAATATCATCATCTACATGATTAGCTCTAGGACATATTCCTAACATTGACAAGGTCGCCGGTGATCTCGTGCTCGAGACAGGCCTGGATGGCCCGCTGGTAAGTAGCTTCAGTGTTCTTGAGGCCAAACGACATGGTCGTGTAGCAGAAAGCACCGAAGGGGGTGATGAAGGTGGTCTTCTCCTGGTCCTCCTTTTTGAGGGCCATTTGATGAGAGTAGCAATCTAGGAAAGAGAGCAACTCGCAACCTGCAGTGGAGTCTACAACCTCGTCAATTCAAGGGAGATTGAAAGCCTATTTAGGGCAGTGTTTGTTGAGGTCGGTGTAATCAACGCACATTCTCCATTCATTATTCTTTTTCAGTACAAGAACAGGATTGGCCAACCACTCTGGGTGATACACCTCTTTAATAAAGCCAGCTGCTAGTAGCTTGGCTACTTCTACCCTAATGACTTCCTTGCGGTCATGAGCAAATCGTCGCATCTTCTGTTTGATCGGTTTGGCGGTCTTCGAGACGCGAGGTAGTGCTCAGCCTTTTCCCTCGGGACACCTGGCATGTCGGCGGGTTTCCACACGAACACGCTGATGTGCTCTTGAAAGAATTGGATGAGCGTGTCTTCCTATTTGGGGGGAAGGGTGGCCCTGATCTTGGTGGTCTTTGAGGGGTCGTGCGGGTCAAGCTAGATCAACTTGTGCTGCTTGACCTTGTTAGAAGGTCGTCGAGCAGATCCGACTGGAACCTTGAGCTCCACAGGGGGCGCCTCCTTGACACCCAAGCTGGTGTGCTCCATGGCATACTTCAACTCCTCGACCTCCGCAGCTACATAGGCATCGAACTCACACACGCGCTGTTAAGATGTTACCGCGCAGGGACAGGACACCCTGCTCGATTGGGAGTTTTAGCACGAGGTACCCGTAATGAGGAACTGCCATGAATTTGGCAATCCCTGGTCGGCCAAGAATGGCATGGTAGATGCCCTCGAAGTTGGCCACGATGAAAGTGATGTGGTCAATGCGCAAGTAGTGCTTCGTCCCAAACTGAACGGGTAACGTGATCTGCCCGTGATGGTATGAGGGTTTGCCCGGCATGATGCCCCAAAATGGAGATTCGTATGGCTTGAGGTCTTCCTGCTTCAACCCTATCTCCTTGAAGGCTAGATAGAATAGAATGTTCAGGGCGCTGCCACCGTCAATGAGCACTTTCTTGAACCGGACACCGTCTATTACCGGGTCAAGGACTAGCAGGAAACGACCGACGTCGGGGATTTTGGCCCACATGTCGTTGCGACTAAATGATATGGGCTGCTCAGACTAGGCGGGCACCTTGACATCTGCAACAAAGTCATCACTCTCCTGGATAGCCACGGTGGCTCGTGTCAGGAGCTTCTTGTCACAGGCATTCTCCAATCCGACCTTGCGACCAAAGATGACAGCGGTCACATTCTTCACGGGATCCCTGTAGGCATGTCGTGGGTTCGCATCTTGAGCTTCTTCCTCGTTGGCGTCCTCTTGCTGGATGGGGTTCTTGGCCTTGGCCTTGGGAGCTGGACGAGGTTTCTTGTTGGCCGTCTTCTCCAGCGCCTCTTTCAGGATGCGGCACTCGCCTAGCATGTGGCCCTTGCCTAGCATGTGGCCCTTGCCAGGATAACGAGGGCAATCCTGACTAAGGACTTTGTCAAGCTCATCATCATTCGCCCTCTTCTGACCCTTTACCACGTTGATAGAGGAGTCATTATAGTTGCGCCGACCACCATTGTAAGTGTCCCAACCATGATGTTTGTAAGGACGATTGTCAACGCAGTGGTCGGGGTCACGATTGTTACGACTTGTGGCGATTGTCTCGCCGATCTGGCCGGCGGTCTTGGGTTGCTGTCGCGGTCATAGTCGTCATCGTGTCGGTAGATGCGGTTGGGGGGAAGTGAGTCCCCCTCGTTCAGTCTGTCATTGAGATGAGTGAATCTGTGGGCGATGGAGAGAAGCTCTTCCATGGTTCTCGATCACTCGAGGAGCAACTCCTTCTTGAGGTCTAGACCACGTGGTTAAACCAGACCGGCAATGAAGAGGTCGATCCCTTCCATCGGAGTGACATCGACCACGTGATTCCATGCATCGGAGAATCACCGGATGTAGTCACAACAACTCCCTTGGCGATGCTGCACCTATGCCAAAGTGTACTTGGTGTTGGGCTACACGCAGGTGGGCTTGAAGTTGTCAATGAACATCAGGAAGTGGCGAATTGGTTGCCACCTGCTGCTCGGACTGCCACCAGGAGGTATTTGCTATGACGAATTGGTTGCCACCTGCTGCTCGGACTGCCACCAGGAGGTAGTTTGCTATGACGAATTGGTTGCCACCTGCTACTCAGACTGCCACCTCATACAGCATAATCCAGTGCTCCGGATCATCGTGCCGATCGTACATCTTGATGTCCCTAATTCAGAAATTCTTTGGCCATAGGACGTCCTTGAGTTCCTCCAAGAATGGGGCTGGTCCGCTCATGTGTCGCCGAGCACGGTAATGCTCGTCGAGGTGGCCACAAAGATCAGGATCTTGGGGTTTCTCGACTTCTTGGTTGCGCTCTGCACGGCGGTTGGCCTGTTCCATGTTGGCGCACTGGCGATTACCGCATTGGCACTAATCATCACGCGGTGCCTCTCGTGGGACGTCATCGGCATTAACCTGCCAGGGCTCTTCGGGTGGAGGTCCTCCTTGGTTGGACTCATTGTCGGCACCGCTTTTTGCAGGTCGGCGATGACAACTGTGCCAGGATCATCGCGACCGATGCAACATGGTCAGCGAACCAACAGAGTGAAGCTGAACAGGATCATTGTGTTGGATGCGGCGCGGCTGAGGGCCTGCACCGCTACCACCGTTGCCCCGTTGTTGGCGGCGTTCACTTCTTGTGCCTCCAGGAGGCATCGGCATTCTCGATCGGTGTTGCGTTCTTCCCTTGCTTGCTTCTCCTGCTCAGCTTCATTTGAAACAGGAGGCTCGTCCACACTGACCATGAATACCAAGCCGTTGAAGCCAAGCAGGATCTTAGGGGTGCCTGGCGCTTGGTCAGTAGAACAGGTCCGGCGATCCGGCGTGGTCAGGATTTCCTCCGCGACATCCTCCTGACTCTGGACTCCAGGACTCTCTTCATCGGAGAGGAGGTACTCGGTAAGGTCGAAGGAGATGGAGGGCGTTCCGTCTAGCCCAGAGAGCGGATCTGACGTGATGTCGTCTTCGGGGATCGTAGCGTCTGACCTGGAAGGGATTCATTGAAAAGCCACCACGCCTACCATGGGCCTTGGATCTTCTAGGAGCAGAACCAGATCAGGATCTAGGTCCTGCAGGTGGTCATCACATCACCGAGGAGCATTCCGCAAGTCTCTCGTATAGGACGCGGCTGCGCTGCTCAACCCATGAGGTAACATGGGTGTATGATTTGGGCCGGGGGAGTTTGGATCTGTTGGCCCTGGTGTAGGTTGCATCTGCTATGGCTGGTGTTGCTGCCCCTGCTCTGCTCGGGCATGGCAATCGACATGGTTGGGTGTGCGCTGGTGCTGATGCATGTTGATTAACTCGCCCAGCCTAACTGGAGGCGGAGCCCAGGTAGCGGCCAGAGTTAGATCTGGTCGGCATAGGCGACGAGCCTGACTGCGCACAGGACGCTGCTGATGGTGCCCCTGGTCGAGCACGTGTCGTTGTTGATGGTGCTCCACCATGGTAGGAGGCCCGTCTCGGTGAGTAGCCGGTGATCCTCCTCTGCGGTCAGTAGGTGGTGTCGGCCAGGGCCAGATTCGGATCTGGTCAGCGCGAGCCACCAGGTTGGCCCGTATGTCCTTGCTAGTACCGAGCGTTGCCCACCTGGCGGACAGGTGGGAGATGGCCAACCACGGATGGATCTAGATCCGCACAGCATGGTCGGTTGGTGTGATTGCGGTGGCGTGGTCGGACCGAGATGAAGTCCGAGTACTCTTCATGAAGCCACGTAGGGGCGGACTCCACATACTAGAGCAGCTCAGCCAGAACAGCCCCATGCCAATCGATCATGTCGATCAGATCAGAGTTGTCGATGTGCCTCCTCTGGTAGTGAGGGAGTCACCAGTTGGCCGCTAGCGTGGTCATCAACTCTGTCCTCATCATGGGCGACTGGAACGATCCTGGGGTGGGCTCGAGATCTAGGTCGTTGGAGATGTGGTTGGCGCAGTTAGTGCTAGGACTGACTGCGTCACAGCCAAAGCTAGGACTAGCTGTGCTGCTCCCGCAAATGTGAGGAACATCGTCACACCGGTGGTCCACGTGAGTGAACCAATGGTGAGGGAGATGCCCGCCTCGAAGTCCGTGGAAGCTGGGAACGAAACCATCTGGGTTGCCTGAAGATCAGATCGCGCACCCCCTACCTGGCGCGCCACTGTCGATGAAACCTCCTCGGCAGTCTACCACGGGATACCCCAATGTCATAAATTGCGATGAGGGTGTGCTCAGATCTATGACCTAGATGTGATTCAAAAAATGAACAACTAGGACAATAAGGGTTTATCCAGGCTCAGGCGGCTCGGATGTGTAATACCCTACGTCCTGCGTCTCTGCTGCTGTATTGATGAGTATCGGAGTACAAGGGTTCTGATCAGATGAGATCAGAAGGAAGAAGATCTATTCTAGGCGGGTCCTTGTCTGCCTTATATAGTCAGGGGATAAGGTTATATATCTAGGGTTTTCCTATGGTCAGTTACATTGCGCTGTATCCTTGGAGTACACGAACAGATCTAACTGACTAAGTCTTCTTGCATGCCAAACATCCTTCAACACCTGTGCGCCCCACCGACCTGGTCGGTAGTAGACCACGGGCTTCGTCATATCGTCTGGCCCACCGATCAGGATGATGTTGGACCAGCCTTCGTCTTCTGGTTCGGGCCGTCTAGACCAAGCAGCCCAAAGTCTGGTTGCGACGGTATACGGGGTCTACACCCCCACGCCTGCCTCCTGGGGGCGCTCCGCCATCTCCTCGATAGAACGAGGGGGGACCATGGCCTCCTCGTCCTCAACGATGATCGGGGCACCCTCTGACCCTGACTAACGAACGGCTAGGGCACCCCCCTCGAGCGAGGGGACAGAAGCCTCGACCTAGCTAGGGGCGGAGGCGGCGAACGTTGAGACCTAGATGGCACCTTTGCTCCCCGGCACCCGGCTCTGGGCTACGTCCCTTCCCGCCACGGTCCCCGAGGTGCTCGAGCCTACAACGGAAGTAGCGCCCGTCAGCCTACCCTGAGTCATAGCGATGCAGCCCTTCGCAACCCAGGCAGCCACCACCGCCGCCTGGGACATCGAAGTAGCACCTGGTGTCGACGCCGCCACCCGCACTGTGACGTCGATCTTGAGCCGCTTGGTAGGGGAGGGAGTCACTGTCTCTGGTGCGCGCTTGACCTGGAGCATACATGAGCAAGAGATGCTAAGAACCTATAAAGCGTCAAAGATGGGAAGGAAAGCCCTATGGTGCCAAAAACTTACCCCACAGGGATGAGGGGTGCCCTCCTGCCCACCTTCAAACTGCTCAGGGGCTTTTGAGCCCCCTTCTTCGATGGGCCTTTGTCAGAACCAGAGCCGCTTGGAACTGCTGTCAATGATGTCTTTGGCGTCCCTTGCTTCTCTGAGGCCAACTGGCCCTAGGTCCGTGCACTAAGCATCGAGGACCTGGTCTGAGGCGGCGGCGTGCTGCACCCGCCCAGTGAAGGGCCGGCGGCGTCCCGCCGCGTGAGCGACGCGACGATGACCTTCCCCGTGTCAAGGGGACACACATCCTTGGCTATCGAGGCTGCTCCGAGGGCCTTGTTTCTCGACCTACGACAGATGCCGAGGCTGCCCTCAAGGCTGAGAAGATGACCCCGCCTCGATCGTTTCCTGTGTAAAGCGGGTGTGAGCTCGGGCCATACGGGACACCAAGGCGTGAAGACGCGCCTGCACCCCTTCGTCATCGCTACCCTCGTCCTCCTCTTCCTGCTCTTCTTCCGGGGAGATTCATCTTCGATAACCCCCTCGCGCCTTTGCTTCACCCGGCGTTGCTCACGCGCCAGGCGCTCGAGGCTCTTCTTCTTTTGCTCCTTCTTTTCCTGATCCTTACTCTTCTTTTGTTGTTGGCAGTGAAGTGTCTCACCTAGCGATCGGGGTCGTCCTCCTTGACTGGGGGCGTCGACACCCTGAAATTCATGGCCCCCTGTACACAAACCCCTGATAGAGAACACAAGGGTGAGTCGAGGAAGAAAGGAAATTCGAGGGTGATATCATGACATACTCACCAGATGGATGTGACCATCGTTGGGAAGCATCGGGATGCTGTTCACATCTTCTGGTGCGAAGGCACTGGCGACCGCTCCCCTCACCCACCTCACGATTTCATCGAGGGACAGCGCCTCAGTCGACATCTGGCACCCCTCGAGCGACGCCCCGGGCACCATCTGGTCCAAGTGCAGTGGGCGCCGCATCATCAGCGGGAGGACCCTCCGGCTATGGAACGCTGAGACAACGATCTCGGCGTTCAGGCCCTGCTCACACAGACTCCTTAGTGTGTCGAGGAGGGGGTTCAGCCTCGCCTATAGATCCCTCGCCACGCCATGCGGCCAGTGTTCTGGGCGCTTCGCGATGGCGTGCTCGGTGTAGTGCGACAGCAAGCCGCCGTCATTCTAGAGGTAGAACGACCCGGTGTGCCACCCGCCGTGGTTGGAAATCAACCCCGTTGGGATGTACTACTCTACCCGCTTCAATGATAGGTTGCTGCAGTTGATGTGGACGATGCTGCTCACCCCCTGCGACACCGGCTTGGTGAAGTGCTCGCCCTTGAAGGGATGGAGCCACAATTCCCCGTGTGCCTCCATCCCTAGGCATCCCTCGCAAACGATGGCGTAAATTGTCGTGTTGGAGATGGTGTTGGGGGAGAAGTGCTGGAGCTCACCTCATAGTGGTTGGTCAACGCTCATATGAACTGGCTCGGAGGTGACCCGAGCCCCATCCATACTTGACGAAGCTCACCACGTACCCCTCCGGCGGTACCATCCACTCCGGCCGATCGACCAAGACGACTGGGTGAAGGAGCCCATCATCCACCAACTCCTCGAGCTCCTGCTCTGTCACGGCCGACGGGAGCCAATCGTCCAAAGGACGGAGTTCCAACGCCATGACGACAGCACGGATCTGCTCGGCGGATGGACGGGAGGGAAGATTCCCAATCTCTCTCCTTTTCTCTCTTGCACTAATGAACAAGGTGACTCTGCTCTCCCAAATTTATAGGTGGCTGAAGGGCAATGGGCGGATCTGGCGAAAAACGCAGGTAAATCCCTGCATTTAATGCCCGCACCTAACCGCTCCCTTGATTTTTAGATACAGGGACATGCGTCGTACGCTCGGCTTCTAGCCGTTGTCCCAGCCCCCATGACTGCGCCACTCCGTCTCCTACCTAAAAAGGCACGCCCAATGGATGGAACGAGTTATTCATGGATGATTCCTTCTATGAGAAGGAATACAGGCCCCGGCCGCACGTAAAAATCTCAAGGGAGCAAAGGCTGGCCCTCGATTAGGGTTTGACAGCCGCCCTCGAGTATCCGAGTCAGGGATGACCGGGGTGGAGCCGACATGAGTCCCTTGCTTGAGAACGAACTCTCAAAGCCCGCTTAGACATATTCAAGGTGAAATGAAAGTACAACTATGGAATCCCCACGGAGGGAAGCATCGAGCCACCGAACCCTATCGAATGGGATCAGAATCCATCTGTCCATTTGTTGCTTCAGTGAGAGCACCTCTGTGGCCACCTGTCGACCCCTATCGAACGGGGCATGAGCTCTCACTTGAATTTCCTGATAACAGCTCACCGGAGGACGTTGGAGCTCGCCCAAACGAGGGTAGCATGGCACTTCTCACCCCTCCTCCCATCAAAAAGGAGCATGAGAGTTGAAAGAAAAAGACGAGCTTGTTCCTGATCGACCTCGATGAAAGAGGCTCGGGGGCTCGCTCACAACCGGATGGCCTCGATGAAGGAGGAACCAACCACCCGGGGGCTCGACAACGTAGGGGCAAACGCGCTCGAGGGTTAGAAGACTTGAGCTTCCCCCTTGATTGCACATCTAAAAGCCCTCAGAGGAGTTTTCTACTTCTCCGAGGCCTCGGGGGCTACACCCGAAGGGTGCGCTCATGCGCACCCATTAGAAAGTGTCGATGCTACGACTCTAGTTCATTTATGCCTGGTCCTCGAGGAAAGAACCTACAGCACCCAACCACCATGGAGTGGGCCTCGACGAAGAAAGCTCATACACACCCGAGGGCTTAACCACTCAAGCACTCCTCGACAAAAAGCGCATAAAGCCCTCAGAGTAGAATCCTACTCCTCCGAGGCTTCGGGGGCTACCCCCGAAGGGTACGCTCACGCGCACCCTTCAGAGAACAACAAACGCTATGACACTAGTTCATGAGCCTCTACGTGAGTGCCAGCACTCAGGTAGAGACTCAAGGGCTACTGTCGGGTACCTGGATAAGGGGTACCCTAAACCTCAATCCAAGAGAAATAATCCCTAAACAACCCAAGCCAAAAGCCCTCCTTAATCCAAGCCAATTACCACTAAAAGGACAAGGTCCAATAACCAAAAACCGGGCCTAGCCAGGCTGGCCCACGAATGGACCAAGCCAGGCCACCCTCGACCATTTGATAGGGGGCCTCGAGTGACGGGAGTCCGCCTAGGCGAATGACCCCCCGCTTGAGTGATGGAGGTCTGCGCGGGCGAACGACCCCCCGTCGAATATCGCACCCCTCGATCACCAACTTTCTATACGGTGCTCAGAGCATTTAATGCACCCCTTCTATCTTTGCCAACCCCCATGGCTACAGTGATGTAATGATGGGCAAGTGTAGAGGTCAAGTCCACCTTTTACGGCCCATCCCCGGGGAAGCGTCATCTCGTATAAACCACTATTCCTCCATACTAAACACTGTGCCCCATCAGGCACCCCCTCGAGATGCAAATGTCAACATCCTTACTAGGATTCCCAGGGCTCATTCTTATCCACTTGGCCTCGAGGTCCCCAGGATACCCCTCGACTCAGCAATCGGATACACTCGGTCAGCAATCAACAACTCTGGTGCGTCATCTACAGCAAGCCGTATGCCCTTAGTAGGAGGTCACGTCTTTCACCATGTTGTTGAGGCACGCCAGCATCATTATCAGGACCGGTCAATCACCGACTTCGCCGTGACAACTCAGGAGGGCGAATCTCATCATGAAGCACGCCGCTACAAGGCTTGACTTCGCTTCGACGCACACCCCTACAGTACCCATGACATGATAGGCATCACTCCTCAACATCATTGCTTAAGATCGCCCTACCAAGGGCAGAGCCACTAGGGTTTCCTGTACACCCATGCCCCTCCTTGGCCTATAAAAGGGGGCGCTAGGCTAGCTGTAGGGGGGTGAACTCATTCGAACTCACTGAGCCTCACCACACACATTGCAAGGCATAGGGCTAGCTCTTCTAGACTAAGGCCTCATTCTTCACCCCATTTCGTACGCGCTCACTTGTATCTCCCCTGTACGAGCACTTCGGTGCAAGATAATTCAAGACATCCTCCCCCGCTGGACGTAGGGCCTTCTCTTGCCCGAACCAGGATAAATCTTGTGTTTTTCTTGCATCACCTTCCGGATTAGGGAGCACGCAGCACGTAGTTACTCGTTGGTGTTAGGCGTATCGGGTCGTGACACCGACACATTCTTTCTATGACTCTGCATTAGGGGAGAATTCCTTAGAAAGAAAAGTTTGATTTTTATGCCAGGAAATGTTCAAAGTTCTGCCATAATCCTTGAATTTTGATAGTGAACTCCGAAGGATAAAACATTCCTTTCTTTGGCGTTCATGGTTCAGGTGAGGTCCCATGAGTTGAATCTAAGGATAGCAAGGGCAAGGATTCGGCTGATGAGGGCTCCTCAAAACTTGATATGCCCTTGTACGGAGGGATTTGGGTACTATGATGAGAGAAGCGTGCTTCTCTAGTATGCAATAAAGGACTTCCCTCTATTCTGTCATGGTTTTTATGAAAACTGCCCTCCAATGTTTATGTCAAAGCATAGGGCAGCATCTATGTCTAGACCTGAACAAAAAGATATGCAAAAGCACACTATCGAGTAAAGATAAGACTAGGCCAGCATGTATTGACATTGTAAACCTAGCCTAGGCTGCACCTATGGACTCCTTCTCATTTTTCTCAAAATGGAGGATTGCCCTTGGTAGAGTGGTGATACAAGACATGGGTAAGAATGCAAGATAAAACTTGTTCTTATGTTAATCCCATTCTCCCTTTGCACTTTCTACGGCATCAGTGTACCGTTGCTTCACCTCCTCCTTGAGAGAGAATGAAAACAACATCCACATAAAAAATTTGTTGTGGCATGCCAGGAATGCTTAGGCATGAACACAATTCCTCGAAATCTTACAAATGGTTTAAAAAGGATCTTTGTTATCAAAACCTAAGAAGGATTATGCTCGAGCCATGGCTTTGAAAATAGGGTGGAGTTTATAGTAGGATGAAAAAGTTGGGTTTGAAAAATTTTTGGCTCAAAGAACTCCTTCTTTGAAGCAGAAATATTTTTAAAATGAAATCGGCTTCATGATAGTAGACAAGAAGAGATAAAATATTTGTTTTATAGAATAAAATATAAAATATTTTTTGTTTTTAAAATAAGGATATAGATACGAGGACGAGCAAGGGTCGAAGACAGTAGTAACCGTTCCCCGACAACGGCGCCAGAAAGCTTGTTGGTATTTCTTAGCGTAAGCAGATAAATCCGCAAGCGCACGGAGTACCGTTGTAGCTTTCACCCAGAAGTATTCAGGGTATCGTATTTTCCACAAGGAACGGTGGTATTTCTCCTAGCTAGTTCACCCAAGGAACAACACAAGGGTAGAGATAGAAAGGGGTAGAGATGGATTCCCATAGCTTTATGGTCCTAAGGATAGTGTTGCAATACTCCAACCTACATACTTTGGGCATCAGAGCGCTCCTGATCTGCCAAGCGATACCGGCCTATAGCTCTACGCCGCACATGAACGTGGAGGATTACAAAGGACGGACGGGATTAGGTCACTCCTCGCCGCCTACCCCTCAACCATGGGATGCGAGGCAAATGATGGTAGCCTCCAGCCTAGACACTATGTCGACGCTAGTGACTACTACCCTAGCGTTAGCTAGGGACATCCGTCTTTATCAGGAGCCCTCTACTAGAGCATCCACCATGGGGACGGACGGTGAACCCGTAAATAAGAGAAGGTCAAGCTAAGCTAAACAAAAGACCATTATGTGCTTGTAGGAAACACGAATACTTACTTAGCCAATATCTCATGAATGAGCCAAGTATAATATCCGCAGAGGTACAAGGTTGGGGAGGCGCCGATAAGCCTAGCGACTCCCCGCTCACCCTCACATCTCACTCTCTAGCTCTAGATAGCTACTAGGACATAGCCCTATGGAGTGGTGCTCTAGCTCTAAGCTTGTGGTGGCTCTTCTCCCTTGAATATGTTAATGAAATGGGAGAGGAATGGCCCTCCTTTTATAGGTGGAGAGGAGGGGGTCCTTGGAAACGTGCCATCCCCACATGGAAAGGAGCAAACCGACCTTCATAGGGCGGTTTCGCACCTTCCATGTAGAGTGCACACCAGAACCAACCACCCCACGTTGGTTTGGACCTCCTGGCCGAAGATGGGCCTGTTTGGCCTCAAGAGTCGGGGCGCCCCTCCCCTGGCATGCGACCCTGGTCCGGAACCAAATTGGCTCAAATTTGGTGGACGTGCTTGTCTCAGCGTCCTGTGTTGGCCCATGTAGTGCACTCACCGAGTAGGGCTGATTTGATGTGGGTTTAGTTCTACCTCCTCTCTTCTAGGCTCTGGCGACTGGGCCTTCTGAGTCTGGGCCTTGGTTGTATGGTGGACCAGCCATGGTTTGGCCCTTGGCCCAAGTATAATGAATGATTAGGTCCTTTTTATCTTGTTTTGATATGGGCCAAAGTAGGATTAGTTATTTCTTCTATATTTCTCTACTTACGGCCCACTTTAGGTGTATTTCTGTATAAGCCCTTCAAAATAAGTGAAATACCAAAACTCATGGAAATCATTAGCATAAAGCCCTATTTACTAAGTGTGGTGTGCTTTTATATTTTTATCGGTGGTATAAAATGTGAGTTAAGGACCGCCAACACTTCTCGGCCATGGCTTTTTAATGGCTTTGTACTCAATCCATTTGGAAAATTTGTCAATGAGCACATAGACACGTGTTTGGCCACTAGGAGCCTTTTTGAAAGGACCAATCATGTCTAGTCCCCAGCATGAGAACGACCAAGCGACCGGAATGGTCTGAAGTTTATGTGTAGGGACATGAATCTGCTTGGCGAACATTTGGCAATTCTTACACCGACGCATGTAATCCTCCGCGTCTGTGACTAATGTGGGCCAGTAGAACCCTGCTTGGTAAGCTTTGTCGACCAGCATCCGAGATGCTACATGATTGCCACAAGTACCAGCGTGGATATCGTCCAGAAGTTTGATACCCTCTTCTTGGGTTATGCACTTCTGGTAGATCTCGGATCTCGGGCTTTTGCGCATCAACTCGCCGTTAACCATGAGATAGGCATAGCTTGACGGACCAGCTACTAGGCTTCAATCTTATCTTTCGGTACAAGGTGGTCATCCAGGTACCTGACAAGGGGCTCTCTCCAGTCGGGCTAGAGAGGCGCTGCCTGCTCGACTGGTTCACTAGCCGGTGGCTGCTCAAGACCGTCGTCAGTTCCCTACTGACCGGGGGAGCATGGCTTGACCTCTGTGGAGGATTCACCGAGCACAACTATGATCTGGTTGATAGTGGTGCTAGGCACTGGTCCTTCATATGCCTGGTCAGGAATTGAAGGTTTTATCAAATCTTTGACAAATACTCCTGGAGGCACCTCAGCCCGAGATGACCCTTGCTTGGATAGCTCATCGGTGCCTTTGTTCTCAGTGCATGGTACATGGATCAACTCCAGCCCATAGAACTTGTTCAACAGCTTACGTATCTTGGCAACATAGGCATCCATCTTCTCGTGGGCCGTATCCTAATCCTTGTTAACTTGATGGATGACCAGAGCAGAATCGTTGTACACCAGGAGCCGTTTAATGCCCAGCTTAGCTATGATACGGAGGCCATGCAAGGCTGCTTCATACTCGGCCACGTTATTGGATGCCTTGAAGTGGATGCACAAGACATAGCAAAGTGTGTCCTTGATGGAGCGATAAAATAGACACCAGCTCCGGCACTGTTGATGTTTAGGGAGCCATCGAAGTACATCTGCCAGTGTTCGGTAGTTGAATCGGCCAGAGGCAAGGTGATGTCCGTCCACTCTATGATGAAATCAATCAAGGCCTAAGATTTGAGAGTCTTCCAACTACAAAATGTCAGTGTGAACTCATAGAGCCCTAAGGCGTATTTAACACTATGGCCACTTGCGTCTCTGTTGCACAGGATGTCACCAAGGGCAGCTTCCATGACCACCATAATCTTATAAGCCTAAAAGTAGTGGATGAGCTTCCTCTTGGTGATCAGGAGTGCATAGAGAAGCTTCTCATTAAGGACCTCACTTATATAGTGGATTAGACGCTGTACGGCGTAAACATGCCTGGGTTCCTCGTGCTCGACCACCATCATGGTACTGATGACATTGGTTGTGGCAGCTATGTAAAGGAGAAGCTCCTCTCCTTCTCGTGGAACCGTGAGTACTGGGGGAGTCGTGAGATACTCCTTGAGCTACTTGAAAGCCTGGTTGGCGTCTTCTGTCCACTCAAACTTCTCTTTTTCCTTGAGAAGTTTGAAAAAGGGAAGCCCTTTTTCACCCATCCGAGAGATGTAGCGGCTCAAGGCCGCCATGAACCCGGTGAGCTTCTATATATCTTTGATGCATCACAGCCGCTAGAGGTCCAAAACAATTTTGACCTTCTCAGGATTTAGGATTATGCCGTCCTGACTGACCACGTGGCCGAGTAGGATTTCGTAGGGGACACAAAGACACAGTTGTTGGGGTTCAGCTTCCACTGGAACTCATCAAGGGCTTTGAAGGTTCGTCGAAGGTTATCGACCAGATCATTGGACAGCCTAGTCTTTACTACCACATCATCTACATATGCCTCAACAAGGTCATCAATGATTTCATCATCGAGACATGCCTGGGTTGCTCACTGGTATGTAGCTCCGGCGTTCTTGAGGTGAAACGACATGGTCGTATTGCAGAAAGCACCGAAGGGTGTGATGAAAGCGGTCTTCTCTGGTCTTCTTCTTTGAGGGCTATCTGGTGATAGCCCGAGTAGCAATCTAGGAATGAAAGCAACTCGCAACCTGCAGTAGAATCTATGACCTTGTCGATTCAAGGGAGATTGAAAGCCTGCTTAGGGCAGTGTTTGTTGAGATTAGTGTAATCAACGCACGTTCTCCATTCATTATTCTTTTTGCATACAAGAACCGGGTTAGCTAACCACTCCAGGTGATCCACCTCTTTGATAAAGCCAGCTGCTAGAAGCTTGGCTACTTCTACCCTAATGACTTCCTTACGGTCACGAGCGAACCGTCGTAGCTTCTGCTTGATTGGCTTTGCGGTCTTTGAGACATCAAGGTAGTGCTCGGCCTTGCTCCTTGGAACACCTGGCATATTCGTGGGTTTCCATGCGAACACGCTGACGTCCTCTCAAAGGAACTGGATGAGCGCATCTTCCTATTTGGGGGAAAGGTCCACCCCAATCTTCGTGGTCTTCGAGGGTTCGCCCAGGATGAGCTCCACCTCCTTATGCTGCTTGCCCGTGTTAGCAGAGCGACGAGTAGCCTTGAGTGGGATCTAGAGGGGCACCGAGGGTGTCTCCTTGACCTCCATGTTGGTGTGCTCTAAGAGGGACTTCAGCTCCTCAAACTTTGTGGCCGTGTAGGTGTTGGACTCGCACTCCCATGCCATGAAGACATTGCCGCACAGGGAGAGGATGCCCTGCTCGGTCGAAGGCTTGAACATGAGATACCCATAGTGAGGAACTGCCATGAACTTGGCAATCCCTAGTCGGCCGAGGATGGCATGGTAGATCCCCTCGAAGTCAGCCACGATGAAGTTGATGTAGTTGATGCCGAAGTGCTGTTTTGTCCCAAACTGGAACGGTAGAGTGATCTGCCCCAAGGGATATGAGGGTTTGCCCGGCATGATGCCCCAAAACAGTGAGTTATAGGGCTTAAGATCCTCCAGCTTCAGCCCTAGTTCCTTGAAAGCAAGGTAGAATAAGATATTCAGGGCGCTGCCTCCATCGACGAGTACTTTCTTGAACCGAATGTCGTGGATCACCGGGTCAATGACCAGTGAGAACAAACCAGCATCAGGGAGTTTGGCCCATATGTTGTTCCAACTGAACGAGATGGGCTGCTCAGACCATGGTAGAACCTTGACGTCTGTGACGAGGCCATCAAACTTCTGGATAGATGCAATGACGTATGTCAGCAACTTCTTGTCCCGCGCATTCTCTAGCCCAACCTTGCCACCGAAGATGATGGCGGCGACGTTCTTCATGGGGTCCCTGTAGGCGTGCCATGGATTGGGATCTTGGGGCTCTTCCTCATCGGCATCTTCCTCTTGAACAGCATTTTTTGCCTTGCCCTTAGGGGCCGGACGTGGCTTCTTGTTGGTGGTGATCTTGAGTGCGGGGAAGTGGAGTCGGATCACGTAGCGTATGTGGACTCTGAGGGGCTCCTCCTCATTGGCATTTTCTTCCTCAGCCATGTTGTTGGAGGCGGGGAAGTGGAATCGGATCACGTAGCGTATGTGGACTCTGAGGGGCGAGATGAAGAGCAGGCCTGCGCCCACTCTTGTCTTCATCAACGACCCATCGAAGAACATTGTCTAGAGCTCCGCTTGGATCTGAGCTGGAGGAAGTTGAGTATCGGTCCATTCGGCAATGAAGTTAGCCAGCACCTAAGATTTGATGGCTTTGTGCGGGGCGTAGGAGAGAGTTTCACCCATGAGCTCAACCGCCCATTTGTCTATCCTCCCTGCAGCCTCCCAGTTCTGGACTATCTCTCCGAGGGGGAAAGACAAGACCACGGTCACCGGGTGGCTGAGGAAGTAGTGCTAGAGCTTGCATCGTGTGATCATGATGGCATAGAGCAGCTTGTGGATTGGAGGGTAGCGAACCTTGGTTTCTGAGAGCACCTCGCTGATGAAGTAGACCGGTCGCTGGACGGGCAAGACGTGCCCCTCTTCTTTCCTCTCGACAACTATGGCCGCACTGACCACCTGGGTGGTTGCGGTGACATAGAGTAAGAGTGGCTGGACTGGACTCGGAGGTACGAGAATCAGAGGTGAGGTCAGCAATAGCTTTGAGCTTGGCGAGGGCCTCCTCAGCTTTGGGGGTCCACGCAAAATGCTCTGATTTTTTCAAGAGGCGGTACAGAGGTAGTGCTTTTTCTCCAAGTTGTGAGATAAAGTGACTAAGGGCTGCAAGGCAACCCGTAACCTTCTGGACACCCTTTAAATCTCGAATCAGACCCATCCTAGTGACTGCAGAGACCTTCTCAGGGTTGGCCTCAATGACGTGTTGAGAAACTATGTACCCCAAGAGCATGCCTCGGGGGACGCCGAAGACACATTTCTCGGGGTTGAGTTTGATGTTCTTCGCTCAGAGGCATTTGAACATGATTTCGAGGTTGTTGATGAGGTTGTCAGCCTTCTTTGTTTAGACTATGATGTCATTGACATAGGCCTCGATCGTTGGCCCGATGTGTTCACCAAAAACATGGAGCATGCATTGCTGGTATGTTGCCCTGGTGTTTCGAAGGCCGAAGGGCATAGTTACGTAACAATACATGCCGAAGGGGATGATAAAGGAAGTCTCAAGCTGGTTGGACTCCTTCATCTTGATTTGGTGGTAGCCGGATTATGCGTCGAGAAAAGAGAGAGTTTCACATCCCGCGGTGGAATCAACAATTTGATCAATGCGTGGTAAGGGAAAGGGAACTTTTGGACATCCTTTATTCAAACTGGTGTAGTCTACACACATCCTAAATTTCCCATTCTTTTTCTTAACTAGTACAGGATTAGCTAACCACTCGGGATGATGAACCTCCTTGATGAATTTGGCCTCCAAAAGCTTGTGTATCTCCTCCCGGATGATCTTGCGCTTCTCCTCGTCGAAGCGGCGCAAGCGTTGCATCACCGGTTTAGACTCAGCTCGAATCTCCAAGGCATGCTTGGTGACTTTCCTCGGTATGCCTGGCATGTCCGAGGGACTCCAAGCAAACATGTCGGTGTTTGCGCGGAGAAAGTCGACGAGCACTGCTTCCTATTTGTTGCTGAGGGTGGCGTTGATCATCAGCGCCTTCCCGTCAGAGCTACTAGGGTCGAGGAGGATCCTCTTGGTGTCCTCTACAGGCTCGAAGCTGCCTACGTGTTGCTTGGGGTCGGGCACCCCAACAGCGAGACCATCAGGAGTCGTCGCTAGCATCTCGGACTCCTCGACGGCCTCCCCATTTTCGACGCACTCGACGTCATAGTCGTATGCTTGCTCGAAGAAGGAGCCGATGGTGATGACACCTTTGGGCCCTGACATCTTGAGCTTGAGGTAGGTGTATTTGGGGACTACCATGAACTTGGCATAACCGAGGCAGCCGATGATGGCATGGTACGTTCCGTGGAACCCGACCACCTCGAAGGTGAGCGTCTGCTTCCTGAAGTTGGCGGAAGTGCCAAAGCAGACAAGGAGGTTGATGCGGCCAATGGGAAGAGCCTTCTTCCCTGGCACAACTTCGTGGAAGCCCCCGACGCTTGGCTAGAGCTTCATCCTCGGGACCCCTAGGAGATCGAGGGTCTCTGCATAAATGATATTTAGGCTGCTGCCTCCATCCATGAGTACCTTGGAAAGGCGAGTGTTGAAGATGATGGGGTCGACGATGAGGGGGTACACCCTCGGTTTAGGGACGTGGTCCAGGTGGTCATCACGGCCGAACGTGATGGCCATACTAGACTAGTGGAGGTAATGGGGGGTCGCGACCCTCATGGAGAAGAGTTCTCGATGCTCCCTCTTGTGTTGGCGCGGTGAAAGCCGGGTCGAGGGTCCCCCGTAGATCATATAGCAGTCATCGGCATTGGCCTCACGCTTGCCCTGCTGGTTCTTCTTTTTCTTCTTGCTGTTGTTTTTCTTGGCGCCTCTGGTTGTGCTCTCGGGATTAATCGCTTGTGCTTTCCCCTTGTCTTGGCTGTTGTCGAAGAAGGCGCCGACAACCTCTTCTCTGGTGGTGTAACTGGCGACGACATCCATCAGCTCATCAGCAGTCCTGGGAGGGTTACGTCCCAACTCTCGTACCAACTTCTTGCAGGTAGTCCTGGCAACGAACACCAGGATCACATCGTCGTCAGGGATATGGGGGAGCTCGGTGCGTTGCATGGAGAAGCGCCGAGCGAAGTCGCGGAGGGACTCCCCGGGCTTCTTCTTGCAGCTTTGGAGGTCCCACTTGTTGCTAGGTCATATGTAGGTTTCATTGAAGTTCCCCTCGAATACCCTGACGAGATCGGCCTAGTCGTGGATTTGATCAGGGGGAGTTCCTTGAGCCACCTTCGAGCGGTGTCTGATAGGAACAGGAGGAGCTGACGGATGATGGCATGATCGTTACGTGCCCCGCCCAATTGGCATACCAACCTGAAGTCGGCTAGGCATAGCTCAGGCTTGGTCTCGCCATTATACTTGACGAGGCTCATAGGGGGACGAAAGGGATTCGGCAGCAGTGTCCTTTGAATCATCCTGCTGAAGACTCAAGGGCCCAGCAGCTCGGGGGACTGGTGCCAGTCCTCATCTCTATCATAGCGCCCGCCCCTGTGTGCGTTGTAGCTTCGCATCTCAGCATCACCACTTTTACGTCAGCCGTTCTTGTTGATGTCATAGCGTGCGTCTCGAGGCTCGCGGTTGTCGTGGATGTGCTCGTGGACAGGGATCGCCTTCTCGGGCCGGGGGGCATCCGCTTGATGGACTGAGCCCTCCCTCTCATGTCAGGGCAGTTCAGGGGGCTACTTTGAGGCCATCCCTCGATGTCTCAAGGCTGAGCTTTTTGCCTGCTGTGCGGCAGCTACCTTGAGGAGGCCTTGAACCTCCTGCTGGATGCGACGGGCCTCAGGATTCGAGGGGGCTGGCATGTTGCGGAGAAGCATGGTCGCAGCGATGACGTTCTGGAAGGCGTGGTTGAAGAGGGGGCACTCGACCGCACCCTCCCCGACGATCTGCCGCTGGACTTCTCGGGCTCTGGCTCAAGCCCTACCACCGGGCGGGTGTCCGCGCTCCTGCTTGAGGGTCCGCTCGAGCTAGCACAGACGCTCCCGGTCCTCATGAAGCTTGGCTCGCATCTCCCAGACTTGCATGAGCTGGGTGTCGTGGGTGTCCTGAGGCAACCGTGTGTCACTTGGCACAGCTGGTGGCTGCTTCTCTCGATCTGCCGTGACAAGAGTGCCTCCCGCTGCAGCCGCAGCCGCGGTTGTGGCTGCGGGGTCGATAGTGTCGACGCTTGATGCGATGGCTCCATGGATGTGGAAGCACTCACGCATGGGGTCATAGTTGTCAGAGTCGGAGTCGGGGTGTCAGAGTAGAAGATGGGGACTGCCCCCACTGCTCCTCCTCTAGCTGGCGTCGCATCGTGCCGACGATGTAGTTCCTCGGGCCAGGAGTCTCTGAAGACTCTGGGTGCTCGGAGGTCTGTGCGGAAGTTAGCACGTCCACGGTGGCGTGAAGGAGGTGCCCCAGGAGGTCCTCATACATGCTCATGTTGGTGCTCATCGAGGAAGAGTATGACTTGGTGGTGTTGTTGAGTCCAAATGGAAATGGTCATCGGGACTTGAACAGCTCGTGCGGAAGCAAGTCGGATGGTGTTGGGGCCATGCCTGCTGGAGAGGCCATCCCTGACCCCCTCTATGAGTGCATGGAGAAGCTAACATTTGAGTCAGCGCGCATTCCACTGACCCATCCCCCGTGGCCAAACTCATGTCAAACAGGTTTCCATCCAGGGACCCTGCATCGCTAGTCTGCCGTGAGGTGGCCGTGGCAGGTGTTGTCTCGCCCGCGTGATGATGAAGGTTACGTCAGTCGCACCTCCTCCTGGTGGTGGGGGCGTGATGGCGGGACCGGCGTGCGGCGCTTCCTGAGCATGGGGGCTCATGATTGCCTCAGCATGACATGAACTCCAAGCTCCCGAACCAGATCACCATGGCGAACGGGAGCGGCGGTACAGAGTCGGCCATCCGAAAAATGGCGGGAAACGCTGGTGACACGCAGATGCCCCTACCTGGCGCACCAACGGTCGATGTCTTGACCCTAGGGGCCTAGCACCAATGAGTAACTATGTGCTACATGCTCCCTAATCTGGATGGTGATGCAAGAAGAACACAAGGGTTTATCCTGGTTCAAGCAAAGAAGGCCCTACATCCAGTAGGGGAAGAGATTGTATTATCTTGCACCGAAGTGCTTGTATAGGGGTGATACAAGCAAGTGTATATGAACTCGGGAAGGCGAGCAAGGCCTAAGCCTAGAAGTGCTATGCCTAAGCCCTACAGCTAGTGTATTTGAACTTCTCTAAGTGTTGTCCGATTCTTGTTTGATTGTTGTTCTCCCCCTTTCTGCGGTCCCTGGCACCCCCTTTTATAGGCCAAGGAGAGGCTCAGGCGTACAGGAATCCTAGGGCAGTCATAGATGATGATGTTGAGGGGGTGATGCCGATCACATCGTGGCCCCTGTAGAGGCGTGCGCCAGGCGTGGCTTGCTCTCTTGCGACGTGCTTGGAGTCGATGGTTGTCCTTCATGCGTGTCACGATGACGCCTGTAGGTGGTCAGTGAAAGATCGTGCCCACGTTGGGACATGAGAATCCCTGTAGACATCACATCGGGAGTTGTTAGAGCGCTGACCGGAGGTGTCGAAGTCCAATTCGAGGGGTGGCCAAGAGGGGTCAAGGCCCGGATGGATAAGGCCAAGCCCCGGGAAATGTGGTACGGATATTGGTAAATGTGCCTCGAGGCGGCGCCTGACAGCGCACAGTGCTCGGTATGGCGTTGTAGCATAGTACGAATCCACCGATTCCCTGGGTATGGGCAATAAAAGGAGGATTTGACCGCTGTACCCGGCCACTGTGACCGCGCTGTAGCCATGAGGTTAGGCAGGAGTTGGCGAATGCATTTATTGCCTCGGATTCATACGAGAAGTAGGTGAGACAAAGAGGGAGTGGCAATCGATGGGGGGTCATCTGCCCGCGTGGAGGTCCGTCACTCGATGGGGGGTTGGCCACCCTCGATGCGCTCCGTTACCCTGACGGGGGGTCGTCCGCTTGGGTGGGCGTCCATCATTCGAGGCTTCCCGTCGAGTAGGAGATGGTCTTGACTTGGATGCTGCTCGTGGGCCGGCCCAGCATGGCTAGATGTTAGCTGGTGGACCTTTGTCCCTCAAGCTGGTTGCGGGCATTTTTGGCTTTAATCGCTTGGGGGCTAACTCTCCTAGGTTGAGGTTTAGTTACCCAGGTACCCGACAGGTTGTTTGTGTTTTTGAAATGATGTGTCACATGAAATCATAAAAATCTATTTTCGAATGTCACCTCAAATACTTAATTTATGCCCTATGTACCTTGAGGTGTAAACTGTATTTACACTAATGTCAGGCATGGTGTATAAAGTCAAGTCTAACATTTAAAATCAATCTCCAAGTTTGGATTTAGATTTGGTTTTCAAATTTGAATTCAAATTGGGAGTCTATTAAAATAATTTTCAAAAGTCAACTTGGTCAACCAAGGGTACTATTGGGTCATTGACCTAAAAATGCCTTTGTCTGATGTTTATGATCATTAATTAACAACCAATTAATTTAGAAACCAAATCGAGTTTGAATTCGGTTTCAAAAACCCTAATTTCAAAACCCTATTTTATTCCCCTTTCTACAATTCAAAATCCATAAATAATTTTGGTATACTCTCAAAATATAGTTTGTAGATCTTGATAAGAGCTACAATTTTGGTATTCAAAGTTTTTCAAGTTTCTAAAAAGAATTTAAAATAAATTTGAATATACAGTTTTCCAATATTTGTCCCCTTTTTATTTTAAACACACATTTCAAAAATTATATATAATTTGGGAAAACTTTCTATATGAAAAATGTTTAATTTGAAAAGTTAAGCATTTCATAGATTTGAAGATTTTCAAGTTTTACTGAAAAATCAAAAGTAATTGCAAATATTTGTTTCTAGGCTTTTGCTCCCCTTTTTAATTTGAAGTCATATTTCAAAAACTAAGCAGAATTTGAAAATGCTCGTTAAATGAATAATGTAGCTCTTGAAAATTTATGCAAATGATATTTTGGGATATTTTCAAGTTCCTATGTACATTCTAGAGTAATTTGCAAATTTTACTAAGTGACCTCAGCGCTACACTGAATGCTAACATCATCGTCGTCCTTCTCCCTCTCTATTCACCGGCGTCGCCGTGTTCCTGGCCGCCATACCGGCCTGCCTCGGCCGCCAGCTCGCCCGCACTGGAAACCTCTCCGCCTCGTGTCGGTCGCTCGTTTACCATCGTTGTCGTTTAAATACCGGAGCCGGCCGCCGTTTTTCTTCTCTTCCCTTCCTCTGCTCGCCATCGCCGTCGTTCTCCGTCCGTCGACCAAATTCGTTGCTGTAGCTTCATCTCCGACCATCCCAGCTGGCCCACAGCTTCACTTTGCCCTTGAGCTTCTATTGAGAAAGTCCACGCTCGCTCTCGTTGTCCGAGCCGCTCGCGCGCTGCCGTCTTCTTCCCGGCCGGCAGTAGAGCCGCTGCGAACCGCCACCATTGTCAGTCATTGTCGTAGGCTATTTTCTTCCCTCTTCTCCATCATCGTGATCACCTTGATCGGCTCTTGCTCATGCACTCCTTGGTTTGCTCTGTGATGTATAGGACTCACTGGAACGTCCTCCTCGCCGCCGGAGCACCGCCGCGGCCATCCCTGCCGCCGTTAAGCTTCCACCTCCGGCCACTCCGAGCCTTCATCCTCGAGCGCATCATGCCCACGGTGAGTTCCTGCACCTGTCCCTACCTTCAGCTTCACCTCTACCACGCCATAGCCGTCGGCGTACGCGCTCGCCGCCGATGCTCCGCCATGCCAGCCGCCACGCGCGTAGCCTCCGAGGATAGGAACCAGCTTTGGCCCAAATGAGTTGTGCATTAGGTTCGCGTTGTTGCGTGGAAGCTTTCCGTGCACTCGCCGTCACCGGAGAGGCCTCCGGTGGGGGTTGCCGCCATTGCTGCACGCCGTCGTGCCGCCATGGCCGTCGCCGGTCATGCTCCAGTGTCCCTGCCACAGCGTCAGCAGGACCAACAGGTTCACCTCGTCGCATAGGTCGCGTAGGGCCGGAGACTTCACCGTTGGTGAGATATCACTGGTCAACCGCCACTGCCGCCGTGGTCAACACGAAGAAGGATTTTTCCTTTTCCTTTTCTATTTTTAGAAAATATTTTAAATGCTATTTTCTTCCATAATTCATAGTAATTCATGTATTGCTCCAAAAATTTTAAAAATTTCTTTGTATGCTCTTTATGATATTCTCTATCTAGGAAAAATATAATATACCAACTTTGAGTAATTTTTGAATGATTTAAAATTAGTCCTTTTAATTGAAAAATGCATCTTCTATGATTTTTAATAAATAAAATAATTGGCTTTTATTTCTAAAATTTGTTTTGGCATCTAATTAGACCAAGATCTTTTCAAGATAAAATTTTGAGCTTAATTAGACAACTTTAATTTTATGCCTTAATTTATGCTTTTTAAATAATTAATTAATTAATCTTTTTAATCATGCTTAATCATTATAAGATTCGGTTTGACTTTGGAATTGATTGATGACCTTAGGTCATTAAGCTTAATGGCCTTTGGCACTTTAATTAATTGTTTACGCTTATCTTATCATGTCATTAAGGCTTAATCAATGTTATTTCACGTGCTTAATGAACTTCATTAAAGACGTAGTTAACCCTAATGAACTTAGTAAGTAAGCTTTGTTAGCTTGCAACTTTATCATGAAGGAAAGTTTTCCTCAAGCTCTTAATCTGGTTATGTGTCGATACCCTGGAAACAGGTATCCCAGACCCCTTGCTTAACAAACTAAAGCCCCGCAAAATCAGCATCTTGACCCCTCCGATAATCTCCCGCGCTAACGTACGAAGGCCCATAGGCTGAGACGTATCGGACTGGCCCGCGAACGAACAACGACGGCCCAAAACCAAAGCCTGCTCATGAGGCTACCGAACGGACTAGTACTGTATCACCGAGAGGTTACCGAACGGACTAGTACTATTCGCCCGAGAGGATACCGAACGGACAAGTACTATATACGCGAGGGTACGATTCGAGCGACCCCTCGAGGACGGAACTTCATCCACCGAACGAGCCTGCCCTCGAGGACGTAACTTCGCCCAGCGAACGAGCCCCCCTCGAGGACGGAACTTCGCCTGGGCGAATGGGCGGCCCTCGAGGACAGTGCACCCCTCGGCCACCAACTCCCCCGTATGGATCCGAGCGCATTTAATGCGATCTATCTACTCCCGCCTGACCGCATGGCCACAGTTATGGTAACAGTTATAGGCGTGGCGGTCAAATCTACTTTTACCGCCCATGCCCCGGAATCCCGCAAGTCATATTACGCTGTTGCGCCATACCGAGCGCTGTGCCACGACCCGCACCGCCTCAAGACGTATAAACTAACATGTTTTCCGTGTTTTCCGGGATTTGATCTTATCCAGTGAAGCTCGACCTCCTCGGCACGACCCCCTCGGCTCCGGCCAGGACCCTCGACCGACACCCCTCGGCTTCACCGGGGGGACCCTCGAGCTGAACTTCAACAACTCCCGATGCGACGGCTGCAGGGCCTCCCATACCGACGTACATCACTACAGTGGCACCGACATCATCAGCGTCATGCGAACTCAAAATACATGTACACCTGTGCCCCTCTTTCGTCTATAAAAGGAGGCACCAGGGCGTTAGAGAAAGGGACCGGAAAAAAATCGAGAGGATCTAGAGCATAGAAACATTAAGGCCCTAGATCACAGAGCGACACCGTGAGCCTGTGCAAGGTCGAGAGCAAGGCGTCCGAACGCCCCAACTCCACCTTTCACTCCTCACACCAGCTTGTATTTTCCCCTGTACTAGCACTTCGGTGCAAGATAACACGAATCATCCTCCCCCCGCTGGACGTAGGGCCTTCTTTGCCCGAACTAGGATAAATCACTGTGTTCTTCTTGCATCACCCACCGGATTAGGGAGCACGCGGATACGATATTACTCGTTGGTGTTAACCCCTCGAGGGTCAGAACACCGACAGTTGGCGCGCCAGGTAGGGGAGCCCGTGTCACTAACGATTTCCCGCCATTTTTCCAGATGGGCGATTTCGTTTCACCACTTCCGCACACTACGGTGATCTGGTTCGGGAGCCTGGAGTTCATGACCCTCGGCCAGGGCTACGACATGACCCTGCTCTCGATCAGTGACCCGAACGGAGGTCGCGGTGCGCCCCCACGTTCATGGGGAGCCACTCGCCAGTCTCATGACCAAGCTTCCACATCCAGAAGGAGGCACGGTCGGCGCCGTCATCACCGTCAACCTGAGTCGAGAAGGGTCCCCGCCGCTTTCCCCACGCCTCAGACCGGAGATGAGAAACCTCTTGTTGAGGGCATATCTGACCCGAGTTTAGAGGCAGAGGGCAAACCGGCAGGATCCCGGCACAACCCTGACTCCGCTCTCACCGTGCGTTCGTCGGGGAAGTGCGACGAAACCCCCGCTCGATCAAGCTCGCTTCCGCACGGGCTGTTCAAGCGTCGTCGGTGGTCTTCGACCGACTCCGACAATCCCATGACGACGGCTACGACAGCAACCCACTCCGTCACGAGCGCGTTGAAGGACCGCCCAGACACCCTTCTTCGCGCGATGACGGGCGTGGGGACTGTCACACCGGCCTCCGAGGGTTTGGCTTTCGCAAGAGCGCCCGGCCCACGGAGGTACACCGTCGGCACACTCCGACGGCGGCTGCAGGAGGAGGCGTGGGGGCAATTCCCCATCTTCTACTGCGGCGACCCTGACTCTGACTCTGATCACTGGGATCCTACCCGAGAGTGCCTCCACATCGATGGTGGCGTCGACTCCGATCAGGAAACCGTCGATCCAGCGGTCGCGGCGTCTACCGCCGTGGCGAGAGACGCTCCCCCCAGAGCAGAGGACCAACAACCAGACGCACCCCAAGAAGCGTGCCCTCGTCCTGGCGAGCAGGACGCGCAGATGGCACAGATTCGGGAGTTGCAGGCGAAGCTCGCCGACGAGCAGGAACGCTTGCGCTTACTCGAGATGACCCTCGAACAAGAGCGGCGACCGCTCGGCGGTAGAGCCCGAGCCAGGTCCCGAGAGGTCAACCGGCAGATCATCGAGGAAGGAGCACCCGAGCAACCCGTCCACCGTTATCCCCGAGCAAGCCAGAACGTTGTGGCGGCGGCTATGCTCCTCCGCAATATGCCCGCACCGTCCAACTCGCAAGCTCGGCGGATACAACGCGAGGTCGAGGGTCTCCTCCAAGTTGCTGCTGCCCAACAAGCCGAGAGCTCAGCCTCGAGGCGTCAAGGAGCTGCCTCCGAGCCTCAGGTCGAGCCCTCTCGGCCAGAGAGGAAAGGCTCGGTCGATCAGGGGGCGGCCCCCCGACAGAAGAAGAACCCGGCCCGAGAGCCTATCAACGATCACCGCGCTCCCCACGACGCGCGCCTCGACATTGTCGAGAACCGCAGACGCAAGCACGGGGATGCCGAGGATCGAGGGTACAGCGCCCATCGAGGAGGGCGTTACGACAGCGAAGAAGACCAACAGGCCCCAGAGCCACCGGGCCCCCGGGTCTTTAGCAGGAGGATCCGCTGCGCCCAGCTGCCCGACAAGTTTCGACCCCCCACGAGCCTCGTCAAATATAACGGCGAAACCAATCCCGAGCTCTGGCTAGCCGACTTCCGGTTGGCTTGTCAGGCGGGCGGGGCGCGTGACGATCACGCCATCATACGTCACCTTCCCCTGTTCCTGTCCGACACCACGCGTAGGTGGCTCGAGGAGCTTCCCCCTGACCAGATTCGCACTTGGACCGACCTTGTCCGCATCTTCGAGGGGAATTTCAAAGGTACCTACGTGCGTCCCGGAAACTCCTAGGAACTGCGCAACTGCAAGCAAAAGCCAGGGGAGTCTCTCCGTGACTTTGCTCGACGGTTCTCCAAGCTTCGCACCGAGCTGCCCCACATCTCCAACCTCGACGTCGTTCTAGCGTTTGTTGCGGGTACAACCTGCAAGGACCTAGTTCGCGAGTTAGGGCGAAACGCCCCGACACCGTCGACGAGCTTATGGATGTGGTCGCCAACTACGCCGCTGGCGAGGAGGCCGTCGGTGCCTTCTTCAGCAACGTGAAGGACAAGGGAAAAATGCCGGTAGCCGACAACGCCGGAGGCTCGAGCAAAGGGTCGAAGAGAAATAACAAGAAGAAGAAAAATCAACAAGGCAGGCGGGAGGCCGCAGAAGATGATCTCGTCGCTGCAACCGAACGCAAAAGACCTCGAGGTCCCCCCGCGCCCCCCGAGGGCGCCATCTTCGACAAGATGCTCGAGGAGCCCTGTCCTTACCATAAGGACGGGGCAAGGCACAAGCTTAAGGACTGCCGCATGCTTCGAAGGCACTTCGAGCAAGTGGGTGTGAAGAAAGGTGATGACAAGAAAGACCAAGGCGGCGGCGAGGGAGACAACGGGGCAGACGGAAAATTTCCCGAAGTCTATGACTGCTACATGATCTACGGGGGGCCCTCGACCCAGCTCACGCCCCGACAGCGTAAGCGGGAGCGTCGAGAGGTCTTCTCCGCTCGTGTCGCGACACCTCACTACCTCGACTGGTCTGATGCGCCCATCACGTTCGACCGCGATGACCACCCGGATCGAGTCCCCAACCTCGGGGCCTATCCGCTCGTCGTCGACCCGATCATCATCAACACCCGCCTTTCGAAGGTCCTCATGGACGGCGGCAGCAGCTTAAACGTCATCTACCTCGAGACCCTCAACCTCCTGGGAGTCAGGAGACACCAGCTCCGACCCAGTGCCGGGGGGTTCCATGGCGTCGTGCCAGGGAAGAAGGCTTTCCCTGTCGGCCGTATCGAACTCCCTGTTTGTTTTGGCACCCCTGCCAACTTCAGGAAAGAGACCCTCACCTTCGAGGTGGTCGGGTTTCACAGAACGTATCACGCCATCATCGGCCGACCGGGCTACGCGCAGTTCATGGCAATCCCAAACTACACCTACCTCAAGCTCAAGATGCCAGGACCCAAAGGCGTCATCACTGTCGCCTCCTCCTACGAGCACGCAGACGACCGCGATGTCGAATGCGTCGAATATGGGGAGGCCGTCGAGCAAAATGCCATGATAGCCGCGACCCTCGAGCACCTCGCCGACGAGATGCCAGATCCCAAGCGGCACGCCGGCAACTTCGAGCCGGCACAAGACACCAAGAAAGTCCCCCTCGACCCAAGCTGCCCATGCGAGAAGGTGCTAACGATCAGCGCCGACCTCGAGGACAAATAGGAAGTCGTGCTCGTCGACTTTCTCCGCGCAAACGCCAATATGTTTGCGTGGAGTCCCTCGGATATGCCGGGCATACCGAGGGAAGTCGCCGAGCACGCCTTGGAAATCCGGGCCGGGTCCAGACCGGTGAAGCAACGCCTGCGCCGCTTCGACGAGGAGAAGCGCAAGATCATCGGCGAGGGGGTACACAAGCTTTTGGCGGCTGGATTCATCAAGGAAGTTCATCACCCCGAATGGTTAGCTAATCCCGTGTTAGTTAAGAAAAAGAATGGAAAGATGCGGATGTGTATTGACTACACTAGTTTAAATAAAGCATGTCCCAAAGTTCCGTTTCCTTTACCACGCATTGATCAAATTGTCGACTCTACCGCGGGGTGTGAAACCCTCTCGTTCCTCAATGCTTACTCCGGCTACCACCAAATTAAGATGAAAGAGTCCGACCAGCTCGCGACTTCCTTCATCACACCTTTTGGCATGTACTGCTATGTGACAATGCCCTTCGGCCTCCGAAACGCCGGGGCAACGTATCAGCGGTGTATGCTCCATGTCTTCGGCGAACACATAGGCGACACGGTCGAAGCCTACGTCGATGACATCGTGGTCAAGTCCAAAAAAGCGGACAACCTCATCCGAGACCTCGAAATCACGTTCGGGTGCCTTCGAGCCAAAAACATAAAACTCAATCCCGAGAAATGTGTTTTCGGAGTGCCTCGGGGCATGCTCCTCGGATACATCGTCTCCCAACGCAGGATCGAGGCCAACCCCGAAAAGGTGGCGGCCATCACGCGAATGGGGCTGATTCAGGATCTCAAGGGCGTACAGAGGGTCACGGGCTGTCTCGCGGCCCTCAGCCGCTTCATCTCACGTTTAGGGGAGAAGGCCATGCCTCTGTACCGTCTCTTGAAAAAATCCGAGCGATTTACGTGGACCGCAGAGGCCGAGGGGGCCCTCGACGAACTCAAAGCCAAGCTAACGTCCACTCCGATCCTCGTCCCTCCTCGACCGGCAACGGCGACTGAACCGCCTGAGCCCCTCCTCCTCTATGTCGCCGCAACCACCCAGGTGGTCAGCACGGCCATAGTGGTGGAGAAGCAAGAGGAAGGACGCACCTTGCCAGTCCAGCGGCCGGTTTACTTCGTCAGCGAGGTGCTTTCGGAAACAAAAATCCGCTACCCACAGGTGCAGAAGCTGCTCTACGCCATCGTCCTTACACGTCGCAAGCTCCAACATTACTTCCTCGGCCACCCAGTTACTGTGGTATCCTCGTTCCCCTTGGGGGAGATCATCCATAACCGGGAGGCCGCTGGAAGGATTGCCAAGTGGTCGGTCGAGCTGATGGGCGAGACCATCACCTACGCACCACGGAAGGCCATCAAGTCTCAAGTGCTGGTGGATTTCGTCGCCGAGTGGACCGACACTCAGTTGCCACCAGTCCAAATTCAAGCCGAGTTGTGGATGATGTACTTCGACGGGTCGCTCGTGAAGACAGGAGCAGGCGCGGGCTTGCTCTTCATTTCACCCCTCGGAGTCCACATGCGCTATGTCATTCGCATCCACTTTGCCGCTTCTAACAACGTCATGGAGTACGAGGCACTTGTCGCCGGATTATGAATCGCCCTTGAACTCGGGGTCCGACGCCTCGACGTTCGAGGCGACTCGCAGTTAATCATCGACCAAGTGATGAAGGCCTCGAGCTGCCACGACGCCAAGATGGAAGCATACTGCAATGAAGTGCGCAAGTTGGAAGACAAATTCCACGGCCTCGAGCTTAGTCATATCGCTCGACGATACAACGAAGCCGCGGATGAGCTCGTGAAAATCGTGTCGACTCGAGGTACGGTCCCTCCGGACGTGTTCTCGAGGGACCACTGCGAGCCCTCCGCCGATTTGGGCTCGGGGGCTTGCTCTACACCCTCGAAGCCCCACCCCATGACCTCGATCGGGGCCCCCTCGACCGGGGCCCAGGTTATGGAGATCCAGGAGACATCCCCTCCGTCGAACCCGCCACCGGATTGGCGAGCCCCTTTACTCAGCTGCCTCATTTGGGGAGAACTTCCGGAGGACCGGACCGAAGCTCGACGGATCGCACGACGGGCCAGGTCCTACGTTATCTACGGTGACGGCAAGGAACTCTACAGGCGAAGCCCTTCGAGCGTTCTTCAGCGCTGCATTACCATCGAGGAAGGCAGGAGGCTCCTCGAGGACATACACTCGGGAGCCTGCGGCCACCACGCAGCACCAAGGACCCTCGTAGGCAATGCTTTTCGACAGGGTTTCTACTGGCCGACCGCCGTTTTCGACGCCACGAACATCGTCCGCTCGTGCAAAGGGTGTCAATTCTACGCCAAGCAGACGCACCTCCCAGCTCACGCCCTACAAATGATCCCCATCACCTGGCCGTTTGCGGTCTGGGGGCTCGATCTTGTGGGGCCTCTCAAAAGGACAACCAAAGGGTACACGCACCTGCTTGTTGCCGTCGATAAGTTTACCAAATGGATCGAGGCCTGGCCCATTAGCAGCATCCGCTCCGAACGGGCGGTCGAGTTCTTCACCGACATCATCCATCGCTTTGGGGTCCCGAACGTCATCATCACCAACAACGGCACGCAATTCACCGGCAAGAAGTTCTTGGATTTTTGCGATCGCCATCACATCCGTGTGAATTGGTCCGTGGTTGCACATCCTCGAACTAACGGCTAGGTCGAGCGCGCCAATGGCATGATTTTGCAGGGCCTCAAGCCAAGGATCCTCAAACGCCTCGGCAAGCATGGAAAAAATGGGCCGCGGAGTTGCCGTCGGTCCTATGGAGCTTAAGGACAACACCTAGTCGAGCCACGGGGTTCACCCCATTCTTCTTGGTCTATGGGTCCGAGGCCGTCCTCCCCACTGACCTCGAGTATGGTTCCCCTCGACTAAAGGCGTACAACGAGTAAACCAACGAAGAAGCCCTCGCAAACGCCGTCGACCAGGTCGAGGAGGCTCGAGACATGGCGCTGCTTCACTCCGCGAGGTATTAGCAAAAACTTCGACGCTACCATGACAAGCACGTACGCCCGAGGGACCTCCAAGTTGGAGACCTCGTCCTACGTCGACGGCAGAGCAACAAAGGACGTCACAAGCTGACGCCGCCATGGGAAGGTCCATTCGCCGTAGCTGAGGTGCTAAAGCCCAGGACGTACAAGCTCGCTAACGACAAAGGCGAAATCCTCACCAACGCGTGGAACATCGAACAGCTACGTCGTTTCTACCCTTAGGGCACCAGTGCCCTTGTACATTCTCGCATGTCTTGTACATTCCCGCATGACAAATATAAGGACTACTTTCGATTATAAGTTCAAACTCGTTATTATACATGCAAGAGGTAGCCTCGACCCTGTCTCACCAGAGTCGAGCCTCCCTCGGGGGCTAACGGGGGGGAACCCCCTAAGTTCCTAAAAATACGAACGATTTTTTCGCACGCCCCCCTCTTTTTGCTTCCCAACTAAGTTGACAACGCCTCGGATTCCCTAGAGGTCGAGGGCTGTCGAGCCGGAGCTCTCCTACGCTTCCGGGCTACGGTACCTCCACTCGCTCCCCCCTCGAGGGATACGAGTTCGCGTCGAACGCTCAGTCGGAAAACAAAAGTGAGGTGAGCAGAACTCGAGCGCTTTTTCTTTCTCACACCTCGATACGCTTCGCGACTAAGTAGAAAGTGCCTCAAACTCCCTTGGGGTCGAGGGCTGTCGAGCTAGAGCTCTCCTACGCCTCAGGGCTACGGTACCTCCACTCGCTCCCCCCTCGAGGGATACGAGCTTGCGTCAAAAACTTAGTCAAAAAAGCAAAGTCTAGGTGAGAAGAAAGCAGAAAAGGCTCGAAAGTAAAACGACAAATCGCATTACGATAGATGCATTCATGTTCAAAAAGGGCTTCCAAAGCCACATTGAATATAATTTACAAAAAATTAAGTCATTACATGGGCACCCTCGCCCAGTCTTGCCCTACAGGCTTGCCCCGTCGCCGCCCTCCTCGACATGGTACCCTCCATCCGCCGGGGGGAGGACTTCGTCCTCGAATAACTTCGCCAGCTCTCCCCCCGGCCTCTCGGCGTCGTTGATGAGCCCTCGGCAGCGCTCCTCATTCTCGGCGTCGGTCTTCGAGATGTCAGGAACAAAGCCTTGGGCCACCACGTTCATATCAAAAACGAAGCCGGAGGAGACCACTGCAAGCGCCCGCTTCACGCCAGTGTGAAGCGCCTCCCGCACGCGATCGCGAAGGGTGGCGTCGAGGTAGTAGATCCGGTCCACGAGCGCGGCACCCGGGATGTCTTCTTCGGCACCCTTGACGGGCCCAACCTCCCACAGGGCGCAGAGCCTATCGAGGGCAACCCGGAGCCGACCAAGAAGCGCCCCCTCCGCCGGAAACACAAAGCAAGAATTTGATAAACCATACGGAAAGAACAAAGATCAAAAACCCTTTGAGGAACTCACCAGCACAGCAAGTCTCGAGGGCGTTGCGATCCCCCAGCACGGCGTCGCGCTCCCCCCGAGCCTCGTCCCGCTCCCGCTGGGCCTCTTTGAAGGCTCGGGTCACCTCCGTCTTCTCGAAGCGGAGGGTCTCGAGGGCGCCACCAGCTAGGATGATGGCCTGCTCCTTATCCTGGAGGGTGGCCTTCATTGCCCCGAGCTGGGTTTCCAGGTCGACGGCACGACTCTTCTCCTCCTGGACCAAGGCCGAGAGGGCGTTGCGCGTGGCGGAGACTTCAGCGAAGCTGGCCTCGAGCGAACGGATGCGCTCCACGGAGCTCTGAGCCTCCGCCATGAGCAGCTCGACGCACTCCTGGGCTCG
The DNA here is from genome assembly GCA_023333625.1 of Bothriochloa decipiens. NCBI lineage: Eukaryota > Viridiplantae > Streptophyta > Magnoliopsida > Poales > Poaceae > Bothriochloa > Bothriochloa decipiens. Next base: position 23,713,288 of record CM041641.1, on the reverse strand, counting down.
GACGCTCTCGACCCTGGCCTTCTCCGATTCGGCCTTTGCCGCGTCAGCCTCCTCCCTGGCACGCTCGAGCTCCCCCTCGAGGCGGGCGGCTTCCCCTCGAGCAGCGTCGGAGTCCGCCTTCGCCCGGGCGGCCTCCTCTTTGGCCTTGGCGGCCTCCTCCCACGTCTGCTTCAGCTCCTCCTCGAGCTCGGCCACCCTGCTCTGCACAGAGCGGGCGGCCTCGAGTTGGCGAAGCACTTTCTCCCGGCTGTTGTGCGTTTCGTGGAGGAAGACTGACTTGGAGTAGGACCGCCTCCGCGCCACCTGGGGACAATAAATCGAGGGTTAAGGCATCCCACACGAAAGAACTTAAAAAACTACATACGGCCTAACACAGCGACTCACCGCGAGGTTCCGGTCAAGGCCTTCGGCGAGCTCGGCGCCCAGTTTCAGCAAGTGCCGCAGCCACGCCCGGGACCGCTCGGCCTCCTCCCAGCACTCGACCTCCGCCGGGTCGTTCATCTTGATCCCCGGAGCGCTGGAATCGCCGAGTTCCCGGAGCACGATGCGCTCCTTGCCCCAATCCGAAAGGACCATCTTGACCTTGGCTCGCGCCAAGGACTCGATCTCCTCCACCACAGAGCCCGAAACGCCGTAACCCAAGGCCAACTCCCCCGGGATATGGAACTCTGACACGGCGCGGGCACTCCTCAGCCCGGGGTCGGACGTCGACCTCCTCAGCACGCCGACAGCCGCCGTCTCCTCCGGCTGCTGCGTCGACGGTTGCGGCGCCTGATCCGGTGCTGCTTCCGGCGCCGTCGGAGGCAGCGAAGGTGTGGAGGCCGACGCTTCACCCAACGCCATGACTTGTGGCACCGGTGGGACCACCGCCGGCGCGTCTTCTGCCGGGCTCGGTACGAAGGCATCCTCCAGTTGCGCCCCCGGTAGCCGCGGGACCGTCGACGCCTTCGACGCCGTTTCTTGTTCGGTCAGCAACTCGTCCAAAGTAATCACGGACACCCATTGTTTGGGCAGTCCGGAAGTCGCTTCCGCCTCAGACATCTCGGGCGGTTGCTGCGCCGACGGGTCCAGCAGCGCCGCATCCCCCGGCGGCGTCTGCTGCGCCTGCTGATGCTGGGGCTGGTCCCCAGCTTTCTCCTCCTCCTGCTGCGGCCGTGGCAGCTCCGCTTCTTGCAGGGCCCCCTGCTCCTGCTCCCTCCGGGCCTCGAGCTCGCGCAGCCCCGCCGGCCAAGACCGCCGCTCTCCCGTCGAGGGGGGAAGGGTCGAGGCCTCCTCACCCACGAGGTCCACGATGACGGCCTCCTCTCCCGGCTCGTGGCCCTCGGGGGCTCCCGCCTCGGGTGCGAGGATCGAAGCCTCCGAACCACCAGGAACGGAAGCCCCCGACGTCGGGGCGCCACCTCCTGGTGCCGGGTCGAGCTCGAGGGCCGCAGGCGGTGACGTCAAGGAGGCGCTCCCTCCCTCATGCGTCCTCCCAGGCACGGAGTCGCCACCCGCCGCGGCCCCCGGGACACTTGACCCTGCAGCAGGAGTGGAACCCGTCAGCCTACCGCGCGCCATAGCACCAAGGGCGGAGGACAACCACTTGGCCTCCCACGGGGCCAAGGGCCTCGACGACGCACCTGTAGCCGGGGCCTCTGTCTTCGAGGCTGCATCCATCTTGAGCCGCTTGGCCGGCGCGAGAGACGCCTCCTCGATCTGGCGCTTGGGCCTGAATGGAAAGCAGAACGGCAAAAAGTTTATTAAAGCGCACAAAGACAACGCAACGAAAAGAAAACGATTCAACGGCACTTACCCGAAGGGTATAGAGGCCTTTCGGGCACCCCTCGAACTGCCCGCAGATTTCGAGACCCCTCTCGAAGCCGAGCTCTTCGCAGGGCTGGGGCTGCTCGGGGCCGTCGATGGGGTCGCCGCGCTTCCCTGCTTCGACGGGGCCTCCTGGGCACGCCTCTGCTCCGCGCGCGCCGACGACCGGGATCGGGTCTCCCGGATCAAAGTGGGCGGGCTCCCGCCTCGAGTACGACGCGAGGTGGGTGATCCCCCTCGAGGCGAGGCCTCGGCCCCCCTCTTTCCACGTCGGCGCTCCGAGGCTGACGCCGCCGGCTGAGGGGCGCGCTGCTCCACCACCTCCTCCTGCACGAAGGGGCGGTCAGCATGGGAGGATTCCGGCAGGATGCGATCGAGGCGCCCCTCCACCCCCTTGACGTCATCACTGTCATCGTCATCATCTTCATCTCCCTCGGATGAGGGAGACTCCTCCTCCGGGAGCCCGTCGCGCCTCTGCTCAGCGCGGCGCTTCGCGAGCCTTTCGCGCTCCCGGAGCTTCTTGGCTTTCTTTTTCTCCTCCTCGTCCTTACTCCGCTTCTCTTGCTGGGCGGTGAAGCGTCTTACCTGACGATCGGGAGCGTCCTCCCTCAGTGGAGGCCTCGATCTCCGGTAGTCGATTCTCCCCTGTGCAAAGACGTTTAGTCACAGGGACATAAGAAAGGGGAGGAGGGGGGAGAACTCGAAGGGCACGAGCCGGGGCACTCACCAGGTCGAGGCAACCCTCCTCCGGCCGCATGGGGAGACGGTTGACGTCTTCCACCTTGAACGAGCCAGACACCATCCCCTTTACCCGCGTGACGACTTCCGAGGCGGACGGCCTCTCGCCGGACATCCGGCACCTCCTGAGAAGCTCGGGTGCCGCGGAGGGGAGCATCTCGTCCAACCGCAACGGGCGCTCCATCAGAGGGAGCACCCGTCGACTGTGAAAGGCCGAGGCGACCATCCCCGCCGTCAGGCCCGCTTCTCGAAGGGTCCTCATCGCGACGACGAGGGGGTGAAGTCGACGCTGAAGGTCTCCCGCGACACCGAACGGCCAATTGTATGGACGCTCGGCGATGAGCCGCCCGGTGCACGGCGGAAGATAGCCGCCGTCGTTGCGAAGATAGAACCACTGCTCGTCCCACCGGGAGTGATTAGTCGCCAACCCGGTGGGGATGTACTCGCGTGGCTCCTCCGACCTCCCGGTCTTCAACGCGAAGTTGAGGCATCCCGCTCTGACGATTCGCCTTACTCCGACCGACACCGGGGAGGTGAACCACTCCCCCTTGTAGAGATGGAGCCATAGCTCCCAGTGTGGCTCCATTCCGAGATAACCCTCGCAGACGGCCGCGAAGATGGCGGCGTTGGAGATGGCGTTGGGGGAGAAGTGGTGGAGCTCGACGCCGTAGTAGTTTGTCAGCCCCCGCATGAACTCGCTTGGGGGAACGCCGAACCCGTGCCGATGAAACTTGAGGAAGCTCACCACATACCCCTCCGACGGATTTGGCTCCTCGTGGTCCCTGGGCGGCGCCATCCACTCCGGCCGATTTGAATCCGTGACGGGGCGGAGAAGTCCTTCTCTCACCAGCTCGGTCAGCCTCTGCCGCGTCACGGTCGACGGGCGCCAGGGCTCGGCGGGCTGGAGGACTGGGGCCATGGTGGCGGCGGCGGCACAGATCTACTTGGTGGGCGCGGCGGCGGTAGCAACAGCACGAATCTCCTCGGCAGACGGTCGACCAGGAAGGTTCCCAATCGCGACTTCTCGCTCTAAATTTTTACCCTCACGCGCGCAGGAAAGCAGGAGCTCGGCAGAATGGCAAAGGTGGGAGCGAACGCCTGTCCCCCTCCGTTTTTATACTCGGGAAGAGCAACGGGCGGAGCCCGGCGGCAGGGAAAAGGTAACTTCCCGCAATTAATGCGTTTACCTGACCGTTCCCCCTCGCCCCTCGACCGGACGCACGCGTCACGCCTCTGACAGAGAGTTGTTGCTCGGGCCCGCCACGATCACACCGTTACGCCCTTCTCCTCAAAAGGCGTGCCCAACGGTAAGAAAAAAGAAACGTCGCTCGGAGTTTTCTACATAAGGTAAAACGCACCTCGAAGTCTCGAGGGAGCGAAGGCCGGTCCTCGTGTGAGGGCTTAACGACCGCCCTTGAGCACCGCAAAAGAGCAGGCTCTGACCCCGCCTCGAAGTCTCAAGGGAGCGAAGGCCGGTCCTCGTGTGAGGGCTTAACGACCGCCCTTGAGCACCGCAAAAGAGCGGGCTCTGACCCCGCCTCGAAGTCTCGAGGGAGAGAAGGCCGGTCCTCGTGTGAGGGCTTAATGACCGCCCTTGAGCACCGCAAAAGAGCGGGCTCTGACCCCGCCTCGAAGTCTCGAGGGAGCGAAGGCCGGTCCTCATGTGAGGGCTTAACGACCGCCCTTGAGCACCGCAAAAGAGCGGGCTCTGACCCCGCCTCAAAGTCTCGAGGGGGCGAAGGCCGGTCCTCGTGTGAGGGCTTAACGACCGCCCTTGAGCACCATAAAAGAGCGGGCTCTGACCCCGCCTCGAAGTCTCAAGGGGGCGAAGGCCGGTCATCGAGTGAGGGCTTAATGACCGCCCTCGAGCGCCGCAAAAGAGCGGGCTCTGACCCCGCCTCGAAGTCTCGAGGGAGCGAAGGCCGGTCCTCGAGTGAGGGCTTAACGACCGCCCTTGAGCGCCGAAAGAGAATGATTACTCGTCGACAGAGATTTCCACGAGAGGAGAAAACGGGCTCTGACCCTATCTCAATGTCTCGAGGGAGCGAAGGCTGGTCCTCGAGTGAGGGCTTAACGGCCGCCCTTGAGCACCAAAATCGGGCTCCGGCCCTAAGCCTCGAAGGAGCGAAGACTGACCCCGCGAACAAGGTTCGACAGCCGCCCTCGAGCACCCGAGTCAGGGGTGACCAAGGGGGAGCCAACATGAGGCCCTGCTCGAGAATGAACTCTCAAGACCCCTTTGGACGCATCCAAGGCGAAACGCTACGGACTTTATGGAATCCCCCCGAAGGGAGGCATCGAGCCGCCGAGACCTATCGAATCGAATCGGAATCCATAGGACCATTGCGTTTTGCTTTAATGAGACCGCCTCCGGGCCTCCTGCCGACCTCTATCGAATGAGGAATGGGCTCTCACTTGGATTTTCCCGTTACTAGCTCACTGAGAACTTCGCGGCTCACCCTATCGGGGGTAGTCCGATGCTTCTCGCCTCACATCCGATCGAAAGGACTCGTGAGAAGAATGCCGAGGCCAGCAACGCCCCAGTCGCACGAGGCTCGGGGGCTCGCCTGTGTCCGGCGCCCCTCGACGAAAGAGGGTCGAAAATCCCCCGGAGGCTCCCCTCGGTAAGACGCTATGACTCCAGTTCAGGCCTATACCCGACCGGACGAGCACCCTTTAAATAAATATAAAATAAAGCCCTCACAGGAGTCTTTCGACTCCTACGAGGCCTCGGAGGCTACCCCCGCGGGGGTCGCTCGTGCGCCCCCTGCGAAAAAATCCAAATCACGTCTCATTCCTAAATTCCTGACCCCCTCCCCGAGTGACATCACTCGCGCAGGGGCTCGGGGGCTACTGTCGATACCCTGGAAACAGGTATCCCAGACCCCTTGCTTAACAAACTAAAGCCCCGCAAAATTAGCATCTTGACCCCTCCGATAATCTCCTGCGCTAACGTACGAAGGCCCATAGGCTGAGACGTATCGGACTGGCCCACGAATGAACAACGACGGCCCAAAACCAAAGCCTGCTCATGAGGCTACCGAACGGACTAGTACTGTATCACCGAGAGGTTACCGAACCCAATCAAATACAACAAATCTATTACTTTTATCTACTTTTCAAGCAATCTACTTTTCGACGACTTCGTCACCAGTACCTTTTCCTTTTCAACGAGTTCTTTCAAGAATCGACGGGCTGCATCAACTTGATCTCCGGCGACCTTGCAGGTTCCGCGTCTACCAAGCATGATTCAGGCTTTGACGTCCGGGCGTATCGCTGTCGTCGTCTGATCTGTTCAACAGTTATCGAATACTTTCTGAGATTTGACGTCCGGGCGTATCGCTGTCATCTCGTTCGGATCTTATTCAAATTTATCATCCTTGTCGATTAACAGGTCAAATCGACTGGCACGCCTTGATATCGAACTTGGGTATTAGCCCGGTGTGTTTGCAGATCCATCGCCTTTTTACATCAACACATCTTTTGGCACGCCCAGTGGGACAAAGTCAACAGATTTATCATGAAGAATCCTACTGATATCACTCTAGAAAACATCATCGAGATATCAGAATCAGATCTCAAGGAGGATCAGAGGCAAGCCATGGAAAAAGCTATGGAGGATTACAGGCAGCTTTGCTTAAAGTCTTTCAGCATGAATAGGGGAGGAGAAGTCATCCAGAAGCAAGATCTGCCGTTGCCTTGGCAGGTAACCTTTGACTCTAACCCTGGTAAATTACAGGAGATGGTTAATTCTGCATTAAATCAAGCTTTGATCAACCACTCCACCGTGCTGTCCAATACTGTCTACAATGATGTTGTGCAAACGTTAAGGGACGGACAAGCACCAGGGTATGTCGGGCCCGGCATATCATCAGCCGGGATCGGCATCTACCAGTACTCCATCGGCAATTCCAGCTGTTGAGAGTATGGAAGCGCCTACTCCAGCTATATCAGGACCATCCATCATTGAAGCCACGCCGATAGGATCAGATCTAACGTCTCAGGAGAGGCCTAGTACTCAGTTGAGCACAGATCTATCGGCATCGGCAATGTCAGGTCCTTCAGGTCAACATAGTCCAACTGCTGCTAATTGGTGGGGATACGGTATGCCTCCAGGTCCATCTACCGCCAACTCTGGACTGCCTCAAGTGCATGATGTGGCAGGGAAGGGTCCAATGACATCGGCTACTCCAATTCGGCCGGTGGCTCAAGCGCCGCATTATTCTACTATACCTCCTGCTATACAGCCATTGTCAATGGGATTCTATGCACCTCCGCAACAGATATCTTATGTGAATCCATTGACTAATCCTCCACCAGTTCAACAGGGAGCTTCCACTGCAGAGCAGCCCATAGTACCATTCATATCTCAGTCTGGATTACCTGTAATTCAGGGCAATTATGCTGGCTATCATCCATTTATACAAGAGCATCAATTGTCTGCAAGCTATCAGCCATCGGCAAGCCAGGTGCCAATGAGTTACAGTCTCAATTGGTCAGGGCAAGCGCCAATTCAGCAACCTGCTATTCAACCAAGCTACCAAGCAATAGGGACTCAACGATATAGTCCACAGACAACTTTCCAGGAACAAGCATCGTCAAAACAGCCAATGAACTTTACTTCGCAGATTGGTGCCGTGAATATGCTGATTTATCCAAGCCAAGTGCCACAGGGGTATGTAGAAGCATATCAGCCAATGCCTCCAGTAGAGATCCAGCCAGTGCATCGGCAAGATCAGGATGCACTCTTGACCGATAAGATTGCAGAAGTGATGAAAGAACAATTTGGGATTCAGCCCAAGATCGATACTCACTCTTATCGAACTCCATACCCTTCATCTTATGATTCAATTCCTTTCCCAAATCGATACAAGGTGCCAGATTTCACTAAATTTTCTAGGCAAGATGATACGTCAACAATGGAGCACATCAACCGATTCATTATCCAGTGCGGGGAAGCAGCGAACAGGGATGAGCTGAGGATCCGTTTATTCTCGTCCTCTTTGTCTGGATCAGCATTCGCGTGGTTTATATCATTGCCACCAAACTCTATTCTTACTTGGACCAATCTGGAAAGACAATTTCATAAGTACTTCTTTGCTGGTGTCCATGAAAAGAAGCTTACCGATTTAATGAAATTAAAACAGCGAAGCGACGAATCGGTAGAGAATTTTGTGCAAAGGGTACGAGACATGAAGAACAAGTGCTACAGCCTAGTGCTTGATGACCGTCAGTTAGCTGGTTTGGCTTTCCAGGGTTTGTTGCCGCATCTCAGGGACAAATACGATGCTCAGGAGTTTGAAAGTTTAAGTCATATTGTGCAGAGGGTCTCTGATCAAAGTGCTCAAGCTCCAGAACATAGAAAGAGCTGGAACAAGAAGGTGTCCTTTGTAGAGGCAGAGGAATCAGATTCAGATGAAGAACCAACTATCGGCCTGGTTGAGTGGGTAAAAGGCAAAAAACCTTTATCGTGTCCTTTTGGTCAGAACGAGCCAGAGAAATTCACGTTTGATGTCACAAAGGCCGATAGAATATTTGATCTGCTACTTCAAGAGGGCCAAATCAAGCTATCACCCAATCATGTGATTCCATCGGCAGATGAACTGAAGAAGATTAGGTACTGCAAATGGCATAATGCAACTTCGCACAGTACCAATGACTGCAAGGTTTTCAGACAGCAGTTGCAATCGGCAATTGAATCTGGGAGGATCAAGTTTGACAACTCTAAAGCTCAGAGGCCGATGAAGATTGATCAGCATCCTTTCCCAGCAAACATAGTGGAGGCCGTAAACAAAACTAAAGTGTTGACATCGGTAAGCGCTAAGAGGAGAGCATCGGTGGATCCTAGAAATCAAGCAACTACCAATGACTTGAAGGGGAAAGAGATAGTTGAAGAAAGCAGTAGTTCAAGAAGGCCTCCTAGACCAGCTCCGTACAGAATTCCAAGTAACCGCTATCGGCATCGGCAAGAGGAGTTGCGTTGGGAAGCGTGGCATCGGCACAAAGACCATTGGAGATGCCCCTTCTTCATCTATTGTTGGGAGGAAGGCATTAAATTACCTACTGTTGATAGTTGCCCCGAGTGCAATGGTTATGATCGAACCGATCGGGCAGAAAGAAGGCTGCGCTATGGTGATCGAAGCAGATACATCGGTAAGCCGATCAGAGAAGGGGTATTGGTATATGATCGGCTGGGGGACAGGACCAGTGTACATGAAAGGCTGGGCAGGCATGCTGACTGTTTGCTGATGAATCAAAAGGAGCTCAAGGAGATGACCAATGCAGGAGTCCCTGATGAAATAGTACTCTACAGGGATCCCAATACAAATTGCCCAGGTTCAAGTGTAAAAATTTACCAACCCGTCTGGAAGACGAAGCTTCCTCAATGGTGCCCTAAAGGTCTAACGAGGACTCAAAAGAGGAAGATGCAACGTGAGCACAAAGAGGAAAGTTCCCGTGGAGCAAAAACTCAAGTATGACGGCTGAAGCGCAAAAGTGAAGGTCCATCGGCAGACATCAACATGGTTTTCTTATTGCTGATGAGATTCTTAGCACTTGCTAATAAAAAATAATATATGTATAGATAAAGTGCTTGTTCAAAAAGAATGTATCGGCACTACATTATTGTGAAGTTTTACAAATTACCGATTCATCACATTGCCGATGAAAAGGGAGGTTTACAAGTTCAACAATGAATGGATAGTTGATACCGCATGCAGGCGAATTTGGTCAGCTTCCTCCAGTATCTTTGTATCTTCATCGGCATTGCCTTCAACTGGCTTGATCTTCTTCTTGAGCGCCAGCATCTTGAGGACTTAGTTGTCCCTTTCTTGCTGAAGAGTCTTGATAGCTTTGGGCATTTGGGCCTTCTCATGATTTGCTGCGTCCAAGGCTCCTTCAATCTGTCTCAGCTCCGCTAGTAGGGCTTCTCTTCTTGCCGATAGCTGAGCAATCTTGTCCTCGAGATCTGCACAAGAGGCTTCTAGCTTACCGATGTCTTTGTGCTTCTCATCGGCAAGTTGCTTATGCTTCATCATGTCCTCCTGGAGTTTTGCCTGAGTGGCTCTATTGGCAATCCGCTGGGCAGCCCACTGATACTGCAACTGCCGACTCTCCAAATGTGCTGCTTGGAAGAGTGCTTCCTCAACATCGGCAGGAATCTGACCTCGAATTCCTTTAAAAGTTGCTCTTGCAGAGTCAGAATCCTGGATCAGTAAAGAAGTCTCCTGTTGCAGTAAGGATAATAGTGTCTCCAGCTTTGACTTGGTTTCAGGTGATAGAACTCCAAGGTTTGGAGCAGAGCTTTCTTCAGAATCTTCATCATCGGGAACAATCCCACTAATAGAGAAGGAAAATAGACTATCGGGGGAATCTTGCTCCTAAAAAGGAAAAGGTGATGTCAGCAGAAGAGCCCAAAGTGTTAAAGGTTATCTAAGGGAGTTAACTCACCTGTTTCAAGGCAATCTCTCGCCTTTGGCTTGGAGAAACAACCTCAGGTACAATTACCGATGACGTTTCTTGTGTTGGTACCTCGATTGGTTGCTGCTGCGATACCGATGCCGATGAAGATCCTTGTATGGGTACAATGGCCGATGGAAGAGTAGTTGCCGATGGAGAAGTCTGCACAGACACGTCAGGCGATATCGGGTGAGGCGAGGACACCGACGGAGATGGTGTAAGTCTTGCCCTCTTGGATTGTGATTCTTCGCCTGATGAAGCCTTACGCTTGTGCTGTAAGATATCGGCATCGGACGGCTAGGGGGCATCGGCAATAGATGGCTGAGGAATCGGTACACTTGGGACGGTTGCCGATGCAATTACTCGGTGCTGCAAGAGAGACAGATGAGTAAAAGTGCCGATCCAATAATCAAGGTTTGAATAAAGAATACCTCTGGAGAGTCATCAAGGACAACAAGATGGGGCGATGAAGTTGCTGCAGGTGGAGACGAAGGGCGAATTGTCGATGAAGATTCCAGTGGTGTAGAACTCGCGCCCTGAAATGTGAAATCGGTAAATCACAGCAATCGGCATCTGCAAGAGAAAATGAGGTGGTTACCTGAGATGTCTGTGCCAAAAATGTGACCGATTTGGTGCTCTTTTTGGTACGACCACGGCCCACTGGAGCGTCTAGCGAGGGAGCTTTATGGCCGATGATGGATACCGGGGAGATCGGCTGCAGCCGTATGACTTTGCCACTCTTACTTAATGTTGGAACTGGGTCATCAACCTATTAAAAAGGGGTTAGTTGCTGATGAATCAAAGGGAAGGTAAAAGAAGTGCAGAGTCCCTTACCGCATCGGCAGGAATGGCGTGATCGGGATCAATGAGGTTCCAGTAGAAATGAGGAGATGTAAAGAAGAGCTGCTCTTTCCATTCTTGCCACCATAATTTGAAGGATTTGGTGACGAAGGAAGCCGGTACCCAATTGGTCAGATCAACATCAGATGTATCGGCATTGGGAAGGAGAGTGACAATCTTGTGCCAATCCACACGGTTCGCAATAGTCTCTCTCGGTTTAATCACATCGGCAAAACAGAGGTTGATGGGCAGTTGTCCAAAAGCTAGTTGTCTTGCTGCTGTCGATGGATAATAGAACTCGTATGTGGGATTAATGTTCTTCCCACTTCCAAATATGTTGACCGGGATGGCACGAGGAGTGATTATCGCACTAAGAATGTCGGCATCCTGGTTCAGGGCCTCATTGGTAAGGTTAAAGGAAAGAGGGAATCTTGCTGCTTCATCAACATACGGGACCCAGGCCCGAAGCTCAGAAGGGATGTCGATGTAGAATCTGTGGAAGAGATTACCAATCTGGACTTTGTTTGCCTCTGCCCATGGTAATACTGCCAATGCTTCTCCAAAGTTGATAGGGGGGCGCATTGCCGATTCTTCTTCCCCGAGTTGATAATCTTCAGGGAGACTTCGAGGGAATTGCTGGGCGAACAGATCAATGTGGAAATACTTGTGCATATGGGCATTCAACCACATATTGATGAACCACCAAGGGCCCCCCAGGTTGCCGATGGATTTGCCTTGCAGCAACCTTTGTGATACTTGGTGGAGGAGATGGTAAACTGAGCCAAGAAGGTATCGGCCCAGTGGGAGTCTGACGCCACTAGCCAACAGCTCTGCTGCAGGAAGGTGCATGTTGGTCGGTCTAACTGTTCTGCCGTAGAAAATAAATTTCTCAAGCCATATATTCAAAAAAGCTGAATGTTCCCTGTGACTGACTGAACCAGATTTCTTGTACTCGCTGATATAACCAGTTCAGCCACCAATGTTCCTGGTAGTCAGCCGATGCTCAGGTTTTCGCTGGAATAGTGAGTTGTCATCGGCAGATGAGATGTCCAAGCCAGTGAGCCTGTACACATCGGCAAGGGTTGGAGAAGCTGGCCCATGTTTGAAGATAAAGGCATTCAGGGTATCAGACCAGAAATAGGAGGCGGCAATTAACAATGACTCATTCCTCTCCATATCGGCAATAGATATTCTGATGCACTGTTCTAATTAACAGGTCAAATCGACTGGCACGCCTTGATATCGAACTTGGGTATTAGCCCAGTGTGTTTGCAGATCCATCGCCTTTTTGCATCAACAGCATCCATCAAGCATCATGTTTATTATTCCATCATATTGAAACATATCATGTTATCGCGTAGCCTCCGTTAACGGAGAGTTTAACGTTGTCAAACCAGATCCCAAGGAAGAGCAGAATTAGGAGTTGGGTGTTGATCCAGAGCTAGAGACCGTCTACCACGATCACCAAGGCAAGCTCCGGATACATTTAAACCTTATCCTTGTTTTCATAAAGTTTTATCACTTCAGCTATGAAATGTTGCATTAAGTAATAGGAGTTGCGTGAAAATCTACCAATTGCATTACCTGTGTTACTTCCATATGCCTTGTTACCTGTTTATTTGGGAAATGTGTAGTAATGCTTAGCCCTGCTTAATTAGCTAGGTTTTAAAAAAATAAAGGAATGAAAAAGGTGAGATTGGCTTCACCTGAGGGAATCACGATGATAGTTAATAAATTAAGTCCGGACGGCTAACTTGCATTGGGAAAGGAGTCCCTCTATAGTGTTCCATCTGTTGATGACCTAGGCCTCGTCCGTTGTAGGCTTGCTAGATCAAGACTAGATAGCCACATCCATGGTGTGGTATACTGTGGGTTTGAGTCCCATGTATATCGATACACTGTGGGTCAGAGGTCCCATGTGTATCATGTGGTTGATATATGGCTGTGGTTGTTATCCCGGTATATCGTGTGATCTGATATGCTTAGGAGTTAGAGTCTCCTGTATATCAGTGATCTAGGTCCTCGCTGGGTAAAATCGATTCGAATCGCCATTGCTCCTCAGAGAAGGAGACTTGATCGCTGCCCTACATCGGAAGTAACAACTAGAATGATAATAAGGTATCAAAATGAAGTTGGTGGGTAATCTTGAGCTAGAGCAAGAGAATTTTTTTGATATAACAAATGATGAGTTAAAACTTGATCTACAAGAGCTTTTCTGCAAAAGTCTTTGCTTCTTGTGAGCCTTACCTAGTCCTTCTGGCCTGCATTCCTGAGTTTCTCCCCTCTTCTTCGTCGGGTCAGTCTTGTTGAGTACTTTTATACTCAGGGTTTGTTGAACACTTATTGCAGGTGAGTCCCATGGGCAGGTTTGCTTTGTATCCTGCTGCATGACAGTCGTTGAGGAAAGTGACGACGAGTAGGATGCTTGGCTCTTGGGCAGAGCGTATCGTCTGGGTATTGTAAATAAGTTATCTATTGCTACTCCACTACTACTATGGTTTGTAAAAACTAAACTTATGGTTTATAAGATTTGAACTAAATGGTTTGTAAACCTATGTTATTGTAATTCTTTCGTTTTTTTACTCTGATGTATATTATTTTGTATAAACTGTTGTAATACTGCAATGTCTTTTTGTAATGATTGATCTTGCTTGAAGAATCGTGGATGCTTTGGGGATTCACCCGACAGACCTTTTAAGTATTATGGAACACATGCATGGCTATCAGAGGTCTGTTAAGACAATGATTGGTGCATGTGGGCCATATTATTTAGGAGGTTCTACCACAGTTTATCTGCTAAAAATGTCTCATCCTAAAACGTGGACTAGTGGGTTGCACATGCTTGATCATGTTTAAATTATTTCCTGATATGATATGGCGACATTGGCTGCGCTATGACTTTGTTCTAAGTGAAACTTGACATCTGGAGTTTTATTTTTGAAAACATTCAAAAACAAAAGTTCCTCAATGATTATAAAATACCTACCATGGCCATATGACATGTTTCAATTCTGCAAACTTTTTAGTCATATGCTACTTGTGGAACATTGAGCTAGGTCAAATTGTTGTGACATTGGTGAGATTATGGTCATGCACCCATGATTAAGATTTACATGCACCCACCAAATAAAGTCAACTCTCACCCTAAGAGTTGCACACAACATGCATCCATCCATCCACCAAAAATATGCCAACTCTTACCCTTAGAGCTGCGCACCTTTTCCACCAAATAAAAATGCAGATTCTTACCCTAAGAGCCGCATATTCCTCATTCAAAAAATTTACTTCTCGCATTACCATCATGATGTCTCTCCATCCAAAAATTCTTCATATGTCAGTAACGGATATGGGCTATGTTAAAAAAAGATCCATGCCATGGGGCATGAGAGATGCAATAAACAAACGGGAAAGAAAAGGTTCCAAGTACCCATTCGAAAAAATAGATATATAATCTTATAGCCCATATCCCTCCAAAAAGTTTCATTCCATCCAATAAAGGAGAGTCATGAAGCATGGAGTACCAAAAATACTTAGAATTAGTATTCCATTTCCTCATATTCCACGCACTTACACGTCCCAATCAAAGTGTATGACTTGTATCCCCTTGTGGTTCAGTTTTTAACTTAGCAATATATGTGATGCAAGTACGGCCACCTTTATACCTGCCTAAAACTCCACACATAAGCCTTAGTGGTAGGATATGAAAGGAAACATCACAAATGCCTTTGGTGAGCTAATCATACACATTGAGCGATCGAGAGAATCATATGAGGAACTTACATTTTTTTGCAAAAATTTTCAAAACCTCTAAAAAGATGGTTGATCTTGGGATGAATGATAAGCAATGCTCGTTGAACTATTCTGTCTTGCAATCGCCCAAGACCTGAGATAACTCAAAAGCCCCATTGGTTTTGAGATAATAAACAGAGTGGATAGCATGCTGATTTATTCAAATTCAAGTAGAAAACTTTTTATAACTTTGGTACATTTGAAATATGATCAACATTGTAGCAACTCCTAATCCCATACTTAGCTATTTGCTCGAGATGAGCAAAGGTTAAGCTTGGGGGTCTTGTTGGCGGTCCTTACAGATCATGCTTTAAAAGGAGAGAAACAATCATGCTTTAACGCATAAACATATGCTATTAACAGAATTCCACTTGTACATCTAGTGTTCATGTTTTTGCAGGTTTATTGATAGAAACAAGTGGAAGTACACAACACAAATGAGAAAGCGCAAAACCAGACTTCGAATTCAGGGATGCGCAAACAAAGAATAACAAAAAAGCCCACCTTTATGGCACATCTTGGCCCGATCGTAACCACAGGGGAGGTCCAGGCTCAGAGGAGAAAGAAACCCAACATGAGCCAAAGGAGCAAAGGCCCAAATAAAGTTCAAGTCCATTTCAAGATTGCACGAGTAGGCTCGAATAAAGCAATCGCTCCGAGCTCATCTGAACTTCGTTTTGGGCGAAGCACCAGGCGAAATGAAGATAACAAAAAGATCTACGGGCTAACCAAAGATGGGCTTAAGAGGGCCCACCCAGGGATTGGCCGCCCTGTCACACCCTGGTTTCAAAGGATTAAAACCAAGGCAAAAGCTCATGTGCGCCCAGATCAATTTACACACATGAACGACAAATTACATGGTCCAATAAGCACAATGTTTGAATAAGACAATAATATAATGTTTACATCATACATTATTACATAACTATCATCAGAGTAAAGCAGAATATAAATAACATCGTCCAAAGAGAAAGGGAACTAAACGACATAGACGTAGCGACTCCATCTCGCCACAGGAAGGTCGACGGCGGCATCATGACGCCTAACATCCTGGATAGTTCTCAGGAAAGTCACCATCCGAGTCATCACTTGAGCATCCTTTATTTTGGGAATTAGCAAGGGTGAGTTCCATGTCAAAACTCAGCAAGTACAGACGGAAAGTAATGACATGCAAGGCTAAAACTAGGTACAACTGAAAGGTAGACTGCGGTAGCATTTTTAATGCAGCAATTAAGATTTAACTTATTACAGCCTATTCTCTAATCAACTTGGTTGAACACCCAACCCTTTATTAAGGTTCAAGTAACAATTAATGTGTCATTTACATCATAGATAAAAGCATATATCATTAAACATTAGATAGCCATCCCGTTCTAATCCGAGGTAGCAACCTCAAACATCACCACAATTTTAACAGCTTAAACCTTTTGGCTAAGTCATGTGAGGATCTGGGCCGCTCGTGACCATGAGCACGGATGATATACTGATTTTAACTCTGCGCAGAGGTGTACACTTTCACTCCAGATTGTGATTACTCTTCATGCCCGAGGTGATTAGCCTCTTAGCCCATTACCGATATAGGCTGGCAGAGGTCACAATGAGGTTCTTCACAGGGTCATAGGCAGTGACAACTCGCTAGCAATGAGTGCAAGCGTATGGGCGACTTCACCGTGAGGTCACCCCCTACACGGATCCCTAGCCCCTCCCATACTAAATACTTGAAAATACCCCAGCAACCATTGCCATGCCACCCGTCGGTAAGTTGTCCAACCTGCCCATGATGGTCCTGCTAATAGACCAAGCCAGTGCCCATTAGCCTGGAGAAGTACGAAAGTCCTAGGTTGTCGCTCCATGAACAGGACCACAAAGGGGAGGAGATACGGATACCCTCATCGACACGAGTCCCTCTAGCATCCATTTCCCCCATCATTCACCGCCAACCAACGATGCGGAACAGCATCAACTTCTCCAACGGCCGAAGCCAAGGGCCCACGGCTTCAACATATTAGAAGCAAGTTTTATCTTCATTAAATAGGTGAAAGGTGAGTGGAGCACTAGCAACCTAATAACCTATTAACTAAAACCCCCATAGGTGATATATGGATAGAGTAGCTAGTCATTCCTATGGTTTGCCGATTTGAGACACATGCAATGTACTAATTAAAAGTGAATAGGTGCAATATGATCAAAGATGCCTGAACTTGCCTTGGTTGATGTCCTACTGCACGTAGTCCTTCGGGTCCTGCTGATCCTCGTGCATCCACGTCTCGTTCTCTATACGCCACAATCATCGCACACGAGTGAAACATGCAAGCAAACGTACTTCAATTAGGGCAGTACACCAAAACATGTTAAGAGTAGCAAACAATAGCATAGAACTATTCTACTCATCGAGACAATTCCAAAAAGTATAAGTTTGCTAAAAATAGAGTTAAACATGAAAGTTATGGCCTAAACAAGACTAGGGTCTAATCTGCAGAAAATAGGACTCAAATCTAAATACTTTTGAACTGCGAAGGACTAGATCATAATTAAGCGAAATTGTAGGGGCTTTTCTACAAAAGTAGCAGGGTTGACTGCTGCTTGACTGCGTTGAAGCGATCAGCGCATGATTGGCGCTGATGTGGCACACACATGGCGCCAGCACGGCTGCCACGTCAGCGGCCGATTGGGTCTGTTGACCCACGGTTGACCTAGCATCAACGGTGGATCTGGACCACCGGAGCCAGATCAGACGACCAGGGTTAGGTCGGCCCGGGATGGTCGCCGGAGCAGCAGACCTCATCAGAGGTGACCGCCGGGGTTCACCAGAAATGGTACTCCGGGGCCCGTTTGGCCACGCGGAGGGAACGGGGAGGCGCGGTGTGACCTTACGAACTTGACCGCGGGGTCCATGGCGACGGAGAAAAGCCGAAGATGGGGCTAGGCAATGATGGTGCCATTGATGTCAGCTGGAGCGCGGCGTGGAGGTACCACGGGGGCGCTAGGGCACGAGCTGAACGCATGGGCGCGACGCGCACGTATGCGAGGCACGAGGCGGATGCAGCAGGCGGAGGCCGGGGACGAGGGACGGCGCAGCGGCGGTGGACGACGGCGGCGCTACCTCAGCGATTGCATACGGCCTCGAGTGAGCGGGAGAGAGGAAGAGGAGGGCACCAGCGTGACGCTCTCTTCAGGGCGAACCTCTTGCATGGGTTCTTGATGACAGAAACGCGATGGTGGCGGAGATCGATGGCGACACTCTGGATATCGTGTTAATGGCGGCGTGCGGCTACTACTCTAGGGTTCTAAAGGGGCGAGGCGCACTAGGGCGAGCACCTGTAAGGTCCAAATGGCTAGACGGGGGTGAATAGCCTAATAAAATTTCTTGCAAATACACTAGGCCCCTTGTTAGACTAAGAGATAGCGTAATTGCAAAGCTAGAACTTCAATTACTTCTATGCAAGAGCAAATCTAAACAAGATAACTCTAGGCACTTCACTAAACTGGCAAGAGCAAAAATATGAACAAGTAAAAGCTACATAAGCTAGCAAGTTCTACTCAATATCTAGCAAGACAAGCAATGTATGAACAAAGATATAAAGCTAGATACAAGAGAGGGGGATTGGATTGTTATACCGACACAAGAGAATCCTCGGCAATCACAATATTTACACAATGATTTTTTACCGAGGTTCACTTGCTTCCCGGCAAGCTAGTCCTCGTTGTGGTGATACACTTGCTTGGAGAAGTGCTCGCTCAATTGGCTCTCAATGCCAAATGCCGCTGCCGGGAGCCGCACTCTCAACACAAAATAAGGATCCTCCAAGCCACGCACAATCCACTAGAGTATCCTTTCGCGAACTCCCACGGGGAAGGACCAAGAACCCCTCACAACATCACCGGGTGCGGCCTCGAATAATCTCCACCTCAAGCTCAACACCCCGCTGCCTCCAAACCATCTAAGGTGATGGGAATCATCCAAGAGTAACAAGAACTCCACAGCGAACACGAAGAACAAGTGCCTCTAGATGCAACTCTTAATGCTTAGCACTTGATTCTCACTCAATCTCACTCTAGATGAACAATCAAGTCAAGAGATGAGTAGGGGAGGTTCTCTCTAGCTCAAAGGATGCTCAAAGATGTTAGAATAGGCAAGATTTTCCTCCCTAACCGGCCACACTTCTATTTATAGCCCCCACCAAAGTTCCAATCGTTATGCACTTCGGGGGCTCATCATACACGTCGGACGCATCTGCGCGTCCGGCGCTCTCTGCCAGTCAACCGTTGGCGTCCTCGCGTTCAAACTCAGATGCCACGTCAGTGTCCGGCACCGCGTCCGGTGTCTCCAACACAGCGCGTCCACGTGCAGCGTCCGTCGACTCGGCCCACTGAGGTGCAGCTCTAGGTAACGTCCGATGGCCGCTGGACGCGCCAGCGCCACGTCTGGCCTTCACTTTGAGGTGAAACCTCTGCTGAGATCACATCAAAGCACCAGATACACCCGCACTGACGTAGGGCATCCAGTGGTCGAGTCCGGTGAGACAGGTGTGCGCAGTCCTCTATCAAGCGTCGGACGTGTTCGGGGCTCCTAGCCGCGCGTCCGGCGACCTCCTCCAGAAATAGTCCATTCTGAGTTGCGTCCGGCACCAGCTCCAGCGTCCGGCGTCACACATCAGGTGCGTCCAGCGTGTGCAACAGAGAGTAGACTTCGTCGTTTTGTCATCGTCGTCACGCCGTCGTCGATCCAAGTCAACCCACCTGCCTTAGGGTGCCAACTCCAACATGTAAAACACACTCGATCACATGAGTTAGCATTTCATCACATGAAATATGGCAAGTGTTAGGTCTCTAGTTAGTCTCTTATATGCATCATGCAAAGTCGAACCTAGAGGCACTTGAACCACGAATTCAACCGTGAATTCCCCTCTTGATAGACGGTTATCAATCCTAAACGTGATCACACTCTCTATAGTGTCTCGATCACCGAAAGGGAAAACACCTATCTCTTGATACCTCAGCCTTGAGCCTCGATGCTTGATCATCACCATGTCCAAGTCCATCACCGAGCCCGAGGCATCTTCACCATGTCGCTAAAGGCATCTTCACCATGTCGCTAAGTGTCTAGTCACACTTAGAGCAAAGCATTAGCAACATTGGGTGTCATCAATTATCAAAACCAAACATGAGATTTCAATCTCCCCCTTTTTGGTAATTGATGACAACCTTACACAAAGATATGGAAATTGAATTGAATATGAAATTGAATTGCTTGCCCAAGATAAATAGATCATGAATCTTGGTTGGACAAGCATTTCAACTTTGGTTTTGGTAGTGGTAGCTCCCCCTACATATGTGCATCTAATGTTTGGTTGATTTTCAAGCACATATGCATAGATAGGAATTGTGGAAGAGATTTCACTACCAAAATTGATGTTAAGGTTTAAAGAATGGAAATTTGAAGCGTGATACCAATCGGAGTGCGATAATAGACCATCCTTAGCATCATGATAACTAGACATACATCAAAACTCAAAATACCTCATGAGATCAACATTATAAGAGATACTTTGAATAGCATGAATAACGATATATCTAGAAACCATAAGAAAGCATGCTAATACTTCATATCATCATTCAAATCCTAGAACTAGCATACACCATTCAAGCATGAATATTGAATTTAAATTGCAATGCTCCATATCATCATGCTATGCACATACAAAAGCAACAAATAGCTTATGAGCTTGCTCCCCCTATTTGTGTGCTCAAATTTTAAGTTGTTATTGATCCGCTTCTGTTGATCTTTGTGACTTATTTCTCCCCCTTTGTCAACAATCACCAACAAGGGTGCATAATATGAGAGAAACAAGTCAATCAAATTATGGCCAAATCTATATCACTTGCCTAGAGTATTATTTCGGTTTGAACCAAGGACAAGCTTCTTCACACCTCAAGAATAAGGTTATCTTGACCATGTTGAAATACACACCATGAGCTCATGCTATAGATTGAACACTAGGCTTGCAAGCTCACAAACATGTCATATGCCACCACTAGATCAAAAACAAGCATAGAAGCAATAGTGGTGCCATACATACAGCAAATTCATTTGATTTTCTTGAATGATCCCCATAAGATGCCATATGTCTACATGTTCTACATGACTAGCAAAGGATGCATGGAATGCAATAACCAACTTTACCTTGCTATGTTGGAGGAGAGGCATGTCATATATATGGGGTGCATCTACTCATGTTGGAGAAGCTTAGTATGTTTAATTCATTTCTCAACTTGTGATATCTCTTTTCATCAAGTGGCTTGGTGAATATATCAGGTAGTTGATATTTGGTGCCAATACTTCCAATGCTAATGTCACCCTTTTGTTGATGATCCCTTATGAAGTGGTGCCTCACATCAATGTGCTTTGTTCTTGAATGTTGAACCGGATTGTTGGTCATCTTGATAGCACTTTCATTGTCACAAAACAAAGGCACATATTTGAATTTTACTCCAAAGTCCTTCAAGGTGGCTTTCATCCATAGCAATTGTGCACAACAATTCCCCACACTAATGTATTCGGCTTCAGTGGTGGAAAGAGCAACACTATTTTGTTTCTTCGTGGACCATGAAACTAGTGATCTTCCAAGCACTTGGCATGTTCTACTTGTACTCTTTCGATCAATTTTGTAACCAGCATAGTCGGAGTCCGAATATCCAATCAATTCAAAGATAGACCCCATTGGATACCATAAGCCAACATCTTGTGTGCCCTTTAAGTACCTCAATATTCTTTTGGCCGCCATCAAATGACTTTCTCTTGGTGAGGCTTGATATCTAGCACACATGCACACACTAAACATGACATCGGGCCTTGAAGCGGTCACATATAGCAAACTTCCAATCATAGACCGATAGAGCGTTTGATGAACCATATTTCTACTATCATCAAGGTCCAAGCCGCCATTGGTACCCATTGGTGTACTAATTGCCTTTGCGTCTTGCAATCCAAACTTCTTGATCATGTCCTTGATGTACTTGCCTTGACTAACAAAGGTGCCATTCTTCAATTGCTTGATTTGTAGTCCAAGGAAGTAACTAAGCTCTCCAAGCATAGACATTTCAAACTCACTAGCCATCATCTTAGCAAACTCTTCACAAAATGCTTGATTGGTTGAACCAAAGATAATATCATCAACATAGATTTGCAATACAAACAAGTCATCTCCAATTCTCTTAGTGAAGAGAGTGGTGTCCACCTTTCCCATCTTGAACCCTTTAGAGAGGAGATAATCTCTCAGCCCCTCTTGATAGCCCGTTATCAATCCTAAACGTGATCACACTCTCTATAGTGTCTCGATAACCGAAAGGAAAAACACCTATCTCTTGATACCTCATCCTTGAGCCTCGATGCTTGATCATCACCATGTCCAAGTTCATCACCAAGCCCGAGGCATCTTCACCATGTCGCTAAGTGTCTAGTCACACTTAGAGCAAAGCATTAGCAACATTAGGTGTCATCAATTATCAAAACCAAACATGAGATTTCAGCCCCTTTATAGGAGGCAGCGAACATTGGGTAGTGCGTGCTGGCGCGGCGCGACGCGTGGGGCAGAGCCGAGTCTGGCTCGGCGTCGCCTCCCTGGAGGGGATGACACTGTAGCATGGGCCCCATGGCTGGCGGGCCTCGCTGGTCAGTGACTAGGCGCGGGCAGGCACGGTGCTGCTGCTGGCTATCGACTGGGCCGCTGCTGGGCTTAGCCCACGTGGGCGCGAGCTTGGCTGCTGGCGTGCGGCCTGGCTGGCTGGCTAGGCTGTGGCCTGGCTACGCTGGTCGGTTGCTGCTGGTGGCCTGCTGCGCTGGCTGGCTATGGCTAAGCCTGGCTGGCCTGGCTGGCCGTGGCCAAGCATGGCCGCTGTTGGCCTATGGTTGTTGTTGCTGCTTCTACCTTGGCCGTGGCTGGCCAGTGCTGGCCATAGCCGGCTAGGGCTGGTCAAACTTGGCCAGTAGGGGTTGGAGTGGCCAGGGTCCACTAGGGTCTGGCCTAGGCTAATTAGACTAGGTTTAGTTAGTTTAGGAATTAGAGGGGACAAGTTAGAGCATGTTAGCAGCTAGGAAGCAAAGTAAAGCTTAGACAACAAGCTCAAACAGGTCAACCAAAACTTATGCAGCAGCATGAATGCAACAATGCATGGTTTTCTAACGTGCTACAAATTTTAAATAAGTTCATAAAACATCTATAATTGGCCTTTAAATGTAAAGCATCTATAGGGAAATAAAATCAAATTTGTTTACTATTTAAAGTTCAAAATTAGGGTGTTATACGCCCCCGGGGTCGACCGCCCCCAACTGGCTCCTCCCGGGCCCTGTTTCCTCTGGCGTTCATAGACGGTTCGGCAACATCGGGTCCATCGGTGCAGATGGAAAGTGAAAACCACCCTTTGGAGGTAGGTTTGCATGGAGCCCCCTCCTCTCAAGCTATAAAAGGAGGCCTCCTCTCTTCACAATCATTCATTCATCAACACAAAGAGGTCACAATGTAGAGAGGAAGAGCAAGCTCCATTCCATTAGCTTCTAGCTAAACTAGTATAGGGAGTGAGAGAGGGAAAGAGCTAGAGAAAGAGTGGAGTCAAAGCAGTTCTACCTCCAAGTGGACGAAGTGCCGGACTTGTCGGCTCTCGCTCCAACTTGTACCTCTACGATTGTCTTGCTACTTGAATTAAGAAGTTCATGTTCAACTTTGGTTTGAATGTTGATTCATTAAGCATGTTTCTTTCATAAAGCTACTTATTTGTGGGTTCATCGTCTGTCCTTTGGACAGATGCTCTAGTAGAGGGTCCCTGATAAAGATGGATCACCCTGTACAACGCTAGAGTAGTAGTCGCTTGCGTAGACATGGTGTCTAGGCTAGAAGCTACCTTTGTTCGCTACGTATCCCATGGGCAGAGGGGTAGACGGGTAGGTGGTGATAGCCCTACTCGTTTGTACCAGCATTCCCCCACGCTCGGATACGAAGTGGAGCTTGACCCTGGTAACGCTTGGCAGAACAAGTGTGCCAGTGCCTGAAGCAAGTAAGTAGTGGGAAAGTTACCATGGCTTAGGGTTTCTTACCTTAGACAAACCTCTTTACCCAAGCTACTCTTCATCTTATCATTCTAGGAGAACTAGTTTAGAGACTTCTGACACCTCCGTTCCCTGTGGAAATATGATACCCTAAATACTTTTGGGTGAAGGCTACAACGGTACTTTCTGTATGCTTGCGAATTATCTGTATACGTTAAGAAATACCAACATGGACCCAATCCCTACCTCTTTCATTTTCCCCCAACTGAACCGACGGCAACGGGTGACCACGGAGCGCGGTGGCGACTGGGCCAAGGCAGCTTCCCCTCTCGACAACTGACAACGCGACGGGCTCAGCCCCTCTCCCTAGGTGCACGTCGGGCTCTGCCCCTCTCACCCTCTCCCCTTCTCCCCAGGTGCTCATGCTCGACAGTGAAGTGGGAGGCTAGGTTTTACCATGGCAGGAGGCTAGCTGAGTGGAGCATGGTCAGGCCGGCGGAGCAGAGCTCGGTTGGGCAGCATAGCGCTAGCGGCGACCAGAGCGCGGTGGGTGAGGTGTGAGCTCATCTTCCCCAATTGATGTTTAATGCCTAGTCTCTCTAGTTTTCATGTCACAGGTCACATCTTCATCCGCTCAGAATCAGCATTCAAGTGCAGCTACGAATGCCCTGGAACCAAGATCCCTAGCTGTTGTTGCTGCAGGCACTGAGCCCACTGTTGTTGATCTGGAGGCGCCAATCGACAATGACAGCGGGCTGCCATTGATAATTTGCCCAGATTGCAAGGATGTGAGGGTATTTACTGCCATTACCACGTACTCTAATGCTAACCATGGAAAGAGATACTTCAAGTGTCATAGGAAGAACTACCGATAGGTTAGTGAAGTGGTTGGATTTGCATTGGCCAAATTTCATTCTTGTCTGCCCAAATTTGATTGACTTTCTTTGCATTTGGATGCAGGGGAGATGTTTTAGCTATTGGTTTGAGGAACAATATGTGGTGTACCTTAGATATAATGGTTATCTAGTACCAGCTGCCTCAAGTGCTAAATCAGCTTTGACATCTGAAGCTCCAGAGCTGGTTGGTAAAATGGATAGCTTAGAGCAAAATCTGAACAAGGTGAAGGAAATGTTTGGCAAGAACATGGGAGGGATGGGAAGCAGCATCTGTCTAGTGTGTGGGTGTGTGAATGTAACATTGTTTTTGGTGTTGGCCATCTTCTTGGTTGCAGCTTTTGTGTTTAAGTAGGCAATGGTAGTGAAGTATGGGCCTTTGTGTTCAAGGCTGTAGTGTTGAAGAATGTTGTATTGAACCTATTTTGGTGGATATATGTGCACTTGGTATGAAATATGGGGCTTTCTGCTCTTTGACATCTCTTATGTAACCTGGTTTATGCAGTCATGTATGTTGTTCATCTTGAACAATTGGTTACTCTGTCATTTGTGTGTGATGAACCTCTAGCAGAATGTATGTTACTTCCAGCCAATACATTTTGTGATGATTTATGTACATTCCATGATAGATTTTAGGCATTACATGACATTATCATGTGTCATGAAAAACATAGAAATCTGGGCACTATAAATTTGCATCATGTGAAGGAATTTTGGGCACTGTAACTTGCATCATGCATCAAGTATTCACTAAAAACTGAACCACAAATATAATAGTTTAATGTTCACAAATATAAGGTCTTACAAATATTAAAGTCAATCTTCACAAATATAATGTCTTACAATCAAAAACAAATGTAGTAGCATGATTCAAATACAACAAAATCAGTCATCATCACAGTGTTCTCCTGAATTATTGCCATCTTCTTCTGGATTATGGTACTCAAGATAGGTTAAATCTTCATCTGCATCTTGGTCATCTGCTTCATCAACTTGAGTTGTATGTCTCTGTTGTCAAATGCTCTCCACGATGTCTCTACTGATAGGGCTGCCTGGTTCATTTTCCATGTGCAACAAATCCAAATCTGGATCAATGTCTCCTACTGCACCTTCTCTCGATGAAATATGCTCCTCTTGGTATGCCTCCTAACATCTCATCCGTATCTGTTCTTGAATTGGTTTGTTTGTGTCAGACTCTTCAACATCAAATCTATGTCGGTGGCCAAATTCTTGTAGCACTCACCAACTTGGACCAAACTTTATATCTTCCAAGAGAAATACTAGTGAAGCATCTGTGGCTATAATGAATGGATCATTCCTATACCATCGGCCTTGGATGTTTATGCTCTTGAAGTGACCATCATATTTCATCTCGTATGTCCTTCCCTCTAGATGGTACCATTCACATCGTAATAAGATAACTGTTCTACGCCCTTTGCTGTTCTTATTGTAACTCAACTCAATAATGTCTTATCATTGTCACATAGAAGTCAATTATATCATCACCATGAGTACCTAGACTTTTGATGGTGGAGTTCTATGTCTTCTTGTTATCGTCATGAGCCAGTGTGTGGTACCGTACCCCATTGATTATGCAACTTGTGTATGAACGCACTTGCGGATCAGGCCGGCATGCTACTGAGTATAGGTCTTCATCGACATGTGTTGTGTCTTGGTGTTTCAATCTTGTAATCTGCATGTTCAAAAAATTTTAGAATAAGTCAGTTTCAAAATGTTATGTAACATAAATTATTAAGTAATGTGTAGAAATTGCACACAATGATCCTCGAACCACGCAGCGAATTGTGTTGACATCATTTTTTCAACTTCACTGACCCCTTGTTCTTCTAATTCTCCCCTATACAGGCTACAAAGGAAGAATATAATTAGTTATTTTGGGACACTAGTATTGAATAAAGATGGCTAAAATGAAATGACTATATTGTCGGTGTTTTGACCCCCGAGGGTTAACACCAACGAGTAATATTCGTAATTGCGTGCTCCCTTGATCCGGTGGGTAATGCAAGAAGGACACGGCGATTTATCCTGGTTCGGGCAAAGAAGGCCCTACGTCCAGCGGGGGGAGGATATTTCGTGTTATCTTGCACTGAAGTGCTAGTACAGGGGAAAATACAAGCAGGTGTGAGGAGCGTGAGCTGGAGCTTGGGCGTTTCGGGCGCCTAGCTCTCTACTTTACACTGTCTCACGGTATTGATTCGTGATCTAAAGCCTTAGCGTTTCTATGCTCTAGATCCTCTCGTCCGTTCTCCTTTTTCCCTTTTGCTAACGTCCTGGCGCCTCCTTTTATAGGTGAAGGAGGGGCACAGGAGTACATATATTTAGAGTTCACATGGCTAGTGACGTATGACGTTGAGGCCGATCACGTCGGTGCTGCTGTAGAGATGTACGTCGGCATGGGAGGTTCTGCAGCCGTCATGTCGGGAGTTGTTGAAGTGCAGCCCGGAGTCGTTGGAGTCCCTCTTAAGGGTTCGTCTGACGAAGTCGAGGGGCGGCACTCGAGGATCTGGCTCGAGTCGAGGGGGTCGAGTCGAGAGGGTCGAGCCTCACCGGATAAGGGAGAATCCCAGGAAATGCGGGAAACGTGCTGATTTATGCTTTTCGAGGGGGTGCTGGACGGGACACAGTGCTCGGCATGGCGCAACAGCGAAGTACGACCCACGGGATTCCGGGGCATGGGCGGTAAAAGCAAGATTTGATAGCCACACCCACAACTGTTACCGTAACTGTGGCCATACGGTTAGGTGGGGGTAGGTAAAACGCATTAAATGCGCCCAGATCCGTACGGGAGAGTCAGCAGCCGAGGGGTGCATTGTCCTCGAGGACTGCCCATTTGCGCGAACGAAGTTCCATCCTCTAGGGCAGGCTCGTTCGCTGGGCGAAGTTCCGTCCTCGAGGGGTCGTCTGAGTTGTACCCTCGAGTGTACAGTCCCAGTCCGCACGGTAGCCCCTCGAGCAGGCTTTGGCTTTGGGCCATCGTAGCCCG
This sequence comes from Bothriochloa decipiens, assembly GCA_023333625.1. Lineage (NCBI taxonomy): Eukaryota > Viridiplantae > Streptophyta > Magnoliopsida > Poales > Poaceae > Bothriochloa > Bothriochloa decipiens. The sequence goes on along the minus strand of CM041641.1, from coordinate 23,685,717 downwards.
TTCGTGGGTCAGCCCAATATGCCTTAGCCTGCGGGCCTTCGAACGTTAACGTGGGAGGTCACTAGAGGGTTCGTGTTACGGATTTTGCGGGTTTTAGTCCGGTAAACCAAGGGTTTGGGGTACCCATTTCCTGGGTAACGACAGTAGCCCCCGAGCCCCTGCGCGAGTGATGGCACTCGGGCAGGGGGTCAAGAATCAGAAACGGGACATGATTCAGATCTTTCCATGGGGGGCGCCCGAGTGACCCCCGCAGGGGTAGCCCCCGAGGCCTCGTAGGAGTCAGAAGACTCCTGTGAGGGCTTCATTTGTCTTTGGTTGAGGGGTGCTTGTCCAGTCGGATACAGGCCTGAACTGGAGTCGCAGCGCTTTACCGACGGGTGCGTCGGGACGCCAAGCCCCCGGGGGATTTTTGACCCTCTTTTGTCGAGGGGTGCCAGGCATAGTCGAGCTCCCGAGCCTCATGCGGCTGGGGCGTTGCCGGCCTCGGCATTCATCTCACGAGTCCTTTCGATCGGACGTGAGGCGAGAAGCGTCGGACTACCCTCGATAGGGCGAGCCGCGAAGTTCTCAGTGAGCTGGTAATGGGAAAATCCAAGTGAGAGCCCGTTCCTCGTTCGATAGAGGTCGGCTGGTGGCCCGGAGGCGGTCTCATTAGAGCAAAACGCATGGTCTTACGGATACCGATTCCATTTGATAGGTCTCGGTGGCTCGATGCCTCCCTTCGGGGGGATTCCATAAAGTCCGTAGCATTTTTCCTTGGATGTGTCCAAAGGGGTCTCGAGAGTTCATTCTCGAGCAAGGCCTCATGTTGGCTCCCCATTGGTCACCCCTGACTTGGGTGCTCGAGGGCGGCTGTCGAACCCTGATCGTGGGGCCAGCCTTCGCTCCCTCGAGGCTTAGGGCCGGAGCCCGATTTTTTTGGTGCTCAAGGGCGGCCGTTGAACCCTCATTTGAGGGCCTGCCTTTGCTCCCTCGAGACTTTGAGGTGGGGCCAGAGCCGTTTTACCTTTCGTAGAAATCTCCGTTGGCGAGTAACGGCTCTTTTTTTCTTATCGTTGGACACGCCTTTTGAGGAGAAGGCCTTAGCGGTGCGATCGTGGTGGGCCCAACGGCTCTTTGCCAGAGGTGTGATGTGCGCATCCGGTCGAGGATCGAGGGGGGAACGGTCAGGCAAGCGCATTAATTGCAGGAAGTTACCTTTTCCCTGCCGCCGGACTCCGTCCGTTGCTCTTCCTGGGTATAAAAACGGAGGGGGACAAGCGTTGTTCGCCCCCACCTTTGCCATCCTCCCGAATTTCTGCTTTCCTGTGCGCGTGAGGGTAGAAACTTAGAGCAAGAAATCACAATTGGGAACCTTCCCGATCATCCATCCGCCGAGGAGATTCGTGTTGTTGCTGCCGCCGCCGCGTCCACCGAGTGGATCCGTGTCGCCGCTGCTGCCATGGCCCCCATCCTCCAGATCGCCGAACCCTGGCGCCCGTCGACCGTGACGCGTCAAAGGCTGAACGAGCTGGTGGGAGAAGGACTTCTCCACCCCGTCACCGATCCGAATCGGCCGGAGTGGATTACGCCGTCGAGGAACCACCAAGAGCCAAACCCACCAGAGGGCTATGTGGTGAGCTTCCTCAAATATCATCGGCATGGGTTCGGCGTACCCCTGAGTGAGTTCATGCAGGGGTTGACGAACTTCTACGGCGTCGAGCTCCAACATTTCTCCCCCAACGCTATCTCCAATGCCGCCGTCTTCACGGCCGTCTACGAGGGCTACCTTGGGATGGCGTCACATTGGGAGTTGTGGCTCCATCTTTACAAGGGGGAGTGGTTCACCTCCTCGGTGGCACCAGGAATAAGGCGAGTCGTCAGAGCGGGCTGCCTCAACTTTGTGTTGAAGACCGGAACGTCGAAGGAGCCGCACGAGTATATCCCCACCGGATTGATGTCCAACCACTCCCGGTGGGACGAGCAATGGTTCTACCTTCGCAACGACGGAGGCTACCTCCCGCCGTACACCGGGCGGCTTATCACTGAGCGTCCATTCAACTGGCCACACGGTGTCGCGGGAGATCTTCAGCGTCGACTTCGTCCCCTCGTCGCCGCGATGAAGGCCCTTCGAGAGGCGGGCCTGACGGCAGGTGTGGTGGTCTCGGCCTTCCACAGTCGACGGGTGCTCCCTCTGATGGAGCACCCACTGTGGTTGGACGAGATGCTTCCCTCGACGGCGCCCGAGGTTCTTGAGAGGTGCCGGATGTCCGGCGAGAAGCCGTCCGTCGCGGAAGTCGTTGCGCGGGTAAAGGGGATGGTCGCGGGCTCGTTTAGGGCAGATGACGTCAACCGCCTCCCCATGCGGCCGGAGGAGGGTTGCCTCGACTTGGTGAGTGCCCTGACCCGTGCCTTTCATGTTTTCATTCCGCCCCCTTCTCTTGTCCCTATGACTAAACGTTTTCGTGTAGGAGAGAATCGACTACCGGAGATCAAGGCCCCCGCTGAGAGAGGACGCTCCCGATCGTCAGGTAAGACGCTTCAACGCCCAACAAGAAAAGCGGCGTAAGGACGAAGAGGAGAAGAAGAAGGCCAAGAAGCTCCGAGAGCGTGAAAGGCTTGCCAGGCGTCGTGCTCAGTAGAGGCGTGACGGGCTCCCAGAGGAGAAGTCTCCCTCGTCCGAGGGAGATGAAGATGATGTTGACGATGACAGCGATGATGTCGAGGGGGTGGCGAAGCATCTCGAGCTCATCTTGTCGGGTTCCTCCCATGCTGACCGCCCCTTCGTGCAGGAGGAGGCGGTGGAGCAGTGCGCCCCCCAGCCGATAACGTCGGCCTCGGAGCATCGGCATGGGAAAAGGTGGGCCGACGCCTCGACTCGAGGGGGTTCACCCCCTCTCGTCGTACTCGAGGCGGGACCCCACCCATTTCAACCCCGGAAACCCGGTCCCGGTCATCGGCGTGGGCGGAGCAGAGCCGTGCTCAGGAGGCCCCGTCAGAGCAGGGAGGCGCGGCGACCCCACCGATGGCCCCGAGCAGCCTCAGCCCCGGGAAGAGCTCGGCTTCGGGAGGGGTCTCGAGATCTGCTGGCGGTTCGAGGGGGCCCGAAAGGCCTCTATCCCCTTCGGGTAAGTGTTGTTGATTCAATTCTTTTTCGTTGCATCCTCCTCGTGCAGTTTAATAAGCTTTTTGTCGTCCTGCTTCCCATCCAGGCCCAAGCGCCAAATCGAGGATGCGTCTCTTGCGCCGGCTAAGCGGCTCAAGGTGGATGCAGCTGCGAAGATGGAGGCCCCGGTCATAGGTGCGACGTCGAGGCCCTTGGCTCTGTGGGAAGCCAAGTGGTTGTCCTCAGCCCTCGGAGCTATGGCGCGCGGTAGGCTGACGGGTTCTGCTATTGCTGCAGGGTCGAGCGTCTCGGGGGCCACGACGGGTGGCGACTCCGAGCCAGGGAGGACGCAAGAGGGAGGGAGCACCTCCTTGACATCGTCGTCCGCGGTCCTCGAGCTCGGCCCGGCGCCAGGGGGCGGAGCCCTGACGTCGGGAGCTTCCGCTCCTGGCCGACCAGAGGCCTCGACCCCTCCACCCAAGGCAGGAGCCCCCGAGGGCCACGAGCCGGGAGAGGAGGTAGCCGTCGTCGACCTCGAGGGTGAGGAGACCATAGCCCTTTCCCCCTCGATGGGAGAGCGGAGACCCTGGCCGGCGGGGCTACGCGAGCTTGAGGCCCAGAAGAAGCAGGAGCAGGGGGCCCTGCAAGAAGCAGACCTACCGCGGTCGCAGCGGGAGGGGGAGAAAGAGCCGCTGGAGCGGCGGGAAGTGGAGGAGAAAACCGGGGGCCAGCCCCAGCATCAACAGGTGCAGCAGATGCCGCAGGGGGACACGGCGCCGCTGGACCCGCCGGTGCAGCAGCCGCTCGAGACGTCGGAGACAGAGGGGACTTCGGGACTGCCCAAGCAATGGGTGTCCGTGATCACTCTGGACGAGCTGCTGGCCGAACAGGAAACGGCGTCGAAGGCGTTGACGGTCCCGCAGCTGCCAGAGGTACGATTGGAGGAGGCCTCGGTACAGAGCCCACATAAAAATGCGTCGATGGTGGACCTGCCGGCGCCACAGGACATGGCATTGGGGGAAGCGACGGCCTCGACACCTCCGCTGCCCCCGAAGGCACCAGAAGCAACGTCGAGCCAGCCGCCGCAACCATCGATGGAGCAGCTAGAGGAGACGGCGGCTCCTGGCCTGCCGAGGAGGTCGACTTCCAACCCCGGGCTGAGGGATGTCGGCGCCGCGTTGGAGTTCAGCACCCCGGCAGAGTTGGCTGAGCATTACAGCGTCCCACACGATGTGGTGGACGAGATCGAGTCCCTGGCGCGAACCAAGGTCAAGACGGTCCTCCCACATTGGGGCAAGGAGCGCATCGTACTTCGAGAGCTTGGCGACTCCAGTGCTCTGGGGATCGAGGTGGACGACCCGGCCGAAGTCAGGTGCTGGGAGGACACGGAGCGGTCCCGGGCGTGGCTGCAGCACTTGCTGAAGCTGGGCGTCGAGCTCGCCGAAGGCCTCGATCAGAATCTCGCGGTGAGTCCTTGTGTAGACCGTATGCAGTTTTTTGAATTCTTTCATATGGAATGCCTTAACCCTCGATTTCCTGTCTCCAGGAGGTGCGGAGGCGTTCCTACTCCAAGTCATACTTCCTCCACGACACGCTCAACAGCCGGGAGGAAGTGCTTCACCAACTCGAAGCCGGTCGATCTGTGCAGGGCAGAGTGGCCGAGGTCGAGGAGGAGGTGAAGCGGACCAGGGGGAGGCTGCCAAAGCCAAAGAGGAGGCCGCCCGAGCGAAGGAGGACGCCGAGGCTGCTCGAGGGGAAGCCACCCAACTCAAGGAGGAGCTCAAGCGTGCCAAGGAGGAAGCTGACGCGGCCAAGGCCGAAGCGAAGAGGGCCAAGGGCGAGAGCATCCGAGCCCAGGAGCGCGTCAAGCTACTCGTGGGGGAGGCTCAAGGCTCCATGGAGCGTATCCGCTCGCTCGAGGCCAATCTCGCTGAAGTCTCCATGGCGCGCAACACCCTCTCCGCCTTGGCCTAGGAGGAGAAAAACCGAGCCGCTAGCCTGGAAACCCAGCTCGAGGCGATGAAGGCTACCCTCCAAGAGAAGGAGCAGGCCATCATCTTGGCTGGTGGCGCCCTCGAGACCCTCCGCTGCGAGAAGACGGAGGTGACCCGGGCCTTCAAGGAGGCCCAGCGGGAGCGAGACGAGGCTCGGAGGGAGCGCGACGCCGTGCTGGGGGATTGCTGCGCCCTCGAGACTCGCTGTGCTGGTGAGTTCCTTGAAGAGCTTTTGATCTTTTTTCTTCCTGTATGGTTTGTCTAACTCTTGTTTTATGTTTCAGGCCTCGACACCGAGCTGCGCGCTACCCAAACCGCCACCAAGGCGCTGTAGGAGAGCCTCGTGGCGGAGGGGGCGCTTCTCGGTCGGCTCTGGGTTGCCCTCGACAGGCTCTGCGCCTCCTAGGAGGTCGGGCCCATCGAGGGTGCTGAAGAAGACATCCCGGGTGCCGCGCTCGACGACTGGATCTACTACCTCGACGCCACCCTTCATGATCGCGTGCGGGAGGCGCTTCATACCGGCGTGAAGCGGGCGCTGGCAGTGGTCTCCTCCGGCTTCGTCTTCGACATGGACGTGGTCGCCCAAGGCTTCGTTCCCGATATCTCGAAGACCGACGCCGAGAATGAGGAGCGATGCCGAGGGCTCATCAATGACGCCGAGAGGCCGGGGGAGCGCTGGCAAAGTTGTTCGAGGACGAAGTCCTCCCCCCGCGGATGAAGGGTACCTCATCGAGGAGGGCGGCAACGGAGCGGGCCTGTAAGGCGAGGCTGGGCGAAGATGCCCATGTAATAAGTTAGTTTTTTATAACTTATATTCAATGTGGCTTCGAAAGCCTTTTTGAGCATTAATGCATCTATCGTAATGCAATTTGTCATTTTACTTTTAAGCCTTCTCTGCTTTCTTTCACCTAGACTTTGCTTTTTTGACTAAGTTTTCGACGCATGCTCGTATCCCTCGAGGGGGGAGCGAGTGGAGGTACCGTAGCCCGGGGGCGTAGGAGAGCTCCCGGCTCGACAGCCCTCGACCCTCTAGGGAGTTTGAGGCGTTTTCTACTTAGTCGTGAAGCGTATCAAGGCGTGAGAAAGAAGAGGCGCTCGAGTTTTAATCGCCTAACTTTTGCTTTTCGACTAAGTGTTCGACGCAGGCTCGTATCCCTCGAGGGGGGAGCGAGTGGAGGTACCGTAGCCTGGAGGCGTAGGAGAGCTCCCGGCTCAACAGCCCTCGACCCCTAGGGAGTTTGAGGCGTTTTCAACTTAGCTGCGAAGCGAAAGGAGACGCTCGAATTTTAAAAAAAATCATTCGTATTTTTAGGAACTTAGGGGGTTCCTCCCCCGTTAGCCCCCGAGGGAGGCTCGACTCTGGCGAGACAGGGTCGAGGCTACCTCTTGCATGTACAATAACAAGTTTGAACTTATAATCGAAAGTACTCCTTATATTTGCCATGCGAAAATGTACAAAACATGCAAGAATGTACGAGGACATTGGTGCCCTAAGGGTAGAAATGACGTAGCTGTTCGATGTTCCATGCGTTGGTGAGGATTTCGCCTTTGTCGTTAGCGAGCTTGTATGTCCCGGGCTTTAGCACCTCAGCTACGGTGTATGGGCCTTCCCATGGCAGGGTCAGCTTGTGACGTCCCTTGCTGCTCTGTCATCGACGTAGGATGAGGTCTCCAACTTGAAAGTCCCTCGGGCGCACGTGCTTGTCATGGTAGCGTCGAAGTTTCTGCTGATACCTTACGGAGTGAATTAGTGCAATGTCTCGAGCCTCCTCGAGCTGGTCGATGGCGTTTGCAAGGGCTTCTTCGCTGCTTTGCTCGTTGTACGCCTTTAGTCGAGGGGAACCATACTCGAGGTCAGTGGGGAGGACGGCCTCGGACCCATAGACCAAGAAGAATGGGGTGAACCTCGTGGCTCTACTAGGTGTTGTCCTTAAGCTCCATAGGACCGAAGGCAGCTCCGTGACCCATTTTTTCGTGCTTGCTAAGGCGGTTGAGGATCCTTGGCTTGAGGCCCTGCAAAATCATGCCATTGGCGCGCTTGACCTAGCCATTCATTCGAGGATGTGCAACCGTGGACCAATTCACACAGATGTGATGGCGATCGCAAAAATCCAAGAACTTCTTGCCGGTGAACTGTGTGCCGTTGTCCATGATGATGATGTTTGGGACCCCAAAGCGACGGATGATGTCGGTGAAGAACTCGACCGCCCGTTCGGAGCGGATGTTGCTGATAGGCTGGGCTTCGATCCACTTGGTGAATTTGTCGACGGCAACGAGCAGGTGGGTGAAGCCTCCAGTTGTCCTTTTGAGGGGACCAACGAGGTCGAGCCCCCATACGGCGAACGGCCATGTGAGGGGGATCATTTGCAAACCATGCGCAGGGAGGTACGTCTGCTTGGCGTAAAATTGACACCCTTTGCACGAGCGGACAATGTTTGTGGCGTCGGAAACGGCGGTTGGCCAGTAGAAACCCTGTCGGAAGGCATTGCCTACGAGGGTCCTTGGCGCTGCGTGATGGCCGCAGGCCCCCGAGTGTATGTCCTCGAGGAGCCTCCTGCCTTCTTCGATAGTAATGCAGCGCTGAAGAACACCTGAGGGGCTTCGCCTGTAGAGTTCCTTGCCATCACCGTAGATGATGTAGGACTTGGCCCGTCGCGCGATCCGGCGAGCTTCGGTCTGGTCCTCCGGAAGCTCTCCCCGAATGAGGCAGTCCAGGAAAGGGACTCGCCAATCCGGCGGTGGGCTCGACGGAGGAGGAGTCCCCTGGATCTCCATAACCTGGGCCCCAGTCGAGGGGGCCCCAGTCGAGGTCATGGGGTGGAGCTTCGAGGGCATCGTGCGAGCCCCCGAGCCCAAATCGATGGAGGGCTCGAAGAGGTCCCTCGAGAATACGTCCGGAGGGACTGTACCTCGAGTCGATGCAATTTTTGCAAGCTCATCCACGGCTTCGTTGTATCGTCAAGCAATATGACTAAGCTCGAGGCCGTGGAACTTGTCTTCCAACTTGCGCACTTCGTTGCAGTAGGCTTCCATCTTGGCGTCATGGCAGTTCGAGGCCTTCATCACTTGGTCGATGATTAGTTGCGAGTCGCCTCGAACGTCAAGGCGTCGGACCCCGAGTTCAAGGGCAACTCGTAATCCAGCGACGAGAGCTTCGTACTCCACAACGTTATTAGAAGCAGCAAAGTGGATGCGAATGACGTAGCGCATGTGGACTCCGAGGGGTGAGATGAAGAGCAAGCCCGCGCCTGCTCCTGTCTTCATGAGCGACCCGTCGAAGTACATTGTCCACAGCTCGGCTTGGATTTGAACTGGCGGCAACTGAGTGTCGGTCCACTCAGCGACGAAATCCGCCAGCGCTTGGGACTTGATGGCCTTCCGTGGTGCGTAGGTGATGGTCTCGCCCATGAGCTCGATCGACCACTTAGCAATCCTTCCAGCGGCCTCCCGGTTATGGATGATCTCCCCAAGGGGAACGAAGATACCACGGTAACCAGGTGGCTGAGGAAGTAGTGCTGGAGCTTGCGACGTGTAAGGACGATGGCGTAGAGCAGCTTTTGCACCTGTGGGTAGCGGATTTTCGTTTTCGAAAGCACTTCGCTGACGAAGTAAACCAGCCGCTGGATGGGCAAGGCGTGCCCTTCCTCTTGCCTCTCAACCACTATGGCCGCGCTAACCACCTGAGTGGTTGCGACGACATAGAGGAGGAGGGGCTCAGGCGGTTCAGTCGACGTCACTAGTCGAGGAGGGACGAGAATCGGGGTGGATGTCAGCATGCCTTTGAGTTCGTCGAGAGCCTCCTCGGCCTCCGCGGTCCATGTGAATCGCTCGGATTTTTTCATGAGGCGGTACAGAGGCATGGCCTTCTCCCCTAAATGTGAGATGAAATGGCTAAGGGCCGCGAGGCAGCCCGTGACCTTCTACACGCCCTTGAGATCCTGAATCGGCCCCATTCGCATGATGGCCACCACCTTCTCGGGGTTGGCCTTGATCCCATGCTGGGAGATGATGTATCTGAGGAGCATGCCCCGAGGCACTCCGAAGACACATTTCTCAGGGTTGAGTTTTATGTTTTTGGCTCAAAGGCACCCAAACGCGATTTTGAGGTCATGGATGAGGTTGTCCACTTTTCTAGACTTGACCACGATGTCATCAACATAGGCCTCGACCGTGTCACCTATGTGTTCGCCAAAGACATGGAGCATGCACCGCTGATACGTTACCCTGGCGTTTCGAAGGCCGAAGGGCATGGTGACGTAGCAGTACATGCCAAAAGGTGTGATGAAGGAAGTCGCAAGCTGGTCGGACTCTTTCATCTTGATTTGGTGGTAGCCGGAATAAGCATCGAGGAACAAGAGGGTTTCACATCCCGCGGTAGAGTCAACAATTTGATCAATGCGTGGTAAAGGAAACAGAACTTTGGGACATGCTTTGTTTAAACTAGTATAGTCAATACACATCCGCATTTTTCCATTCTTTTTCTTAACTAACATAGGATTAGCTAACCATTCAGGGTGATGGACCTCCTTGATGAATCTAGCCACCAAAAGCTTGTGCACCTCCTCGCCGATGATCCTGCACTTCTCCTTGTCGAAGCGGCGCAGGCGTTGCTTCACCGGTCTGGACCCGGCCCGGATCTCCAAGGTGTGCTCGGCGCCTTTCCTCGGTATGCCCGGCATGTCCGAAGGACTCCATGCAAACATATCGGCGTTCGCACGGAGAAAGTCGACGAGCACGGCTTCTATTTGCCCTCGAGGTTGGCACTGATCGTTAGCACCTTCTCGCCGGGGCAGCTCGGGTCGAGGGGGACTTTCTTGGTGTCTTGTGCTGGCTCAAAGTTGCTGGCGTGTCGCTTGGGGTCTGGCGCCTCATCGGCGAGGCACTCGAGGGTCGCGGCTATCATGGCATTTTGCTCGACAGCCTCTCCATACTTGACGCATTCGACATCGCAGTCGTACGCGTGCTCGTAGGAGGCGACAGTGATGACGCCCTTGGGTCCAGGCATCTTGAGCTTGAGGTAGGTGTAGTTCGGGATCGCCATGAACCGCGTGTTGCCCGGTCGGCCTATGATGGCGTGATACGTTCCGTGAAACCCAACCACCTCGAAGGTGAGGGTCTCTTTCCTGAAGTTGGCAGGGGTGCCAAAGCAGACAGGAAGGTCGATACGGCCGACGGGAAGGGCCTTCTTCCCTGGCACGACGCCATGGAATCCCCCGGCGCTGGGTCAGAGTTGGCACCTCTTGACTCCCAGGAGGTCGAGGGTCTCGAGGTTGATGATGTTCAGGCTGCTGCCGCCATCCATGAGGACCTTCGAGAGTCGGGTGTTCATGATGATTGGGTCGACGACGAGCGGATAGGCCCCGGGGTTGGGGACACAATCCGGATGGTCATCGCGGTCGAACGTGATGGGCGCGTCAGACCAGTCGAGGTAGTGAGGTGCCGCGACTTGGACGGAGAAGACTTCTCGACGCTCCCTCTTGCGTTGTCGAGGCGTGAGCTGGGTCGAGGGGCCCCCGTAGATCATGTAGCAGTCATAGACTTCAGGGAATTTTCCGTCTTCCCTGTTGTCTCCCTCACCGCCGTCTTGGTCTTTCTTGTTGTCACCTTTCTTCACGCCCACTTGCTCAAAGTGCTTTCGAAGCATGCGGCAGTCCTTAAGCTTGTGCTTTGCCCCGTCCTTGTGATATGGGCAGGGCTCCTCGAGCATTTTGTCAAAGATGGCGCCCTCGGGGGGACCTCGATGTCTTTTGCGTTCGGTTGCTACGATGAGATCATCTTCTGCAGCCTCACGCTTGCCTTGCTGATTTTTCTTTTTCTTGTTGTTTCTCTTCGGCCCTTTGCTCGAGCCTCCAGCGTCGGCTGCCGATGCCTTTCCCTTGTCCTTCCCATCGCTGAAGAAGGCGCCGACCGCCTCTTCGCCGGCCGCATAGTTGGCGACCACATCCATGAGCTCGTCGACGATGTCGGGGCGGTTACGCCCCAACTCGCGAACTAGGTCCTTGCAGGTTGTACCCGCAACGAATGCTAGAATGACATCGAGATCGGAGATGTGGGGTAGTTCGGTGCGGAGCTTGGAGAATCATCGAGCAAAGTCATGGAGAGACTCCTCTGGTTTCTGCTTGCAGTTGCGCAGTTCCCAGGAGTTCCAGGGGCGCACATAGGTACCTTTGAAGTTTCCCTCGAAGATCCGGACAAGGTCGACCCAGCCGCAAATCTGGTCAGGGGGAAGCTCCTCGAGCCACCTACGCGCGGTGTCAGACAGGAACAGGGGAAGGTGACGTATGATGACGTGATCGTCACGTGCCCCGCCCGCCTGACAAGCCAGCCGAAAGTCGGCTAGCTAGAGCTCGAGATTGGTTTCGCCGTTGTATTTGACGATGCTCGTGGGGGGTCAAAACTTGTCGGGCAGCTGGGCGCAACGGATCATCCTGCTGAAGACTCGGGGACCCGGTGGCTCTGGGGCCCGTCGGTCTTCGTCGCTGTCGTAACGCCCTCCACGATGGGCGCTGTACCCTCGATCCTCGGCATCCCCGTGCTTGCGTCTGCGGTTCTCGACGATGTCAAGGCGCGCGTCACGGGGAGCGCAGTCGTCGTTGATACGTTCTCGGGCCGGCTTCTTCTTCGGTCGGGGGCCACCCCCTGATCGACCAAGCTCTCCCTTTCGGGCCGGGAGGGCTTGACCTGAGGTTCGGAGGCTGCCCCTCGATGCCTCGAGGCTGAGCTCTCGGCTTGCTGAACAGCAGCAACTTGGAGGAGATCCTCGACCTCGCGTTGTATCCGCCGAGCTTGCGAGTTGGATGGCGCGGGCATATTGCGAAGGAGCATAGCCGCCGCGACAATGTTCTGGCTTGCTCGGGGATAACGGTTGGCGGGTTGCTCGGGTGCCCTAGCCTCGTTGATCTGCCTGTTGACCTCTCGGGCCCTGGCTCGGGCTCTACCGCTGGGCGGTCGCCGCTCTTGCTCGAGGGTTAGCTCGAGCAGGCGCAATCGTTCCTTCTCGTCAGCGAGCTTCACCTGCAACTCCCGAATTTGTGCCAGTTGTGCGTTCTGCTCGCTAGGACGGGGGCACGCCTCTCGGGGTGCGTCTAGTTGTTGGTCCTCTGCTCTGGGGAGAGCACCTCCCGCCGCAGCGGTAGCTACCCCGGCTGCTGGATCGATGGTGTCCTGATCGGAGTCGACATCACCATCGATGTGGAGGCACTCGCGGGTAGGATCCCAATGATCAGAGTCAGAGTCGGGGTCGCCGCAGCAGAAAACGAGGAATTGTCCCCGCGCCTCTTCCTGCAACTGCTGTCGGAGTGTGCCGACGGCGTACCTCCGGGGGCCGGGCGCTCTCGCGAAGGCCAAATCCTCGGAGGCTGGTGTGACAGTCCCCACGTCCGTCATTGCACGGAGAAGGGCGCCTGGGCGGTCCTCTAACGTGCTCATGTTGGAGTGGGTCGCTGTCGAGATCATCGTCGTGGGATTGTTGAAGTCGAACGAAGGCCGCCAACGACGCGCGAACAGCTCGTGCGGAAGCGGGCTCGATCGAGCGGGGACTTCGTCGTGCTCCCTTGATGAGCGTACTGCGAAGGTGGAGTTAGGGTTGTGGTGGGGTCCTGCCAGTTCGCCCTCTACCTCTGAACTCGGGTCAGACAATCCCCCAACAAGGGGACCTCATCTTCGGTCAGGGGCGAGGAGAAAGTGGCGGGTACCATCCATGACTTAGGTTGATGGCGATGACGGTGTCGATCGTGCCTCCTTCTGGATGTGGCAGCATGGTGGTGAGACCGACGAGCGGCCCCCCATGAGCGTGGGGGCGTACCGCGACCTCCGTTTGGGTCACTAATCGAGAGCAGGGTCATGTCATAGCCCTGGCCGAGGGACATGAACTCCAGGCTCCCAAAATAGATCACCGTAGTGCACGAAAGTGGTGAAATAAAGTCGCCTATCTAGAAAAATGGTGGGAAATCATTAGTGACACGCGGTTCCCCTACCTGGCGCGCCAACTGTCGGTGTTTTGACCCCCGTGGGTTAACACCAACGAGTAATATTCATAATTGCGTGCTCCCTTGATCCGGTGGGTAATGCAAGAAGGACACGGCGATTTATCCTGGTTCGGGCAAAGAAGGCCCTACGTCCAGCGGGGGGAGGATATTTCGTGTTATCTTGCACCGAAGTGCTAGTACAGGGGAAAATACAAACAGCTGTGAGGAGCGTGAGCTGGAGCTTGGGCGTTTCGGGCGCCTAGCTCTCTACTTTACACTGTCTCACGGTATTGATTCGTGATCTAAAGCCTTAGCGTTTCTATGCTCTAGATCCTCTTGTCCGTTCTCCTTTTTCCCTTTTGCTAACGTCCTGGCGCCTCCTTTTATAGGTGAAGGAGGGGCACAGGAGTATATATATTTAGAGTTCACATGGCTGGTGATGTATGACGTTGAGGCCGATCACGTCGGTGCTGCTGTAGAGATGTACGTCGGCATGGGAGGTTCTGCAGCCGTCGCGTCAGGAGTTGTTGAAGTGCAGCCGGAGTCGTTGGAGTCCCTCTCGAGGGTTCGTCCGACGAAGTCGAGGGGCGGCGGTCGAGGATCTGGCTCGAGTCAAGGGGGTCGAGTCAAGAGGGGCGAGCCTCACCGGATAAGGGCGAATCCCAGGAAATGCGGGAAACGTGCTGATTTATGCGTCTCGAGGGGGTGCTGGACGGGACACAGTGCTCGGCATGGCGCAACAGCGAAGTACGACCCGCGGGATTCCGGGGCATGGGCGATAAAAGCAAGATTTGACCGCCACACCCACAACTGTTACCGTAACTGTGGCCATACGGTTAGGCGGGGGTAGGTAAAACGCATTAAATGCGCCCAGATCCGTACGGGAGAGTCGGCAGCCGAGGGGTGCATTGTCCTCGAGGACTGCCCATTCGCGCGAATAAAGTTCCGTCCTCGAGGGCAGGCTCGTTTGTCGGGCGAAGTTTCATCCTCGAGGGGTCGCCCGAGTTGTACCCTCGAGTGTACAGTCCCAGTCCGCGCGGTAGCCCCTCGAACAGGCTTTGGCTTTGGGCCGTCATAGCCCGTTCGTGGGTCAGCCCAATATGCCTTAGCCTGCGGGCCTTCGAACGTTAACGTGGGAGGTCACTGGAGGGTTCGTGTTACAGATTTTGCGGGGTTTAGTCCGGTAAACCAAGGGTTTGGGGTACCCATTTCCTGGGTAACGACATAGATGTACTCACTCTTTGTATTCATCAACCTCTTCACAGTTATTTAGAACAAACCAAACCATGGAGTCATAGTCTTTGTCTTGGTAGTGAAGTTTTGAAGCTCCCAACAGGTCAATACCATGACCAAAAATAGAGTAACCATTGGGTGAGATGTTCTATTTTCATCTAACTTTCTTTTAGGCCCAATGAACCTAGTAATGATGTCATTGAAATTTGTTGAGCACTGGGTCATACAGTCATCGTGAGTTTATGCCTTTGTAATACATCCTTCAGGCCTTGCTTGATTGCGGATGAAACGCTTAAAGGTGCCCAACCTTCTCTCAATGGGATACATCCACCCATACTACACCGGTCCCCTAAGGAGTGCCTTATTAGGTAAGTGTACTACTAGGTGAACCATAATATCGAAGAATGCTGGAGGATAAATTTTCTCTAGCTTACAAAGGATAAGCACAATATCTTCCTTCATCTTATGTAGTGCATCAACCTTTAGAGTTTAGAGCAAAGTTGTCTAAAAAACCTACCCAATTCAGCAATTACTCCGTATACGTCTTTGCGCACTAAACCACGAAGGCCAGCTGGTAAGTGTGTTTTGAGCCCATGTATTGTTCCTGCTCCCTCCAGATTGACACATCTTGATATATTGGAGGCATAGCCATCTAGAAACTTAACATTGATCACCAATTGCAAGAACTACTTCCTATCTTCTAGTTTTAGGATGTAACAAGCTCTTGGCTTTGATGATGCACTACCACTCTTATCTAGCAAATGAATCTCTTTTCTAATACCTCTATCCTCAAAATCTAGTCTAGCATTGACGGTGTCCTTTGTCTTGTTTGGAATATTAAGTAGAGTTGACAAAATGTTTTCACATATGTTTTTCTCTATGTGCATAACATCAAGGTTGTGATGTAGCTTCAATTTTGGCTAGTATTCCAAATCATACAAGCTAACCTTCAGATGTCATACTGGTTCTTCTTCATTACGATGTCATTTTCTTGGCTTTGGTTTATCTGGATTCTTGCCTGTAACATTGCAAACTTCATTCAACCTTGCCATAACCTCATCTACATCCTTGGCTTCTCTCTTTTTTCATGCTTGCCAAAAGATCTGTTTGTCCTCCATTCATGGTTTTTAGGGAGGAAACGTCTACGGTCTATGAAACCAATTTTGTTACTAAGACTACAGGAGCATGGATTCTCATCGTAGTGCACATGAAGTAACCCCTAGTGGTTCTACATGACATGTGTTCCCCACAGAATCGCTGCACACAGGTCGAAGTCTTTGCCTTCAACTGCATCATAAGTTTTGACACTCTTCCAAAGCTTTACCATGTCTGCCATCAAAGGTTGCATGAAAACATAGAAATCTTTGCCACAGCGGCGCCTCGAAGACAATCTCCCTCAGCTCTGCTTCATCCGCCCAAGGTACATTTCAGAGATTTGCTAGAAGCTAACAATCATTCTGGTAGCTAAGGATTTTCTAGATTGTGGTAATTTGCGTAGGGTCACTTAAATTCCTAATTTTGCTTGGTTCAACAAATGATTCTAGCAGCTAACAATCACTTTTGAATGCAAGTTATGATGTCTTGGCTAAATGTATGTAGTTTTGTTTGCTTGTGTTGTATCATTCCTGGATGCATGTGGCTCTAAGCTTATGTTGTGGTACCTCTGACCTATGAAAGATATCAATCACTTTTGGACAATGTGTTTGCTTGTGCTGTATCATTCCTGGATGCATGTAGCTTTGAGCTTGTGTTGTGGTACATCTGAGCTATGATAGATATCAATCACTTTTAGCTAAATGTATGTCCTAGTACTGGTAGCTATGTCTTCTCTGGATGCTTTTGTTAACTAAATGTATGCCCTGTGATGTATGTCTAAACTCATAAATGGATGCATTTTTGCTTGTGTTGTATCATTCATATATGAAACATCTTGACTTGTGTGGTCAAGTTAGACTGAAAGATTATTCCACACCCAATTGCAACCTATTATGTCTTTAGCTACATGTTGAATCTTGTGTGGTTTACTGTTATTGCATATCCTCTTAGCTAAATGTTCACTGTCCTGATTTGTTAGTTGTTCTTCTGCCATTTAGTTGTTTTTTACCCTTGTCTCTACCATTTGACACAATACTAATTTGTTAGTTTTTTCTTCAACTCATTTCTAGAAACTAAATCCAGTTTCTGCTATTTCTGCTTTCCTCAAACTAAGTAAGAAATGACGAAAACCAAGTACGAGCAGCAGAGGGATAAGAATGTAAAGAATATTCAGGCAGTTTTTTTTCCTATGGGCATTGAGGTCTTAGCTCAGGAAGTTAATGATGTTTATTCAAAAAAGCATAAGGGCAAAGGGAAGCCTATAGTCACTGACAATCCATCATCTGACATTGATTATGATCCAACATCTGAACTTGATAACCAACTGACACTGATGATGATTCTGATGATGACCTCGAAAATGAGGTCAATACTGAGGTAGGTGCATTAATTGGGAAATTAACAAGTTTGTGGCCTTTCTATTTCAAACATTAAATTGATGTACTCATCTAATCTATCTTACACTTCAGTCTTATATAATTCATAACATTCTTGTTTCTTGGTGGGTAGGAGAGATGGTTCCAGGAACTCACCCTCAGAAGAAGCAAAAGGAGGGGGCAATGGCGGTTGGTAGCCAGCATTTACTAGCCATGCCAACAAGGTTAACTAGGCTCCAAGCAGCCATGCCTTCGCCTAGGGGTCGTCCACCACCGAGGCAGAGACTGCCTTTGCCTCCTAAGAACACTTCAAAGGCTATCCCTAAACCTACTGCCAATTGTAGTGCCACAATTGCAAGCCCAACTCAGCGCAAGCAGGAGCTAGTCTCATACCACAAAAACTACTTCCACAGAGCCTAGTACTCAAAAAAACACCACAAACCAGTCCAGCCATGTCAGCGCCTATTCCAAGCACAATGCCTAGTTCTCCTAGATGCACCTAGGAATATGCTGCCAGGTCTGTGCCTGGTGCAAACCCTATGCTAAGCTTTCCTAGAGCAAACCTAGTCAGTTCAGCCATGTCGCAGTCTCTCGCAAACACCGAGCATACTGCTACTCCTACACCGACCAACCACCCAACTCCCACAACTAGTATCACCCAACTAGTTCCTACGGACACCTCACTAGGTGCACGAAGCTCTAGGCAAAGCAATGAAATCAATGAGTCTAGTGACCAATTTGATGCCACAACTTCAGAGGGTCATATAGAGCAAGGAGAGATGGATGCTAGCTTGGTTCCATGTAAATACAATTTCTAGTTATTATTTTTTGCATTAGATAACTTCATTTGTTTCTGCTATATGAACACATTTTTAATATTATTTGCAAATAGCAGGGCCCCCAAAAGGAAGTTCGCAAGAAAACCATTGGTCTTGGCTTAGAGAGATTGATAAAAAGAGGCAACAAGATGTCTATCGAAATTGCTAAAGGGAAGAAGAGACCTGCAGTCCCAACTCAAGCAGCAAAGTTGGCATCAGAAACTGGTGTTGCCCTTAGAGCTCAGCTGCCTATCTACACATCTTGGAAGCTTTATGAAAAAGATGGGGGATGCACAAGTACAAAAAAGTGCTAGACAAAGTCGCGATGAGACAACTATTTCACTTACAATACTTTCTTCCTTTATTTTAGTCCCCACTACTAGATTTTGACCCTATTGCATCACGTCCCCTTGCATCAAACTAAAATCTAATGCAATAGGTGGTTGCTATTACATCAATTTTTGGAATCTGATGCAATATGTGGTCATTATTGCATCAGAAAAGAGTTGGATGTGATAGTAATTCATGTCGATGCAATAGATGTAATCTATTGATCTATTGCATCATTTGGAACAAGAGATGCGGCAGGTAGAAATTATTGCATCAGATATATTTGGTTGCATTTGTATTGAATTTTTGATGCAATATGTAGGTGGTATTGCACTGGTTTAGAATATGAATGCAATTAGAAAGTACTATAGCAATGGATTTGTGTTTGATGCAACCGGTATTTTTGAAAGAAATTTGACCAACGTGAAAACACCTTGTGGCTATCTAATAAGTGAATTGTTAATTTTTTAAAAATAAGCGTCAAATAAGTAAATTGTTAATTATTTATTAAAAATATCTTCCACCTAACAATTGAATTGTTAATTTTAAGGAAAATTTTAAAAAATAATTAGGCCAGGCAGAGGAGTCGAACCGAGGCCCCTAGGACTGTCCAAGTCGTGGACAAACCACTAGGCTAATTATACATTGTTGCATGGATGTATATTTTTTCTTTTATATTATTATCTAATCATGTTTTTGACTGTATATACATACGCCTATAAGCCCATGTCGTATACCCATTAGGTAATTACGTGGCCCATCAGGCATCAGCAGTAGAAGGATACGGCATTTGTTTCTGGAGGCAAGGAGTCGATCGTAGCCCATCAGGCACCAGCAGTAGAAGGATATGGCATTTGTTTCTGGAGACAAGGAGTCGATCAGTCCAGCCGCCGACGCCCGTTCCCGTCGTTGCAGCTTCTTCACGATCGCGACCTACTCGATCCAGAGGACGGCGCCGGCGGTGGCCAGCAGTCCAACAAGAGACGTTGAGGCAGGGCTCCACGAGTTGAGACCACGAGGACTACGATCGATGCTCGACG
This sequence comes from Bothriochloa decipiens, assembly GCA_023333625.1. Taxonomy (NCBI): domain Eukaryota; kingdom Viridiplantae; phylum Streptophyta; class Magnoliopsida; order Poales; family Poaceae; genus Bothriochloa; species Bothriochloa decipiens. The sequence goes on along the minus strand of CM041641.1, from coordinate 23,666,779 downwards.
GCATCTGATCTTGATCTTGGTACTTGTTATTGCCTTTTACCCTTTTGTAAATCTTTGAATCAGTTCATGTCCAACCTCCAAATTGTCTAGCTATATATAACTCGTTCAATTTCAGTGTCTTTAAATTTCATGTAATTTAAAGCCCATGTTAGATTTCATGTTTGACGGCGAAGATTTACTGATTCTACCGACGTCTGCTTCTGATTAGAACCGACTTCATTTAGCTTCTCGTCTGAATCCGAAAGGTCATATATATAACAGCAGCTTCCACTTCTCCCTCAATTAGTTTTACCTCTCCTCCTTCCTCTATGCCTCGTTCCCCTCTCTCCCTCTTCCCGACACTTCTCCCGTACGCGCCCTCTCTCCCCGTCTCTCTCCCGATGCGGCCATGGCGGCGCTCGACGGCGTGGGTGGGGCATGGCTGCCGCGGCCCTCCTCCTTCCCTCCCTCTTCCTGGCGTCCTGGCCGGCCAGGCACCGCCGCCTCAGCGTGCCTGGCGCTGGCGGATCGCGGCGGCGCTCCCGCCGGCGGCGCGGCTCCCGCCGGCGGCGCGGCTCGTGGCCGCCCGCGGTGGTTGTGCTCGGCCACGGCGCGGCGCTGGCGGGACGTGCACGTTGCCGCAGGCGAGGCTGTGCCCCCCGGTGCTGCTTCGTCGGCTTTGAGGGCGGCGCGCATGCCGGCCAGATCTGGCGGTAACTGACTCTTGTCTTCTCCTCTTCACGTCATGGCTCCTCCCCAGGATCCTCTGATTTTCACTCCAATTTATTTGGTTCATACTGTAGGGTTTCTATGTACATAGCAATTTGGTTTGTGAAATTAACCCTAGCCTGGACGACATCTGATTAATTTGGTGGCTTCGAGTGCATTGATCCTCACTGCTTGATGAATAGCGTAGACAGTTAGTTTGCAGGTACTTGCGTTCTTCTCTTCTTCAACTTCATAAAGAGATCACAATTAGCCCTGTAGAGTACTAATTGCTTTTGTTGCTTCTATTTATTATTTGAATCAGTAAACCTTCATATTTTCGTTATTTGATTGTGCACTGGACGTTTAGTTCTATGTCCAGGAAAAAATATTAGCCTGAATCTCTTTGGCGTACTGTAAAGGAATTGATACCTCTGATTTCTTTTACCTGAATCTCTTTTAATTGTTTTGCTAACTATTTGATTTCCATGTAGGTGTTTCAAGAATATGCTCAGAGATTGAAAATACTATCCTGAGTACTAACTCTTATTTTTGGTAAGAGTTGTCTTCTGCTTTACATGTAGAGATAATGACAGCGTTTCTGAAATGTGATATAACTTGGGCTCCTACTGACTTGAACAGGTCATGGCCAGTGCTGATGCATAGCTGGTAATGGACTATGTGAGAAGTGAGAACTGAATAAGCAGATCTGCAGGTGAAACCATGCCACCTCCCTCACATTTACTGTATAAGAACTGAGTAATCAGGTCTGCAAGTGAAGCCATACCACCTCCCTTTTCAGCATGAATAAAAAAAATCATACTGCTTTGTCCTACAAACTTATTTATAATACATGCTTAGGACAACTCTCCAATAATCTGAGTCCACTATTCCTTTTAAGGATCATTTTAACCAACCAAATACTTACAATTTACTAATCTTTGCATAAATAATATGTTCCCTTCAAAAATTTATGATGAAACATTTCCTTCTTACATTTCAATTCTGCAAAAATATACAGTGTAGAGCAGCAGCTTACAATTGTTGCCTACCTTACCTGAACTTTTCTACAAATCTCACCATCCAGCTGCTATTAAGTTCATACTATTCTGACTCTTCATAGTATCAACCAATACCACAGGAATCTTCTTGTATATAGGTTGCCACTCAGTGACAAAGCTATGCTTTTAAGCTGGTGATGAACTTTTCAAAGTAAGTTTAGGATGTGCAGAAGAACATTCGTGCTTGCAGCCTGCTTGACAACTCTTCCCTTCACACCAACAAAGGTCATCATAAATTTATATTCATTTGGGGCCCAAACACTTTCCTTAATGCCTACAAAAATTTAAGATGCCCAAATGCAGGCAATGGTTACCTTTTAGCCAATGGAGATGTTATATGTTCAACTCTTCTTTTGGCCAATTTCAATTTGCCGGTTTGCCTTGTTTCAGATAGTTTACTCACTATGTTAGTGAAGTCCCAAAAGATCAGCTTTGCACTTTAGTAACCTACCCTGATCTTATTAGTTAACCGTTTTCTAAAAGTGCTAGCCTGGTGGAGTATGTTATAATGATTATAATGACCATCATGCCAACCAGATGCCGCTTGCTGCCTCCTATTGATTTTAATTTGCAGACTTTGAAATGGGCTTCAAGTTTGCTTGATTCCTGGCCATTACCTGTCCTCATCTCCTCAGCATCTGTGCTACCATTTCACCTATTGGTGCTGTAGCAACATCCTGGTATTCTAACTTTCCTTACTGATCCGTTTGCTTGATTTCCATTACCTGTCATCATCTTCTTTTTTCTTTGGCAAGGATGTACTGGTCCAGGTCCATGTTTGGGATCTTGCTTATACTGTACCACACCATGTATCTGTGATATTGCCTAAGGTTACACACCTTCCTATTCACTTTAGCATCTCATCCTCTTTGTTTGACCCCTTTAATTTTCTGTCATGGATTTCCTGATTCAGGCCTGCATCGAAAAAAGAGACTTATTGTCTATGATCTATGGCTAATTCACACGCAGTTATTGAACTTATTAACTCTATTCTCTTAACTCTAAGCACTTAGCTCCATTATCTACCGATGTTAGCATAGCATTTCGACATTTATTATAAGCTGACTTTCTCTCATGAAACATGTCGCTTACAGGGCTACAATTTGTGATGCATGCAACAATTATTTTGTTAGCAGAAACATGTTGTCTCCTTATTTTACTCTGTTTCCTGGAGACTAAATACTTGCAATACAATGCTGCTACATTTATGACACATGATTATATATACTCTCACTTCCATCTTCCGTAGGTTCTGTGGACTCCTGGATAAACTGCGACTGTAACTCACAGCCATGCCGTGAGCTCAAGTGACATGCCGCTGAATCAAGTTGTGGTCATCTACTTGGTTTATGGATCCATTTCATGGGCTCTTTGTTGTGTTGATGTATCGCCAGGTTCACTACTCTGCAGTTGTACCATATGACAGCTATGCATGTAAATATATGAAATGTAATTGCTTTTCAACAACAACAACATAGCCTTTGTCCCAAACAAGTTGGGTTAGGCGTAATTGCTCTTATAAAGATTATATATTAGTCTGTTGTCTGTATATTCTCCATATTCAATACCTGTATAATTGTGTACTATAAACCTGCTACTCCATCAAAGCACGTTATTATGCATGTAAACAATGTTCGGCGCGTGATACCCTGTTTTCGAATTTAACTTGCGACTACATTTTTTTTATTAAATGCCCATCATATAAATGATGCGCATGATGTTCAGCGCACCAAAGACAGCCACCGGACATCGATGCCATCTGAAGCAACTACTCCGCTTAGCACTAGCATCCTAGAAAACCTCTTTTGTATTAATGTTTAGGATTGTAGCGCTAAGACCTTGCACAAGTGCATCTTAAATGTTTATGTCACCAATTAATCTTACACTGCGCACCTTTGTCATGGCGCCTGAGGGCGCGCCCCTTCCACTAGTAATATAATATATCAGAATCGTCACACATTCACTCTGCGTCATTTGAAAGGTTCTGATTTCATTTTCCCCTACACTTGCACGTAACAAAATATATCACGACATGGATTTTAAACTGAACATATAGGCCCTAGGTTTTTTTCTTCTTGTTCACTTTTTGTCTAGTACTTTGTACTTATATAGTCATTGTTTGTCCTCTAATTTAGGTCAGATACTAGAATTTTAGAATGTTACTGTCCGGGGCTGCGAAAAGAAAACGGAAAAGACAGGAAGGATTTTTTTTGGACAACAGTAATATCCATACTGAGAACGATTGTCTAAGAAACGTTTGCCAAGTGCTGAGAGAACGATTGAATGGCATAGCTACGTAGGCATTGCGATGGAATTTTGTTTGGACAACATTAATATCCATACTGATTTTGCATCTTTTTGTTACACAATTGCTATTTACTTTGCCTTTGTTTCCAATATGTAGCATGTTCTTATTTATCCTTGTGTGTATTGGTCAGGTGTTCAAATCAATGTCACACCAAGGTAGAAGTTGGACGTGGCTGGATAAGGCATCTGCAGAGTGGCAACAAGGATTAACTGATTATCTTGATAGCACCTTTGGAGGCAGCTCTAAAGGAGGAACGGCACCATGTCCATGTTCAGCATGTCGTTCCATGTCATTTAGAAAAAGGTCGGATGTTCAGAATCTTTTGCTTCGGAAAGGTTTTGATGAAAGCTTCATCCGAGAGCAGGAAAGTATATGTGAAGGTTCAATAATTGATGATGATGATGTTGTTGATGATAGGGCTCGTACCATATAATTGTTACATTCTATCATCAGGGGTGAAATACGTGGAGAAATCGATGAGGAGCAGCCAAATGAGATGGCAAAGAAGTTCTTTAAATTGCTACAAGAGGCCAAGAAGGAGTTGTTTCCATGCTGCATGGAAGCTACCCAGGTGTCTTTCATTGTCAAAATGTTTCAGATGAAGTGCATGCTTGGTTGTAGTAATGTTTGCATGGAGTACCTACTTGGGTTGTTCTTGCTTATTCTTCCTAAAGGGCACCGCCTCCTAGATAGTATGGAGAAGATCAAAAAGGTTGTTAGAGATCTTGGTCTAAATTATTGAAAGATAGATGCATACTATAATGATTGTGTGTTATTTAGAGGGAAAGAATATGAGGGCCTGGATAATTGCCCAAAACGTGGTGAGACAAGGTGGAAGCAGTCTAAAGAGGTACAAGATGTTGGCAGTAGTTGTGGCTCAAAAACGCGTGTTCCACAAAATCCTACGGTAATTCCCACTAATTCCACGACTCCGAAGAATATATATGTCAGAGACTAGAGCATCAGATATGCGTTGGCATAAGGAAGAATTGGTGGTTGATGGAAAAATTCGACATCCTGTGAACTCCAAAGCATGGAAACATGTGGATGCAACCTATGAATGGTTTGCAAAGGATCCTCGTAATGTCAGGCTTGGTCTAGCATCTGATGGATTCAATATGTTTGGTATGTTGAATGTGTCATATAGTTTGTCGGGTACCTGGAAAAGGGGTACCCCAAACCCTCGATTAATCAGACTAATCTCCGAAGTCAGCAACGCAAACCCTCCAACGACATCCCTCACTATCGCTCGAAAGCCCACAGGCTAAGGCATATTGGGCCGCCCCACGAACAGGTGTCGACAGCCCAAAGCCACAGCCTGCTCGACGGGCTACCACGCGGACCGAGACTGTACGCTCGAGGGTACAACTCGGGGACCCCTCGAGGACGGAACTTCGCTCGAGCGAACGAGCCCGCCCTCGAGGACGGAACTTCGCCCGTGCGAATAGGCACCCCTCGAACACAGTATACCCCTCGACTACCTACCCCCCGTACGGATCCAAGCGCATTCAATGCATTTTACCTGCTTCCGCCTAACCGTATGGTCACAGTTACAGCAACAGTTGCGAGTATAGCAGTCGAATCCTGCTTTTGCCGCCCATACTCCAGAATCCCGCGGATCGTACCTCACTGTTACGCCATACCAAGCACTGTGTCCCGTCCGGTACCTCCTCGAGGCTCGAAAGTCAACACATTCCCCGCATCTCCCGGGATTCGGCCTTATCCAAAGGGCCTCGACCCCCTCGACTCGACCCCCTCGACTCGACCTGAGGCCTCGATCGTCGCCCCACGGCTCTATCACACCAACCCTCGAGTGGGACTTCAACAACTCCGGTCAACACTTCAACAACTCCCGACGCGACGGTTGCAGGGACCTCCCATGCCGACGTACACCTCTACAGCGATACCGACATGATCGGCATCGGCGTCATACGTCACCGACCACGTTAGCACTAAAAATATGTACTCATGTGCCTCTCCTTCGCCTATAAAAGGAGGCGCCAGGGCTTGGGACAGAGGATCCGGGATCCGAAAGCATCACACGCTAAGGCTTAGATCACAGAACAACACATGAGACAGTGTAGAGAGCTGAGCGCCCGAAACACACGAGCTCAAGCCCACACTTCTCACACCCGCTTGTATTCACCCCTGTACTAGCGCTTCTGTGCAAGATAACACGAACTATCCCCCCCGCTGGACGTAGGGCCTTCTTTGTCCGAACCAGGATAAATCACCATGTCCTTCTTGCATCACCCACCGGATTAAGGGAGCACGCAATTACGAATTTACTTGTTGGTCTTGACCCCCGGGGTCGAAACACTGACATAGTTGTTGGCTTGTGATTTGAATTCCTTACAATCTTTCCACCATGGTTGTGTTTGAAACAGTCGTATTGGATGTTGTCGACGATGATACCAGGAGCCAGACGGCCTGGTGTTAGCATTGATATGTACTTGCAGCCTCTAATTGATGAGCTCAAAGTTTGGAGAGGAAGCCTTTTGATTTGCATGCAATTCTACTGTGGACAATCAATGACTTTCCAGCATATGCAATGCTTTCTGGATGGAGTACGAAAGGCAAGTTTGCATGTCCATATTGCCATACGAAAACAGACTACTTATGGTTGAAGCATGGGAAGAAGTTCTGCTGCATGGGGCATCGTCGCTTTTTGCCTATGGACCACAAGTGGCGCAAAAACAAGGTCAGTTTCAACAACAAGACAGAATATAGGGAGGCTCCACAACTACTGACTGGAGAACAGGTGTTTCAACACTATGATAGTTTTGACCAAATCACATTCGGCCCTGAATCAAAAAAAGGAAGCAACGTGACGAAGAAAAGAGATGGCACAATTGGAGGAAGAAGAGTATTTTCTTCCGGCTTCCGTACTGGAAAAAATTGCTTATTAGGCACAACTTGGATGTGATGCATATCGAGAAAAATATATGTGAGAGCATATTGGGCACTTTGCTAGACATAGAAGGTAAAAGTAAGGATAATGAGGAAGCTCGGCTTGACATGCAACATCTCGGGATAAGGATGGATCAGCATCTAGAGCATGAGAATGGTAAGTTCACCTTACCACCTGCTTTGTACAAATTAAAGAAAGATAACAAGAAACTTTTATGCAAATTTCTACATTAAGTTAAGTTGCCTGATGGGTACGCATCCAATATCCGAAGATGTGTGGATGAAAATCGGTGTCAGTTGTCTGGTCTGCAAACTCACGATTATAATATTATATTCCAGAAACTTTTACCATTAGTACTACGCAACATTCTGCCTCAAGAACTTGTCCCATTTATTGACTTGAGTTGGTTCTTCAGTTCGTTCAAAGGAGCTGGATGAAAACGAGCTTGCTAACATGAGTGCTTCGATTAGGGAGACTCTATGTCTTCTTGAGATGATATTCCCATCTACTTTTTTTTGACATAATGGTACATTTGCCAGTTCATCTAGCTGAAGAGGCTTTACTTGGTAGACCTGTATGCTATAGATGGATGTATCTAGTGGAGAGATATCTGCGTGCGGTAAAAGGTTATGTGAGGAACAAAGCACATCCTGAAGGCTCAATAGCGGAGGGATATATCACAGAAGACTGCATGACATTTTGTTCTATGTTCTTCAAAGACATGCCAACTCGCCCAGAGCGTCATGAAAGCTCCGCAGTGCCTGAACCACCATCTGGTTTGAGCGTATTTGCTGACCTTGACTACAGTAGGAAAGGCTATAGTGTTGAGGTCTTGGACGAATCCGAGATGCTGAGAATAAGGCACTACATACTCACAAATACTAGGGAGTGTGCTACATTGCCCGAGTGAGTTAAATTTAACATTTCAGCATGCTATTTTTTTGTTCACATGATATATTACTAATTCTTTGCATTTTGTTTGGTCTGCCCACTGCAGTGTACATAAGGCTTCAGTAAAGAAATATAATCCGCATAATGTTGAGAGAAGACACAAGCAGCAATTTGTTGGTTGGTTTGAGGACAAAGTGAGTCACCAGAATTTTTTTTGTTCTTTTTATTATGAACGTAATGAAAGCATCTTATTAATTTTTGTTAAATGGAAGTACAGACCAAACAAGAATATGACCAAGGAAAAGCTAGTGAGGAGATGTACAACCTTTCTCAAGGACCAGATGATATTGCTCATGTATTCAATAGATGTTTCATCAATGGCTTCTTATTTCAGACGGTGTCGGCAGAGACAAGCTTGATCACACAAAACAGTGGTGTCCTTGTCAAGGGTGATGGAAGTAGGGGTAATATGGACTGGTACGGAGTTATTAAGAAAATTATCTCTCTATAATTCACTAGTGAAAAGGAAGTGATGATGTTTCAGTGTGATTGGTTGGAGATTTCCATTTTGACAAAACATAAAATTATTAGCCTTACTTCTCCTCAATGGTTAAAATTCCTATCAAGGCCATATGATGACATGCTATAGATACAAAACCCCAATGATATGCTACTTGTTTGAGCATTGAGCTTCGTCAAATTGTTTGTGACCTAAGTGAGATTATGGTCATGCACCCATGATTGAGACACACTTACACCCACAAATAATTTTGCTAACTCTTACACTGGGAGTTGCGCACAACATGCATCCTTTCATCCACCAAATAATTGTTCACTCCAACACTGGGAGTGAACAAGAAAAAATTATATATATGGTTGTTAGGTCCCATCAAAATAAATGCTCTATATCCATATTGTGATCTCTCTCAAATGCTTACGTTGCAACAAGGGACATGAGGCTATTATTGAAAAAAACAAGGAAGAGAGAGAGAGAGAGAGGAAGAGAGTTAAAAAATAGAGATAGAAAAAAAGAGAGAAAAATATAAGAGGGTAAAAAAGGAGAGAAAAGAAAAGAAAAAAAATAATAGTCAGATGAAAGAAAAAAAAGAGAGACTAAAGATAGCCCATGCTTTCATAGAAAATTTTTCTATCTCCCAATAAAGAGAGATGTATTTCTAAAAAGAGTATAGTAGAATTAGGATAGACATTATACACATTTTCTCCACCATTTTTTCCACACATTTGCACGTCTCAATCAAAGTGTATGACTTGTATCTCCTTGTGGTTCGGTTTTTTGACTTAGCAATATATATGATGCAAGCATGCCCACTTTCATACCTACCCAAAACTCCACTCACAGCTTTAGTAGTAGGCCATGAAAAGAAGGCAAATCCACAATGCCTTTGGTGAAGAATCATACACATTGAGCGACTTGAGAGTACCAGTTGAGCAGAAGTTTTGAGCTATATGTTTTTATTTGCAAAAATTATAAAAATTCCAAGTATGCTCCATAGAGAGAAAGTGATGACTTGGTGTCAAGGCCGTTCCACTCTTCAACCGCTCAAGGCGACATGGTAGACACTTTGAAATCCACAGGTATAAGGAATGACATGGAATATCTTTTATGCTAGCATCATATCCTTCGAAGTCATATTCCATAGTTACATCTAACTTTGCTCGAGGATGAGCAAAGAAAGTGTGGGGGAACTTGTTGGCGGTCCTTATTGTATACTTTTTACGCCAACTTATAAATAAAATAAATACCAAAACTTAGGTATAGGGCTTATGACTAACCAATACCACAAGTTTTGGTGCTCTCGACTTGTTTCGCAGGATATACTCAAATTGTGTGTTAAATGATAAGATATTGTTCATATATCACTTGGTGAAAATTAGACAAGAAAATGTATTCAAATATTGGATGCCACAAAATAGTCTCAAATAAATATTTGAGCTGCACCATTATCAAGAGCTAGTTGAGATATACTATTTGCTATATAAATATGGAGCTCCGTGGAAGAAAGATGTATTTATACGGAGCATAGCACCACAAGTCAATGTGATGAGCAGGCCATGGGACCCAGCCAATGCACGACGTGCATTTGGACATGGATCAGCAGGCCTGTGCACAGCGGCAGCAGCTGCACCAGGTCCCGTCCGCTCAACGAACACACTAGCCAGCCCGAGTCAACAGTGCATTGGTTACTTGAACGTCGACAACGCTGGCCCATCAGCTGTGCACGCGTGTCTCAAACAAATCCAGGATGACGTGCAGGCAGGAGCCCATCTGAGCCGTCGACGAGCATGGCCAACCGGCCATGCCACGCAGCAGAGCAACAGAGCAGGACGGCAGCGCCACGTCCAACCAGGACAAGTCGAGGCATTTCACAACCAGCAGCAGGAAGGGACATGTCGGCCCCAGGCCCACGGCTGGACACCCGAAGCGGTAACGCAGCAGCCCAGTCCAGCTAACGACGTCGGTTCAAGAACGTCGGTAACTCAAACCGACCTGATGAAGTCGGTTTCCACCGGCCATTAGCGAGAAGAATATTCTTAGAATATTTATAGTATATCCCCTCTCATTCCACCTATAAACAGAGGATACCTCTACACCTCAAAATACACCATCAAGGAGCTCTCTCGTATCACTTTTTAAGATGTAGTAGTAGTACTAGCCTAGTTGGCAGATAAGGAGTAAAGTGCAAGTTTTGGATTAGTCCTCGGAGTTACGGTAATTCTTGCCTCGGTCCTCTGTAAGGCTTAAGCACTTTCTATATATTTATCTTCTCTACTTTATTAAATTATATTCATGCCTTAGTTCTTTAGCTAAGCTTAATTGATGTTTAGATTTTACGCCTTAGTATGGGTTCTCTGTTCAACCGAATGCTCTAGTTATAAATTGTGACTAGAGTAGTAACCACTAGGGTAGACGTGGTGTTTGGGCTAGCATGTTACCTGAGATTGCGCCCAGCCCTACGGATAGTTACGGTAGCCTCCGGGGTGGTAGGCCCGACAAGGCCTTTATATTCCACCATGTTTAGGCTGGTGTTTTCGTAGGGCTTTTGTTTGCCTGACCCCGGTTACCCCTTCTCAGTCTTTTCGAGAACTGAAAAGAAATAGCTGCCCCAAAATACCTTGGTGTAACCTTTATGTCTGTTCTTTGCTTAGTTATTCCTCTGGTGTGGGTTAGAATAGAACCACAGTAAGGGAGGAGAAAAGGAACCTTGACCTCTCCCGATGACCTCCTAGCTTAGTAGTCTGCTCTGCTATCTTATTTAGAGTTCTCCTGTGTGTCTTTTATCAAAACTCCTATCTTTATCTTTTACATCCGCTTTAGTCTAGTCGGTATACTAGCTAGCAGATACATGATGGTACTTCTCTGATTCTTTACACATTGTTTCACTAAGAATAAATACGATACCCTGGAATACTCTTGGGTGAAAGCTACAACGGTATTCGTGTGCTTGCGGATTTCTCTGTGTGCGTTATCTTATACCAATTGGCTTTCTAGTGCCGTTATCAGGGATGGACTTAGAACCTCCATACTTGGTGATTGCGCTAAGAATCACCAACAACGATCGCCAACAACCTTCTTCGGTGACTGCTAGTTTGTTACACTTCAAAAGTGAACGATTACGCCAATATACAGCTTGGCAGAGGGCATCTCCCGTGTATCCAGCTAAGTATTTCTTTCCCTCTATAGTTACTAGTATTGAGTTTGTTTTGTTTAAAAATAATAAAAATATACATAGCCCTAAAACCATATAAAGATTTCTTTTTGTGTGTGTATATATATACTGTATATCTATAATACACCTGGGTGCATTTTCTATATTGAATGCACCCAGGCCCGGGGCAGTGCTATTCCACCAGGTCGATAGATCCAGACCGTACCAACCCCGTCCACGATACCCTCTCGAATCCCGACCGTACAGGCCTTCTTCTCCCCGGAGTCCACCCGCGACTGCCCCTCTCACAACCCGCGTCCGCCCACCCCAGCCACGGACCAAATCGGCGGCGCCACCACCCCGCCGAACTCATTGTCGGCGCCCTCCGTCCAGTCGGCCGGCCTCCGCCACCTTCACTAGCGCGCGGCGACCCCTCCACCTTCCCATGCGCCGTCTCCCGGTGGCGTCGCCCAACCTCTTCAACCCCTCATCGCCTCGTCGGCGGCCTCCTGCGTCCCGACGGTGCCACTGCGTGCCCTCAACTAGCGCCCGCGCTGGCGTCTTCTTCCCCAACCGACGCGCCCTCCCCTTTCCCCCTCCGACGCAGGATCATCTTCTCCGACTGGAGCAACACTGACGGCGCCCAACCCCCTATCCACATCCGCAGATCGGCACCCCAAGTGCCCTGGATGTCACGGCCCCAACTTCCCCGATCGGCACGGCGTGGCGCCGCCTGGCTTTACTAGTGACGGCGCGGCCCTGATCTGCGGTTGTGCGACCTCCCTAGTTACACGACGTCCTAGGAGTGAAGCCCCCCGGCAGCGCGACGGGGCACCACTGGCATCTCGACAGGCCCACGGTGGTCCCCGCGCCTGACTGGTCATGGCGGGTCTTGTGGGGTAGGCGGAAGGGTATGTTCGGTGGGGAACGGGTCCGGCCTTCCCCAACTCCTTTCTGTAACCAGCGGCGGCCTTCTCGACAGCGCAATTCACCCCTCCTCGAGCAACAACGGCGGCTATGGTGGAATCGATGGCTGCATGAGGCGAACGAGGACCAGCGATGGTGAGCGGCGACGCCCCTGCTCTGCCGTCGGGTCCGGTCCATATCACCAACCCTCGGTGGCCTCTTTCCTAAAGCACGGTGATGTCCTCCCTACACCCATGCGCCCATGCTGGCGTCTTCTTCCCCGACTGACGCGCCCTCCTCTTTCCCCCTCCGAGCGCAGGATCATATTCTTCGACTGGAGCAACACCTATGGCGCCCAACCCCCTATCCACATCCGCAGATCGGCGCCCCAAGTGCCCTGGACATCACAGCCCCAACTTTCCCGATCGGCACGGCGTGGCGCCGCCTGGCTTTACTAGTGACGGCGCGGCCCCGATCTGCGGTTGCACGACCTCCCTAGTTACACGACGTCCTAGGAGTGAAGCCCCCCGGCGACGCGAGGGGCACCACTGGCATCTTGACTGGTCTGCGGTGGTCCCCGTGCCTGACTGGTCATGGCGGGTCTTATGGGGCAGGCGAAAGGGTATGTTCGGTGGGGAACGGGTCCAGCCTTCCCCAACTCCCTTCTGTCACCAGCGGCGGCCTTCTCGATAGCGCGATTCACCCCTCCTCGAGCAGCAACGACGGCTGTGGTGGAATCGATGGCCGCATGAGGCAAATGAGGACCAGCGATGGTGAGGGGCGGCTCCCCTGCTCTGCCGCAGGGTCCGCTCCGTCTCACCAACCCTCGGTGGCCTCTTTCCTGAAGCACGGTGATGTCCTCCCCACACCCATGTGTCGCCTTCACCCACCCTCACTGGTGAGGACGTACGCCACAGGTTCGGTCTGAACCCATCCCTCCTACACCTTCGCCTCCCCATGACCCTCCTCACGTGGTGGCCTCCCCTCCTCTTACACATCACGTGGCCAGAGCCTCCATCTGTCGCCTTCCTGCTCTGCTCGGCATAAGGTCACCGAAGAAGGTTGTGTTGTCATGGAGTTCACGAGGTCAACCAGCCTCGGCCAGTTCCTAGGTGACTTGCACATCGTGTTGGTCAATGATGTGAGAATGCAAGCAAGCAATTTATGCAATTTTATCCAATGGAGGTGCCGTCATTCGATGGAGGTGTTTTGTGTGGATGAGCATTCTATAGAGCAGCGTGGACAACCTTGCTTCGTCGAGGGAGCAGTAGCTTCATCACGTGAGCGGAGCAGTAGTCCAATCATGTTATAGTTAATTTGCATAAAAACATGGTTTCTGGTTTGAAGATACTGTATAGGATGTTTGCATGCTTGTATTCTCTGTCATGTTAATTTGAGTGCTTCATGTGTGATGAATTGTTAGAGAGATATTTTACACAGCTTTGTATGCATGTTGAGTTTGCCGATGGGTGTGGTTGGGATTTTTATACCTCATTTGGTTGATAATTCATCTGAAATTCAACTGATTTTTGTTATTGTTGCTGCAACTGACTTTTTAATGTGAAGGTGCAACTCTACTGTTTTGTTGGTTGCAAATTGGTTGACAATGCAATTTTTGTTATTACTCTAATATGTATTCTGATGTGTATGATCTTATGTTGTTGCATTCTGATGTGTATAACTAGCTTATTTTCTTAGTTGTAACTGGTAGGGTGTTCTAGTTGCAATTGGTTGACAATCTCTCTTTTTTTCAATGGCAGTGGTTATAATGGACACTAAAAGGAATGCATTAGGTTCTTAGGGCAGTGCCCCCCGGCGTTCCCCTCATTTTGCTCAGCAGAAAACATTGAACGTATATCAGTCGAGGAAGGACATGAAGAAGAAATTCAAGGTCCATAGTCCCTCTCGAGCTGACGCTGCGGGTGAAGAACATGATGGATAGGAAGGACATGAAAGTGAACAGTGACCAGGATTCAGATTTTTATCCTGATCAAGATGCCGAGGTTGGTGCTGATGGTGACACTGGTGCTGATGGTGATGCACTAAATGTAGACAATAAGTAGAGGCGCCGCAAACAACCTCCTGCAATTTGGTGTTCTATAAGGGACAATTTATAGGATTGGCGGAAGGAAGATAGTTTTTGATGCTGAGCAATGATGAACTTTCAAGACATGTTTTTGTTTTTGTTTGTCATTGATGTTTATCAGCATCGTGCACATTTATGCAGGATGATATCTATGTATGTTAACACTGCCTGGAAACTATGTGTCATAACTTGCAACTCCTCCAGCACTCGTGTTGTAATCAGTTCAAACACTTATTGTAAATTGCATCTCCTCCTGATGAAATCTAAATGATGTAGCAAATTTTTTATTGATAACAAGGTCGCATATGTCTCATAACTTTGGCAGTGCTTTTTTGTGCATATGTTGTACATAATTGTTATGTTTCTTCTTATTTTATTTAAGCTGTACTCTATCAATTATTTAGAAAATTTAGTGGAGGTTGGAAATGGTTTTCATGCTAATGGAAATAACCATGTTGCAATTCATATTTAGCCGGGTTTGCAATTGCGTCACATATGATGTTGCAAACGGTGTACAATAGGTGTGCAATTTTGTAATAGTGTTTGTTACATCGACTGAGATTAGGCTTAATAGCGTCGACTGAGATTAGGGTTCAGTAGTCGACAAAGACTAAGGGCTTCAACTGAGATTAGGGTTAATAGCATCGACAGAGGTTAGGGTTAATAGCATCGACTAAGATTAGGGTTCAGGGCGTTACCTAACTATCAGTGTTGGTATTTGCTAGCGTTACTTAATGGGGTTGTCAGTCCTGACACTGAAAACATGTGACGATGGTTCTGCAGGTTAAGAAAGGATGCTGCAAGCGCACAGAACTATCGTGTAGCACTTCACCTAGGAGTACTAGGTATCGATTTATTTATTCCCAATGGAAGACGGGGTGATGGTGGATCCTTGGGTAGAGTATGGTGAATTATTGGGCGAAAGGTAAAAGGGATAAATGGAATGATAACTAAGGATAACTTAGAATCTAAGATAATCCTATGATCGCTACTTCACTCTTAGTGCGTGCACGTGGGTGTAATCTAGGTAACTAAGGTAGCTAAGTGAACAGAAAGATTATATCTAGTAAAGAGGCATTGCGCTCCTAATTAAACTGGACACAATGCACCATGAGCCTTACGTTAGTAACTAAATCTAGCGTGGTGGACTACACAGGTGAATAGGGCTATCACCACCTATTGCTACCACCTCCGGAGACCTAGCCTTACCTAAAGGAAAGTTATAGCCTAAGCACCACGCTTAATCTACAAGATTACTATCTCTACTTGAGCTCGATGTAGAGACATAAATACTTGAAGTAAAGTACATGTATTAGGTAGATAATGTATGATTACAAAGAAGTATACCAAACTCGAAGACTCTAAAAGACTCTTCTAGACTCCAAGGTAGAACTCCACCCGACTCCTCTCCTCTTGCAGGCGACTGCTACTCTAGCTAATTTGGAGCTAGAGTGAGAGGGCACTAAGCACTATAGCTAGTGCTTCCTATACTAAGGCTCTTGCCTTCTTGTGCTTTTGAGGTAGTGATGTAGTGATGATTGCTTCAATGGCCGAGGTTCCCTTTATATAGTGATAGGGACACCAGGGGGTACTTGTAGGTGAAGAGGGAGGTCGGTTGGCCATCACCACCATGGTGGGCGCCCTGGCCAGGGTGGGCGCCATCCACCTGGCACCGCCTCATGATCAAATGGCCATGGCTCATCCCCTCATGTCAGTTGCATGCTGGTTAAGTCAGTTTGGAGTTGGTTCCAACCGACTTAACCTTTTGAGTGTATGACAATGGGCCCATGGATCCAAGTGACCTCACTCAGGAGCCCTTTGATCAAACCGACTTCATTTTGACAGTTGGGAGACGTGAGAAGGTGTTGTTGTGGATCAGTGACATGGCTAAGTTCGGCAGCCGGCATCACCAAGGCGGGCGCCCTGGGTCAGGGTGGGTGCCCTGGTCAGGGTGGCCGCCCTAACTCCAAGGCGGGCGCCCTGGCACTTGGCTCGGTTGCTACCCTGTCATGTCTCATTGCCTCCTCTTTGTCCATTTGCACATATTTTTGGTGTTTTTCCTGCATACAAGTATAAATTTCAAGTACAAGTGGAACTAGGTAAAATTCAAAGTAAATTTAGACACTGTCGGGTTATATTTCTATTTGTTAATTAAAATGTTGATGGTGAAAACAGGGGTTAGCGACCATCAACAAGTCCCCCAAACTACCCTTTTGCTTGTCCTCAAGCAAAACATGCGGGTTGAGCATGGTAGAGTAAAAGATGTGAGAAAACCTTATACTTACTTTGCAATGAACATGATTTAGACCTACCTCAAGTCTATTACATGGGGCTTATAGCTTTTTCACCTCGCGGCATGCACAAGCAAGACAGTGTAACAGGTAGAAATTTTATCCCTTGCTTTAGTTCAGCTAGAACTTCATCCGGAGGTTTTCAATATTTTTGAAAAGAAATTCTTGCAGGAGTTCCTCAAATGGCACACTCAATCTCTCAATATAATTGAGGTGGGTGATGTACTCACTTGATAGAATCTAACACTAAGGCTTATTTATGGAGTTCAGTAGGTGGGAAAAGCATGAGTGACTTGAATTGCATTTATTGCTAGGTTAGACACTTAGATCACTAGGAGAAAATAAGTCATGCAGAAAGGTCAAGATTGTGCAAGTGTAGAAATATTTGGTGGAACTCCTTGAGACTTGAATGGATGCCTGCTTTTAGGCGGAGGAGGCATGGTTACTATATTCTCTCCTTCTTTTCTTTTCTTTCTCTCTCTCTCTTTTTCACTTCAGCAGGTATTCAGGCTTCTGTTGTCTCTCATTGGGGATGATATCCCTCTTTTCTCTCTCTAATTTTTTTGAAGTAAACCATGCTCCTCCTGGGATATGTATCCATAGCCTCATGATGATTAGGAGCAACATTGTGTATCCTCTGAGTGAGAATAGAAGGAGGGGGATAATAGATATTTGGTGGTTGCACACTTCTAGTTTAGAAGTTGCAAAGGGCGTGCACATGTAGGTGATCTTGACCAAAAAACCATGACCAGCTTCTCGACTTAGATCGATAAGGTCTAACTAAGCTCAACACAACAAGACACTTTTTTTGTAGGTTTTCTATCTATAGAACATGTACTTGGCATGGTGGTAGGTATTTTTTTGAAACCATTGAGGAACAAATTGCAAGAGTTTTTGAGATTTGTGAAATAAATTCAACTCCAAATATTGTTCCAACTGTCCCTCAGTCAAGTTAAAAGAATTACTCTTCCTTATCACAACATATCTCACCATAGCATGCACTTAGTTATTAGCATGTGCGACCCACAATAATGTTGACTCAAGATAAAGTCTTTTTCATGTTCAAAACTTAGCAGTAATAGGTCGATTAACACATTCATGAATGGCAATGAGTTTCCACTTTAGCAGGCAATTAATTCAGAAGATATAGGCATGTACATAAATACATAAAGTTGTGATTAAATGCCATAACTTAGCGGGGAAAAGGAGTCTCCCCCAAGCTTGCTTGGTTCATGGGGATGGAAAGCCTCCTTGTCGAATATTTCTTCTTTGTTCTTTATTATGTTGATTAATGCAAAAGTCTAATATAATTTTATTATTTATTTATTATTATTATTATTTTTAGATGAATGTCATAAAGGAAATATTATTTATTACTATTATATTTCATTGTTTTTATCATTATACATATTTTTTTCATTTAAGGACAATGCATAACAGAATGTAGAATGTATGATTTGGAAAGGGAAACATGGAATGCACTAATTAACTCATACCTTGTGATTCACGGATTTTCCTTCGTGGTTTCTTCTGCTATTGTTTCTTTCTGTGTAGTGGGTTTAGGTTCTTCGTGACTTGGTGGTGTAGGATCAGATTCCTTACTCTTCTTTAGCTTCCATGTCTTACTGGTTTGCTTCTTTGCCTTAGCTGTGCCTTTGGCTCTCCCTGGTTCTTCAATGTTTGGCTCCTTGTTCCTAGACTTTTGTTTTGATGTCTGAATATAAAGGGAAGAGGTTACATTGTTGATACCTGAGTTATGTTGTGGAGGTGCTTCCACCGGCACGCCTCTTTCTTCCTTCTTGAGCGTCCCTGCCTTTTTCTTTAGTCTATTTTGATGTGATGACTCAGCATAGATACGGGGGATTCCATTGCTTGTATCTATGCCCTAAGGCATTGCTAGTTTGCAAGAAAACTCTTTAATTGTTTGTTCTCTTTTGGGCTTGTTCGCCTTCTCTGTCGATGCCTTCTTGCCATCATGGGAGGATGCTGTGGATGACATCTCTCCCTTGTGTTGTTCATCTAGGAATTGTTTATCTGGCTTGGTCTTTTAGGTTTCTTTTCTTTTGATCTTTCTTGTCTGCATTATGTTAAAAACATGCAAAAAACAAATTGTTCTTTTCTCCTAGGGAGGTGGAAACAGATTTTTCCAGAACCCACATATATACAGGCATTAACAGTGTTTAGGAACGGACGTCCTAGGATGAGAGGTGTATCTTCCTTATTTCCCATGTCGAAGACTACAAAGTCTGTAGGCACATAATTACCTCTGACTTTTACTAAAAATCACAAGCTATCCCTTCTACATACCTTATACACTGATCAGCTAGATGCACATAGAGGATGTTGGGGCCAGGTGTTGATAAAATAATTCATCATATTTTTCTTTAGACATGATGTTTATGCTAGAGCCAAGATCACAAATTGCATTATGAAAAACATGGTTATGAATTGAACAAGTGATAATAGGACTACGAGGATCATCCTTTTTTATCATAGCAATAACTTCTACCCCAAGTGATCCAGAATATAAAACAGTGTCATATTTAGCAGGTCACACCCTAGTTTCGAAGGAATAAAACCAAGGCAAAAGCTCATGTGCGCCTAGATCAAATTACACACATGAACGACAAATTACATGGTCCAATAAGCACAGTGTTCGAAATAAACAATAGTATAACGTTTACATCGTACCATTATTATATAACTGTCATCAGAGTAAAGCGGAATATAAATAACGTCATCCAAAACGAATAGCAACTAAACGACGTAGACGTAGGGACTCCATCTCGCCACAAGAAGGTCGACGATAGCATCACGACGCCTAACATCACAGATAGTTCTCAGGGAAGTCACCAACCGAGTCATCACTTGAGATCCTTTATTTGGGAATTGGTAAGGGTGAGTTCCATGTCGAAACTCAACAAGTACAGGTGGAAAGTAATGACATGCAAGGCTAAAACAAGGTACAACTAAAAGGTAGACTGCGGTAGCATTTTAATGTAACACTTAAGATTTACTTTTGCAACCTATTCTCTAATCAACTTGATTGAAACACCCAACCCTTTATTAAGGTTCAAGTAGTAATTAATGAATCATTTAACATCATAGATATAAGCATATATCATTAAACATGAGATAGCCATCTCAAAGGGAACATAGGATAGCCATCCCGATAAAACCCGAGGTAGCAACCTTAAACAACATCACCATGATTTAACAGCTTAAACCATTTGGCTAAGTCATGTGAGGATCTGGGCCGCTCATGATCATGAGCATGGACGATATATTGATTTTAACTCTGCGTAGAGGTGTACACTTTCACTCCAGATTGTGATTACTCTTTATGCTCAAGGGGATCAACCTCTTAGCCCATTACCGAGATAGGCTGGTAGAGGTCACAACGAGGTTCTTCACAGGGTCATAGGCAGCGGTAACTCGATCAGCGATGTCCCAAGCACATGAGAGACGTACTCATAGCCGACACCCCTGTCTACGGATCCACTAGAACTCCCATGCTAGAACTTATAACATACGTCTCACCATGGCAATGGCACCCATTGGTAAGCTACCCATCTGCCCATGATGGTCTTGCTAATAGACCAAGCTAGTGCCCATTAGCCTGGAGATGTACGGAAGTCCAAAGTTGCTGCTCCATAAATAGGACCACAAGGGGGAGGAGATACGGATACCCTCATCAACACGAGTCCTGCTAGCATCCGTTTCCCCCGTCATTCACCACCAACCAATGATGCGGAACAACATCAACTTCTCCAATGGCCGAAGCCAAGAGCACACGGCTCCAACATGTTAAGAAGCAAGTTTTATCTTCATTAAGTAGGTGAAAGGTAAGTGGAGCACTAGCAACCTAATAACCTATCAACTAAAACCCCCATAGGTGATATCTGGGTAAAGTGGCTAGACATCCCTATGAACCGATTTAGAACACATGCAATGTATTTTATTAACATGAATAGGCGCAATATGATCAAAGGTGCCTACACTTGCCTTGGTTGATGTCTTGCAGCACGTAGACCTCTGGGTCCTGCTGCTCCTCGTTCACCCACGTCTCGTTCTCTATACCCCACAACCATCACACACGAGCAATACATGTAAGCAAAAGTAGTTCAATCAGAACAGTACACCAAAACATGATAACAGTAGTAAATAACAGCATATAAACATTCTACTCGTCGAGGCAATTCTAACAAGTATAAGATCACTAAAAACGGAGTTAAAACATGAAAGTTATGTCCTAAACAAGACTAGGGTCTAATATGCAGAAAATAGAACTAGAATCTGAATACTTTTGAACTACAAAAGACTATATCATAAATAAAGAAAATTGTAGGGACCTTTCTGCAAAAGTGCTAGCAGATTTGCATTGACCGCGCTGACGGCCACGCGGGAGCGGCTGGGTCCTGTGGACCAGCTGTGGACCAACCCCGTGGACCGAGTCCACGGGTCCACGATGGACTGGTGGTGGAGGGGTTGACCCCGGCGATCTCGGCCATGGTCGCCGGTGGTGACTTCGTGACGACAGGCTGTGGGGCACGCGGGGCCAGTGTGAGGCCACACACGTGTTGCGCGTGTGCTTGTGCACTCGATGGGCGCCATGGGCACGGCGGGGCGAAGCCAGAGCGGCGGGGCACCGCGGCGGCGGCGCTCTACGGCGGCACATAGAGGCGTGCAGAGAGGGCGAGGGCGGCCGCGGAGGGCAGCACCGTGACCCTCGTGGTCATGCAGAGCTGATGCACATGGTCACCTTGGCGGCGGATGGCGGTGAAGGCAACGACGGTGGCGAGCTAGGAGAGTTAGGGTTTTGCGAACTCGCAAAACCAGATGGCGGCGGGCTAGGGTTGCAAAGGGGCGGACTCAAGGCGGCTGCAGGGGCTTTATAGCGCGCACGGTGAACCTCGTTCCGTGTGCGGGCGGGCGTGATGCGGTGGAGGCCGGGTCCGGGTCGATGTCCGTCACCTTGAGGGAGATGACACTGTAGCTGTGGGCACCATCTGTGTGGGCCCCACCTGTCAGCGGCGGTGGGCGGGCGCTGTGGCGCTGAGGCGAGCGCGTTGGCGTGGCTTGTGGGCCAGTTGGGCCGCTCGGCCCACCATGTGGTGGTGCGCGCAAAGGCAGGCGGGCTGCGACGGCTAGGCCGCTGGCGGCCTGCTGGTTTGCGGCCTGCTGCGCTAGCTGGCTGGCCTGGCTGGCTGTGGCCTAGCCTGGCCGCTGCTGGCCTGCTGTTGCTACTGCTGCCTTGGCCATGGCTGGCCAGTGCTGGCCATGTCTGGCTGGGCTGGCCATGCTTGGCCAGTAGTGGCTGGGGTGGCCAAGGCCCACTCGGGACTGGCCTAGGCTAGTTAGACTAGGTTTAGTTAGTCTAGGAATTAGAGGGGACAAGTTAGAGCATGTTACTAAAACTTATGCAGCAGCATGAATGCAACAATGCATGGTTTCTAATGTGCTACACATTTTAAAGTAATTCATAAAATATTTATAATTGGCCTATCAATGTAAAACATCTATTCAAAAATAAATTCAAACTCATTTAATATTTAAAGTTCAAAATCAGGGTGTTATATAATAAGGTTTGGCAGTTTCGATCCTTGGTTCAGGTTGGCCTGGTATTCTCTTAGAAGTAGGAACAACAACTGCTAATTGTGCTAGTTGACTGTCGAAGGGAACCCACGGGGCTCCCCACGGAGAAGACAGAAGAAGATCTAGTCCATTTAGGATTCCTTTCATGTAATCCTACTAGGATTAATTACATGCTATCCTACTAGGATCTCTACTTTGTAACCAACTAGGAAACCTGCCCCCTGGGATATATAAAGGAGGGCAGGGCTCCCTAGAGCAGCACCACGTCTCACCACAACTTGACCTCACAATCAACACAACCACAATAGACCTCACGGTCTACAAGCGCAGGGCGCAACATACTATCCACCCCAACTGGATGTAGGGTGCCTTGACTTTTTGGCATGCTGAACCAGTATAAATCGTTGTCTCTCTGTGTTTACCATCGAGTTCCTACATACGCCGACATCCCTCCGAAAAAAAGACCATCCCGAGTACCCACGTGATGGGCTATCAGTGGTAAAACATGGACATTGACTTTCTACCATTTTTTAAAACTTAGCTGATTTTTCATAGCAGATGAGAAATCTTCTAACTTAGCATTGATGTTTTCTAGCATTTTGTCATTAGCATGAAGTCTTTTATTAATGCTCTCTTCATTCTTCCTTGACTATACACAAGATCTTTAAGAGAAGGGTAGTTATTACCTTGATTGTTCGGGCGCTGAGGATAACCATTATTAAAATTGTTACCTTGAGTGTTGGGGCGCTAATTCCATCCTTGACCTTGGGATCGGAATCTGTTGTCGTGGTTGACGAAGTTGAGGTCTTCATGGGTTTTGCGACAATATTGTCCCAAATGACCGGATTCTCCATAGACTTCGCATGTCATGCGGGAGTCCAATGCTTTCATGGTCTCCTGAGTGCTCATCTTCTCACAGCTTTCTAGCCTCTTGGCTAGCAGGTCCAACTTAGCTGCAATCATGTTAGCTTCTTTAATAGTATGCATATCTCTCTTGCGGGGCTGTAGATGTTCATCACTCCATCCTTGGTTGGACACCATCTTTTTGATTAATGCCTTTGCATCTACAACATTAAGAGAAAAGAATGCTCCACCAGCGGCAGCGTCTAGATGACTTTTGTCGAGGGGGTTAAGGCCATGATAGAAGTTCTGGATTAAAAGCCAGTCTTCCATGACATGGTGCAGGCAAGCAACTATGTATTCCTGCATACGCTCCCAAGCCTCGGGCTAGAAATCATGTTGCGCAGTGCATTGGTTTTACCCACAGGAAAAAACTTGACTAAGAATGCATTGGAATACTTGTCCCAAGTTTCTACGGCTTTGCGGTTAGAGTAGAACCATTGCTTCTCCTTTCCCAACAAGGAGAATGGAAACAGGCAAAGACGAATAGCATCTAGGGTCACTCCCTTAATTGTGAAGGTGCTACAAATCTCCAAAAAGTGTTAGACATGCGCATTAGCATCTTCATTAGCCTTGCCACAGAAAGGGCTGGATTGCACCATTATGATTAATGCGGGTTTCAACTTGAAGTGAGTGTCTGCAGTAATGACATTGGGCACAGTGGCTACATTGGCAGCATATGGATGGTCTTGTTCGCCATGTTTGTGAAAGAAATAGGTGAAGGAATAGAAACAGGAATGGGATCGCTAGGCTTAAAAAGCTAAACGCGAAATAATTCAACAGACTCTAGTCAGATGCACCAGTTGCCTTCCCCGGCAACAACGCTAGAAATGCTTGTTGGTATTTGTTAGCATCACTTAACAGGGTTGTCAGTCCTGACACTAAAAACACATGACGATGGTTTTGCAGGTTAAGAAAGGATTCTGCAAGCACATAGAACTATCTTGTAGCACTTCACCAGGGAGTACCAGATGTTGATTTATTTATTCCCAAAGGAAGGCAAGGTGATGGTGGATCCTTGGGTAGAGTATGGCGAATTATTGGGCAAAAGGTAAAAGGGATAAATGGAATAATAACTAAGGATAACTTAGAATCTAAGATAATCCTATGATCACTACTTCACTCTCAGTGCGTGCACACAAGTGTAATCTAGGTAACTAAGGTAGCTAAGTGAATAGAAAGATTATATCTAGTAAAGAGGTGTATGTGCTCTCGATTAAACTGGACACAACGCACCATGAGTCTTACGTTTTAAGAACTAAATCTTGCGTGGTGGACTACACAGGCGAATAGGGTTGTCAGCACCTATTGCTACCACCTCTGGAGACCTAGCCGTACCTGAAGGTAAGTTATAGCATAAGCACCGCGCTTAATCTACAAACTTACTATCTCTACTTGACCTCAAAGCAGAGAAACCTTAACTAGACTGCAGGACAGCACCAGATAAATATAACTATCACTAGGTTAACTTGATAAACCTATGCCTATAGACAAAGCTTAAGCTTACAACTAATAATTAGCAGAAAAGAATATAAAGGAGTAAGTAAATACTTAATGAAATACTTGAAGTAAAGTACTTGTATTAAGTAGATAATGTATGATTACAAAGAAGTATACCGAACTCAAAGACTCCGAAAGACTCTTCCAGACTCTGAGGCGGAAGTCCCCTGACTCCTCTCCTCTTACAGGCGACTGCTACTCTAGCTAAGTTGGAGCTAGAGGGAGAGGGAACTAAGCACTATAGCTAGAGCTTTGATTAAACTGTTGGGGAACAACTTTGACACAAAAAACAGCTCGTCCAAACTTTGGATTAAAAATGAACTTTTGGTTAGATAATATATGAAGAGGAGTGGAAACCAGCGAAGATGACGTGGCAATTTTGCATATCTCATTTTGGACTTCACCCAATAACTTTTGTCTTTTCTAGGTCAAGGAATGAAGACGGCTTCGCGTGATATTTGGAACTCAGTGAAGTAGACATGTCGACTTCACTCGAAGGTCTATTATCGCGTTCGTTAAGTCAAGAAATGGTGTCAAGACCAAGATCATCCAGAGTAGATACATTGAAGAAGTGAAGTGTATTTTATCACTTCGCTCATTGTCTTTTGGCCAAATGTATAGGAAAGTTACAATGGTGTTTGTAATTTTCATGTAACCACGAAGTCGGGGGGTCCATATAAATACCCCCGAGATGTAAAATTATGATTCAGATTGAAATATATTGCGATCAGCAGTTAACTTTCATCTCATTAATGTTTGTGTCATTCCATCACCCAACATCTGGCGCCATCCGTTTATCTGATCGAAGACACCCACGACCACCACACGGACATAAAATGGGAAGACCTAGCAAAAAGACAGCTCGGGCTAAAGACAACTCAATCCAAGACACAGATCTAGTTATAGAAGATGAAACAGAAGCCGAAAATAGGTGCATACAGGAAAATGAAGAAGCCCAAAATGAAGAAAGAAGACTCAAGGAACTCGAAGACCAACTCATCATTAAAAACAAGTAGCTAGAAGAGGCAAGAGCAAAAACAAGGGAAAAGTCCCTAAGACAAAGAATTGAAGAAGCAGAGGCTGAAATAAGAAAGCTCAATGAAAAAATCAAGAACGAAAGTGAAGTCATGATACAAGACCCAAATTCAGCAAACAAAAGCTTCCAACACAACGAAAATCAAAATTAGATTACAACAATTGATACAGAGTCACCTTTATCAATTAATATTCAGCTAGCAAAGTGGTCAGTAGGTTTTAAATTCAACATCATTCCAACTTACAATGGTATGTCGGATCCACGGCAATTTTTGATGAGCTTCGAAGAAGCAGTTACAATGAGTGGAGGAGACGCAAACACATTAGCAAAGTCACTCATTATGGCAGTGAGAGGACCAACACAACATTGGTACTCTTCACTAAAACCGAGATCAATCAAATCTTGGGATCAACTTCGCACAACTCTGCTCCTAGATTTTCAAGGCTTACAAAGAATTGAACTCACAAGTGATGACCTCTTCCACATCAAGCAACAACCAAAAGAGCCATTGAGCCAATACTACAAAAAATTTGTACAAGCAGAAGCATAAATACCAAATATCCCAGACAAAGTCGTCATCATAGAAGCAATTAAAGGACTGCGAGCAGATCAACTCTCCTCACACTTCAAAAGAGAAAGACCAACCACAGTGGAAAGACTGTATGAAGAAATGAGGAAGTATTGTGAATCTGACGAAGACTACAAAAAAAGAATAGAATAAGAAAATGAAGAAAGAAACATGCCAAGGACAAACAACAACTTCTAACATGTAAGAATAACAAATATCGAGCGAAGGCCATTTCAAAGGATAAATCACATAAAAAATACAAGCAAAGTCAACAATTCAGGCCAACACTCAAACAATCAAAGAAACTTCTAAAATAACAAGAACTATAGAGAAAACCCTCAGGAAAAGGGAAATTACAACAATCCAGGCAGAAACTTTGAAAGAAAAATTCTGAAGCCTGAAGAAATGTATTGCATCATACAGGCAAAAGGGTTGGCCACACATCAAAAATGTGTCCTAGAGTAAAGAAAAGTATTAAAGAAATGCAAGAAGAAAGCAGAAAGCTTTGCAGTTGAAAGTTATCAATCATCTAGCATCACACAGAACAAATTACATGCCAATTACCTATCCTCAACAAATGTTACCACCACCTCCGCCCATCTACAACTGCCAGCCACTAGCAATGTGCCCACAAAACCAGTGGAGCCAAAGTCAACAGCAAAGTTTTCACCTAGAAAGTTTAACGGCAAACAATAATCAACAAAATTAGCATATCAACAATTCCCCTGCGGCGTCAACAAGCAATGGAAATGCAGTCATCCTAGCAAAGGCAGAATTCTAACAATATTTGGAGGAAACAGTATGGAACTTGACACAAGAAATGAAAGAAGAAATTATTGTAGGAGAGTCAATTCAATCGCAATCCAAGGCCCATTCAAGAAAACAAGATGGCCACATCTCCCCATCACATTTTCATATCAAGATCTAAAATTAAAAGATTACCCACACATGGACGCAATGATTATAGAAGCAAACATTGAAGGATGGGCAGCTTCAAAAATTCTAGTAGACGATGGCAGCTTCACTGATATCATATTCACATCAACTCTAGATGCAATGAAAATTGATAGAAAAAGTTTGGGAAGAGCAGAACACCCATTAATTGGCTTCGGAGGGAAAAGAATAAACTCAGTTGGCAGAATAATTTTACCAGTATCTTTTGGAACAATAAACAATGCGAGAACAGAGCAAATTGCATTTGACGTAGTCAAAATGCATAGCCAATACAACGCAATCTAAACACTTTTGAAGCAATAATCAGTTATTCCTAATTATGCATGAAAATTCCAGCAATTAATGGCATCATAACCATCGTCGGTGACCAAACAGAAGCAAGAAACATAGAAAGAGATTCAAGTCTAGCATTGAAGAATATTCATGTCATAGAAGAAGAAGAGGAAGATGAGCTCGAAACTTAGAATGCCAAATCACAAGAAAAGGCACAACCATGTGAAGACACAAAAAGCGTACCACTTGACCCAATGGTGCCAGAAAGACAAGTTATAATTGGCACAAACATATCAAAAGATGAAGAGAGAAGCTAATCCAAGTACTACAAAGTAACAAGGACATCTTAACCTGGTCAGCACAAGACCTTGGAGGACTAAGCAGAGATGTCATAGAACACAAATTAAACATTGACCCAAACTTCAGACCAAAGAAACAAAAACTTAGAAAACTATTCAAAGATAGAACTCAAGCCGCGAAGGCCGAAGTACAAAGACTTCTTGACGCCAAGGTCATAAGGGAAGTACAATTCACAACCTGGCTAGCAAATATAGTCATGCTACAAAAGAAGAACAAAAAAATAAAGAATGTGCATAGATTTTACAGATCTCAACAAAGCATGCCCAAAAGACAACTTCTCTATGCCAAGAATAGACATATTGGTAGATCAAGCAGCAGGAAGTGAAATGCTCAGTTTCCTCGACTGCTATTCAGGCTATCACCAAATTTGGATGAAAAAAGAAGATGAAGAATTCACAAGCTTCATAACTCCATCTGGAACTTATTTCTTCCAAAGAATGGCAGAGGGACTTCACAATGCAGGCACAACTTTCATCAGAATGACATCCACTGTCCTCAAAGATCAAATACTAAGAAACTTGCTCACATATGTCGATGACTGGTAGTAAAAAGCAAGAAAAGAGAAGATTATATCAAAGACCTACAAGAAACTTTCTCAAATCTCAGGAAGGAAAACTTGAAGTTAAACTTAGAAAAATATACATTTGGAGTTCAAATAGGCAAAATTCTAGGCTGCGTTGTCTCTACAAAAGGCATTGACCCAAACCTAGAGAAGGTGAAGGCAATACTAAATATGAAAGTCCCAAGAAACATCAAAGACATCCAAAAGTTGATAGGAAGATTGGCTTCGCTGAACAAATTCATATCAAAATCAATCAAGTGAAATCTCCAAATATTTCAAGCTTTGAAAGGGAAAAAGAAAAATTTCAAATGGGGTCAAGCACAACAAGAAGCTTTTGAAGAAATAAAGAGGCATATGTCAAACCCTACAACTCTAGCAACACCTGACCCAAAAGCAGATTTGCTACTATATATATCAGCAAATAAAAGCAGAGTCAGTGCAGTTTTGATACAAGAAGAAGAGAATGATCATTCAAAAAGGCAAATTCTAGTATACTTTGCATCCGAAGCTTTGTCAGGATCAAAAATTTTCTACTCAGAAATTGAGAAAATTGCATATGCAGTACTTATGGCATCAACAATGTTAAAGCATTACTTTCAGGCCTATAAAATCAGGGTACCAACAAATCAACCACTCAAAGAAGTATTACAAGGTTGCAAATCCTCAGGAAGATTGGGAAAATTGGCAGCTGAACTATCACAATACTTCATCAAGTTCAGAAAAAGAACATCAGTAAAATCTCAAGTGTTAGCTGACTTCGTAGCAGATTAGACACCATCAAAATACAACAAAGAAGAAATGGAACAACCAGAATGGACAATTTACTATGATGGTGCTTGGGGCTTCGCTGGAGTAGGTGTAGCAGCAATTATAACTTCACCTTCTGGAGTAGTTAAAATACGCAACAAGGCTAGAATTCAAATGCACAAACAACATCACAGAATACGAAGCAGTCATGCTGGGGCTCCGCAAGGCAAAAGCAATGGGAATCCAAAAGTTAATAATCAAGATAGATTCTCAAGTCGTGGTAGGTCATATTGAGAAAAATTATAAAGCAAGAGACCCAGAGCTAGCAAAGTATCTCCAACTCCTAAGAGACCAAGAAAAACACTTCGCTGGATTCACGGTGAAGAATATTTCAAGGAATGATAACATTGATGCAGACAAAATTACAAAAGCCGCCGCACAAAAAATAGAGTTACCACCAGAGGTATTCTTTCAAACTATTACCGAAGCCTCAATAAAGACAAAGGTGGAGGAACCAAAGGAGATACACATCATCAAAAGCAAAGATTGGAGGGCACCCATCATGGCATTTCTAAGAGGATTCTATGAGCTAGAAAATGAAGTTGATGAAATAAGAATGAAGCAAAAGATAAGAATTTACAAAATCATCAATGAAGAGTTATACAAAAAAAGAATTTGCCAACCATTGTTGAAGTGCATCTCAAGAGAAGATGGAAGAAATTTATTGAAAGAAATACACGAGGGAATTTGTGGAAGCCATGATGGAGCCAGATCAATAGTTGGAAAAGCCTTTATACAAGGATTTTACTGGCCAACAACTCAAAATGACAGCAAAGAAATAATCAAAACTTGCCATAATTGCCAAATGGCAGGAACAAAAGTCAATGCACCAGGAACAACTTTACAACCAATTGAACCAACCTGGCCACTAGCAAGGTGGGGCATCGACATAATTGGCAAGCTACCCCTAGCTCAAGGCAATTATCAATATGCAATAGTAGCAGTTGAATATTTCACTGAGTGGATTGAGGCGAAGCCAATCACAAACATGTCCTCCCACACAATGAAAAAGTTTTTATGGAAAACCATCATATGCAGATTTAGAGTTCCAAGATATATCACAGTAGACAATGGAACCCAATTTGACAGCGAAGACTTCAGACAGTATTGCCACTCAATGGGAATCAAACTTTGTTTTACATCAGTTAGGCACCCACAATCAAATGGAGCAGTAGAAAGGGCAAATGGCATAATTTGCACAGGAATTTCAAAATGTTTAACAAACTTGAAGAAGGGAAAATGGGTCGACGAATTACCAAGAGTAATCTGGTCTCACAACACTTCAAAACCAAGACCAACAGACTTCTCCCTGTTCAAGCTTTTATACGAAGACGAAGCCGTGACACCCGAAGAAATAAAGTTTGAAGGACCAAGAACAAATGTACAAATAATCACAGAAGAGGACCAAGCAATAAGTAAAGATTTACTTGAAGAAGAAAGAAATGAAGCGCTCGAGAACTTTAAGAAATACCAACTTGAAACAAAAAGGTGGTACAACAAGAAAGTTAAGCCAAGAGAGTTAGCACCAGGAGATTTTGTCCTCAAAAGAAAAAGAAATGGAGACACAGTCGGAAAATTCCAACAAAAGTGGGAAGGACCTTTCATCATCACAAGAACAAAGAAGGAGCATATCACTTAGCAAATTTGAAAGGTGAAGAGCCCAATCACACTTGAAACATAGAAGCACTCTGCAAGTATTACCCTTAACCAAAAGTAACATTAGAAGAATAGCCTCCTTTTCTGCAAAGTTGAAGTAGAAGTTTTACTTCCAAGCAAGGTTAAGATTCAATATGTAAACGAGCTGCACTCTTTTTCCACTCAGGGGAAACCCTTCGTAGGGTGAGTGGTTTTTTAACGAGGCAGTCTCTTTGTAAATCTCATGAAGTATAAATGAGAAACTAGATCCCCAAAGAAAAACTTCTGGCATTCTGTAAACAAAAACATAAAATGCTGAAGAGTATATCCAAAATATACTCACACATTGGCAGAAACATTGCAAAATGTAAGTTAGCATTGATATTTTAATAAACTTAAAAAATGCTAACTTATCTGACCAAAACAAATCCTGTTCATACTTTTAAGCGAAGTTTATGCGTCGACTTCGAACGAAAAAGAAGGGACGGCGTTCCAAATTTGTTAAGGCAAATTTTTCAACTAAATTTCACTAAGGTGAAAATTTTTAAAACTTCTAAGCGAAGTTTACGCATCCACTTCAAACGAAAAGAAGGGATGACGTTTCAAATTTGCTAAGACAAATTTTTTGACTAAATTTCACTAAGGTGAAAATTTTTAAAACTTTTAAGCGAAGTTTACGTGTGAACTTCAAACGAAAAAGAAGGGACGGCATTTTAAATTTGCTAAGGCAATTTTTTCGACTAAATTTCACTAAGGTCAAATTTTTTAAAATTCTAAGTGAAGTTTACGCGTCCACTTCGAATGAAAAAGAAGGGATGGCCTTTCAAATATGCTAAGGCAATTTTTT
This sequence comes from Bothriochloa decipiens, assembly GCA_023333625.1. Classification (NCBI taxonomy): domain Eukaryota; kingdom Viridiplantae; phylum Streptophyta; class Magnoliopsida; order Poales; family Poaceae; genus Bothriochloa; species Bothriochloa decipiens. The sequence goes on along the minus strand of CM041641.1, from coordinate 23,634,936 downwards.
CGACTAAATTTCGCTAAGGTGAAAATTTTTAAAAGTCTAAGCGAAGTTTACGTGTCCACTTCGAACGAAAAAGAAGGGATGACATTTCAAATTTGCTAAGGCAAATTTTTCAACTAAATTTCAGTAAGGTGAAAATTTTTAAAACTTCTAAGCGAAGTTTATGCATCCACTTCGAACGAAAAAGAAGGGACGGCGTTTCAAATTTGCTAAGACAAATTTTTCAACGAAATTTCAACAAGGTGAAAATTTTTCTTCAAGCTGACCAAGCGACGTCAACGTGTTAACTTCGAGCAAAAACAGGAAACAATTGAAATAATTATAAATATTATTCAAATTGTACATATACTAAGTCACCAATACAAGTGAAGCCAAACACATACACATCGCAAAATAACAAGATATCCATAGTACACTTATTCGGAATACAAACCCTAAATTTACAAAAATTAATCATCTTGAGAACTAACTACTACTGCAGCATCACCAAGTATATTGCTAACAACTTCGTTAATAATCTCATCAGTTTCGCAGCGCAAAAAATCTTCGCCAACATATGTAGGAGGGGTACTCAATCCTGATGACTAGAGATGAAACAAGAACATTAACACAAGAACTCAAACAAAAAAGAAGTGGGAAAACATATTTTCTTTACCTGAGAAAAATCCGTGAAATCAAACACCCAACAATTGGGAGGTCTGATACCACAATATCGTCTATTCACATCTACAAAAATAATTCATAAGACAGAATCCAGCTTAAAGAACAAAAAACCTCAAGCAAAACTTATGAGCAAGAAAATTATCGACACCACACCCATCGTTCTTCATGCGAAAATCATAAAATTCAGATGGCTCAAACAAAAGTCATTTTTACACATCATTAGTGGGATAACATCTTCAACATCCTTCATAAGCTCAGCACGAGGAACCTGTGCAGGATGGACAATAGTTCAATAACTTCAAAGTATTTATCTTACAAGACTAAATAACTTAGAACTAAATGTTCCAACCCTCATCTTCACAAAAGCAAAAACTAAAAGTCTAAGCATGACTACCACTAACATTGCTAGTCCTAACATCCTCCTGACTTTTGGCTTTGGCCTCCTTCTTCACAAGTTCTTCAGCCTCTTTTCGAGCAGCCTCAACTTCCTTTGCAATTTGCTGCAAAGATATACAAAAAACAACATAATACAAATAAATGAAAAATGAACAAAAAAGAACTAAGAATAAAGACACACCTTCTGTGACTTCTCCCTTGCCCTATCAAAACAGTGAGTACAGCCTCCAGACTTCCAATACTGATCAAGAAATTTGTTGCATAACATTTGGTTCGAACATTGGTCAAATTACCAACATCAAGAAATTTGTCGTTATCATCACATAGTTGATCAAACAAAGGATCCTGACTCTGCTTCATCAAATAGAAAAGAGCACGAGCAGAATAAAAGACACCAATGTCAACTGTAGTTTCCATAACTTGATAAAAGATCCTTATATTGATGACAAAGCCAGCTGAAGAAACTATCACGATCACCCAATTCCCAACATCTTTCACCTAGTCTTGCCCCAAACTTATCATAGCATTGGAAACAAAGCTCCCAATTCCTATTACACTTTTCAAAGAAAGCTTGATCCTGCTCACTCATCTTTCTCTCCATTCGCTTCATACTATCTCTCATCTTCTCAATCTCTTGTAAAACTTTCTTGCATTCCTTATCTTTTTTTTTCAACACGAGCAAGAGCACTGATCAACTTACCCTCTAAAATATTATGAGAATCCACTGCATCAGCTCTCTCTCTATTTTTCAGCAAGTTGCTTCTTCAAATTTTCAATCTCAACTTGATAATACCCTTCAAAAAGAGCAAAATTTTTCTCTTTATCTTCCAATCCCATCTGCAGGCCTCTCATCAAAAGAGAACCCTTATACATCATGGATAAGCCAACATCAGCAACTTCAAGAAGAGGTTTTTTAGAAATTTCAAGTTCTGCATTAGGAACAGTATAAGCTTCGTCAATACATTTAGAAAGCTAAATTTTAGAACTCCGAGGCATAACTCGTAGCTTGTCAACCCCAATACCAACAAACTTGAAAGAATCCAAACCAACACTTCGCTCCTGGCAAAATTCTAAAGAACGCTTCAAAGCATCAGATATTTCTCCTTCACCACTTGTTCCAGCAGGCACAATAGGAATAGCGGGATCCTGAAGAACACTCTTTATGCTATCGACATCCACATTTTTATGAGGAGAAGTTGGTGCATGAGGAAAAATAGTTTCTAAAAAATAAAAAAATAGAAGTTAGCAAAGACTAAAGCAAAAAGGAAAAATAAAAAGGAAAGATCGACACTCACCAGTAGAAACACAATCACCCAAATTACAACTAACTTTCTCCCAGTTTCAACATTGATAGTTGAGCTGGACAAACACGCCAAGCATTCTTCATTTGCATCCTCATCAAACACTTCTTCATCACTCTCACCAAAATCAAGACTATAAACTCGAGAACCAGCAACTTTTTTAGATGCAACATTAACATCAGCTTCGCTAACATCAGTAGTTGAAGGTTGTTCAGTCGAAGCAGGTTCCTCATAAACAGTTTCAGCAACATCTTGATGACCCTCGGAATTGTGAGGTCCAAGATCTGGAGTTCCCGAATCAAATCTTGGCGAAGTTGTGCCAGTTGTTTTCTGGGAATCTTCAACCTAAACTTCTTTTTCAGAAGTCAAATTGGTACCAAAGACATCTTTGCCAGGATTAGAAGTAGAGCAATCACGAGCTTGCAAGTTTCGTAAATTGTTGTCAAGCGGAGTAAGTAATGGCGGAGTCAAACCACTAGAAGAAAAAATCAAACCAATCAAACCAATTTTTCTCAGCTCATCTTCAACATGTTGAGACATAGAAACCCTAGCATCACCAGCATCTCTAACAATCTCACCACCACCTTTGCCAGCAACACCAACACCAGAAATTACATTCCCTTCAATGTCCAAATTTTGCTCCAAGACAGCATCAAGCAAAATAGCAGGACTTTGATTCTTCTTCGTCTTTTTAGCAACAACCGTGCTAATTGCACCAGCAGCTTTACGTTTATTCTTTCCCTGCAACTCAATAGCTGCACTCTTCTGTTTTTTCTAACCCTATTTCTTTTCACGAGAATAAGCAGGAGGAGGCCTTTCACCATAAGCAATCTTCACAACTTAAAACACCCTGTTCAAGCGTTTATAATCTTATCAATATTATTTTCACTTTGCAGATATTTCCCCAATAATTCATCTGCTTTGCTTTCAACAGACTGGACGAAATCCTCATCAGAAGCAAACCGAGCAGGGCGAAAAAAATCTCTGTCTAGAAACTTATAATTGACTCCACGAATCTTCTGTGGGTAAAAATCTAGAAAATCCTACCTTTTTAAAGTGGCCAAATCCTACCGGTCATGTACTCTTCAACTATATCTCTAGCACACTGCAGCGAAGTCGTCGCCTTGTAAGCCTTCACCGTAGTTTTAGAAATCATAGAAGGAGCAAAAGATGGCGAACAGACAAAATCTTCAATGGTCATTTTAGTCGCCAAAGGGTCCTTTTCCTCAACCATTGGCACCTTGTGATAAAACCAATACTAGACCATTCTCCATGGGACCACTTGTTCTTAGTTGTAGGAGAAATTTGAACAACATTATGAGCTATTTTACAACTACAGCACCCAAAATACTTGGTGATCACACGGTTATCAAGCTCAAAGGTCTTATACTGAGTGTGCATCTCAAACAATTCACAGAAAGCAACAATGTCAACATTAGCTTCCAAAGATTTCACTTCCCAAAAAAATTGAGCCAATCTGACCACACCATTTGGAGTCAGATGGTGCATTTGTATGTTGAAGGCCTTCAGTACATCTTCAATAAAGTCTTGACATGGAAAGCAAAGCCCAACAGTAAAAAGATCCCAATAAACTATACACTCGTCTAGGTACGGATGAGGATTAGTTTCAGCAGAATCAGGAACCCTAACAAGGTCACGATCAACAATCCACAATCTCACCATTTCATCAAGAATACTTTGATCGAACAAAGTTCTACCAAAGGTCAAAGTGTAACCTTCATCATTCTTTACCAGATCCTCAACAGAGGCATCAACATCTTCCAAATTCTCTTCATCAAATTCTGCCTGGGATATGTCATCATCATCTTTTGAGCCCTCCTACGAATGAATCTGTTCTTGATGGTCTGACAAAGACATCTACAAAGAAAACCAAAGTCAAACACAACCCTTCATATGCAAAAATCCAAAAGTAATGAATTATAAAGAACAAACCTTGCCGAAGTCACAGGACAATCTTCGCAATAAAGATTAGGTGAAAACAAGCACACCAGCAAAAGCCAAAAACAGGTGAACTGGGAGAATTTTTCTTCAATTTCGTGATTAAAAAAATTTTACCAGAGTTTCCCCTCTTCTGAAAACGACGGCTCTAGGGGGCATCACTATGTATAGCCGGCTCCGATCAAACCTAACGGATGTCAGTTACGTAGTCAAACTAGTCATTATAATTCCAAATTTTAACACTTAAAAGTTACATGGCCAGCTCCAAAGTTTGGACGACGTTTCAAAGGTCAAAGTTTAAGTAAACTTCACGGGATTCAGACCTTTGGAGTAGGCCTTCGCCCACGAGGGGTTGCTGTTGGGGAACAACTTTGACACAAAAAATATCTCATCCAAACTTTGGAGTAAAAATGAACTTTGGTCAGATAATATATGAAGAGGAGTGGAAACCAGCGAAGATGACGTGGCAACTTCACATATCTCATTTTGGACTTCACCTGATAACTTTTTTCTTTTCCAGGTCAAGGAGTGAAGACAGCTTCGCATGATATTTGGAACTCAGCGAAGTAGACGTGTCGACTTCGCTCAAAGGTCAATTATCGCGTTCGTTAAGTCAAGAAATGGTGTCAAGACCAAGATCATCTAGGGTATATACATTGAAGAAGTGAAGTGTATTTTATCACTTCACTCATTGTCTTTTAGCCAAATGTATAGGAAACTTATAATCGTGTTTGTAATTTTCATGTAACCGTGAAGTCGAGGTTCCCTATAAATACCCCCGAGATGTAAAATTGTGATTCAGATTGAAATATATTGCGATTAGCAGTTTACTTTCATCTCATCAATGTTTGTGTGATTCCATCAACCAACACAAACCAACTTGATTTTGACAGTTGGGAGAAGTGGGATGGTTTTGTCATGGATCAATGATGTGGCTGAGTTCGAGAGCCGACATCACTAGGGCGGGCACCCTGGGTCAGCATGGGCGCCTTGGTTAGGGCGGCCGGCCTGACTCCAGGGCGGGCGCCCTGGCACTTGGCCCGGTTGCTACCCTGTCACGTTCAATTGCCTCCTCTTGGTCCATTTGCATATATTTTTGGTGTTTTCCTGCATACAAATATAAATTCCAAGTACAAGTGGAACAAGGTAAAATTCAAAGTAAATTTAGACATTGTCAGGTTATATTTCCATTTATTTAATGAAATGTTGATGGTGAAAACAGGGGTTAGCAACCATAAATAGTTAGTAGATCTGAGTAATTCTCAGTATAGTTCACTTTTGTTTCATCTTAGCGTTGACTGAGATTAGGGTTCATTACGTCGATGAAAATTGAGGGCTTCGAATGAGATTAGGGTTAGTAGGGTCGACAGAGACTAGGGTTAATAGCGTCGACTAAGATTAGGGTTCATATGTTGCAATTATTCATTAATCAAGAAGCAATTGCTTAACATGCTGTATTGCAAATGGTATACAATAGGTTTGTAATTTTGTATATCCTGAGATTAGGGTACGTTACGTCGACTGAGATTAGGGTTATTAGCGTCGACTGAATTTATGGTTCAGTACATTGACTGAGATTAGGGTTCAGGGCGTCACCTAACTGTCAGTACATTTGTGTAATTCCTAGTATAGTTCACTTTTATTTCATCTTAGCATTGATAGAGATTAGGGTTCATTACGTCGATAGAGACTAAGGGCTTCGACTAAGATTAGGGTTAATAGCGTCGACAGAGATTAGGGTTAATAGCGTCGACTAAGATTAGGGTTTAGTACCTTGCAATTAGTCATTAACCAGGAAGCAATTGCTTACATACTATGTTGCAAATGTTGTACAATAGGTTTGCAGTTCTCATTATACTTAATGTTTTTCCAGAAATAGCAACTAGCAAGTAATTTTATCCAGGTAGCTATTGTCCATGTTGTAATGTTTTACTCAATCAGGTTACAATTGCGTCACATGCCATGTTGCAAATGGTGTACATTAGGTGTGAAATTTTGTCCTTGTTGTAAATGGTTGCTGTAGCGTCGACTGAGATTAGAGATTACTTGTCCTTGTGCCGTTCTATAGAAAACCTCTCTGATGCCGCTGCGGGGGGATCACCCAGTGCTTCCACACAAATCGACCCAGTATCCGATGGGATCACTGGGCGTGTAATCCAGCCTCGACGAGCGATGGCGGCGATGACCCCACAGAAAATAATTGTCCATTGTATTTGTCCTTGTGGCATTCTATGGAGAAAGTTTTGTCTATTGTCCTTCCATGGAAAAGAATTGTCCATTGCATTTGTCCTTGTGCCGTTCTTGTCCAGTTGCAAACAGACCTGACTCTAGTTGTAATTGGATCGCATCAGGTTGCAACTATATCAGGTATAGCTGCACTGGATCAGATCTATTGCAATTACTTCCATCAAGTTGCAATTGGTATGATGTTATAGTTGTAATTGGTCTAGTCTCGCGATTGCAATTGGTAGAGCATACACACTTTTGGTATATAAAATGCACGTTGTTCACTAGCTAGGCTTGCAACTAGGTTGTGACTAGGTGCATGTAGTAGAAAACTGGGTAACAATTATATTCTAAGTGGTTGTAACAAGTGCTAACTACGCTACATCCAAGTTACAATTATGTTGTAATCATGATGGCAACTCATAGTACGTTGAAGTGGCAATTACATTCTTAAAAAAATATAGTCTTGTTGGATCTTATTTTGTTAAGCATATTTTTTCAACAACCTGGTGCAAACGGATCTAAAATAGAGGCTACGGTTTAGGAGTTATTGCATTTTATTGATCCGTACTCTGCATGAATGTGGGACAGACGGGTGCGTGAGAGGCTGATGCGTTCGTGCATCCGTGTTGCAACTGAACCCAACAATATATTGCAGCTACAGCACAGTCAATGTTGCAATTAGCACGTGGCGAACGGATGGTTGCGCGCAGGTCTCATACGTACGCCTAGACAACGCGCGGGTGGTGCGTACGTACACGGGTCTGCTGGGCTGGGTAGGGTCTATGCATTTGCTATAGAAAATGCACCTTATTGCATTTTAGCCTCGCTATATTTATACAGGTTTTTCGTACTCTTACGAGTATGTACTCCCATCTTTAGGATGTATATAATCGAGCAAAGTATATATATACAAAGTATATAATCATACTAAACCGCCTAGGGTGGTATATATGTCAAGTATGCATGTACACATAGAGTATGTGGTCATACTTATTTTATATAGTACATTAGTGGCATTTTAGTAATATATTAAAAATTATGGATTCCTTTGAAAATTTTTCACGTATTAAGATCTGGAGTATCTTAATATGAGTATATAAATATACTCAAATCGATAAACAAGTATGAGCACATACCCAATGTGGTTTATTGATGATGGGAGTACATACTCATGAGACTATAATGGAGTTTCTATATATATATATATATGATCTTTAATTTTGAAATAAAAAGTGAGAGTGTGCAAAGGTTTGCCTGTTAATAAAATAAACTCTAAAGATATCTTTGATCATTGAAATGATGAATAGTTGTTCTACAGTAATTCCTTTCAAGTACCTAGTTTTCAGCCTCGAATTCTCCTGAGTTTTGGATATAATTATTTTGGCCTAAGATTTGCTCTGAAACATGAAGCTTGTGGATTGCGAATGCTTGATCTAAATCTAGATAGTTGACGGATATGATATGGGAAGATCCAAGCTACTGTTTATCTTGTTCCTAGTGACACTAGAGTTCTCGAGATTTATCTTTTAAAAAACATAAAAGTTAATGATGAGTTCCTGTATGATGAGAGCTTAAATTCATACCACGGCCATATATGCATGCTTGATAAAATAGGAAAACTTTCACATTTATTTATTACTTGTGTGCATTGAGTTTGGTCCAGCTGTATCGACCCTTAGGAACTTTTCACACGGTTAAAATTAAGATCGCACACACCATGCACCCCTTGCTATTTCTACCCTGGAAGTACGCACCACCATATTCACCCATCTAGACCCATTCAAAAATTGTTCTACTCCTACACTAGGAGTGAACACCAAAAATATTTCCCATATGTTTTCCTTGTCTGCTAGCCAAGTTCCAAAATAAATGCTCCAAGTTGTTATCATCTTTCCTCTCAAAAAAATTCCAATATATCAGAGGTTGAGCTATTTTGAAAATAAGAAAAAAATAAAAAAGTGAAAAAATTGTGATGAAAAAAATGGAGTAAAGCCCCAGTTTTCCAATTCCTTCAAAGTTCAGTTTGAGAGAAGTTACCCTTTGTTAAGGAGCATTGTAGAATTAGGCTTTCACCCCTTCTACCTTCCATAAATATTCACTATCATATTATATGAAACCACACATGCACATCTTGATTTGATTGTATGACGAGTTCCTTTGGATCCATGGTCGGACTAGACAACATATGTATTGCAAGTATATATGAGATGTTTCTTTGTCACCTAAGAACTCCATATAATTTTACTAGAAGTAGCGTGAGAGAGAGAAAGCCCAATACTACTATGCCTTATACAAAAAATACCACATATTCTGAGAGAAGAGAGAAGACAATACACCTTTGTTGCCTTGGTGAGAATCTACAAATACCACATATGAGAGACTTGAGAGGGTCATACAAAGAAATCTCTGAGTTTTATTTTGAAAATCTACAAAAACTCTGGAATTAAAGGTTGATCAAAGAACTCAAGACATAGTTTGACTTGGTCGTTCTATGTTTCAATTGCTCAAGATCCAAGTGAAGGCTATACGCCCCATGCTTGAAGGTAATAAGGGTAAGTTTGAAAGTTAAGATGGTTGATTTTAATCTGGAGGAGAGTTCTTGTTTGAACGCATGTATACTTTTGAGGCGTGAAAGCATTGAAAAAACTCCTGATCCACTACTAAGTTTAGCTTTGCTCAGGGACGAGCAAAGGTTAAGCTTGGGGGAGTTTGTTGATGGTAAATAACTTCAATTTTTAATCATCAATGAAACATGAGAAAAGACTTAATTGCAATTACTATCTAGATATAGGGGTTACACTGATAGAATTCCATGAGTTTTGGTGAATATCTATTTCTCGAGGGAGTTATCAAAAATATCCAAAGGAGGCCCACATGTAAGGATTACATAGAGAGAAACACCTACGCATACACTAGAAGACTCTAGAAGACATGGGAAAAGCGGCCACCAGAGGTGGGACCCACCTATCACAGGGATAGGGCGGGCGCCCTATCCTCTTGGGCAGCCGCCCACCCGCCTGCACCAATCTGGTGTGCGCACACAGATCATGCCTCCATCGCCTATGAGGATTAATAATAAATGTTGATCAAGGTCGGTTCACATGGATGGACGAAATGAAGCCATGACATGGTTATTTGGGCCTAGTCTAGAATTCGGCCCAATTATCCCATGATATTATTAATTAATTATGCTAAGGAGTTTAGTACCACATCGCCTATTCAAGGAGGAGGCCTCCCAGGTGCCCCCTATATATGGAACCCTAGACCCCCAGGATTTGATTATTAATTATTCATTATGGATATGTAGAGGCATCCCTCGAAAGGATGATCTCTCATCTCTAGAGAATTAGGGCTAGACTCTCCAATGTAGTAGATTAGTTCTAGATGAGAGGTAGGGAGAGCGGAGCTATGCTCTGATTCTGGAGAAGTCTTTAGAGATTTGGTATGTCTTTGTATCTAATCTTTGCAAGACTTATGCTTTAATATATATTTATCTTCTCTATATACTTTTATGCTTTTCATGCAATTGCCTAGTATAGTTGTTATGCCTTAGCATGGGATCTTCACTCGCATCAAGTGTTTATTCTAGATAATTAGAGTAGTAATTGATAGTGTGGACTTGGTGTCTAGACTAGAGGTTACTTGAGATTGCACCCAATTCAGCGGATTGTTGTGGTAGCCCCATGATCGTGATAGTCTTGATGGCCAACGTATTCCACCTTGATCGGGTTGGTGTTTGTAGGACCATAGCCGGACCTTCCTAGTCCCCTTCTCATCCCTTTCCATGGCTAGTGTTCTGGTGTCCCAAAGTGCTATTGTGTGATCGCTATATCTATCCATCCCTTGTTATTAGAGAACCAAAGTAATAGAGAAGAATATAGGAACCGTGATCTCTCCCGCTGTCCTCTCACTTTAGCTACCTACTGATTTATCATAGAATTCTTCTGTGTATGCTTTCATTCACATATCTATCATATATCATTTACCCTGCTCTAGTCTAGTCGGTTTACTAAATCAGTAGATACATGATGGTGAATTATCAGATTCTCTAACCCATGCTTCCCTATGGTAAAATATAAATGACGATACCTGGATACTCCCGATAAAATGCTGCAATGGTATTTTCTGTACTCTTATAGAATCCTTCATATTTTAGTTGCACTTAATTTATACCAATACTAATCTCTATGTTTTTGAATTGAGGTCCTCTTCCACTATCTATAAGCTAATGTTCAATGCTTGCACTTTGCATGAAGCTATGGAGACAGAGTGAGCAGAACCTGTTGCCCGATGGGCACCAACCAATAACTAGTACTGATATTTTTTCCAAGGTCCTCTCCCTAATCACTAGTTTTTCCATTGAATTCCTCTTCTACTGTCTATAAGACTGTAACCTAATGTTTATTGCTCGAATTCCTCAGGAAGCTACGGAGACTATGCAAGCAAAACCTGTTGCTGATGGGCACCAACCAATGACAAGTGCCAAAGTTGTTTCCTTGGTCCACTGCCTCTCCAAGTTCAAGGCCCCCTCAGGGTCAGTGACAACGACCCTTTTCAGAAGAAAGTTGCAGATCAGACAAGATCCACTCTAACAGAGACATCAGAGGAGAGACTACTTCGGTCGCTAAACATGAATATTCTTCTTTCATCGCCAAACAACTAGATGAAGCAAAGAGGATCACAGAAGAGACTCGTATAGAGTGTGAGTTCAATAGAGCGCAACGCGAGGAGCTTGATAAGCTTCGTGAGGTTATCATGTTCGTCACCCATTCTGGTAACCCTCAGTCTTTAACTCCTGTGGGCTTGGTTGAGTGAACATTTGTGTGTTGATGTGGATTTGTGCTGGTTTGATATGGCAAAACTTGTCAGTGGCCTGTTGCTAATGTTTGAACTAAAAATTGCTGTAATTTGATAGTCATGTTGAATAATTATGTTGTCAGATGTTGATATGTGTGGTGAATATGCCATTGTGTTGAATTACTTTTGTGACAAAATGATATTTGAGCGAGTGGATGAAACCTGACAGGTAACGTTGGAAAATATATTTGTGACACGTTGACGAACCAACATTCAAAACATGGACAAGAACCATCGTGACGCGTCATTTAAGAAGAAATGAACACGTGGACAAAAAAATGCTACATGGTTTAGTGAACGTCAAACGCGTGTGCCAATAAAGCTCTGAAAGGTGGCACAACATTGGCGTGACACGTGGTCTGATAAGAACGTCAACCGTGGTCCATTAGGAACATGACACGTATTGCAATAACAAACCAACACATGGTCCAATAGTAATTTGACACGTGCCCACTAAAGAAACTGACACGTGCTCCTATAAAAACATGACACTTGGTCCTGTCAGAATGAGACACGAGATCCAGTTAAAACACAACACATGGTCAAATAGGTGAAATACACGTGGATAAACCGGTATCGCCTGACCATAGCCAGATTAGCTATCTATAGCCACGTCAGCTGACGGTGTCCATGCCAACATAACGGCCGTGTTTTGCCATCTTGTAACATACGGAAAAACCTCTATGACGCCCATGGTTTGGTCAACGAAGGTGTATCTTCGGTGACGTTAATTTAAGATCATCATAAGCACACATGTGTGACGCGACTTCCACGATGGTGGGGTTTTGGTCACAGATTCGTCATGGAACTAAAATAGTGACCAATTTCGCACCTATTGTGACAACAACAGTTTATCTTGGTAGGTCATATCTCTACTAGTGATTCCATTATCAATGTCTGATGATGCTAGGACTGAACGTTTGTTGGGTGTTATGTACCTGTCCACATATTTTGGTTGTTTCTGTCCCTAAAAATTGATCATGTTGCGGAGATCATCGTAGGCGTCCGTTGTAACAAAGGTCTCCGATACCAGCTATAACAAGTAAAATACACGATCGTCTGATGGATCACAAAATTCAGACTTGAGAGCAGTCAGAACAGCGGCACAAGGTAGCAATCTGGCTGGGGCGACCGACAGGAACATAGCAACAGGTGGTGTGCTGGCGCAATGGGCGATGTGCAGGCGGTATGCGCGTAGGCATGGTGCGGCGTGGTGGCGCAATGGGCGATGCGTAGGCGGTGTGCGCGTAGGCATGGTGTGGCGTGGTGATGCAATGGGCGATGCGTAGGGAGCGCGCGCGTTGGCATGGTGTGGCATGGTGGCTCAATGGGCGATGCGCAGGGAGCGGCAGCGGGTGATGGGGCGATGACGCACGTCGGGGAGGAGGTGGCGGTGGCCTGAGACCGAGTTTGCGAGATAGGGGTTGACTCTAAATATTTCTTGCCTTTTTCATTCGATGTTCCGCCTTTTATATGGCGAGAGATAAAACCTTTTACTTCTATGTAGAGCCTTAGTTTTGTAACGGCTAGGCTTACGGCCCCTTAATTCATCCTAACATGCCACTACCTTATGCGGTCTACCTCTAGGAGGCTTGACAATTATTACAATCACTTTGCTCTTGTAAGAAAATTTTTAGGCTATTCAACCACCTTTTTCCATATAAATTCTATGATAAAAATCAAAAGCTGATATCAAGACATTTTTATAAAAAGTTTATGATTTTTTTGTCGTATATGCTAGTGCATTTGTTTCAAAGTTTGAAAAAAATCATTTTAACCTAATGAAAAATAATATACAATCTGAATGGAGGCAATACCATGATTATACAAGGATTGTATGTATTCAATTGGAAAGTTAGGCAGAAGTCGATCGTAGCGCGTGGATCCGACTTCCAACACGTCTAGGTGGGTTCAGGAATCAGGACCTTCTGGAGCAAGGCGCAAACATGGGTGCCACTGTCACACTGTGCGTACTGTTCTGAGTTCCCGATAGGATCGGTTCAAAGCGTTTGCCGCCACGCGCCGCAAGTATATTATATTATTGTACATATGTGTCCACGTCCGCTTGTTTCCTGGTTCGTCGACGGCGACGGCGACAGGAACATGGACAAGGACGAGCTATGACAGTGGCAGAACAGTACAATTGACCCGCCCGTTTGAAACTGGCGTGAGGGCACGAAATGAATGTAACACACGGCCCCGGGACCGGGTGCGGCCGGTCGTGTGCCCACCGCGGAAGTGCGAATTGAAAGTCTCCTTTGAAGCGGTCTGTCAGTTTTTTTTCGCAGGTTCGAATCTCAAATTGGACTGCGTTTTTTACCGGAACACTGTTTATAGAAATAGTATTTCCTAATAAAATCATGTTGTCTCTTTCGTATAATGTTATAATGGTCAGAACGATGTGTCCATCATTTACGGAGCTCTGAGCAGTTTCGTCGATCTCTAGAAAAACACGATTTCTACCGTGTGTAGTTATAGGTCTGTAAACGTGCTAGTGATGGTGTGTATGACATGCGTGAGGTATGAGTATGTGAGTTTGTACGCTGAACAGATACTATAGCTATACCAGTAAGATGCAGTAAAAAAAAGCGGTCTTTGAGTTGGATTGATTGCTGGCCGGCTGGTTGGTTTCTCTTGGCCGCCAGACAAGCCCGATCGACGCCCCCCGGCGGCCGGCAACTCCAGGAAGGTTGCAAGCAGCTAGCTCATCTCGCTTCCGCATGGGACCCGCCATGTCTATGTGCAGAAGTCGGAAATGCACATTTCAAGTCACAGGGTTGACTACTCGGATTGCAATACATCGGTGCGTCACAAAAACACAAGCCGTTGATTCGATACATGTGTCATGACGGGATCGATGCGACAACGACTTGCCCAGAGTGATACGATTTTCCTTTTCATTAGTCATCTCTGAGGTAACCACTGTTGTTCTTCAAATTTGTAATTGGATTTTTAAATTATGCGTAAAAATAAATTAGTTTTGGATTATGCCATGCCATCTCTCAGGTGACCGTTCTTAATCTTGTAGTTCCTGTCATTGGACAGCTAGATTTAGCACTAATAAATAATATAAATCGAAGTTTGGGATAGCAGATACTATATATATAACATAAGATGTGGTAATGCAAGGTCCATCTAAAAGAATATATTCCCTCCGTTTCAAATTATAGTTTACTGTAATTTTTTGATATATGTATTTTGCTATGTATCTAGACATATTATTCATCTAAGTACATAGCAAAATGCATGTACCAAAAAGTTAAAGTGAACTATAATTTGGAACGGATGAAGTAGACGTGACAACCTATTTTCAGGTATAGGACAATTGATGATTTAGATATGTGTAGGTAAAATATCCTCAAATGCAATTGCTATATCATTTTCTTATTGGGAAATTGTATCTTTGGTTCAGATCAAAAGTATGCCAATGAGAAATAAAAATTAGACCTGTGTTATTTTATTAATATTTTTTTCTTTCGCCCCTGAATATTTCAGGTAGGAGAGAATTAAATAACATCCCATCTCATTATATCATCTTATTACTTATCAATGCACAACCAACGTAGCTAGTGTTTTTTGATGGGCATGTAGAAATTAAATCTCAATTGTGGAAAGAAACAAAGACTATATTGCGTATATGCCAAGTTAAATTGCAACTTGTTTATTAGTTATTTTAAGTCTTGAGACTTTGGTGTGTAGTGGAGCATTTGAATATATAAGCATTTTATAATACACCCTCTGCGGAAGGTAATTAACACTCCTCATAAACCGTCGGCATATCCTATGTCTATACTTAATCCTATCCCCAAACATAGGCATAGGGGTTTAAACTAACTAATTCCATAAGTTTTAGTAAATGTATGAATACATGAAGATTTATAACCAGAAAACAGCCTCAAGACCACCATCATACACCCCAAACAATCGAACCGACATCAACAAGTGATTCAACCTGCGCCACACTTGCAATACGGAGTCAAGGACCCACCATCAGAGAGGGGATCGAGGCCCACCTGCCATAGAGGGAAGCGAGACAGCCTGCTCCTAGGCCCATTCGCGCTCCACCGCCTCGTGCATCTTTCTAAGATTTGGACCCTTGACTCCAAGGCGGTTTGAAGTCGGTTCATCCAACGGTGATCGAGAGTATTGACACGGATCGATGACATGGCAATGCCTTGCCCCCTGCTCCATCTCCCCTACAAAATTCACCCTCTACCCATTCCAGGAGGCCATCTCATTCAGATCAACATCCAACCAGGAGGATTAGGAGACTCTCCGATATAGTAAATTAGTATGTTGAGAGTTAGGATGGAATGTATTCATGTCCTGATTCCGGATCCAATTTGGGAGGCATGGTAAACCATTATATCTACGCTTTCATATATTATGAGGCTCCAATGCTTACATATTATATTCTTATCTACATGTTTTTGCTTACATTAAATATATACTTGGAAGTAGTCAAAGTTATCTTTATATTCATGCAAAGGATCGTATAGTGCTCGACCTAGCATTGTAAGCCTAGTGCTTATACATGGTTTGCTTGCAGATGCACCCTACATTCCGGATCATGTGGTGGATCACGTGAGTGATAGCCCTATTGAGTGCGTTGTAGTCCACCCAGTCTGTAGGCCAAGTGAAACATGGTTGTGATGAAAATAGTCAAGCTATGTGATGAGGACACGCCTACACTGTCCAAGAGTTTGCCCAATCTTTCACGGTGCAAAACATTATTTTATTGCCCAAATATAATTATCTTGTAGCCTCTGTGGCCCACACGAAATTAATTTTGGCTGATCTTAACTCACTCGGATGGATAGTAGCAGCTAACAATTGTATTATTTATGATTCTCAGACTTAGTAGCAAATTCTCAGTAATATTTAGATTAGTGATAGCAGTAGAAATAGCTAGCCTGGCGTATTCTATTCAGTAGAAGATCGCACAGCAGCAGCCAATCAACAAATCTTCTCAGACATTGGCAAAATAAAATTGTCCTCAGTATTGTTGCTAGCGCGTGATCAGCAGGAAGGAAAATATACCACGGTCGTCAGTCGTCAGGCACAAGTAGTAGTAGTCGAGATGTATCAGTACGTATCCAATCCCAATGACAACTAGACCAAAATTAATAGCAATATGAAGTAGCAGTAATGAATAAAAAAGGGGTTATTTTGATTCATGCCATTATAATTTTACAATTTTGGAGAACTGCCATTACAATTCGTCTATTTTGAGAACTGTCATTACAATTCTATCTCTCGAAGCTCCGGTGCCCACTTGACAATTCGGCCCTGCTGTATTTATTGCGCAAGATGTCACCGAGTGCGAACTCGGTGACTACCGTAATCTCATTGGCCGTGAAGTAATGTAGTAGCTTCCAGTAAGTCAGCCAAAGAATCTAAAGTAAAATTTCAAACTGTATGCGCGCGTAGTTATTTCCAGTGTCGAAGCTCTTAAAAGATCCATATCTAAAATTAGTGTTATTGTCAGTAGCGGTTCTCATAAGTCGTCCGCTTCTAAAAATATACTTTTTAAGGACGGATTTTTAGGACAACCGTTGTTGAAAATTGTTTAGTTTCAAAGACGGTTTGCTTGATGCAACCGCTTCTGAAGATGAATCTTCAGGGACGGTTGCGAAGTTACAGTGCTGCATGACGTGGTTAAAGGCGGGTTTCTATGTGAGCTGCCTTTGTTATAAAAGGAGGATGTTACTGATGTCTATTTTTGTATTGTTCACGTAGAACCGAGGAGGGAGCCAAAGGGACCGGGCGGTGGAGCTATTGCGGCAGAAGAGGAGTTGGCTGGTGGAGAGATGAAGAAATGATGCGTTGCAAACGTGTCGGTGATCTCCTTATATAGGCACGGCGGCAAGGCAGCTCAGACGACGTGAAGCAAGAGATGGAACGCTGCTGATAATGCCAGTGGAGCTTGGAATTATGGCCACTTCAGTTGACGATCGTGTTCGTGACTCAAGGCAGAAATTAAAATAGGAGTTACTGGTTGACCTGATTTGATCATGAACGAGGACAGCATGCAACTGACGGCAGTTGCAGGTCTGAAACATGAAAGGCCAGCATTTTTGGAGATATGCATGGTTGAGGTCCTTAACCTCTGTAGTAACGAAGCATGATGACAAAAACAAAGAAAGATGGTCGTCCATAATATGCATGCAAGATTGCAACTTGACATGGCATGATACGTAGTTTGCTAGTTTGTAAGAATTGTGACATCTCACGTGCAAAGGAAAATGACCAGAATAAAAAGAAGAAAGGAAATGTGGGAATTATCAATAACAAGGTGAAACGTCCAAAGTGATCACGTGAGAAGGATGAAATGTATAGACAAATGAAATATATATGGATATGTGACAAAAGGAGAGGAAATTGATTTTGCAAATGGACATGATGGCTATATATTTGCTCAAGGATAATTATGATACGTGGATGAAACATGAGATGGATAGATATTAGAATGAGGATATATTTTACTTGAGATAAAAATAAATAAATTTATATTAAACAAAACTTATATTTTATTTCTGGAAATAGACAAAACATTTTCGTACCTTAACCATTTTTTAGTAAATCATTTTCACACATTAAAATTTATGAACTCAGCGTGAATGCAACAAAACATATCAAATTAAATTCAAAATATTTGGGCAAAACACTTTTTCACTATTTATATTATAAACAAACATAATTTAAATTTTGGAAAATTTTAGAAAATTTATGAAATTATTTATTTTATTTAGTGTTTTCTACGCACTACCCAAAATGGGAATTTTGGGGTGTGACAGTTAGCCTCTAGGAGGATGATTTGAGGCAGACAATTTTTTCCAATAAATACCAAAACCTTTATGCATAAGCTAGAACATCAACTATATCTTTGAAAGACTGCCTGACAGCATCGAATCCACTTGACATCTGCAGGCTACGACTGTGAAGATTAGATTATAATGAACTTTTGTTCATTCAAGAAGACTTGAATTTCTTTAGAATGGATAATGATCTAGATGACATATGGATATGCAAATGGTCATCAGGACTGTACGGCTCTCGAATGTATTATCAGAGGCACTTTGAAGATCAAGAGCCACCAACCCTATATAAATGGATCTTGAAGAGTAAGTGTATGCCAAAAATATTTTTTTGCATGGTTACTGCTATTTGATAGGATGAACACAAGATATTTACTTAGAAGAAGGCACAAACACTAACAGGAGGGCTACATTCTGTCCTATGCCACGAAAAAAATAGCGCGCTATTTTCGCGCTATAGCGGCGCTATAGCGGCCCAAACAACTTGAAGCGAGGCTATTGCTTTTTTTTACGCTATCAGCGCTATTGCTGCTATAGCGC